>JAPXFQ010000716.1:0-1200000 GCA_028564705.1 Apricaphanius iberus | reverse complement strand
TTCAATTCTTTTACCTCCAACTACAATTCAAACCTGAAGACGTTTGCTGCATTTAAAAAGTACCTTTGGTGGATTTAATTATTCCCATTTTGAGTCAAAGGATTTCCATGATTAATAAGAAAAGAGTTTAAACTTCTATAGTGAAATTTAAGAAGTAAAGATGTTCAAACTACAACATCTTAAACAAGGCACAGTGTAGTGAATAGATGAGAACAGAACAGAAATGGGGTTTTATTTTGATAAAACAGGGAAATGTAGCGTCTCAGCTACAGTGAGAGAAGATGTAGGTGGAAGATTATGTTTTTAAGTAATAACATTAATAGTGTTGAGTTAGAGAGAGGACAACATTATGAATATAAAACTATATAACATTTTAGAAATGAAAATACTGCAGATGTTTCTAAAGAAAGATGAGGCTGCTACAGTTGGTGCTCAAGATGAGTGTATATATATATATATATATATATATATATATATATATATATATATATATATATATATATATATATATATATATATAGTTCGTAATTATTTCCACATTAATTTATTTGTTTACAATTTGATTTTGTCATGTTGGTGGGTTTTAGGACTCAAAAGGCATGATACTGTACCATAGGGTGGTAGTTAGGATCCAGTCCTGAGGAGGTTGTGGAGTACCAGAGTTCTGACTGTGTTTGTTGCAGGTGGAGCGGGCAGACGGGCAGGCGGACAAGGACAGACAGACCAGCGGAGGCAACGGTGCAGAGGACTAGAGGTGACTGGTTTGACTTGAGATACGTGGAAGACTGGGTGAATTCGGAGATGGGAAGGAACTTTGAGTTTGACGACTGTGGGACTGATGACTTTTTTGATGGGGAATGGACCGAGGAACCGGGGAGCAAGCTTTCTGGGATGGTGTTTGAGAGGGAAGTCTTTAGAGGAGAGCCAAACCTGTTGTCCGGGAAGTGTAGATGGGTGCTGGTCACCTCTTCTTGTCTGCTAGGTGTTTATTTTGGGCGGATGTACGTTGAAGGGCTTCATGGGTCTGGCTCCAGACGCTTCTGATGGCACGTAAACGAGCACGGACCAAGGGAACCACTGGGTCATGGAATGATGTAGGGAGCAAAGAAGGTTGATAGCAGAGAGTGACTTCAAAGGGAGAAAAACCAGTTGCAGAGGAGACGTGGGAATTATGGGAGTATTCCACCCAGGGAAGATGGATGGACCAGGTGAGTGGATTCTTGCTGCATAGGACATCTGAGGGTGTTCTCGATTTCTTGAATGAGTCTTTCAAATTGCCCATTTGACTGAGGATGGTAGCAGGAGGTTAGGTTGGAGGTGGCACCCAGAGCTGAACAGAACTGTTTCCAGACGGATGAAGTGAATTGTGGTCCTCTGTCGGTAACTATTTCTGATGGAATGCCGTGGAGTTTGAAGACGTGATGTATGAGTTGACGGACGATTTCTGCGGATGATGGAAGCTTGGAGAGAGCAATCAAATGACAAGCTTTAGAGAGTCGATCAATGACGGACATAATAACAGTTTTACCTTTTGAAGGTGGAAGACCGGTGATAAAATCCAGGGCTATGTGGGACCAAGGTCGAGTGGGTGTAGGTAGAGGTTGGAGAAGACCAGCTGGAGATTTATGGGATGGTTTATTTTGGTTACAAACGTGACAGGCGGAAACATACTCGGCGACGTCTTTGTTAAGGGAAGGCCACCAAAAATACGTTCTGAGAAGAGCAATGGTGCGACTAATGCCAGGGTGACAGGAGAACTTGGCGGTGTGTGCCCAGTGGATGGTGCGTGCTCGGACGCTAGATGGCACATACTGACGGCCTGGAGGCCCACCGCCTGGATCGGGCTCGTCCTGTAGGGCGTTGCAGATTGATTTCTCGATGTTCCAGGTGAGAGAGCCGATGAAGCAGGATGGTGAGAGTATGGGTGTTTCTTGGGAGGTATCTTCATCGGGCTGGTGAATTCTGGAGAGAGCGTCTGGTTTTTGGTTCTTAGAGCCGGGTTGGTAGGAGATGTTGAGGTTGAATCTTGATAAGAAAAGGGACCCGCGAGATTGAATCTTTTGGCTGAGTGGAGATATGAAAGGTTTTTATGATCAGTCCAGACGACCGCAGGAACCTCTGTGCCTTCCAGCCAGTGGCGCCATTCCTCCAAGGCCATCTTAATCGCCAGGAGTTCTCGGTCCTCCACATCATAGTTCCTCTCTGCAGGTGAGAACCTCCACACAGAACAGGATCCTAACAGATTTTAATTTCATTATTATTATTTATTTATTTACTGCTATGTTTATCTGTACCTTTGCACATTTGTTTATTTATTTCCACATTTATTTAACCATCTACTTCTACATTTATCAAATTATATATGTCCATGTTATTTATAATTTTATTTAATTTACAAATTTACAAAATTATTGCTATATTTATTTCCACATTTATTCATTTATTCCCACTTTTATTGTTTACCGCATTTTTTCTGTTTATTCATTTCCACACTAATTTTAAATATTTAATTTCACATTTATTTATTGTCAATTTCATTAGTATGGTCCGCCACGCATGAAAACCTCAGATGAATAAATTATCCGGAAGTTCACTGTGACAGAAGACCAGTTTCCTGTGCTATAATCAGACCAGACCATACCTTAACAAATGTATTTATATAGCGCTTTTTACACAACCATTTGGTTTACCAAAGTGCTTAAACAATAAAACAGTAAAAAATACAGTAGATCACTAAAAGAGCAAAATGAAAAATGAGGAATTAAAGGGGGAAAGTGGCAAACAGGCCCAACGCTGTAAATTAAAGGTCAAGAAAAAGAAAAAGATTTGAAAAGAGATTTGAAGAGGGTTATGGAAGACGGCTGCCAGACTATTAAAGGATGCTTGTTCCACAGCTTTGGGCCGCTAACCGAAAAAGCCCTTTTCCCCATGATTTACAACGAGCTTCAAGAACTGCTAGTAATAACAGACGTACATGAACACAGCACTCCCCCCCCAAGAGCCAGCACTTCTGGTCTATCAACTTTATCCTATTTTACTGTCAATGCTGTAAATCTGGGAATTCCCAATCTCTGAATGCAGGCGACAGATAAGACAAAACATCCGAGGAGCGATTTACAAGAAAATGAAAGTTTTCTACAGGCTCCTGAATGCAAATCTGAAGCCAACTGATTTCGTATGAAGAGGAGAGCACAGAGTCCAGCTGCCGTGAGAGAAAATCTTTTTGCAAAACTTGTTTGCAGACATCCTACCCCTGTGGTATCGGTTTGTCCTGTCCTCAGTAAGGTCCAACTGTGCAGAAAATAAATAGATAAAAAGTAACAGCACAAGGAAGGACAGTAAGGTGGTGTTATGTTGTAAATACTTTAATATGATTATGGGGCAAAAAAACTATTTCTGTGCTTTAATCATAGTAACTACTTACTCCCTGATGTACCTGATCTACCTGTTAAATTATCAGATTTTGTGATGTAAAAAAAGAAAGCGTCACTCGTAATTTCAAGACTTTTCAAAATTCTGAAATATTATAAAGCTGCAATAATCTCGCCCTTTCCAGAATGATGCATTTGTATGAAGTTGGTATGTCTGCCGTTCAGTTTGCAAGAGCAACCTGAGGCAATTTGAGAAAATGAAATTATTTTCTGTTGTGTCCTGGTCCTAGTACTAATTCACAAATGTCATCTCAAGGCACTTTGAAAGAAAAATCATTTCAATACAATTTTACAAACATTCCGAGCAATTAAAGAAGTTTTCTATTTAAGGAATCCCAAGCAGCTTGCATCAAGTATTTGTGTAAGGTTGGGCCCTGTTGATGCAGATTTTCCAACCGCAGCAATTCTCTTAGTAATCCCTGAGGCCAACGACATTTCCGCAAGGAACAGGATAAATAAAGTTGTTGTGGCTCCATCCAAAACTGGCCCTTTAAAGGGTAAGTAAACCCTAAAACAAATTTTCTTTTTGTTTATAAACTGTATAAATGAGTGTTCACCAATGCAATCTTTCAGTTTCAGAGTATCTTTTAAAATTTTAATATAAACTTGCTAAATTTTATACTTCTCAGTCTAAAAACATCTTAATGCTGCCCTCTTACGGCTGAAGCGTGGCTACTGCATTTAAATGTTGTGTCTGGCGGAGAGTGGTACATCTTTTCCACTCTCTACATCACAAGCATGGTCTCACAGAGACGCCATGTGAGTTTGGGCATAAAAAATCATTTCAAAGACACATTCGGCCCGTGGCGAGTTTGTAGTTGGAATTGCGAGTTGCATTATTTAGCTACGAGCACACCAATGCTGAAAGAAATGGAGAAAGCTGAAATCAAAATATCGCACTATAGAGGAGTTTTCTAAGATGCTTGAACACCGTCAGTTTCGGCAGTTTGTGGCGTCACCGATCAGTGCCAAAAGGCACCAGGTACCAGGTTGGTTAATGACATACTCCCGGAAATCGGCCCTATGTAAACGTGTGTACGGTGAAGGTCCGGTGAAATTACCCTGAAGTTGCGATGGTGGAAGCGCGCCTAATATCTTGATCCTTGGTAACCTCTCTGCAAACTAAGGCTTGAGGTGAAGGATGCAAACAAGATGTCAGGAAATCCTGCTTGGAGAGCTGAACTTACGGTAAATCTATTTCTCAAAAACCGATGGGAGGTGTGTACCACATAAGACTGATTCAAAAGGGTGGGTCAGGAAATTATTAGTTTAAGGGTGTGCACTTATGTGACCCAGTGATTGCAAACTATTATGGTTTTTATTACATTTTTTTGTTTATCAGTTGTACTTTCATTGTCACATGACAGGTAAAAAAGAGGTTTTGAATAAAATGTTGCATTTTTTGCAGATGAATTTAGACTTTTTAAATCGCCAGTAAGTGTTACGGGCTGAGCTGGGACAGAAAAACTCTTATTGTTGCTTTTGCTGAAAACAGAAGCAGAAACTCTCATTTTCTTTTCAAGAGATAGACTTCCCTTTCATTTCAAGGATGCTGTAAGGTTCTGTTTTCAGTTCTGGTCAACAGTCAGTCAGTGATCGGAACGGTTTGTATTTACAACCAAGCTCTTACTGCACAACACTGCTAAAAAATTTTTTTTTAAACGCCAGCATGAGCATACTAATCCACTGAAACGTCGCAACAAACAAAAACCTCACTGTGTTTCAGTTTGGCCTCAACATATCCTCTTTATCATTCTTATAATGATCTCAATGGTTATGTTGCTGCAGGCTTAAGGGGAACAGGCATGAAAAGCGCCCCAGTGCCTTTTGTCTATTAAAGAACAAAAAAAGATTACTTTTACTTATACAGGCCGCTTGGATTGAGACAGGAAGAGTTAGCGGAATCAAGCCTGGGGCAGTCCAGTCAGAAACAAATTCTGCAGGAATAAAGTACACTAAAATAAATGTAGAAAACTTGAGCGCTTCCAGGAAGATTCTGTGTGTTTACCGCTAAAAGGAAAAAGAAGAAGCTGATTCAATTGAGAACTGAGGCCAAATTTGGAATTAGTTGAGAATACTGTAAAACAAGAGCATTTAGCTACTCATTTTTATCAAGAAATCATGTGGTAGGCATCATTTTCCCAATGACTATTTATGGTACTCTGCAATTTTTGAACAAGTTTTTGTTGGGGAGTTTGATCAGTGTCTTGTTTAAAATAATCATCTATGATCAGTATTTTAATATTAATATAACTATCGATTAAATCTGAGTTATTAATTATTAATTAGATGATCGGGGCACCAGTTCTGTCTTTGAAAGAATAACTTTATATTACTAAACACTTCAGACTCATCTGAAGGACAATTTCAAACCTTGTGGACAGTGATTGTACACAGCCATGCAGTTATCACACACAACTTCCCACTTTTGCAAGATTTTTTACAACTTTTCAACTTTTCAGCCAAAACATTTCATCAATAAATCCCGTCTACGCATGCACAAAACTACCATATGATATTATAAGGTGGACAATATATGGAAAATAATCAATACAATTCACACCAAGAGAATCAGGGAAGGGAATTGGCTGACAACTGACTGCAGGGGGTTCAAGTGAGGTCATAAAACTTATCTCGGCCAAGATGGAGGAAAGCAAACACTTTTAGCTAAATGAGCTACGCACCTGGTGTGTTCTTGCTCTACATGGGAAGGCCCCAGCTTCAACCAAAAACACATGGAACAAAGGAGTTAGTTTGCAGTTTTCAACACAGAAAGGGAAAAAAAAACTGTTTACACATCATGCGTTCAGTGACGCAGTGAGCACAGGCTACAGCCCTTTCACAAGGCACTTTTAACCAAAATATGAACGAGATTTAAAAGTTGGATATGGAACATGAATATGCAGAAATATTTTTTGAGACGCAAGAATCCGTACCCTCGGTTTACTAAACCGTGCGCATGGATTAAGAATCCCTTCCCTCAGTTTATCAAACTGTGGCCGTCTGGGGGGTCCTGTCCGCTTCATAATATTCATAAAAAGTGCTACCTTGGCAGAGTGGTTAACATACAGGACTGGCTTCTGCACATTTTGGTTTGAGTCCCGGTTAAGTCATCTGTTTGGGTTTTATCATACAAGTAATTAATGGGGTGCCTGCAGGAAAGTAGGCTATGAACATAACCGTTGTTGAAACCGGGACATTTCCGCAGCATTATTTATGAATTATAGTTTTGTCCCCACCACACAAAAACCAGATGTGGATTTTTGTTTTAACAGTGCAGGTCTAACCTCCACTTATGCTCCCATTGCTAGTTTCATATAATCAGTATAAAAACTGATATTTCACTATCTTAAACAGTTTGTGTGCGAATGCTGTAGCATTCTTAGCAGAGATTCATGTTACGTCCAATAAAAACTTGCATTCTCAGTGGGCACTGTATCAACGAGTAACTGGTTAACTCATATCTTTAATGCAAGGTGTTTAAGCTGCGCCACCTGCTCCATGCATCTATGCAGATAGCGCAGGACTGTGCCTGTATTCCAGTGGGTAAGGTGGGCATACACTTTATGATTTGTGGCCCATTCCTAGGCCGTTTTTCAGCTATGAACACACATGTGCATGGACCCTGCCAGGATGCATAGGTGGCTACAAAACTGTTATCTATAAATATGGCAATTTTATAACCTTCTTTCTTGCAGGGACCCAAAACAATATACATACGTTCCCTGTGGGATCAATAAAGTTTTTTTAAATCAAAACAGGCTCCGATCCATCGATCCCACACGTGCTAAGCATGGGTGATAACCACTCTACCAAAGGAGCAACTCAAATCATAAAGAGTCAGGGCTCATTATCAATTGGAAAGGATCCCTGATACCGTCACACATGATTCAAGAATCTGTGCGCACAGTTTAGTAAACCCAGGGAACGGATTCTTGCGTCTCAAAAATTATTTTTGCCAACTAGATAAAAAAGTGAAACATAAAACAGACATCGTCATATCTAATTTAGTTTCATTCATTTCATCATTCACTTGCACTCACACTACTACACTGCCATTTAACATGTAAGCAAGCCAGAAGACTGGCATCCTTGCTGGGTATCTAGTTAGGGAAGCAATACATTAGTAAGAGAATCCTGAGTAAAAACAAAGAGACTTTCCCTACTAACTAGTTACTTTGAAAGTTAAGGTAACTTAAAGTGACTGAGTTACTTTTGAAATAAGTAACTAGCAATGTAACAAAGTTACTAATATAAAGTAACTTACCCAACATTGCTAATTACTCAGTATCCTCATTGGTCACTTTGGCTGGCAGGTCACCCACCAAAGCGCCGTCACAAGGTCCAGGAACCTTCTGGGTCCTTCTCTTCCTATAGCAAAAATATTAAAAATACCTAGATTTTTAGCCATCTTTTGTCATTTACTTATTTTGCTGAAACTCCTTCTAAGAAGAATTGTCCAATTAGAAGCAAGCTCCAGGAGATGGATGGCTTCTGAAAGTACAAACCGTGGGAGATGAATCATCCTTTAGCTGATTACGGTATTTCATGTTTTCAGGTAATAGCTCTTTGGGAACTACCTTGTTTTCTGATGGTCAGCTTGTGTTTTCTTTGGTATTTTTCATGTCTGTGTAACAAAGTTCCTTAAAAAAATCTAGTTGTGTAGATTCCACACTGGAGCCTTTTTATACCTGGATTCAGTCATTGGGTTGAGTGAATGTTCATCAAACAAAACAAGCATTGCTTCGTTTACAGCCAGAAACAAAAGTAACAATGGATAGAAAGTCCAAAGAAAAGCTTTCACTCACAAACCACTGATATCGCGCACACACACACAAAAAAAAAGCAAAAGGAGGACTCAAGACTATCAATGTGAAAAAGTTGGAAACACACAAAGGTTTACGATTTGTGAAAATGTCTTTTGAGTTTTACTTGTAAACTACTCACCCTCTGTTTTTAACATTTCTGCACAATTTCTGTTCCAATAACAGCAAGACACAATTAGATTAAAATAGCAGTTCTGTTTAACGTTGTTAAAGGGATAAATTTCTGCCTGCTGGCATTCGTTTTCTCTTGGACAAGCGGAGCTTTCAAGGTCAGGAGCAGCTCCTGTCACAGGGGATTTTCCACAGGATTTAATGGTAAGGGAAAATGAAAGTGACCATTGCTATAAAAATAGGAGCTCATGCATAGAAAACCTCAGTTGTCAGACTCCCTTTGTGACAGAAGGTGTTGCACAGAAAAGGCGAGTTCCTCAGCAGTCAGAATCAGCCTCCAGAGCGATCGCAGACATGACTTCCTGGTGTGATGCCAAGCTCTTTTTCTGCATCCTTTTCATCATCTGCTGCTCCACAGGTGAGTCAACAAGCTATTTTACTCGGTTAACTTAAAAACGGGAACAAAGCAGGAAAAAGGTACAAAGAAAGCTGAGGTTTACACAAATAATCCACTTGGAATTACATAAAGCTGCTGATAGATTTAGAGAAAACTTGTTTATTAGGTTTAATACCCCAAGTTTTAAAGTTTGCACTTGAAAGACTGACACTTTTTACTCTGGAGATGTTGCGTTTGTCACACAAAAATCCCACATTTATTAAAACATATGGAAAAAGAAAAAAATGCCTTAGGCACGGAAAAAATATTTGAGAAGTAAAATCTGAGGATTGCATCCTCCGTGTGTTATTCCTTGACAATAGAGCGGAATGAAAGAGAAAGATTTACATCTTTCAAGGTGTGGTTCTGGATTTTCCCTTAGCTAAAGCTAAAGAACAGGTACCACAGGTCAAGCGGCCAGAACAGATAAGCTCACATTAGTATCAGCAGAAACCGCTTGGCACTAATCAGATAGGAGTCTGAAGCTTTCAATGCATCCTGACTTACAAGTTACACAAATTTAGTGCAATTTAATGCGGAACAAAATCAGTTTAATTCTAAATTCCTTTGTTTGATGACAGACAAGCTTCTATAAATGTAAAAGTTCAGGAAGCAGGAACTAAATTTCCTGTTTTTTTCACAGCTTTGTTTTCCTGTAATTGTCACAGCTTTTAAATATTTTTATTTCTGAATATTTAAAAGTAAAAGAAAAGGGATTAAAATGTTAAAGGTACTGAAAACTAATAAAATGATTGTGAAATTGGAAATCCAAAAAGCTCTAAAAGCCAAATCCACACCATAAATGTTGATTTACAAGTAACATGTTGCGCTCACTTTGCTGTTTAACACCTTTCTGCTGAGTCTCACGTCACATTTTGGTTTCTTCAGGCTGATTCGCAGCTACAGTACCCCACCATTGAAGCCCATGAAGGACTGGAAAGTACCAACGTTTCACACGTCACATACATGTGCTGCTTGTGATCTCAAAGGCAAATAAAACAAAAAAAAGCAAACAATGGTTTTTGCAACAGCTGTAATTGCACAGAGGTTGCTGCGTTAGTATTACATTAACTAGCTTCCTGTGGGGGAAAATGAATGACAGTTTCGACTGCAGATGATCATTAACACACCCACAGGTTGTAAAATTGAAATTCCCTTCAGCTGTATTCAATTTTAAAGCCCAGAATCTGCTCAGTCCCAGGAGGTGAATCTCTGCCCGGCTGTCTGAGCTGTTTGTCTATGTGCGGCGGATTTAACTGTGACGATGTGATGATGCCATCAGTCACGTAAAAATATCTGACCATAAATGTTTTTATTAATATTTGTAATTTTGTTTGTGTGTACAAAAATAGGTTATCCAAAATATGAAACAAAAATACTAAAATGTGGGTTTCTCTTAGTACAAGTGCTGTTTAAGTTACCAAAGATTGTATTGATTTATTTTTACAGATGTCATCAAAAAAATCTGAGGAACACCATCTATCTGGTTATATAATGTCTGCCTGATTCCAGTTTTTAAATGTTAATGATTAAGTTGTTCCACATTCCAAAAAGGAATATGGAGCCCACATATATTTGCAGGGTCACTGAAACAAAGCATATAGTTAGAGTTGCTTGGATAGAATGACGTAGAAACCAGTTTTAAGAGCTTTTATATGGCTAAACACTCGATCTACAAGCATCAAACCCTCCCCGAAGAATTTAATTTCAAAGAAATGTAAAATCTCCACAGGTGCAGTACAACTAAATCCTCATCTTATTGCTGTCTAAGATTTTTTTAAAGGTGCCCTTAGGATAATTAAATATTCCTCTCGCTCAGTATGTCCCCCTCTGCTGATAAAAACCCCTTTTAACTTGAGCTGCAGTGGGTAATCTCAGTATTTTACATCTACCTTCAACAGGGAAGAATAAAACTCTGATCTGAACTTGTTTTGTCTTTCAGTGACTGTAGCGCAGGTTCCCCTCGACTGCTGCTTGTCGGTAGCGAGCAAAGAAATCGATCAGAAGATGATTGCAGACTACTATGAACAGGCCAAAGGCTGCTCCGTTGAAGCCACAATGTGAGTTTTTCTTTGATCCCGACAATCTAAATCGAGTGGTTAGAAACCAGAAGCACCATGCAAAAAGCTTGGTTTGTTCTTGCAGTCTGGTGACCAGACGTGGGATAAAACTCTGTGCTCCAACTATGGAAGAGCAGTGGGTGCAAAAAGTGATGAAGCACGTGGACCACCTGAAGCGAAGATGCAAAAAGGTGGACTACCAGGTAACACATCTCGGTTCTAATCCACTACATCTTTAAATTGTTTTGTAACAAAATGTTTAAAATATTCATAATCTGGAGTGCCTCAGTTTCAGTGCTTCTTACAATAGCTGATTATCTGTTAGCATAGCTTTACTTTTATTTTAGACCATTAATTTTTATTAAATGAGCTCCAACTCTTTGAGGTAGGATGGCCTTCTTGCCATCACCCTAATCTTGAGGACCGCTAGCCAATTCCCAGAATGGGACTCTGGTCGGGGCCAAAATAGCAATACTGCTTCCAGTCATAGCAAAGATGGTGGACCCATGTCTACTCACAGCTCGCTATTCGTCTATGAAAGTTAAATCATAGATTTTAGCTGAAAATTAAACTTTTCTCCCGTTTTTTCATCGAGCATATCGAAATTGTTTGAAAGTAAATGCGGCTTAACTCAAATGCTGGCTTTTGCAAAGGAACCAATCCTAAAGCACCATTTACTTTTGCCTACCGCTGATTGGTTGAACCCTTAAGAGTCGAGATAAAGAAAAATTTAAATGTTAGCTCGAGCGATAGTACTAAAATGAGATCTACTCTGCATATTAATGGATGATAAGGTATATTTGTCATTTTGACAGTAATTGGCAAGTATAGGCATTTATTGAGGGGGACGCAAGCAGTTCTGTATTTTACGGCTGTGATTTCTAACCATATGAGAGTTTTTTTTCTTTGTTTGGTTTTCAGGAAATAAAACATAACTCGTTTTCTGATTAGATCAATCAAAAGAAATCTCTAGCTCCTTTTTTTGGTTTATAAACACATCCAAAGGCTGATATGAACTTTTTATTACTTTAAAGATAACCTTTTGGTTTTGCTTTCAGGTTAAAGTTTAACAGGATTTTAAAGGAAATTACTAGTTGATTCACGATACAGAAGAATGCTTTATCCAGCTAATTCTTCTTCTTCAGTGTAACGCCTGGTAATTTCCATGTATTGTACAGGTTCCACCTTTGCTTGTTCAGTTTATCATATGAAATTCAAATTGAGAATAAAAATAAAAAAAGGCTTTTTTAAAGATTAAGGGTGGATATTTTACAGTTTGTCCCGTTTTTTCTTTTTAAACTGCATTTAAAGTCATGGCATCGGTGTTGATCCATATATGGTTGATGTTAGTAACAGATCCTTCAGGGTTTTTTTGCTTTTTTTCCCAACTAAATGAAGTGTTTTAATAAAATGTACCTGAACGACAACTGACAGTATAAATAATGCGTGGCCTCCATGTGTTGAGTATTGTCATATGAACCAAAGAAATTACGAATTCAAACCTTTAGGGTACAATATTTTGTTCTCTGTGTAGACATTTTTGACCTTTATGTTAAGGTCAGGGTCATGTTAATAAAAGTTACTATAAGGATTTTATGTATTCTTGGTCTAGATTCTTTAAATATCAGGCAAAATGTGTACATTTCATAGTTAATGGCAAGAGTAAAAACAAACTTTGCAGAAAGGTGTAATTGTTTTTTCAACACATATTCCCATATAACTCTCCAAGGTGGGAAATTTTTCCACTAATCGTGAACTTCTATGATGAAAAGTGAAAGTTTGCTGTTTCCTCAGCAAACACTTGGTTTGGAAGCATAGAAACCTGGAGCTCACAATGTTGGTTCTAGTATTTGTTATAATTTAAAGCCTCAATTCACTTCAATGGGGTGTAAAACCGCAGATGGCAATGAGTCATGCTATAAAGAGATCAAAGCATGAGGGGATTACAGGAGAATGCGCTTTTATGCGTTCTGTTGGACTTTTCTGTTACCGATACGGAAAAGGGGCTGTGAAGCATGCAAATAGCTTATTTAGGTGATGAACAGCAGCACATACGATTAATTCCCTGCAGAGTTGAACACAAAGGGTATGGTTCATCATTGAAGTTTAGAAATAGCTGTACTGAGGACTTAATTGTTTCTTTTTGTGTTTTCACAGGGCAAGCGTTGCTATGGAGTGAAGCGCGAGTAAATCTCCAACCGATCCCGGACGAGCACCACGTGACAAATAAATAAATCATGTCTCCTGTTACCAAAGGACACTTGTTTGGTTCGCATTTCCTCTGAAATTTGACCTTTATTAAAAAATGTGATAGTTTGAGGTGCAATAAAAATACAACATCTTGAAGGACTTTTATTTTTTTACTGCTTTCATGTCTGTATAAAGTCTTTTCGAGATATATATATAAACTATTGAATGTGTAACCACATAAGCTAACATCAATTTCAATCCGTCATTGAGGCATTTATTGAAATCTCATTGTGAATTTTCATCTTTAAATAAAACCTTTTTATTTTCCCAATTTCTGACTGTGGGTGTAATTCTTTGCTGATGACGCTCTGTTTTCTGTTAGGATTTAAATTACTTAATAATCCTCATTGCATCATGTAATTTACAGTCTGAAAAGGGCTTGGATTAATTTTTGGTACCATTCTGTTATGTGTTGCAGCCACAAAAAAAACACACACACTATGGCACACTGATCCACCTGATATGATGCAATCTGATACACAAGCGAACCAGAGATGAGCTTACTTTTTTTGTATTTTTTTTTTATTAGAAATGTTCTAATGTCGTAGGAAAATTTGAAAGGGGTTGACACGTGTAAATAAATGAAATAAGGGTAAAATAACTTCAAATCTTATTTTATGCTAAATTAATGATAATGCACTAAATTAATCATTCTTAAGACAGTAAGATGGTTTTTCAAAGCCTTCCCAAGATATAGATTCACAAAGTGCTGTACAAATTAACTAACATTAAAGTCTAACATCAAGTAACGAGATTCAGAATAAAATTGTGACATAAATCCCTGAAAAACTCAAAAGGTTTTTAACTGTTTTTTAAAAGTGTCCTCAGTTGCACACCACAAGCACTTTAATTCAATTCAAAAATCTACTGCGAGCAGCTGAAAAGACCATAAAACCAGTGGGAAACGACTTTGCCTACTGGATTTAGTAGTTTGAAGCCAAGAAATTGATGACTTGAAATTGATGAAGAAGGAAGTTCAAACTATCTCTTCCATCCATCATAACGGGCAAGGATCATATCCCCCAATACTATAACTATTCTCTAACCATACGACCAGGCAGAGATTTACAAAGGTAGAGTAAAAGCAGATGAGGTGGATTAGCAGTGTTTGCTAACAACTGATGGCTTCATACAAGACATGTTACTGAGGAATATTGTCTCTGCTGCACGAGTATTAAACTGTTAGCATGTCAGTCATTTTATTTCCCTTTGGGATAAATTACATATTTTTGAAATAAATTTAATTGAACTGAGAGGGAAAATTGTGTCATTATAAAGGAATGCATCCCAAATGTCAGAAACTGCAGTAAAAAGCAGATCTAAAATGAAAGCCAACAGAAGAATCAAACATAACTTGTAGATTTATTTTACTGAACCTGTCCTGCTTGATTTTAAAACATAATTCTCTAACTGGTGTTTGATTTGTCACTGATCTGGGTCAAACATGGGACTGAGTTGGACAGCCTTTCCAGCTCACATGGCTTCAAAGACAAGTAGAATTTAGGTCATCAACGTGGATTTGATAGATGTTAGGAAAATACCAAAATGACGGTAGCTAATGGAAGGATGTAAAACAAAGACAATTATGGGCTCAGAACTGAACCTTTAGTGATCAGCACAGGTTAGAGAGCTCCGTCCTGAAGGAGAATGTTCTTTTAGACTGTAACAAAATGTTTATTTTTATTTTTTATTACTTTCAGTTTTTTGTTTTATTTTGCCCCAAGTCACTCGTTTGATGAAATTAAAATTTTCCTTTCTTGCTCAATCCCATTTGAGTTCATTTGGTTGGCATTATTCTTTCATTTTATTTTATTTTTTTAATATTTCTTTATGAATAAGGGGGAGATTATAAAATGTTGTGTGATTTGTTTTCATAGCATACTTTTACCTGATTATGACTGAGGTTGGAGTTTTATTATGTTCATTTTTAAGTTTTTATTTTCTTTTATTTTCACAGGTAAGGTGACATGAGTTTAGGTCTTTAAGTAAAAGCTGCTAATTTTATACTGTCTGAGCAATTTGGCAGAGGTACTGGATTTACTCCAATTTCATCCCATACAATAGTGCCTCCCATACAGAGGGAGTTCCTCAGAAGGAAAAGCAATTTGAGTTGAAAAGGTTCCAATGAATTCCCATGAAGAAAACATTTTTATTTATACTCCACACAATTGATCCCCGTCTGTCGTTAATGTTTCTGTGTCTGTGGGAAATAGCTCGAAGCTAAATTAGCTTGGAATACCAGAAAAACTTGGTTAAACTTAGTTTTCCAAGTTAGCAATGTCTCATTTTTCCCCAGAAAAACACCCAGACCTCATATGATTCATATGTTCTTATGGAAGACACCTGCACATCCGTCTGAATGCAGAACTGTACACAAAATGCAAACTTTGCACATAACCGAATAAAACTGGTTATATTCATTTGCAAAATGTCTTAAAATGAGCTCTAAGACACACTGATTTAGCTTTCTTCATTTGCCTTGTTTTGTATGGAGGACTACGGGGGTCATTGGAAAAGCAATACAGCATTTTGACGATAACTGCTTAATTGTGAATTAAAAATATAGATTGCTAAATATAATTTCAAATTCAACAATTAATCCATACAAAAAAAAAAGACAAATTTGAAAAAAAAATTGTAATTACACATTTTAAATTTAAATACTAAAGAGGAATTGCAAATTGTATTTATTATTTGATTATTAAATACTGTGATTTGAAAATGTTTTTCAAATCCTATTTCAAAATGGAGAATTAAATAACACAATTAATAAATGACATTGTAAATATCTTTCCTTTTCATACATTTAAAAAAGTTATTCCCTTGTCTAAATCCGTTTTCTCTTTCCAGTTCTCATTTTCAAATTTTTGCAATCGCATTTCCTAAATGGTGTACCCTCTCCTTTTAGCATTCGTGTGACACTCCTGGTCCCTACACTGCAATTTGAAAATGTATTTTTAAATCGGATTTCAAAATGGATAATTAAATAACATAATTAATAAATGAGATTGTAAATATCTTTCCTTTTCATACATTTAAAAAACGTATTCCCTTTTCTATATCCGTATCCTCTTTCCATCTCTCATTTTCAAATCCTTTTTGCAATCGCATTTCCTAAACCGACTATCGGTTGTAACAATAACCCTGTTTGACCTACCGGGGTGGGTGGGATTTTCTCACAATGTTTTATCCTAAACCTCAAACTTTTTTCCAGTAAAACCATTTTTTTCTGAATTGCTAGAGCACAATTCCTGAAACCTTGCTCCATTTTCTCAAAACATAAAGCACAAAACCTCAGCTTCAAGCACGATATACAAAAAACCGGAATCCTCTTGCGAAATCTAACTTTCACCTCATAACAGTTTTACCTGTGCTCAAAATCAAACACTGCTCTCAAATACGAAACAAATTGCTCAAAATCACATGAACTATCAAACAGTGAGTAAACAATACACCAAAAAATAGAAAACATATTGTTCAAAACATATAGTTCTCGGGGAGAAGTACATTTTTAATCTAATAAATTTCAGAATATGAGCTTTAAAAGATTATATTTGAGCCTGGTTATAATGCGGATGACCCAGATCTCTCAATAAACTTCCAAATATCTCAGAAATATCTCCAAAAGAGCTCCAAACTCATTAATTTGCAGTCAAGACAGTGACAAATAGTAATTACAGACGAAGCTGATGCTGTAAGACCAATTTTTGATGCAACAGTTTGAATTGTCCGCTTCCGCCGATGCTTTGGTCTCAAGTTGCAAAAGGGTGCTTTGATTTTGGCTTCGTCTCCCAGAAAAGCGTCCTCCAGCGCCTCCATGTGTTGAAGCACCAGGAAGACTTTATTCAGCTTTTGGTTGAACTATGTAAAACACAGAGGACGAGGAGAAAAACTTTGCTTAATTCTCCAACCGAACCTTTGGAAAAAAAAACTCCAGTAAGGTTTAATGTGAACTCTGACCCTCTCAAATAATAACCTTTGCTCCCTTGTTAGACTTCATCAGACCTTTAAGACATTGTCTCGTTCATATTTCTTTAAATGTGACAGTTTAATGTAGAAATGTGTTTAACTTCGCAACAAATATTATTGATCTTCAAACAAATTCAAAAATCATTTTTTAAGAAATATACTTTATTCTGCACCCCAATAAACACCCTGTGGAGGTATTTTTTTATTGAGTTTTTTATGACATTGTGCCTTCAACCTTTAAATATGATCCGATTAAGCTGAACACCCAGCAGGCGCCAAACTGTCCTGCCAATAAAATATTTTTAAGGTCCATATTTGGTACTGATGTCGATTTTTGGCAAAAAAAAGAAAGATCTCGGATTTTTTTATTTTGACAGCTGATTTTAGAAGTCCAAAGCCTGAATATGTTTACACTAAATAAATATACAGATAAATGAACCAGTTTGTATGGGATCAGAGAAACCAGATGAGGGAACAGGAGAATAAGCACAATGTGTCAGCTTTATATCATGTCTAAAAACAGGTTTATTTTTCTAATTCATATTTTTTCACCATGTTATTTAGTACGACGGAATGCCATTGTAAACAAAATAAAACTATTTTGGAGTAAAATTTTGCCCAAAAAACTCAGAACTTCTGAGACTAAATGCAAATCTTTCCAGAAAAAAACTCACATGAAATTATGAGTTAAAAGACAGAAATTTTTAGATTAATCTCAAAATATTTTATAAGAAAAAATGCATTTCTCTGATGTAAAAAGTAGGACATTTTGCAAGAAAATGCTAAGAAATTTCTATGTATGTATTTCTACGATTTCTAAACATTATAAATATTTCTGACATTATAAAGTTATAAAATTGTAAGAAAAATGTATGCTTTCAATCAAATGTCCTACTTTTCTAGATCAGATAACGCTTTTTTTTATCCTAGAAAATATCTGGAATTAATCTAAAAATTTCTGTCTTTTAACTCATAATTTTACGACTTTTGTGACAGAGAATTTCTTAGTTTTTTTCTGGAAAATATCTGAAATTCGTATTTTTTATTGTAATTTTGATGTGACACTTGTAAATAAATTAATATTTTGTTAGCAAGCTAAATAGTTTGAAGCTAAATATTTAGCAAGTAAGATAAACTGGCTAACTAAATATGTAACTTCAAAATAAATATTTAACTCAACATGCTAATTCACCTTGTCGTTAAGCGGAAGGAAGTGGACTGTCATAATAATAGCTGTATTAATAACTTCAGCTGTAAATAAATCAGTAAACGCCCTTATGTCCCTTAAAACGGCACATTCTACATTGTAAGCTGAAATGTTGGTCATGTTGGGAGGAAAATATACTTTGATTAAGAGGTCACGTGACCAAAAGTCTCCCCAGCAGATTTGCGAGAACACATATGGCATATTAGCTAAATATTTAGCTGGTCAGTTTAGTTTGCTAGCTCTAGACCAAATAATCAGTTTTCTGGCTAAATATTTTGAGGCTAAATATTAATTTGTAAATTAAATATTTACTTCAAAACTGTGACATTTATAAATTAATAATTAACATCTTGAAAATATGACCTTGGAAAATAAACCCCTTCTGACAGGGCACCCAACAGCTTGAAGTTGGTTAGGAACTGTAGAAAGAGCAACGTAACGGCGCCATCTAGTGGCAAAGAAGCTTTCTGTCTGGTCTGGAGTTTTTTTTTTTATCATATCGCACTGCAGCTGGAAGAGATGGAAAACTGCCCATAAGGCTGATGTTCAATCCAGGAAATAAAGACACGGGAGCCGGATGAGCTTGTGATCACATGAGCACTTTGTTATTGAACATCCATAGTAGTTTGATAATGTCATACATCGTATAAGGAGGGCGGCGTCACGGATGCTGGATGTATTTACAGGCAGCCGGCGAGACAAAAGAGCAACAATCCTCAAACAAATCAAACCTTCCCCTCTCCAACCGCCTTCCTGCCTCTCCTGACTTCACCACCGCCACCAGGAGCTTGTTCTATGGGTTACACGTGAACTCTGACCGAAACAAATGCAGATTAGTCAGCAGGTCGTTAGCGTTGAATCTTAAGCTTATACTTTCTGTGTCAAAGATGAAATGTGCTGATAAATCATTAATGGCATTCGTACGTGCAAACTGTGGAGCTCTATGCTGAAAAGAAAACAAAAAAAAAAAACTGACCAATTAAGAGTTTAAATATATTTACAATTCAAACACAAATGTTAAAAATGAAAACTGTACAGTAATGAAACAAAAAACAAAAAAAATGACAGCATTCATTTATTTAATACATTTACATTAATGTTGCCACTTTTAATAGGTTTGTTATGGGGGAACCTTACCCTTTGATAATGCACATTAATTATCTAAGGCTACTAGCACTCGTCGGTAGCTGTTAAACAAGAGGCTTCCCTTTAAACATCCAAAAATCTCCAATAAACATTCCCCTTAAGTCTTAACTCTTTCTGAGAAGAAGGAAGTAAAGGGAAATAGTCAAAGAATATAGAAAATATATTATGATGTCAGGACAGATATAAGGTGTTTCCTCGTCTCTTCGATCCCTCGTGAGCGCTTTAAGGCATAGATGAGATATTTTCCCCTTTAAATACAAAATATGACAAAGTCTGAAGAATGCCCAAACTGTTGGACTTTTAAGTGTGGGGTTAGTTGCTTAAATAGCTGGATAAATAAATAAATACATAAAAGTTGTATGAACGAACCAAAAATGCATTTACAGTATGTACCAGCAGATTAAATACGCACCTGAAACTCACTCGCTTTGTCCAGTCGGAACCCTCACACCTGTTGGGTTCGAGTTTAAAGTGAAGCTGGAGATCGGGTGAAGATAAATTTTATGCTTTTAAACGTAAAAACCGGAAGCTTCTGTGACTTGATTTATCGTCTCGTTTGCAAAAAAAAAAAAAAAAAAGGGTTGCTAGGACTGTAGCCACATCCCTGCAGGGAGAGGTCGCATAGCCGTCAGCACAGCAGAGAGGGGGGTGGCATCCAAATCTAATTCAATTTAAATATCCCCAATTATAGTTTATTTTAAATCTCATCTGTAAATGTTTCTGTTGGACACAGAAACAGATGGGACATGTTAAGCAAATTACGCTGCTGCTCCTTTAAGTATTTCTAACCACTTTCTGCAGTAGCAGAATCGGTATACAGAGCTAATTCCTGCTTTTCTATCTAAAGTCTGTCGCGGGAATAAAAATAGCAATCGGAACTTAATACGGCAGGGGAGACATTTAAACAACACAACAAAGAGCAGCCAGGTGTGGTGAGCACAGTACACAGGTGAGTTTTCCGTCACATTGTGCCCAGATGAGAGATATTTAGGCTAAGCTTTGAGGACAACTTCATGTTGGAAGGAAGCGTGTGTCAGAGAGTCTTTGGGACGTTATCTCGTCTTATCTTTTGGTTTGAATGTAGGCATGCTGTCTTTTCTGGGCGTTACCTTGATTTTAAGTTTCTGGATTGGATCTTTGTTTTTTTTGTGTTATCTTTTTATGGGTCACTTTAGAGCTGAAGCAGTTTATCCAGAGCCGTTGAGAGAGAGTTTGATCAGAGCTGCTGCGGTCCGCTTTCACTGTGGCTGTCCTCCATGCTGTTTAGGGTCACATAAATGATGGGAACCAAACCCCGGGTGGCGCCCGAGGAGCAGAGCAGCCAGTCGGGATCGGCCTTCCTCAGAACCTGCAGGATGTCGCCCTTCTTGAAGCTCAGCTGGCCCGGCTCAGTGGCTATGTGATGGCACAACGCTCGGACCTCACTGGGGAGAGCAAAACAAGAAGGTAAATCTGACTGTTTTAAATCCATCCATCCATCCATCAGGGATGGCCAATAACTTATCATTGGCAATATATCTTTGAAAATCCTTATCGCTGAAGAAAAAAATGTGTCTCCTAACAATAATAACGATAAGTCTAGTTGATGCCGTAAGCTTTGTGCGCACCTGATTCACTGTTCATGTGCGGAGTGAAAGCAAGCATGGCGGAAGGCGTGAGGCTGAGGAGGAACTCGTTTCAAAGCAAAGAGCTAGCTCCGCAATTTGGAACTGGTTTGGTTAAAGAAAAATCAAGTGAGCAGCAAACTGCCGTGATATGCAAAGTTTGCAGAAAAACTGTAGTTACGAAGAGTGGAAACACATCCAATTTGTTCCACCACCTGAAACACAAACCAGAGTACGAAGAATGTATGAAGATACGCGAGGCGACGGAGGCGTCAAATACAAGTGGACCTATGGGTAAGAAAATTCCCACCCACATTAAAATTGCCAACGCTTTTGCTAATTGCGTCCAATACGATAAGCAAAGTAAACGATGGGTCGAATTGACTGAAAGCACTGGCGTTTTGTCCGACAAAGACATGTTGCCGTTTCAAATGATCCCAAGATACAACATGCCCTCAAGGAAGTTCTTTTCCAAAACATCCCTGCCAGCGATGTATGAAGAGTAACGCGGTAGGGTACAACTGCAGACATTTGGAGAAGCAGAGCGACTGAGGTGTACATTAGCCGTACATTGTTGTTATTTTAACAGAAGAAAATATATTATTGTCATTTGTATCGTTATTACCATAAATACCTGAAATTATAGTGATGCATTTTTAGGCCATATCGCCCATCCCTACCATCCATCCATGTTTATCCCATCTCTAGCGGTCATTAAGCTAGCGGTGGAGTACGCCCAGGGCAGGTTGGCAGTCCGTCACAAAGTTTTATACAACTAATACATCAAATGAAATATTTTTCAGAGTAAAACATAGTTACATTTACTCTTTTTGTAAAAAAAAAGAAAAGAAAAAAAGTTAAATACATCAAGATTAAAATAAGAAATGAAAATAATAAAATATAATAAATAAACAAAAAAGAATGAAAATTATATTAAATCTAAATCTACCTGGTGTATGAGTAATTTTGGGTTTAACCAGTTCTGCTGATCAGCTAGTATTCAGTTAGATTATTTCACGGATCAGTAATTAAGAATTAAAATATCACTCACAGATCCAAGTCCCAGTTTAAGAGCTAAAGAACACAGAGCATCTATAACCACCAGACTTCTTAGTGGTTAACTATTGTCCTGTACAGATCACACTGGGATTTCCATTCAATCCTATAAACTTCGCTTTAGCATAGATTCTAATAAAGCTGGGTGTTGTCGCTTACAAATATATTATTGAAGTTATTCATTTTTATTTACCTCTATGAAGAAAATCACTTGCCACAATTTTCTAACCTTGACACCAGAAAAAAAACTTTGGTTGTCAGTTGTTCAATAAACTGTCATGATGAAAAAAAGTAAAGATGATAAATAAATTATTACTAAAAATATATATATATATATATATATATATATATATATATTTTACATTTTCAATTAATTTTAACAATAGTTTTTAAAGGGGTTCAAAAAAGTCCAACACATATACATAAACATCAACCTGTGAGCCCTATTGAGAATGTGGAACCACTAGCAGGACAAATCCGAGCCAAATAATAAAGCTCATGATTTTTTCATTTATTCAATTCATTGATTAAACACGAAAGGATTCCAAGACGTTCTGAATTTAGAGGAGAATAATGTTAACGATTAATAACAAAACCTGGTTAAATGAAGGAGTTTTGGGGCCTTATTAGAGGCGGCAAATCTGAAATGTGAAAATATGAAAGCAGATCCAGCAACATGGATCTCTGGTGAAAGGCACCCGCGACATTCTCTGACCCAGATAGTGAAAAGTGAAATGTGTTTACCATGAAGACGATGGTTTGGTTTCTGTTGCACGCCACGGTGGCGGCGCAGGCGGCGCTGATGGCTGGCTGGGAGTCGGTGTAGTAGGAGGCTCTGCCTTCTTCCCCCCGCCCGCTCCGATGGTCACAGCTACGAGGTCCAGGAGAGATCTGTCCAAGGCGAGCCAACCAGACGGAGGTCTGAAACAGAAAGCAGAAACAATGGCGTGATATTTTACAAACGGAGAGAGAAGTTAGTCCTTTGTGCTTTATTTTAATAGACAGCTACTGCTAAAGACTGAATGGAATTGTCCGCGAATATTCCAGAATGTCTGTCTAAAAACGTCTCACGTGGCTCCAAACTTGTCTGGGTGAGTTAATTAACATAATAAATGGTAAAAAAAAATAAGGTCCAGGTTGAAAGAACTCAAACTTTCCTTTTAAATGTGAACTTGCTGCTTTTCATTTGGTTTTATTAAAAAATGTTGATTATCAACTGACTGACAAAAGGGAATTTCCATTGATTAACTTTGGTGGTGGGAAACCGTAGCTTTTTCCAACATGACGTAATTTTCCTTTCTTCTTTGCAAAAAACAAACAACTGTAATATCCTCAAATAAGTCTCCATTTCTTTCTTCATTTCCAAGTAGAGATGCAATATCATCACGTTTGTCAAACAAATACAATAATGATACTTGGATTTGAGTACTTGCTGATACGGAGTACCAATACCGACACTTATACCACACAAAAAAATGCAATGAATTGGAAGACATGTTTTATTTTATTTTATGATTGTTACAACAAATGATGGTGAATTAGATTAAAAATATATTAATAACGATAACCAAAAACCAAAAATTTCAAGGGAAAAATAAACATTTTCTGTAATCTTATTACAGAGTTTCCAGATTTTAGGTATCAGTTAACTGTAACCGATATTGATACAGTACATACGAGCAGTTTAAGAGCAAGTCTTATTTCTAAATGCTGGTTTAAAATACGGGCAGGTTTTAGTGATGCTCTGTATTTCTTACCTTAAATATTAACAGTGGTGCAACCGGGAGGAGCAGACATCATTTCTGTAGACGACGTTTATAGAATCAGTCATTAAGGGAAGCTTCATGTGCTGCAGGGGTTCTCATTTAATTGTCAATAAGCCTGACAGAAAGATCTCTGGTTCCAGCTTGTTAATTTAAGTTCTTGCTCTTCTTTTGGTTTTATTAACTGATTCTGATGATCAACTGACTGACAAAAGGATAAATTAACTTTGTTGGTGGGAAACTGTAGCTTTTTCCAGCATGACTTATTTTTATTTTCTTCTTTGCAAAAACAAATGTAATATTCTTAAATAAGTATAAATGTATTTTTTTCAAATTTTTTATTCTTTCCTTCTTTTCACAGTGAGAATCTAAATTTGAATTTATTCGCACGCATATAAAACCTTAAAATGTCAATGAATTTGTAGCCGAGCTTCTGTACTCTGCCACATTTCCTTTCTATTGTTGCTCTATGGGGGTCGGTATGATGGGGTATAAATGTGATCATGCTTTTAAATCTGGGGATGAGGGATGGGAATGCGGTTCCAATGGGGTCAACTTTTAATCCAGAAAGCATTTTGGGTCGCAATGTTTGGATAAATAGCGCTTTATGAGTTTGATCGGATTTATAAGAAGGACGCGAAAGTGGAGAGTCGCTCTAAAGAGGTGGGAGAAGTGCATTACCATCCCAACAACACAATCTAAGTGGATTTTAAGCATGAGTTTGAAGCTCTAGCATCCATTTTTCTAAATTTAAAGGCTCTCAGACTTGGACATTGATGTGAACACTGCCAGCAGCTGCACAGAAATAAAATACGGAATGCCAGTGATGCAAAAAAAAACACACGGGTAATTAGGATCTTGACGTCAAGCTTTACAGAAGCAGCTTTTAAATGAACCGGGCTTCTAATTTAATCCATGTCCTGAACCGCTAAACCATCACCTCGTCCCTCACCTCGTCTTCAGGGTTCCCTCGGCTCTCGCTCTCTGAGGAGAACCAAAAGTGGAACCGAACAGCCGCCCCCAGCGCAGACTCTGTCCCTGTGAGGGGCTCTCCTCCTGGGATGACGCTCGGACTCCGGCGCCCGCGTCCTCCGCCGTGTTTGCGTCTGTCTCCCGGTTGAAAACGGACTCTGGAGGGCTCCCCATCCACGAAGGCCTTCCTCTGGATCTGACCAACTCCCCTCCAGAGCTGCTGCTGCTGCTCCCCACTCTTTCCCGTGACTCTGCGCCTTCCACCACTCCTTCTCTCGTGGGCGGAGGCTGGTTCTGCCGTCTCTCTGAGGACTTCTTCCTCTTCTCAGCCTTAACGAACTTTGACCCCTCTGTGGACTGGTCGATGTAGACCTGGGAGGACTGCATCAGCTGGTACCACCAGCCCGCCTGCTTGTCTCCCCGCTGACGCCTCTCTTCTCCAGGATCTTTTCCCTTCCTCCTGTCGCGCTCCTTTACATCCGCTCCTTCTTGAACTACGCCTTTCGCTCTCTGGCCCTCCACATCCTCTCTCCTACGCTCCGCCCTCTCCATTCCTGGCCACGTTCCCTCGCGCCTCAGCCCCGGCCTCTCGCTCTTGGCCTCCGCGCCCGGGTCTCTGACCATCTCGCTGACTGCGACGCTCCACCCCCTCATGAGCTGGAAGGTGGAGCGGCTCGGCTGGCCTGCGGAGCACAGCTGCTCCTTGCGACGCAGCTGCTCCTGGCCCTTCTGGAGGAGGTGCGGCTCGAACAGAAGGTCGAGGTCGAACGGGAGGAGTGAGAGCGGCTGCAGGAGGAGGAGCAGCTCCTCAAACAGAGGCTTGCATGCCCCTTGGGAGAGGGGGAGGAAACCCCACGGGCCGTAGTGTGCTGCTATGATATCTGTGGGACAACAGTCAAACATCAGCACAAGTACAAGGAGCTAGAGACATGGACATGTGTAAACTCATCTGGTGTTACCTTCATGTGTGAAGAGGTGATTAAACCAGAACTCCAGAGATTTCATGCTGAAATGGAAAACGCAACAAAACAACAGTCAACAGTCTGATTGGTTCATTCCTGTTTCCATGAGCCTGTTTTAACAGATTAGCTACAACCATCCATCCTTCCATCCATCTGTCTGTCTGTCTGTCCGTCCATCCATTCATCTGTCCATCCAATCGTCCGTCCATTCATCCATCCATCCATCCATCTTTCCATCCAACCATCTATCCATCCATCCATCCATCCATCCGTTGGTCCGTCCATCCGTCCATCCATTCATCCATCCATCCATCCATCCACCCATCCATCCATCCATCCATCCATCTGTCTGTCTGTCTGTCTGTCTGTCCGTCCATCCATTCATCTGTCCATCCAATCGTCCGTCCATTCATCCATCCATCTTTCCATCCATCCAACCATCTATCCATCCATCCATCCGTTGGTCCGTCCATCCTCCCATCCATTCATCCATCCATCCATCCATCCACCCATCCATCCATCCATCCATCTGTCGGTCTGTCTGTCCGTCCGTCCATCCATCCAAACAATCCAACAAAGATGTTTTCTTTCAAATTTCGACCTTACAATGTCCACAAATATCATGGTTTAAATATTGAACATTTATGCCTTTATTCACATGAATTTCTGAGTTTTTTCTAATAAATATGGGAATTAAATCTCCAAAAATCCCTGAGTTTTTTGTGGCAATTTACTGTTGCTGACATTTTCCTTTTGAGAGAAACGATAACAATCAAAAAAGCAGCAGAACACTGAGCAGTTTCAAAGTAAAATAAGGCGTCCAACTCAGTCTATATAGCCAATCACCAGTGATACAGGCTTTTAAAGATATTTTACTGCCTTTTATACAATTTCCGAAGCTTCAAAATCACCCAAAAAGTTTCAGAAATGTAATGATTTCCTAACATTTGATCTCACTCCAACCATGACTTAGCAAAATTTTAGCGACAAGAAAAAGACAAAGAAAAATCGTAGAGAAAACAGATTAAAACAAGCGATGAGGAACTCACTTGAGCAGGCCGAAGATGAACGCGTTCATCCTCATGTTGTGGCTCGTCAGCTCTGAGAACTGGCTCACCTTTGAGAACAGGCTGTGGAGAACTCGTGTCGACGGCCCTGGAGGAGTTTAACAAAAGGAAATCGTTTCAGTATTTCCCCAGAGACGAGGTCTCCGGTGGGTTTTTTCCTCCTTCCTCTGTTTTGGAAATACTATATGAATAAAACTGCAAAGCTGTGACTGATCTGGCCGGTTTAACTTAATGCTTCACACATTGTGGTGTAGAAAAACCTATAAATATATATAAAGTTACCGTGGCGGGCATGTCAGTTTTATATAATCGGTATTCAGACCTCCGGCAATCCCCTCACCCAGCTGAGTGGAGGCCTCCACGACGCTCCAGGGCTGACAGCGGCGCTGTCCGATGATCAGGTCCAACACGTAGGCCTTCAATCCGTCCTGCAGCAGGTCACGCAGGGCCGGACACAGATATTTCAGGATCAGGTGCCCCACGTTTGGACTGACCCAACTGTTCCCAAGCTTGGCCTGGTGGGAATGCAGAGGAAGGGGCAGGTTCAGAATCAGAGTCTCTGGGCCAGCCTGGCCTGGATATTCAATTAATAATCCATAATAATATCCTGAATAAATTTTTAATAGTTAAAATCCACTAATATTTAAGATCCCCGTCTAAAAGCACTCATAACTGGCTATTTTAATAGCCAAAACACAGAATATATCTTAAAATCCATTAATATACAAAGTGGAACTATCTTAGCACACTCCAAAAGCAAGCAAACAGCTTTTATGAAGGCTTCCATAGCTGCATTTTATTTCCAATGTTTCAGAAATCCACTAAGAAACATGGATAACTGTATCTGAGTATATAAAACTAAAGAATAGTCGCCAGTTCACTGTACTAAAAGAGAAAGATGGGTGATTAGAACGCTGTTAGCTTTGCAAACCAAGACCATAATCAGCGGCTGATGAAGAAACGTTTTTCATGTTCCAATGATGATCGATTTCTCCCGTTTGTTTCTCAGATTCACCAAACTGACCCACCTTCACGTCTGGGTCTCTGCTGGTACCAAAGTGTGCCACAATCAGATCCACGGCGGTGTTCACGGCCTTCACCAGACCTGATCGAACGACAGGAAGAGGAAAGATTAGGATGTGTTGGTCGTCTTTTCAGATAAACTACGTTGAGTTTTGTTACGGGTGTCAAAAAAAACATACTTCAGATGATTTACGGAAAGCCTAACTTGTGTCTATCATTTATGACAAAAAAATGACCAGCTCAGCATTCCTGCATTGAAATGAACTGTATCCAGTTTTCGATCTGATTCAATCCATCAGGGATTGAAAACTAAAACAACTGTTAATGCAACATTTCTCTTACAAAAAAGTGCATTACGGATTATTAATAAAGCAGATTATTATGCGCCGTTTATGAAATTCAATGATCATGTATATTATAAAGAATGCAAATAATGTATAAAGTTACATAAAAGCTTCTTTCGTTTTCAAGTATATTTGTTTTGGGGGTTTTGTGATGGAATAAGGCTTGAAGAGTTTATAAAATGCTTTATTTATCTCATGGTTTTGATTGATTATTCTTTATTTGACTTCTTTTCCTGGTGCTTTTCTATTTCCTTTCTGTTTTTCTTTTTCATTATTTGTTAAAAAGTGTACATGTTTAATGTGTAGCTAAATTTGTCAAATTTGTTAAAAAGGAGAGGCATCAGAATAGCATTATGATGAACACATTTTATGTTTAAATTTGTGACGGAATAAAAAATCCGAATGAATCTGAACATTTAACTGTACTTGGACTGCTCTAAGTTTTTTTCAACAAAACTCTATACAACTGGATTTGAATTGGAGAAGTTCTGATCCGGTGTCCTATCAAAAAACTTAATACGTTTGACATTCAAATAAATAGAAAGCCTCAAAGAAGCTTGAAAAATTATGTAAAATTTCCTCTTTAAAGTTGTGTGGGTTTTTTATCTTGGCGTCCAAATGTGCAGGGAGGAAAACTGTTTCATCATTCATATTTTATGTGTTTTTTGCAAAAAAGGTACTTTTTTTTAAGCAAACACTTAAACCAGAGGGTATATACAGTCTTGATAAAAAAGCCTTAAAAACTTTAATGACTGATATCAGCTAAAAAGGAAGTTGTTTTTACAGATTATAAGGATAAGCGCTAAGGATCAGCACAGTCTAAAAAAGCTTAAAAAACGTCTCTATAAACCTCCAGATATCACACACACATCCTCGGACGCCGGGCCATACCTCTTTTCTGTGTCAGGTCCACCGAGACGTGGGACTGTGAGGAGAAGCGGGAGGAGGAGGCTGTGGAGGCATCAGGCGACAGGCAAAACTCCTCAGGCGGCTTCTCTGACAGGGAGAAGTAATCCGGCAGGAAATCACTGTAGCTCTGCTGCAGCTTAGCCGATTGAACTGCTGCAAGAAACAAATGGAAGAGACCTGCTTAATGACGCCGTATTTGCTGAAAGTATCCAGATATATTATTTTTGTCAATCCTAGAACTGTCTAAGAGACTCCTGAGCACCATGAGCCCATCCCAGCGAGGGGCCGGAGTGAGCCGTCGGGAAATCGAACACGTTGCGGCGGGCAGGGCGTGGTCCCCCGGCCCTCCTGAGCTCCACGTTGCCGGCGGACTGGCCCCTAGAGGCCCGCTCCACTCCCAGCGGGTTTCTGCGGCGGTACTCTCTCCATTTCAGAGCCTGGGGGGAGAGGTGGTGGGCTGCAGGAGCAGGTCGCGATGACGGAGGCGGGTTGGAAAGGAGGTTTGTAGAGTAAAATGATGAGAAAGAAGCAGATGGGTGTGAAACATGCATGCAGGAGGAAGCATGCATGAGCAGAGGGGAGGAAAAGAGAGAAAAAGAGAACAATAAGAATGTGCAGGAGAGCCTGTTTGATTCGCATCAATGTTGCGCCAACAGAAGTACTCTGAAGGTGCTGCAATTTCTGCATAAATTATTTAAAAACGGATACCCAAATTAAAATTAGAGCTGTGCTTGAACCATGGCTGGGGTCTCTATGGAAAGCAAACACGCTGAAATGTCTCCAAGAACTTTGATAATATGTCTGAGTACTGTTGTTACCAAGCAATTTGAATTTTAATACAGCGGTCCCTTGCTATAACACAGTTCACCCTTTGCGGCCTCGTTATTCTGTCGAGTTTTTTTATAGTACAATTTTACATTTTTCATTTACAGCCTACACACACACACAGTTTGTTCTGTGTCTTAATTGATTGGAGGCAACTGTCAATCTCCTCCGTGCCGTGTCTCCTGCGCTTGCCAAATTTATCATGTCTGGTTGTAAGAATCTTCTGGTCCCAAAAAGAAACTATTCATAAATTTGTTCTTCACTCGTAAAGAGACACCTGCTCTGAGGCATTCAGAACAAAAGACGCACCTGAGCGAAGTGCAGACGAACAAACCATGGCACGTTAACACTTTTATGTTTTAAAATCTACGAAGGTTTGAACTTTGAGAGTATTAAAACTACCCGAGAACTATGAATAAATGTCAATGTCTGTCTGAGAAAAGTGTATAAAGTGTGTGGTGAGGGCTTTTACAACTTTCAAGAGATGTGGCAAGTGTAACAGTATACAAAAATAAAACACAACCAGAGAAAAGAGGAAAGTGTACGTTCCAATGAAAACGTATTTGATCCCTCACTGATTTCTTCTTTGTTTTAAGTATTTAGCGTCATCAGAAACAGATCTGGCACAGACAGCGAAGCATAGTGGCGGCAGTGTAATGCTGTGGGGATTCTATGCTCCTTCAGGACCCGGATGACCTGCCGAAACTGACAGAACCATTCATTCATTTCTCTAACAGTAAATCCTGAAAGGGGGAATGTCCGGGCAGTGGTTGGTGACCTTCAGCTCAGGGTCAACAAATGAAGGAGAAAAAAACCCCAAAAGATTTTGAAGTTTTGACTAAGATCTGATAGAAAAGCTGTGGCGTGACTTCAAACAGGTAGTCCAGACTCTCGATGTGGCTGAATTAAAGACAATTTTTGGGTGAAAAATGACTCCACAGTGATGAGGATTAATTAATTAAATTGTTTTAATCTGAAACATTTTGGTCTGAATCAAGTCTGTAGGTTTATTGTGTTTTATGAATGTGTGGCAAAAAAAAATCTTATACGAGAGCCAGAAAACCCAAAAATGAAATGAAATATTAAACATACATTTTATACATGTGTGTGTGGTGTGGAGACAGTGTAATTCAATTCAATTTCAATTCAGTTTATTTATATAGCGCCGTTTCATAATGGTTTTAAAGCTAAGCTAGACCAAAGTAAAATTTACCAAATATAAAGCTCAGTGGTAGATTGATGATGATTTGGGTTTAGTTTTCAGCCACAGGACCCTCTGAGTCATTAATTAAACCCTTCCCACCACTCGATACTATTCCATGGTCAAATGACAGACAAAGTAGCGATGGTTGAAACTCGACCCAAACTGGGTCCTCAACAGAACAGTGATCCCAAACACAGCAGCACAACCAGAACGGAGAAAACAATGCCAGTGCTGCAGTGGCCCATTAAAGTCCAGACCTCAAGATTAGAGAGCCGTGCCAGAATCAGGGTGTTTATAAAGGACTGAGAAGAAAACTGAAAAAAGTTGGTTTAAAAAGAAGGTTTACTTCATTTTTCATGTAACCTACCATTATGAGTTCTGGTTCCAGGTCCTTTGCTGCTGTCCACATGTTTTCCAGAGTCCAGACAGCCCAGCGGGCTCAGAGTGTCACTGTGAAGAGCTGGTAGATTATGGAGGGCCCCGTGGTGGAAACATTGTCCCTGCACAGCAGGCATCGCAGGCGGCACCACCCCTCTCTTCACGCCCAGAGACGGAGGTGGAGGAGTGGGAGGTAACGCCGTTGAGCCGCTTCCCTGTTTACTCGCAGGTGGGGTGTGCAGCGAGCCGAGGCCCGCTGAAAGCGGGCAGGAGAGGCTGTGTGTCGGTTTAGGACTGGGGGTGCAGGTGGAACAACTCCCCGAGCTGGGCGCCCCCTGGAGACGGACCGGGGAGTAGCTCCCCAGGGGTGAAGGCCGGACCGACCCAGCAGGAGGAGCCGCAGCGCTGCAAGGACTCTGGTATTTGGGACCATTTCCAGCTGCTCCTTCGCTTTCCTCGCCGACCGGACCTCCAGAACCGGAACCTGATCCCGAACAGGAGCGAGCCTGCATACCGGAGACGTAGCCGGTGAGGAGCGGCAGCAGAGGCTTGGGCTGAGGGGGTTTGAACGCGAACTGGTGGTGGAAGGTGAACGGCTGGATGGGGAGGGTGGTGGGCCGCTGGTCTTTACTGTAACGGACCACCAGTGGCGGGCTTTCGGAGGAGCTCGACAGAACACCTGGATGACAGTAAAGACAGAGATACAGAGGAAGAACAAGGAACTGGTTAGCTTAGCTTAAAACAGATGCAACAGTGGATAAAAACTGAGCGCCACAGCTGATTTATTTCTTCATCATGAACCAGAAAATACGACTAGCCGCAGTTTTAAATAATCCTTGGGCATATTCATTGTATCATTAAACCCTGAAGATCATAACCTTTTTCATCGTAATGGTATAGAAATATCCCAGATCAGACTATATTGAACTAGGTTTTTCAAATATCAAAACAACTCCAAAATAATTTAAGCAGGTTTTACTCTCAAATATGCAAAAAGTTGTATTTAAACATTTCTAAACAACACTGAACGTTTCCAAGTAGTTATAGTGTTATCTACTCTGGCTATGTCTGCTTGAACCACGTTTTATTATACATTATTTATATATCCAGATTAGTAATGCGCAATGTAAAAGGTATAAGGTAAAAATGATTGAGCCAAAGGTAAAGATTTTGAGCTGTCCTCAAGAAGAATAAATGCTGATGCTCAGTGTTCTTCTTTACAATCGATAATTCAAGTTTAAAATGTATAGTTTTTCATTTAATGGAAAAGAATTAGAAGCATTTTTAAATCAGTTATTTCCAGATTTATTTATGTGCAATTTAAATGTATATAAAAGTAACCAGTTAAGCAGACCATTTTAAAAGTTGTTTTTAAATCACATTTAGCTTCTTTATTTATTTCTTTATTCATGTTGAAGTAATGTTTGGGGAAATAATCTTTAAATAAAAACAATGCATTTTGCACGATAAACGTTCTTTAGATAAAATTCGTACGTTTTTTTAGGATGTTCTACTGCAACATATATGGAAAGCAAGAAATTTCATAAACAGTAATATTGACATGTATAAAGAAAAGAAAATATCACAACAGATGGTGTCCACATCACACACATATATCTTTACGTCATAGAATGTAATAAAATCTAATTAAATTAAAGGAATTCAAGAAAAAAGGTTCCTTGTTTGATGCAAAATAAAATAAACAACAAAAAATAAAAAGTGATAAGCACGTTTGTATTCATTTTTTTTATATATACGTGTACATCAAGTACACCAAACCATGATTTTTGTTATACTGTTACACTTGTTACTAGGAACACAAATAACTAAAATAGACAACACAACACGTACTAACGTAGAAAGTTATTGTCCAAAAAGCAAGAAACCTGTTAATGACACTATATGGTGAAGATCTTCTTCTAGAACGATCACATGTTTAAAACAGTTTAAGATAGTGAAACCAAAAACAAAATAATATTCTTTAATTTGACTCATCTCGCTAAGATAAACCCTTTATCTTGTGTCACTCCTTCTCTAAGCAATAGCTGACTCACGTGTTATTATATAAAGTTAATACTGTTAAAATGATTTGCAGGAATATAAAAACAGAGAGAGTTAATATTTCAGAAACGTAAAGCAGAATAAAGCAATAAATTATGAACACCTGACAGGTTCCTGTGGACAGACTGAGATCTTTCCAGAAAATGACAGCCTAGGTATGAAGGGTGAAATGGCAAACAGCGTGAACTGACCAGTCACAAAGCTCAACAGCCCTTATCACAGACACTGACAGGCCCACATATACGCTCACACCAATAAAACACGCTGACATACTGAACCTGAGGCCCAGCATGACGAGAACGAACGGGGGAGAAACGCTTTTCTGCAGCGGGTCACAAACTGTTTCACTGACTGTTTATGGATCCACTTTGCTGCATGACAGACAGCAGTGTGTGTGACGTCGGCTGTGTTGCGCAAGCTGTTTGTCGCCCGAAACGGGCCCGGCCCACCGTCTGATCTGGGTGCGGCGATGCCTCTCGGGCCGCAGGGGGCGCAGTTGAGCTGCTATAAAAACAATGAAGGGATAGGGAGGCTGGGAGGGGAATTCATCGCACACACACACACACACAGCTTCCATTGAGTGTGGAGGACAGAAAGCTTCTCTTCTTCCCATGTAAATCTCTAAAATCCGCTCCATTATCCGTCTGTTCGGATTTTAAACACCATCTAATCGTTCCGGCTTTCTCTACCAGCTCTCTCCTTTCACGCAAGTCCATTAGACTGCCAGGGCTTTTTTCCTTTGCAGATATGTGCTGCTTGTTAGCATCGTTAGCAAGCAAGCTGTCCCAGCAGGGCTCTTAAAAAAAGAGCTGCACCCCACGCTGGCAAAGAAGCTGAAGTCTGATGAATAATATATGAACCGAGAAGCTGCACGACTGCTTGTTACAGTTCTAAATCATGACAGGCCTTTAATATACAGTGAGGAGAAAATGCCAGAGGCCTGAAAGTCTGAATTCAACGGAAAATGAAAGGGCTTTAAGTGCATAATGCAGTTCCATCTTACAAGTGTTTGTCCATGACATCAATTACTATCCAGGCTTCTTTTTAATTAAAAGGGTGGGTGCTGTTCTGTTAGGGTTGGAAGAAACTTATATAAGGGGTGCAATAGCCCTTTATTTTATTTACTTGTTTCATGAATACAACTAAAAAGAAAGGCCCCACATAATTATTAATTATTATTATTCTTTCCTCTCTGGGTCGGAGACAAGGTTCTGACCAAAGTGGAGGAGTTTAGGTAGTCATTTTGAACGTTGCATCTGTCCTGTTTGGTGATAAGAGAGAGCACAAAAAAACAAAAACAAAAAAACCCCCACCAAAAAATAACCGGTGTTAGTTTGGTGCTGGTGCCAAAGCTTAGTCGATTGGTTCAAAACAACAGTGGCTTTTCCATTGATGCAGGGTTTAATGGCTGGTGCATCATAACGTCATCTAATTGGGGAGGTCTCGAATCACCGGTACGGTACCATTCTGTGGCTCATTTGGTACCAGGCCACACACTGAAATAATAAATAGCTTAAATTTTTTCAGTTTTATTCATTATCAAAGTCTATACAATTTTTCATAAAAAAAAATAAAAAAAAAGGATTAAATTATCTTCATTATGTCCGGCTATAACTCACTCATGACTAGGGTTGGGCACCTATTTGGAACCAGTTCCTAACGTCCGGTTCCAGAACCATTAAGAATATGTTTTAATTGTGATTCTTTTTTACAGGCCCTACACTAGTTTGTTTCTGGGGTTTGTATTAGATATTACTCCGCCCAGCGAGCCCCACGAAATGTCACTTGTTGGAACCATGGACTGTATAATACTCTGAAACACTTGGACAGTAGACGCCACATGAAAGTCTGGCTTCATTTTAATTTACTAAAGGATGAATTCGCACAGTGCAACACCTTTCATAAACTTATTAACGTCAAAGGAGGATGTACAACAAACGAGTGTACTGTGTTTGATGTGTTGTGCCTCGCTCTCCTGCTCCCGTCGCTTCCTACACTTCGGACAGTCAACCATCAGCCAGCAACTCCTCGTTGGAAACGGAATCAGGTACATGAAAAGTATGATTTTCTTATTCTTCATAGACTAGCTTAAGTTTGTATATACTACCTGTTGCTAAAACTGTGTCAAATCTGTTCATAGCTGTTAAACGCTCCCAGAGTGATGCTAGCATAAGGCAGTATGTAGTTGCTTTTGCTATGTTAACCGGCCAGAGACCCCGGCCAGTAAATAGACAAACCCCATTCACCATGGCAGCAAGGAGAGAGCTGTCAGCGGAGCAAATTGCCGAGTACAAAACAAAAGTAACGGTGTATCTGGTAAAAAGGCTGCAACCCCATAGCGATGTAGAGTCGCCCACATTTAGTTAACGTTAAGTAAATAACTTAAGCTAAATAACTTAGCTGGTAGCTACTTTATCTACCCCTGACTTAAGTTACAGTAACAGTTCAGGTTTAACTTTATTTACAGATTGACAGAGCAAATAAAAAAATGTCCTGTGTAAAGGCTTTTTCAAATGAAAAAAATATTTTTTCTCTATTTATTTCTCTCCAGCACCTCAAAGAATTGGAATTGAGAACCTCGGAGAACTGTAATCGAAAGTGAGAATTGGAACAGGAATTGGAATCGTTAATATGCAAACGATGCCCAACCCTACTAAAAGAAAAAGTTCAAATGAAGAGACAGAAGAAGAGTGTACGACTTTTCCAGGCACTGAATCCCCACCATGTATAATATGAGTCAACTGGCTTTCTAATGAGGTAATGAGGCTAGGCCTGGGCGGTATACCGGTTCATACCGAAAACCGGTGTTTATTTTCGTTAAGATATGAATAATATAGCTCGGACAACTTCCAGAAGGTTTAATGAGGGGGAAGTGTTTCAGACAGGACCGATTTCACTGCTACTCGCGCTTCACCACAGTGTAGCGAATAAAGTTTTAACTAAGTACAGCTGCTGGTAGGAGCGAAGCACACAATTCTGATGAAGTAATTCCAAAAAAGAGGAGCCTCGTCTATAGTATGAAAAGTTTATCGACTTTAAAAGGTCAAACGAGAACTGAACGGCATACCTTTTACGAACGCTATTGCGAGTAACCAGTAGGGGGGAGGGTGGAGCGCTACTTCACCGTCTGTAGGTAAACGCGGTCAACGTCTGCATAACCAGTAGGAAAGAAATCCAAATAGCGGTAAATGTGTTTTACATACCATCTACGGTACTTCTGCCGTCTTTTTTTCTGTTGTTATCTGAATATTAACCATCTGATAATTTCCTATGGTCGCCATGTTTATTTTACTTCTTCTTTGGCAAAATCCGATTTGAGTCTATACTCTGACCCCTAGCGGGATTATTCAGTACTACTGCAAAGCAATTAGAAGATGCAATTTGTTGCTTGCGCCAACGTGAAGTTTAAAAAAATATATATACTTTCAGCCTTAGAACATCAAGAATGTCTACCAGAATCATCATAATTTAGTTATTTTCATATCATTCACCTGTGTCTGGAAAAAAACCTGATGCAGTCCTTATGGCAGTAAAATGGGCTGTTTAAAGCAAATGTTTATATTCTTCATTCTTATAAGATAATGTGGATATGAACGGTCTTGTATGGAAAAAAAATACCGTTAAATACTGTAATACTGATATGTTTTTTTTTTTAAATACCTTGATATGAAAATGTTTTGTCATACCGCCCACCCCTAAATTAAGCATTTGAAATCACCCAAGAAAAGGAAGGTTTTAAGCCAAGTCTTAAAAACAGACAGAGTATCTGCCTCACGGACTAAAACTGGGAGCTGGTTCCACAGGAGAGGAGCATGATAACTATAAGATTTGCCTCCCATTCTACTTTTAGAAATCATCCTACAAACAATTTTTGGACCATTTTCTCATACATTCCAGCATTCGTAGACCATTTCTAAGTTTGTGACCAGGTCGATGGTTGACAAACACGCCACGAAAAAACCCTCTTTTATCGGAACTCTGTCCTAGGAATAACTGAAGAACAACGCACGATGTTGGTGCTTCACTTTTCAAAGGATCAGAGAAAAGGATTTTAATTACGGTTTACCCATCATTATTGGAATCAAGTTTTACTTTTAATATCACATCTTGGGATAACTTTCTCAACAGCAAACAGAAAATAAAGCTGTCAAGGTTTGTTGGAGCAAGTGGGGAAAATAACAGGTCTACCACAAATATCACTGATAAATCTGTACAAGCACTCTGTGATTAGGAAAGCCATTCCTTTTATTACTTTTTCAGTCTCCTCTCATTAGCCAGGATATAAAGATCCTGCAAACTATTCTAAAATATAAAATCGATTTTTCGAGCTTGTGAATCAATACGATTTCTACAAGAATCAATTCTTCGATTATTTCAACACAGCTCTAGAGTTTACTGTGACATTTAAATCTTTTTAATGCATGAAATTGTACTTCAATGGATTAGTCTAGAATACTGAACTAGGGATTATAATATTTTCAATAAAATTAAAATTTAAAATCTACAATCTTAGACTTGGTTAGACGAAGCAATCTAACAGCTAGCCTTTGCTTTTCATTTATAGTCGTAATCGGATCGGATTTGAGGTTAAAAGATCTGATTGGGATTGGTGGCCCAAAATGCTGATCAGGAAATCCCTAATAATAATAACAATAAAACACTTTAAATGTAATTATTTTAAATAAAATGAAAAAACAGATAAAATAAATTGAAAAAAGAGCTCCATTCTAAATCAGAGGCCAATAAGGTGGAGGTGGGGTACTGGTATAGGCTGGTCATAATAAAGATGAGCTGGTTGGATCTTTTCGTGTTGAAGATGGGCTTAGAATCGACTCCCAAACCTTCTGCCAGTTTTTAGAAGACGTTTTATTTCAAGCGGTGGAAGAGCAAGAGATCTGCACCTTTCAAAAAGACAACAAGTTTTATGCAGGACAACGCTCCATGACATTCATCCAAGTGCTCCTCTTTGGGGATAACCGGTTCAAGAAGTTAAAGAAGAACGACTGATGTCACTGCACAATAATAGTCGCCCAATAATGGTGCACATATATTAATATTCACCAAAGAAAGGCAAAATGTCATTTTTACTTTCTTAAACATTCATGTTTGAAGTTAATTAACATGGATTAACTGAGAGCTCTGTAGTTGGCGATAAATGGGAACAATCTACAAAACACACTGTAAATATGTGGGAGAGTAAGGGGGACGTACCTTCTGCCTTGATTTGGCTCTCCTTCGTGCCTTCAAGTTGGTGATCAATGCTGCCTTGGCTGTAACACCTGGCGAAACGCATAGGTGACGTCACCGGACCGGTTGACTCGACGCGCTGCTCCAGGATCGGAGAGAAATCCACAGATGAGTGCGAATGGGTGGAGCAAGTGGAGGAAAAGGTGTCTGCAGCTGTCTTTGTCGACGGCGATCCGCCTCCGTGTCTGCGCTTGCTCCTGGCGATCTCAGCGAAGGAGGTAACACGCGGAGGAGGAGGAGGAGGCGGAGGAGGAGGAGGGGGCGTGGAAGCCTGGGCGGCGCTCTCGCTCAGCCGAACGGGGCAGCTCAGCATACGCTCCAGGGAGCCAAGCCGCGGAGAGGGACACCTTTCCAGGCTGCGGTCGTAGCTACGGGAACGAGGGCGACTTCCTGAGGCCGCCATGCCGCTGATGACGCTCCGCTGAGCCATCGGAGGAGAAATGTTGACGTACACCTGGCCCTCGATGATGGTGGGGGCACCTCCAGCCCCAGCAGCGTCCTGCAGATCCCCCTTTTTCTTCTTCTCTTCTTCTTTTTCATCATCATCTCGCTGAATCAAGAGGGAATAAAAGAAAAACGGATCAGTCAAACTTTTGCAGCTTACTAGCAGCTGTACAGAGGGCAAAAACAGTAAAGATGCTGTAGGAAAAAAATGTAAGCTATACTCAATGGGGAAGCTTAGTGTTTTTTCAACCTGGACCTTTTTTTTAAGCATTTAATCACCCAGACAAGTTTGGAGCCACTTAGAGTCCATCGGTAGAAGTTTATATCCAGTCACGATAAGCGTAAGGGTGGCTTCATTCTTTTTGCCCACAAGGTCGAGAGATGCAATAACATTTCCATAGGGTGGAGGATTGTTTATCTTAAGCCCTCTGGGTTTTTTTGAATGTAGTTTTGTATGGGTCAGATAATTGTCATCAAGAAGGATAATTTCAGAAGCTGATTTACTGTTACTATTATGCCTGAGATCATTTCATCCAGATTCCTGATTGTTTTTCTTTTTAAATACTGCATGTCTCATTAGGATAGTTGCTAGAGTGTCATTAATAGTTATTGAAACTCCTTTATTTAACCAGGTTTTGTTATTAATTGATAGCACTACTCCCCTTGGATTTCAAAACGTCTCGGAAAGGCTTATTAGTTCTGTTCCAGTCTGATTTAGAGGTTATGATACAACTACACTATCGTGCAATTTCAATGGCGTCACTGCCGTGCTCCATCCCAGTTGTAGTGTGAGCAGGACTTTCTCTCTGTGCTCTACAGCGGTCGGTTAGGCAGAACCTGCTACTGCAGACAGCAACATTGTTCACGTTTGCGTGTTTAAAAATTACACTAACCGAATGACCATAAAGTTAGTCCACAGTAGGGATGCACTGATCCAACTTTTTCAGTCCCGATACCGATGGCTGGATTTTGTGTATCTGTCAATACCCGATACCGATCCGATACTATTTGTGATAGTGTGGAGCTCCTGTGACTATGGCTCCGATAGATAATGTGTCCTGGCTGCTTGGCCATAGGGACATCCCTTTGGCTGACTGGTTAGCCCACATGACCTTTACCTGGGAGTCGCGGGATCGAATCCCGCCTGGGCCCTCGTTGTGTACCTTGCCACATATTGTTGAATTAATAAACTGTATAACTTCTGGTGCCTTTCTTGAAGAGACTAAAGGCACCACACTTTTACAAACTAAACATAACTGAGACAAAATAACATTTGTTAAATATAAAATTACCACAAAAATAAAATTTCAAGTGAAAAATTTATATTTTTTTGGTGAATTTGTTGCAGATTTTCCCCATTTTGAGTATCGGTTCATGGTATCGGTTAAGTTTAACCGATACCCGTACATTAAGCAGTATCGGGGCCGATACCCGATACCAGTATCGGTATTGTGCATCCCTAGTCCAGAGGTTCCCTTTCTGCGGCCTAGGCTAGAGCTGTAATGGCGTGCGGATTTGACGTCATTCAAGTCCCAGGTTGGTGTAAATTGTAATCGCTTGCATTAATAGCCTGTAAAACACCCAGAAGCTCAAACCTTAGAACCTCTGAGACGTTCCGATCTCACTGGGAAATATCGCTAACTATTCATAACAAAACATGGCTAAATGAAGGATTTTGGGGGCAGATAATGCCTTATATACGCTGATCACAACTGGATTAAAAAGTTTTCCCTAAGGTCTCCAAGTGGCTCCAAACTTGTCTGGATGAGTAAATGATGGTAATATTTGCTAAAAATAAGGTCCAAGTAAAAAATAAAAAAAACTTTCCCTTTAATGAGAGGAAGAAAACTAACAAACTGTTTCAATTAGGGATGCAACTATACCAATTTTTTCAAACCGTTATGATACCGACACTTGGATCTGAGTACTGGTTGATACATATTTCTACTGCAAAAAAAATAAATAAAAAATGCGATGAATTGGAAGACAGGTTTTATTTCCTTCTCTGCTTGTTGCAACAGACGGCGAATTAGATAAAAAGAAAAATCATAAGAGAAATGACCACAAAAAAACTAAACTTTCAAGTGACGTTATAATAACCAATAACGTAATTTCAGCCAAAAACATCATAACTGTGACTAATTTAAATGTTAAAAAGCAAATAATGTTATTAGTTGACACTGCCAATGATGTCTTAACATTTTAGAACCAATCTAATCAAACAGTATCGGCCCTGATACCAGTATCAGGAATCAGTGCATCCCTACTTTCATCCTCTACATCCTGTATATGGATTCTCCACTCACCTGAGATGACTCTCCATCTCCATCCTCTTCCTCCTCATCCAGTCCCTCCTCCACGCCTCGCTGCCTGAACAGAAAGTACTCTCCGGGCTGAGTCGGGGTGGGGCTGCCTCTGCTGTGCTCCGAGGAGCAGCTGTTGACCGAGGAGCCCGCGGGACTCGGCGACGACTGGGACGACAGGTCGCAGGTGACCAGCTTGTAGTAGTTCTGGGTGGCGACGACGAGGCGCGCCTGACTCTGGAGACAGAGGTCACCGGAGGACCCCGCGGGAGGAGGGTGGAAGGAGTTGCAGTTGGCGTCGAGGTCGAGGGGCCCCTGGTGCTCCATGGAGCAGGAGCAGGTGGAGGAGCTGGAGAGGTGCGGCTCTCTGGCGAGGGGGAAGTTGTTTGAAAAGCAGGACGGCTGCTGATGCGGCGGCAGAGGCTCGCTCGGGGAGGTGTGGAGGTCTAGATAGAAAGCCCCTCCGGATGCGTCCTGCTGGTGGAGGGACGAGGTGGAGGAGCGGTCGACGGAGCCGTTGAAGTTAGTGGGCCCGGCCTGCAACAGGAGCTGCTGCTGCTGTTTCTCGGGGACGCCGTTGTTCATCCTGTTGTAAATGGCGCTGAAGTTGACGAGTACGCCCTCGGAGCTGTTGCAGGACGAGTCGCTGCCGTAACCCTGCTGGAACTCCGAGAACGGCTCGGGGAAGGTTTCCGGGAACTGCTGGGAGAGGCCGCAGCAGGAGCAGAGCTGATTGGAGGAACTGGACGAGTAAGAGCCCGTTTTGCTGCTTTGGCCACACCTCATCGGGTGATCGTGGTCTTCCTCCTCGTCGTCGTCTTCGACCCAGTCCTGCTCCCCGCAGTCCATGGATGCGTTGGAGCCGCTGCTGCCGTGGCGGCGCTCCCGGTCCAGTCCAAGGATGTCCAGCTCCTCTAGGTGGTTGGAGAGATCCGAGGTGGCTCCTCCCAGAGACTCCCGGCTGCAGGAGCTGTGCAGCAGGAAGGGCTCGGACGGAAACCCCAGGTCGTGCAGGTGAAAGGGCGCCGTGGCGTCGTCCAGCGCGTAGTTGGTCCTGCTGTGGAGGTGGAAGGAGGAGTCCTCCAGGTAGCCGTGGAGGTTGTTGTCATTGTCCTCCTCCTCATCCTCGTCCTCCTCCGCATTCAGCAGGAACGGGTTACGCCGCGGAGGGTTCCTGTTCCTCGTTTTGGTTCTGGGTAAAGTGTGAGCCGCAGCCAGCTGCTCCTCAGAGTTGCTGGAGGCAAACGAGGAGTCGTCGCTCGCTGTGCTCCCGCCTCTCTCGCCGCCACCACCGCCTCCCGTTTCCCTCCCACCGCCGTGGGAGGACCAGGAGCCGCTGGAGGTCTGGATCAGGCCGCCATAGATCAGACCCTCCCTCTGGAGGACGTCACTCTCCGGCAGAGATGTGGTGCGGCTCAGCCCCAGGTTCTCCGTCCTCTTCAGCGAGCCCCCGCAGCCCGACACCTGACAGTGCACCAGGGGAATGTGATGCACGATCAGGGTCTCGCCGGACACTTTAGGAGGGCTGTCCATGGTCCCCAAGGCTGGATCTGGGACGGCTGAAGCAAAGAGTTGAAGGTTTGCAGGTGTTTTCACTCAGCTGGGCGTAGCTGGGATCTGAAAGCAGAGGTCGGGGAAGTCTACGCTGTGTTCGGAGTGGTACATCTACGGACAAAGAAAAGAGACAGAGAAGAAAACATCATCAGAAGAAGCACCAGCCTCGATGTGTTTTATAATTTTTTTTATTCCTTTTTCGCTTTAGAAAAGTAAGTTAGGACTTCTTTATTTTATCTCTGCTGTGTGATACATAGCAACAAACAACTGACCGATCAGACAAAATAAACCAAACAAGCAAAAAAAGTTGAGATTACACGTTTTGATGATGTCATCAAGCTATATCATCAAGGTAAGCATGGTTCAGTATTTGTCTTCACACTAATCTAGATTTTGCAAGTTTAATTTTTTTCTTCATTTAACAAAAAAAAAAAGAAACCTGTTTTAACTCTTGTATGTGCAGATTTCCTTTTGTGCAAATTTATATTAATTAGTAAGCTAACATGAACACAGACAATTTTGAAATTTATTTTAATAACATTTAGCTTTTATTTAATTTAAAATATCTTCATCTTTATTTATGTTGAGATCATTTTTGTAGTTCATTATTTTGAAAAGAAAAAAAAAAAGACTTGAATATTTCTTTTAAATGCATTTTGAACAATACACTTTTTTTCAAGGCATTACGAAACTTTTGGAAATTGTTCTCCTGCAATGTGTCTGGAAAGTGAGAATGTTCATAAGCAGTCATTTTGACATGTATAAAGACAAACAAAGAGAATATATCGCAGTAGATATCGTTACGTCACATGCTTCAAATGATATCGCAATGTAGATTTCTGGAATATAGATAACTGGAACATTCTTTAATGTTCAACAAAGACAATCTTTAGTTTCAGTCAAACAACCAACGGATTTTCACATTTCAGAGTAAACTTTTTGGGCACAGAGCACAGTGTGAGCTCAATAAATGTTCTTTTTTTTGTAAATTATGGTACATTTTTAATTCTACAACAAACTTTTGTTTCATTATTAATGGTTCATTTTAAATTCTAAAAAAATACAGTAAACATAAAATATATTTCAAACATATTTATACTATTGCCCCATAAAATATTTTTATATATCACTGTATCAACATCCCAAACAGAAATTATACATATTTTGATAGTGAAAAAAAAGATAGTTGATACTATATAAAATCAGCCAATCTTAATGTTGATGACAATATATAATGTGCTTTACTGCATACATGAGGATTTATTTTTTTATGTTACTCAATTTTTACAATTTTTTTTTTTTTAGAAAATTTTCTGCAATGGTCTGTATGTGTGCAAGAAGTTAAAACAAAACCAGTAAAGGTCTGATCGTTGCATCTCTACTATTTAAAATTATTTCAGAAAACAATTTAAAGTTCAGATCAACCTCCCCAGACACCAACCCTTCTGCGAGGCGATAGAGAACCACATAAGACAAAACACAAGCGTTCCCATAGGCTTAACCTCATGTAAATTGTTGAAGTTCTCCAAAGGGATCTAAAGTTGAGAACCTATAACAGCTGCAGCCACTATAGGGATTCCCAGGTTCTGTGCAGGAGAGTTACCATCCTGCTGCTGTTAGCTGCATGATAATAGTCAAGTCCTTGAGGAATAGACTTGGGCACTCCTGCAATACAAAAACTAAAAGCATGAAGTGTCTCTGTGTTCAGGGTGGGCACAGTGAGTCAGCATGAAGTGAGGTAGAAGCAGACAAACCGAGCAGCTGGCTCTCAGATAGGACTATGATCTCACTGCAGCCTGAACATTAAAGACATGCCACAACTCAGACACCATCTCCCTTACCACCACCATCATCATCATCTTCGCTTTGTTGCTGGGTAAAACAAAGCCGCTTCCATTAAACCCTGCAATCAGCTCTCAAACAAAAAAGCCTTTTTTGCAGCAGCAGCAGACTTCATAAAGCAAAGTCTGTGTCTGTGGATAGCTACAGGCTACTACTCTGTTAACATGTTTGTTCCCACCGATGAATGGCCAGCATGATTCTAACAGTGCTTCTCCTACTATGTATTGTAGGACTAATACAGACAGAATTACTAGAGGAGGGGCCAGGAGAGATTGTGTTATACAACATAGAAAGCGCGCCTTTCGGTCAAAGCCGCCAAAGAATGGAATGCTATTCCAAAAAAAATAAGAGATATTAATTAGGGGTGTCACAATTCTCTAAAACCTCAATTGGATTCTCGACAGTACAGAGCCCTGTGTCATCTTTAGAGTAGTCTACAGTCATTGGTTTCCTTCATTAAATTTTGTATAGTAGATCTTATTTTAAAAGACAAAAGTGATGCAATTTTTATTATTCTTGTGTAATTTATCACATCAGGCATTATTAGGTCAAATTGAAACACTTTATTTACAATAGAAGTGTAATACTGCATTCCAGTTAACCTTTCCGAGTCGGAGACCGAGTAGAGGGGGAGCAAGTAGGAAACAAAGATGGCTGTGCCCGTAGTTGAGATATCATTTCTTTGTATTTGTACTGTTGGTCATTTCAACGTCATTTTTAAATGCTTTTACACACTTGACTACATTTCTTCTTTAATCCGGTCACCAAATTATACATTGCATGGCCTTGCTGTGCGTGCAATACAATGTACAGCTTTGTTTTTCATGCTGGTCTGCTGAAGATGCTATGTCGCTAACAACAATAGCAATGAGTAGCCTGCCCCTCTACAGCTGCTGCCCTCAATGTTCTTTTCGACTCAATGTGTAGCGAGACAAACTGGAACGCTTTAAGTCGGGAAAGAGGTCACGTTCTGGTGTAGAGCAACTCGGACACCCGAGTTTCAGAGACAAATGGAATGCTGCATAAGAGTATTGTTTAAATAACTGAAACTTTTAGTAACAGAGAGTGGCTGCTATCCAGTGTTTCTTCATAGTTACTGCAGAACGACTGGAAACACATTCCTCCAGAAAGCTCATTAGACTGAGCAAAATGCAGCCAACAGCTCTTGCGAATGCGGACTTAAATCACCGGTGAGGAAATGTTGAGTTCTTTGCGAGTTTAGACTAGGAGCGGCTTTAGCTCTCGTCCCGCTGCTTCCTCTTTCCTAGCCGTTGTCGAGCTTTAGCTTAGCTAATAGCTACTAGATAGGGTCAGCTAATGTGCTCTGTAGACATGCGCTCTGATCCCGGGGATGTGATACAGGCAGTTTAAATGTTACCAGGTGTTGTTGTGAGTTGTATGAGAACTGGTGAGAGTTACTAAAACGATTTCTCTAAGTTTTCAACAGGTTTTCACACACGGTTGCTGGTATTATGGCCGGGCGGTGTGTTTAGGATCATTGTCATGCTGAAGGACCCGGCCACGTTTCATCTTAAATGCCCTCGCTGATAGAAGGAGGTTTTCCCTCAAAATATCATGATACACGACCCATTTCTATGTTGTTCTGGTCCTTTTGGAGAAAGAGAGCCCCAAAGCATGATGTTTCCACCCCCATGCTTCATAGTAGGTATGATGTTCTTTGGATGCATCTCAGCAGTCTTTCTCCTCAAAACACGACAAGTAGAGTTTTTACCAAAAAGTTCTAGTTTGGTTTCATCTGACCATATGACATTCCCCAAATCCTGTTCTGGATCATCCAAATAGTCTTTAGCAAACTTTAGATGGCCCTGGACATGTACTGGCTTAAGCAGGGGGACACGTCTGGCACTGCAGGATTTGAGTCCCCGGCAGCATAGTGTGTTACTGATGGTAGCGTTTGTTACTTTGGTTCCAGCTCTCTGCAGATCATTCATTAGGTCCTCCCGTGTGGTTCTGGGATTGTTGCTCACCGGTCTTTTGAATATTTTTGACCCATGGCATAAGATCTAGCGTGTAGCCCCAGGTGGAGGGAGATTATCAGTGGTTTTATATATCATCCATTTTCTAACAGTTGATTTCTTCACACCAAGTTGCTTAGCTATTGCAGATTCAGTTTGTTTGGTGCAGGTCCACACTTTTGTTTCTGGTGTCTTTGGCCACAGTGGAGTTTAGAGCGTGGCTGTTTGAGGTTGTGGACAGGTGTCCCATATACTGATAACGAGTTCAAACAGGTGCTGGTAACAAGTTTTGTTACAAGGTTTGTGAGAGCCAGAAATCTCGCCTGTTTGTAGGAGACCAAATACTCATTTTCCACCAAAGGCTGAAAATAAATTCTTCAAAAATCACACCATGGGATTTTCTTTTCTCATATTGTCTCTTATAGTTGAGGTATACATATGATAACAATTACAGGCCTCTCTCATCTTTTTAAGCAGGAGAACTTCCACAATATACTTCTTTGCCCCACTGTGTGTATATATATATATAAATAAAAGGAAACAAAGCTAAAACAGTGGACATCCTCCCGCCCCATATCCACAGGGTTGGACTTCCAGGAATATATGAGCCTGGGTGGAGAGCGGGCTGCACATCCTCTTCATGAAAACCAGACTAACACTTCCAGACAAGAGGGTGTTGATCATGATTCATCGAGTTCTTGTAGTTTACATAATGCCATCTAGTAACTCTGTAAAATACAATAAGTGCAGACAATTTGTGAAAAAGTGGTGACAAAAAAATACATTCCAAAGGTTAGACTTCAAAGTTCAAGATTTCTACAGATTTATCCCAGTGAATGTTTTAGACTTTCAAAACTAAAAGTTAAAGAGTCGCTTTTAGCTCAGCTTTAAACTGTAATGGATGCATACGATGGATGGACTGACTGACATTTTTTGGGTTGGACAATTGATGGATAATGGATGGTAGACCCAAAGGTCTCCAGGTTATAATAGACTAAAATAACCCACTGGTCGGACCCAATCCATTCAGAAACATCTTCTATTAATTCTGTTTCCTGGATCAGATGTTGTTTTTCTACCGTGCTCCGGTTAAACCCCCACTGGCCTCTTGCCTCAGTGTCAGTCTGTATCTGACTGCATGTGAATTTTCAGGCTGGACATCCTGTCTGCTGAGAGAATGAAAGCAGCTTTTGTTCACCGCTCCCATTCACCCTCAAACCGCTAAAGAGGTCTTGGGAGGAGGAGCTGAAAGCAGGAAATGTTGTCCTGGATGGTTGGTAAGAATTTAGTACAGTTAGCATAACGATTGAAGAGTTGGGTTTTCTAAAGATGCATGCCAAGTATGTAAAGCCCCAGAGTTTAAAGGAAGTATACTTTCTTTTTTACCATAACTAGAAGGAAGATATATATACCATTGGAGGGCATGACTCTTAAAATACCTGAGACACAGAAGTTCTGATAGACCAGTCTCACCGTTTATTCTCTTCACTGTACAGCAGTTTCATGCACAAGATGCTAACGAAACTCAGTGATATTATTGAGCTGGTCAGCTTATGGGGGCTAATCAGGATAGGGGTGGGCGGTATGGCAACATTCTCATATCACGGTATTTTAAAAAAACATATTGGTATAACAGTATTTAACTGTATTTTTTTCGCCATACAAGACCGTTCATATCCACATTATCTTATAAGAATGAAGAATATAAAAATGTGCTTTAAATAACCCATTTTACTGTCATGTGGACTGAATCATGTTTTTTTTTCCAGACACAGGTGAATGATATGAAAATAGTTAAAATTATTATGATTTTAGTAAGAATTCTTGATGTTCTAAGGCTATATTTTTTATTTTTTTAAAACCTCATGTTGGCGCAAGCAACAAATTGCATCTTCTAATTGCTTTGCATGTAGTACTGAATAATCCCGTTAGGGGGCAGAGTATAGACTCAGATCGGATTTTGCCAAAGAAGAAGTAACATAAAAATGGCGACCATAGGCGATTATTAGCTGGTTAATATTCAGATAACAACTGAAAAAAAGATTGCAGAAGTATCGTAGATGGTATGTAAAACATATTTACCGCTATTTTTAATTTCTTTCCTACTGGTTTTGCTGCCGACTGGTTACTTTCAGTAGCGTTTATAAAAGATATGCGGTTCGGTTCTCGTTTGACATTTCAAAGCCGATAAACTTTTTTAACTATAGACGAGGCCTTTTTTTTCCTGTCTGTGTTCCTGAAGTTTGAGGGAGTTTGTAGTTTCTGAGTAAATCCGCAAAAGATCAGTTCTGCCACCCAGTGTTTATCCGACCCTGAACTCCACAACTGAAAAAGGCAAAAAGAAACCACGCACCATCAGAAAACCCTTTCATAAGGTACAATCGGAGACAGTACTGAGAACGAATGCCAAGAGCAAGTAGAGTAATGACACGTGACCTCCAGGAGGTCATGAATAAATCCAGAACAACAAAGGAAAGGTTCATGATTCAGACTGCCTTCATATTAGCCACCACTGACGAAACAGAACACAAAGAGCTGTCTCAAATATTCCAGAAAGCATAGTAATGATTTCCTAGACTTAGAAGAATATTCTGTTCCTGAGAACATCCCTCCATCCATTTTCTCTTGCATGGGGGCTGGTGTCTATCTCCAGTGGTTACTAGAAGAGAGGCAGGGTTTTCACAATGAACAGGTTCACCAGAGTTCAGTTTTCTTTCTCAAACTCAAAGATTACTTCTGTTCAATAGTTAAAGCTGTTGAGGACACGTTGAAATTTGATCCCCAGCTTCTAGCTCATGACCCCCACTGACTACCGTTGAACAATAACAAACACTTATCTAACTGACCAGTCCATCTTTAAACTAATGTGGTTCTGTATTAGTCTCCCCCTTCTACAGCTTTCTCACACTAGTATAATTTGCACACTGAGCCCCACTTTCTGCTGCGTTATTCTCGCCCAGTTCTGTTCAGGTCCACAGAACAAAAGCAGTGAAACGCGAACAGGATATTAATGATGTCCCTGTGGCTCGTAGCGCTCTTACACCGTCAGACCAACGAGCCTGAAATACAGAGCAGGCCAGATATACGTTCACCAGCCACGGCCATAAAGAGACACAACCTCACAAAACGGCCGTCAGGCCGCCTTTAAAATCTGTGAAGAACTGCAAGGCGAGATCCAGGAGGAGAACCAAACTCCACAGCTGCTGGGCAGAAACTGTGATTTTCTTTTCAAAAAGGCACATGTAGATCTACTGCACGGATGTTTTTCCAGTAAAACACAACCAGGAATCACAGCTGGATTATCATTAAAACACAGGCATCACCAGAAACATTGAAATATTTGCAGTAAACCAGGGTAACACATGGTCATATTTTCAAATGATTTTTTTTTTTTTTTTGACAGTAAATATTTTTTTAGAACCTTTTCATGTTCACTAAATAATCTGTTCGAAAGAAAAAAAGCTATGGAATACTGATCCTGACCAAAAAGGACAATAAATAAACAAATAAATGAATAAAGTAACTTGTATTAAATAAATTACAAAAATAACAAAATTAAGAAATGAGGAAGTCTTAGCTACAAACATGGAAAACTACCTCATTAAAATTATTTTGTGTAAATTTCTTGGGGGCTGATTGGTTGACACTAATTATCGTAGCTGACCAATCAAGGCTTAGACTAGAGGTAGAAATGCTCACCTCAGTACCATACACAGGAGGGATGAAAAACATAAGAACAAAGACAGAATAAATGCATTAACAAATATATTATTGGTGCTCTGATCAACCGGATAATTTCAAAAAAGCTTCCAGACTTCAAACAGCAACTTTCCCTTATAGCACTGGCAGACTGCTTTTCATTAGTAAGAATCATTTCATGCTATAACTTGGCAGGAGAAGAATGATAAATGCACATGTTAAAGAGCCTTAGAAAGCCCTGCAGAGAAGGATTTTCTATTTTTTCAAAACCCGCCTAGACTCTGTTTACTGAGTGCTGCTGCTGATAAGAGTGCTGAAAGTTGCTCTTGAGGAAAACTAGATAAACACAATAAGCCTTGAATCATATCTGAATGCAGTGTTGCTGCTAACTGGAGATCCTGACACTGCAGATTAACATCACAGGCCCCACCGAGGCGTTTCAAAGGCAGAAATGCAGAGAGGTAGCGGGAAACTGCACATCCGGCCCCTGGAGGCCCTTCAGTTACATAACCAGAGCGACACATTCCGAGACTGGGAAGAACAGCTGAACGAAGCCGAGAGGAGAGGAGGCACGTTGGCTGACAGACTGCTTCAGTGCTGGTTCAGAAAAAAGTCTACGGCTGAATGCTGCTGAGGCTCTAATCTTCTAATGCCAGAGTGATTAGCTCAGCGGCTACTGACGCAGGAGGAGCCAACCGTGGAGAACCGGAAAAATTAAAATGATATATAGTATAAAACCATGTTTTCTAGATGTGATACATGAAGATTTATAGAAAGAAAGAAAGAAAAAGAAAAAACATAAACGTATGAATAAAAAGAAAAATACATACATCTATTAAAAAAGACAAACACAGAAAGAAAGAAATATAGAAATAAATACAGAAATACAGACAAAAATACAGAAAAAAGAAATACAGAAAAAAAGAAAGAAACACCCTCAGCAGGGTCCTGGAGGGTGCGTGGGAGTTCGCCCAACCGGTCTACATGTGCTTTGTGGACTTCGAGAAGGCATTCGACCGTGTCCCTCGGGGTGTCCTGTGGGGGGTACTCCGGGAGTATGGGGTACCAGGCCCTTTGATATGGGCGTTATTTCCCTATATGAACGGTGTCAGAGTCTGGTTCGCATTGCCGGCAGTAAGTCGGACTCATTTCCGGTGAGAGCTGGACTCCGCCAAGGTTGCCCTTTGTCACCGGTCCTGTTCATAACGTTTATGGACAGGATTTCTAGGCGCAGCCAAGGTGTTTAGGCGATCCGTTTTGGTGACCTCAGGATCGGGTCTCTGCTTTTCGCAGATGATGTGGTCTTGTTGGCTTCATCTGAACGTGATCTACAGCTCTCGTTGGAGCGGTTCGCAGCAGAGTGTGAAGCGGCTGGGATGAGGATCAGCACCTCCAAATCCGAGACCATGGTCTTGAGCCGGAAAAGGGTAGAGTGCCTTCTCCGGGTCGGGGATGAGGTCCTTCCTCAAGTGGGGGAGTTTAGGTATCTGGGGGTCTTGTTCACGAATGAGGGAAAAATGGAGCGGGAGATCGATGGACGGATTGGTAAGGCGTCTGCAGTTATGCGGGCGCTGTACCGGTCTGTCGTGGTGAAGAGAGAGCTGAGCCGAAAGGCAAAGCTCTCAATTTACCGGTCGATCTACGTTCCTACCCTCATCTATGGTCACGAACGCTGGGTGGTGACCGAAAGAACGAGATCGCGGATACAGGCGGCTGAAATGAGTTTCCTCCGTAGGGTGGCTGGGCTCTCCCTTAGAGATAGGGTGAGAAGCTCGGTCATCCGGAGGGGGCTCAGAGTAGAGCCGCTGCTCCTCCACATCGAGAGGAGCCAGTTGAGGTGGCTCGGGCATCTGGTCAGGATGCCTCCTGGACGCCTCCCTGGTGAGGTGTTCTGGGCACGTCCCACCGGGAGGAGACCCAGGGGAAGACCCAGGACCCGCTGGAGGGATTATGTCTCCCAGCTGGCCTGGGAACGCCTCGGGATTCCTCCCGAGGAGCTGGCCCAAGTAGCCGGGGAGAGGGAAGTCTGGGCCTCTTTGCTTAGGCTACTGCCCCCGCGACCCGACCCTAGATAAGCGGAAGATGATGGATGGATGGATGAAAGAAAGAAAGAAAGAAAGAAAGAAAGAAAGAAAGAAAGAAAGAAAGAAAGAAAGAAAGATTCTACAAAAATACATTTATACTTATTTAAACATATTAATTTGTTTTGCAAAGAAGAAAAGAAAAATAAGTCATGCTGGAAAAAGCTACAGTTTCCCATCAGCAAAGTTAATTTATCCTTTTGTCAGTCAGTTGATAATCAGAATCAGTTAATAAAACCAAAAGAAGAGCAAGAACTTAAATTAACAAGCTGGAACCAGAGATCTTTCTGTCAGGCTTATTGACAATTAAATGAGAACCCCTGCAGCACATGAAGCTTCCCTTAATGACTGATTCTATAAACGTCGTCTACAGAAATGATGTCTGCTCCTCCCGGTTGCACCACTGTTAATATTTAAGGTAAGAAATACAGAGCATCACTAAAACCTGCCCACATTTTAAACCAGCATTTAGAAATAAGACTTGCTCTTAAACTGCTCGTATGTACTGTATCAATATCGGTTACAGTTAACTGATACCTAAAATCTGGAAACTCTGTAATAAGATTACAGAAAATGTTTATGTTTCCCTTGAAATTTTAGTTTTTTGGTTATCGTTATTAATATATTTTTAATCTAATTCACCATCATTTGTTGTAACAATCAGAGAAGAAAATAAAACATGTCTTCCAATTTTTTTTTGTGGTATAAGTGTCGGTATTGGTACTCCGTATCAGTATTGTATTTGTTTGACAAACGTGATATCATTGCGTCTCCGGCTGGCCTTTTACAACCTGTTTGCAGAGATCGGGAGATAAATAACCAACAGAGCGAGGCTCAAACAATAACTGCAGAGGAATTTTTTTTAGTGATAAGGTGACTTGGCCCAAAGAGGGCTCTCTGGATTGTGGGAAACCAAACTGGTTCTTCGGTTGGTTTCTTTTTATAGGACCAGTGGAGAACGGGTGTTAACACCAGCCCTAATTTAGCTCTGGAACTTTTTTGTTCGGGGAAAACCCCATTTGGATAGTCAGATATATTTTTGAAATCTTCAGGAAACAATCTAAAAGGAGCAGAATTCAGCAGGGACAGACTTAATGATGACCACAACAGTTGGATTCGGTTTTAGGAGAAACAAAAGGATGCGTCCTCTGAGAAACATTTGGCAATTTTAGCAATTTCAAATAGTTTTTAAACAACTTTTGGCCTAAGACGGCAAAATGAACCCGAGACTTGTTATTTTCTTCCCTTCTCAGTTCCACATGGAGGTGGGAAACTCAATGGCTCATCTATGGATTCCTGTTCTATGCTCTTGCCCAGACAGACACATCTGCTTCCTTTTCCTTCAGCTTCATGAACCAACGTTTTTTTCTTTTTAATTGCAGGGATAGTGAATGGTCTTAATAGCTTCTCAGTTACTAAAATTTTGATCGGTTTGATTGTCTGTCAAAAATTACAAGAGGAGCCCCCAGCAGCTGATGCTAAGCAGGAAACATTCAGATGCATGTTTGTGCCTGATTATCTTGTTAGGAGCTTGTCAGATTTAATGTAACCAAGGATTTGGTATTTTACATAATAAGTCTGCCTGAAATATATATTTTTTATATTCAACCGTCAGTATGACTGAATGCTAATGTTTGGATGGATTGCGTGTTCACTTTAAAACATTTTACTTTATCACTGAGAAAAATCATTTCTACTAGTACTACTACTACGTACTTATTATGTAGTAAGAGTCCATTTATCTGAGTGGTCCTGCCATATGCTTCTTTTATCCCAAATGAAGATTAAATGTTGACAGAACTCATGTTATCCCAAAAAGGGAAGAAGGGTAGCAGTCCATTTTCTTTCTTGCAACAAATCTGAGGTCTCTGACATCCTGTTATCAGGACCCTGCAACACAGAGCTGATAACATACCCACCAGCTCACAGGCCCAAGGGGAAGAACGCAAGCATGTGAGAGACACCCTCACAACTTGTGGTTACCCCAGCTGGACTTTTGTGAAAACTGCAGCTAATTCCAGAAGGAAAGCCAACAAAGTGGTTGAAAAAGAAAAAGAAAACAAACGAAACAATGTAGTCATTCCATATGTGTCTGGGATTTCTGACCAGTCCCAGCCTGGTCAGCGGCGAGCATGAACTGATGAAGCCTCTTGGATAAGAGGTGAAACGTCTTCCAAGACAAATTACCAAGTCCAGTTGCGTTTGATTGAAATTTCCTTGAGATAACCATGACCTGGATGAATGAGAATATTCACAGGCTTAATTGAGCTGTTCCTACATGCTGCTACCATGAGCCGCACTATTCATCCAAAATATTGTAATGTTTATAATTTGGAAGGTCAGTTTGGAACAAAAAAAGTATATTTTCTTACTCTCCAATGAATTTACTCAATCTCAGCTGTATTTGACACAAACTGGCAAAATAATGCAAAGTTTTAAAAAAAGAATTGCATCTGGTTCTGGTCCAATATTTCTGCTACATGGAGCTGCCTTAGTGCCTTTGGTTAAACAAGGAGAGCTAATTTAAGAGTTCGGTGACTGATATACATCCAGCTGATGCTCAGCAGCTGAGTCACTGTTAAAAGCTTCCAGTTTGCGCTGTAGCTTCACCTCAGTTTTAGTTCCTGAAATACCTGGGTTTATAAATCACTATATATCAAATATAGTCAGGTAATTACCACTAACTGAACTTAGTGTAAGAAAATCTACAAGGAAACCTGTGTGAGGATTGCAACTCTAGAGAAACTCTACTAGACCTAGATCACAATAACTTTATCTATAATGCCCTTCACTAGTACAAAATAAAATAATAAATACTAACTAAAATAATGAACGATAAATATAGATAAAACATACAGTAACATCAATAAAACCAGTGAACTTAAAGCAGAATAAAGGCATAGGATATAGCAAACAAGCAGGTCTTTTAAAAAGAAAAAGCATGGTCACATAACAGTTTTTCTTCTAGATTCAGGGAACTTTGAAAGGCCAACACCATGAGAACAGAGGGCACAGGTTGGAACATCCAGACCTTTAAGTCTGTTTGAGCCTGACGAGGCAGCCAGTGAGAAAATGTCAGTGCTGGAGTATTTCGTAATTCCTGGTTTCGGTTTAAAGTGCGAGTAGCCACACTTTGTACTTTCTACTTTCTCTAAAACTTTACTTCAGGAATGCAGAAATAGAGTACCTGGGTACCAATTAAAATTTCAAGAAAAGAATTGATTCTGACTAGTATGCCTTAGAATAGATTATCACGATCCGATTCCAATTAGTTCCAATTCTATACTGATATACATCAGAGCTATTACAAAAGGTTTTTTTTGAGCGGTTACCTTAATTCAGCGATGTAACTAATGCAACACTGTATGGGGTAACAGTGGACTTTTCACTCCTGTTTTGGGTGTAAAAAGAGCAAACAATGTTAAACAATTCAATTTTTGGATGTCTGAATCGATCTTTAGGATTTTTTTTCTCAACACAATACTACAGAGAAAGTAGAGTGTTTTAAAAATCCATGGTTCCAGTCACAAACCCATGTATGAGAGCCTCTGCATTTTCACATCTTCAAACAGGTCAAATTTGTTTCTAAAGTTGATTTCCTTAAACATTTCGAAGTCATAAAGCCTCTACACGTTGCTGTGGTTCACATGGTAATTGGGCTGGACGATCTACACTCTGGTATAGGTGAGTAGCTAGTTAGCTTTAGCAACACTGAATTTGAATAAGCTCTATTGACAAACTAAACCAAAGGTTTCAGCCATTAATACAAAGTGTCATAAAATGTTTAAATGATTAAAAAGCATCAAGATAAGCCTTTAATTTAAATCACTAACAATTTATAATATAATGGTTAATAACACTAGTTTTCTTTGTATTTACTGATGTTACTCAGGTATCTTGATTTGCCTCTGTGTTTTAAAAACTTAGTTATGATAAAAGTGTTTGAAAAATATCTTAATTAATGAATGAAATGTTGAGGGTATATGTTTTGGTCACATCTGTTTTTCTTTCGTATCACTGTATTCAATCCAGAAGACTGATGCGGCATCACACGGCCACCACAGACAGAATCTCCTCAAAACTGTACGAAAGCAGTTCCCCGTGGTGTCACCCGACTCCTCCCACGGCCCGAGTTTTCTGCTTGGACTGCCGGTTATGTTGGCTTCGTCCCGACTGTGATCTCCATCTTGCCACTGGAACTGTTAGCAGCCGAATGCGAAGCGACCGAGATGAGAATCGGCACATCCAAATCAGAGACCTTGGTCCTAAACCGGAAAAGGGTAGCGTGCCATCTCCGGGCTGGGGACGTATTCAAGTATCTTGGGGTGTTGTGCACGAACGAGGTGAAAATGGAGTGGGACATCGATGTGCTGGATGGTGCCGTTCCAAGCCGATCTGGGTTCCCTACGTCATCTATGGTCACAAGCTCTGGGTAGCAACTGAAAGAGCGAGATCATGGATGCAAGCGGCTGAAAAGAGTTTCCTTCTAAGGTTGTCTCAGGGATGTTCTTGGCGCGTTCCACCAGGAGAAGACCCAGAGGAAGACCTAGACCTAGACCTCGGACCTGAACTTAAACAGCCACATCAAAGCAATAACATCAACAGCTTTGTACCATCTGAAAAACATTGCTAAGATCAGAGGAATACCGTCGAAACCAGACTTAGAGAGATTTATCCATGCATTTGTCTCCAACAGGTTAGACTACTGTAACGCCTGCTCACTGGCCTCTCTAAACGAGCTGTTAGACAGCTGCAGTACATCCAGAACGCTGCTGCTCGAGTCCTGACAAGAACCAGGAAATACGACCATATTAGTCCAGTGCTCCGGTCTCTGCACTGGCTTCCTGTCGCTCAGAGAATAGAATTTAAAACAGCTCTGCTTGTGTACAAGTCTTTTCATGGTTTGGCACCAAAGTACATCTCTGACATGTTAGAGACATATGAACCATCTCAGGCCCTGAGAACTTCAGGGAGGGGTCTCCTGGTGGTTCCCAGAGTCAACAATAAACACGGTGAGGCTGCATTTCAGTTTGCGGCAGCTAAAATCTTGAACAGTCTTAATGAGGATGTGAGACAAGCCTCGACTCTAACAACGTTTAAATCCAGGCTGTAAACAGTTCTTTTTACCCGTACATATGACAACTGAAAGTATTTTATCTGCACTCTTGCTTTTTATTGTAATTATCTTTTAAGTTGATGTTTTTTTCTGTTTACTTAATTTATGCAACTGTGAAGCACTTTGAATTGCCTTGTGTATGAATTGTGCTCTACAAATAAACTTGCCTTGCCTTGCCTAGAACAAGCTGGAGGAACTATATTTCTCTGCTAGCCTGGGAACGCTTTCAGATTCCTCTGGAGCAGCTGGGCCTCTCTCTCTAGATGGACTGATGGATCAGAAAGAGCTCCTTTATAAGCTGTCAAGATTTAAAAAGCTCTACTTTGTTAAATGCATCGTCCACTAGAAAAAATAATGTCAAAAACATTACAGAAAAAAAAAAAATAGCGGAACGTTATGTGAGCAGACATCAAGACAGTGAGAGGGGGGGGCTACAAAATCCAGACAGTCCAGCACAAAAACAGTTTACATAACAGGATCACCTTGTTTTTATTTCTGTGCACTCTTCCTGAGATTATCCGATCGTCTTTAACGGCACAGAGTCACGTAGGAGACAAGATTAGAGGTTTTATCGAAACAGAACTCTTTTCTTTAAATTGTGACAAATAACGTGCTCATTTCAACAGAACACAGATGATCCATCTAATGTGAATCAGTTGAGCTATCAAAGCTTAAATGCTAATCCTGCAGCCTTGACACAAACATATTGCTGTTGTTTGGATCAGTGGGGTAATCTGCATCCTCACAACACTCCCTGTAAAAGACCTCAAGACACCAGCAGGGACATAACAGGAAGAGTAGGCCCCCCGGCTTTCAAAATAAAAGCTGAGAAATAAAAATCCTCATCAACAAGGCCTTTTTTTTTGTTGACAGCTAAAACAAGTCAGATAAAACAAATGATTCCACCGTAAGACGGTCAGAGACGATCCCTTGTCTTGCTCCAGCCCTACTTTGAACCCAACTTTCTCCTCGTACCACACAACTCACCACTGTCTAACAGCATATGACTTGGACCAAACTCGGAAGAGTCTTTCCCACTTTTTTGACTCCCTAATAAAACGTCTGCATTAACCGCTGTAATACAGACTGCTTTGGCGTCTGCAGTTTTACTTGATAATTTTTTAATAAAAACCCAAAAAATGGTGATGACGCATATAAGGATGCACTGATACGATACTGGTATCGGGGTCGATACTGTTCAAATGTTTTCGTATCTGTATCGGTTAAAGTTAACCGAGACCATAGAGCTGGAAAATTAATTTAATTTTAATCAAAACTCAATATTAAAAAGCTCAATCGTGATAGTCCCATGGTGTGTTTTAATCGTAATGCCAATTGACTAATCCAGTCGAAGCATCGCCTTGTTGTCAAGCTAACTGGCTAATCAAATCGCAGAAAAAATATGCAGCACTGAGAAACATGAGGCCCCCGCTGGTAGGTAAAACGAAAGTGTCTAGTCAAGACTGTACAGCCGGTGAAGAATTTTGAAGGGCAATGGACAACAGGGAAGATTATAAAGATGACCAAACTGCTGACACTGACCACAGTCAGCAGTTAGCACACAGTTAGGAAGTGATGTGGTGTTGTTAGCAATACAACAGGAGCAGAACGCACGATCTGTATGCGACATGACATGTGCAACAGTGAAGGCTAAATTTAATTTGAACCGACACTTGAAGTGACAGTGTGTAGTTTTTGCAGTACATCTTTGAAAATAGCCATTAAAATATTATGTAATAATAATTCAAAGCACATTAATTGCAAAAAATTGCAGATATTGTAAAATATGACCTTAAACATCTGTTTTAAGATACATAGGCGCGGGTCCTCTTTTGAGGGGAAAGCCATATTAGATGACGCCTTTACTTCTACAAGAGCCCGGACGGACAAAGCGCACAGAACACGCCCGCTATTAAAACATTGATTTCCCCTCAAAAATGTAAAAAAGTTTCACCATAAATACATTTTTACCTCTTCGCAAGTTCCAAGCGATGAAAGAGATATTAAAAATTAATTAATTAATAATTTAACCAAATAAAAAAATGTCACTTGACATTTTAGTTTTGTCATAATTATTATCAATATTTTACTTTTTATCTATTTTACCATCATTTGTTGTAACAAGCAGAAAATAAAATAAAAACTGTCTTCCAATTCATTGCATTTTTTTTTTTACGTGGTACAAGTATCGGTATTGGTACTCGCTATTGGAAAGTACTCAGACATAAGTATCGGTATCATATCGGTATGAAAATATTGGAATTGTTGCATCTCTAGAAACATATACAATAAATGAGGCCTCAAAAACTTGAACCAAAATGAAGAGAGGATTTTACATGCCTTTATTCTTCAGGGCCAAAGCGGAAGTCACACCGGTCCGTTGTTCTTAGCTTGACGGACTCCTGCTGCTGAGGATGATTCCAGTAATGCGGGATCAATATGGAGATAACAGAGCGGACAGGGCCGCTGAAAGGACAAACACTGCGCCACCAGTAAACATACGCTCCATAAAACAAAAACGTTGCTGGTTACAACGTAATACAAAACGGATACGTAGGAAAAAACACACCGTGAAACATCGATGAAGACGGTGACGTTGTGTCAAACCGTTATAACGAGCGGATCTGCTCCTCATACTTAAAACAGACAACGCCACAAGCTACATTTAGGGTCACCTTTCCGTTAAAGCGTTCATTTAATGGAAAATATGTCATCCTCAGTGGAATGATACGAAGCATGGAAACTGAAGCTGCGAAATCACGTTTATTTTTTCCCCAGCCTGCGACTCGATGGTGGCTTAGCAGAGCCCTTTCTCCTCTCCCATGCACCCGCTTGTTGTGGTCCTCCAGCGCGGCGCACACAACGAAAAGAAAACGCAATTTATCCCCGCTTACCTTGTCTGCAGTCGTTCAGTTTTCGATAGAAACCATGGGTGTGGCGGTGTGTGACCGCGATGCCTGGTTGCTAGTTCTCTCCGTGTCGGAATGTTGTATTTTTCTCTCTGTGAGAGACAGACTGCAGGCAGAGCGATGGAGGAGCATCGCATGATGGGAGGGACCCGGAGCCTCACGTCAGGCTGAGGTCACACTCTTGGCCCCAGAGAGACCGGGTTATCTAACCCGGGTCCGAGACAGATGACGGTCAATAGGCAAGTTCACCTTCCAGAGTCAAGAATCAAACACAAACAAAAGGTTTTTATAGGTTTTTATTCACACAGCAGTATCAAGCTGTGGGTAGAGTACCCAAAAATTGTACTCAAGTAAGAGTAGCACTACTTCAACATATACTTTAACTCAAGTAAAAGTGACAAGTAGCTGTCTAATAAAGATTACTCGAGTAGGAGTGGAAAAGCATGAGATAAAAGGGCTGCTTGAATACTGAGTAACCCCTAATTTAATATATATTTTTTAAATGTTTGAATCAGACTGACACAATTATAAAATCATCAACTAATTCTGGTATTTTAATTATTAGAATTAAAAAATATGTACAAATAACAATTACAGCATACATTTTAAGCAGAATAAAACACTTTCTAAGTCACTTTTTTAAATATAAAATACAGCAGGGAATCGATAAATATATTTTAGAAGAAGGTAAAAATTATTTCCTGTATATTTCCCCAACAGGAAACCGAAGTAATTATCTTAGGAGTTGGCACATTGCTTCAGTTAATACAGCTAGAAACTACTGATCAGGCCAAAAATCTAGGTGTCGTAATGGACTCAGACTTTTTCCTCCAGGGACACATAAAGGCAGTTACAAGGTCACCATTTTGTCACCCGGGGAACATTTCTTGGATTAAAGTGCTAATGTTAGAACAGCACCTTGAAAAACGTATCCATGTGTTTATATCTAGTTCGATTGATTACTGCAACAGCGTCCTCACAGGTCTACCCAAAAAGTGGGTCAGACAACTGCAGCTGATCCAGAACGCTGCTGCTGGCATCCTCACTAGAACCAAGAAAGTAGAGCTCATCACCCCAGTTCTAAAGTCCTTACACCTGCTCCCTGTAGCTCAGAGAATAGGCTTCTAACTACTCCTATTAGTTCACGAATTATTGAATGGCTGACCGCCAAAGTATTTTGAAGATCTGTTGTCATAATACCAACTACCCAAACCACTCAGGTCCTAGAATAAGAGCCAAACATGGAGAGGCAGCTTTTGGTTTCTAGGCTCCTCAAATCTGGAACAAACTTCCAGACAACTGCAAAGCTGCTGAAAAGTTAAGTTTTATTTAAATCAAGGATGAAAACCCATATGTTTCATGCTGCCTTTGAGTAATGTTTTAACGTAATTTTGTGTGTGTTACACTTGATTGCTGTCTTACTTTTTAAGATGTTGTATTTTTTGTTGCTTTACCTAAATATCTGCTTTTATTTTCCATTCTTTTATCATATGTTTTATTGGTTTCTTTACCACCAAATCCTTGAATTACCTTGTTGTTGAAAGTGTGCTACACAAATAAAATTGCCTTGCCTTACCTAGCCTGTGACAATTGATTGTGCTTACTATAAATTCATTTGACCTCAAAGGGGAACAACAACCTGAATAGAAACAGTTGGTCTCCTACAATGAACTAGTTATATATTTTTAGTTTGAGTAGGTTTGTTCTTCCTTTATTTAATTTACTAACAGTGAATGGCAAAGTGAAACAACTCTCAGAAGTAAATTTTTTTTATAAAGTTTCCCAAGTAAGTGTTACTGAGTAAATGTAACAAGTTACTATCCATCTCTCACAGAATCCCAATGAATTCACTTGTTTATTGATAAAAATATTAATACATTTTATTTGAGGCTTTAAGCACAGATTTTAAATTGGGGAAAAAAAGTTGTAATTTATGGGAATTCCCAAATTTACTTTTTAACAGTTCAAAGAAAAATATTCACTGTTTAATTATTTTGTTACCATAGTTAAAATCTGATGAGACAAGTTGAATCTTTTCTTTGTGTTTGAGCTCAGTTTAGTCACAAATACATCTCAGTAAATAATTATCAATTACCGAGGATTGCTTTTAGGCTCAGTCGATTAACAGTGGCCTGCTCTCCCAGAATTAACCAAATGTGTATGCAAATGCTGTTAGTGGTGGTGATGCTTCTAACGAGAAGAGGGGCCCCAAATCAAATTCCTCTTGAGGCCCCATACCACCTTGAGCCAGCCCTGTAGAGCCTTGTAAAGTTTACTCACTGACATTAGGCTCCCCGACCCTCACATTACTTACATAACAGCAACACATTTCAAGATTTTACTTTTTTTTTTAAATTATATTACCAATTCACAACAAACATTGCATCAAGGCACCTTAAGAAAACCCTAATTTTATGACTATATTGTGAATTAATGGAAGAGGTGGAAAAAAAAGAAAAAAAATAGAATTTGTACTTTAATGTGGATGTAACTAGCTTCAGTGATAGATACATACACTTTAACCAGCACATTCATTTGCATTTACTGGTAGTGAACTGTGAATGTAGACCACCTGAGTGATAACTGTTCACCACTGACGACAAACTAGGTTAGCTCAAAGTACAAAGATGTGATTTCAGTCTTGAGCTGGCAAATATAATTCCGTTCTGGAAAATTGTTTTGCGATTCTGATATTATACGCAGTATGTATTTTTCTTTTTGTGACATTACTGGCATATATATTGAAGCAAATTTCAAAAACTTGGATGAGAAAAAAAGTTGCATCTCATAATTATGAGAATTTTTTATTTTATTTTTAATCAGAGTGGCAGAAATGTCTTTTCATACCCCCCTTAATTCACCTGACACTGGAGTGACTGATACAAATAAAATTAAAAAACATTAGCTTTAAAGATAGCAAAGCATCCCCTTAAACTATCCCAGTTTGCCTATAGTAATTGTGCCTAAAAGAGTCCTTTATACTATGTTAGTTTATGTTCCAAATCATGTTTTAATCAGGAAAAATTACAGGCTTCTTACCGTTGTAAACTGTTTTTTGTGCTTTCAGGTTCTACTGACTGAAAGCCCTGGGATGGAGCTCCCAGTGACTGTTCACTGTTCAACCTGTGAATACATTTTACTTTCTTTAAAATAGAAAGTAGTTTTACATAAATTCTTTTGTTATTTCTTTGTCTCTGCCCTTTTTTTTCTCAAACCCCCAGACGGTCGTGGCAGATAACGGCTCATACTGCACCAGACGCTGGTTCTGTTGGAGATTTCTTCCTGTTTAAGGGAAGTTTTTCCTCTACACTGTCGCTACATTTTTGCTCGTTGCGAAGGATTCCTGGAGTATGGAGGAATTTGAGTCTGCATCAATCCATTCTGCTAGGATTGCTTAAATAGAAAAACTTGTAAACTGGAATGTTTGTATGTATATTTCTATATAAATTAACTGAATTTAATTGAAAGTCAAATCACTGGTCCAGGTGGACTGAACCTACTCAAAAGGTGGTTTAAACTGGTTGGAAATTGTATTGGCAACTTTAAGAAACAGCTGGATTTAAACAAAGACCGTGAGACAGATTTCTTCTTGGGCTATGTGACCTCCCCAAACCAGGCTTACAACATCTTTTAAAGAAAATGCCCACCCCCAACACTTCAATACACTAATACCAGAGTAAAATCATAAAATCATCTCATACACATATCTACGTGACTATGTCATATTTCTGAGATAAAATTTGGGGGTTTTCTCACCAGAAAATGGCAGAAGTGGGCTCCCTTACGTATGCATACTTACTTGAATATTAGTTTGTCTCAGCTAATTCAGTGTTAGAGGATATTCAGTCGACCACGATCAGAGCAGGATCGATGTCTTTGTATCTGCGTGCCTCTTTATTGGTAAAGGCAAATATATAATATGTTTGACACTAGCTTTACTGAAGAAATTTAATTCTGGTGACTCGTTAGCATATAAGTGCTTTCTTTAAGGCTTAACAAGATAAACTGTTGATTTAAAAAAAACAAGAAAACATTCAAGTTTTACTACAATTAAAAAATGATATACAGAGGTTGTTTTTATTTTTTTGGTGGTACATCAGTGGACGATGTAGGAGCTCATCTGCCAACCCTCCATCTCTGTAGTTTAAAGGATGATCAAATGCATAAACGTGAAATCTCTGGAACAGCAGCCATTTTTCTGTTATGTTAAATGAGCTCCATCTAGTGGCCTACTTTTCTTATTACGTCCCAAATAAGAGTTTCTAGGAGCACGTTTCACTCCGCATCGATCAGTAAATAAAGAGTTTTCTGTTTATTTATTCCTGACATTCATATTTAGTGATAAGCGGCGCTGCACAACTGAGCAGACTGACATTGTTACATAAAAACTAGATGCAACTCATGCAATAAAAAATAACCAACATTAAGTAGCCAAAATATAGATACATTTAAATTGCAGAAAGCCTAGATTCTGTTAAAATGGCAGGGGAAAAAATCTAAATCTTTCCTATCATAAAACTTTTTAAACCTAGCCTGGCTTAATTGATTCCACCTGTTTCCTGTTAATCAGTTAGGAAGCAAGAGCTGTGATTGGCTGTGTGAACAGTTAAAATGAGTTGTACACACTTCTCTGGTCACTGCAGCGCTGAAGATAGGGAGTATTAGTTGATTGTGTGGCTGTACTGAAAAGCTGGCACAAAACATGAGGGTTCTTTTATGGTATTTTTCTGTTTTCTTCATACTTGAAACCCCTTTTTTTTTGTTCAAGTAATTAATCATGTAGCTAAAATGTTGTTGTTTTTTCTAGCTTGGTGTTGCCATGGCTGCTATTTGGAGAGCTAGAAGCAAATATTAAATGTGAGTTAATTGATACTACTAAACCGCTTGAATTACTTTAATCAGGGGAAGGAATGAGCTCATATAATTTTTTTTTTTTTTTACAGCTTCCTCTATTGGCTTTGAAAATCCTAATGCTAGGCCGCCCGAGCCTCGTTCCCAGCCTCAGTCCAATGTGCTACACAATCAGCCGGACCCCAGGTCCCATCCCCAGGCGTCTCGCTACCAGCCGGACCCGAGGTCCCATCCCCAGGCGTCTCGCTACCAGCCGGACCCGAGGTCCCATCCCCAGGCGTCTCGCTACCAGCCGGACCCGAGGTCCCATCCCCAGGCGTCTCGCTACCAGCCGGACCCGAGGTCCCATCCCCAGGCGTCTCGCTACCAGCCGGACCCGAGGTCCCATCCCCAGGCGTCTCGCTACCAGCCGGACCCGAGGTCCCATCCCCAGGCCCCCGTCTCGCTACGCTACCAGCCGGACCCAGGTCCCAGCCCCAGGCGTCTCGCTACCAGCCGGACCCGAGGTCCCAGCCCCAGGCGTCTCGCTACCAGCCGGACCCGAGGTCCCACCCCAGGCGTCTCGCTACCAGCCGGACCCGAGGTCCCAGCCCCAGGCGTCTCGCTACCAGCCGGACCCGAGGTCCCAGCCCCAGGCGTCTCGCTACCAGCCGGACCCGAGGTCCCAGCCCCAGGCGTCTCGCTACCAGCCGGACCCGAGGTCCCAGCCCCAGGCGTCTCGCTACCAGCCGGACCCGAGGTCCCAGCCCCAGGCGTCTCGCTACCAGCCGGACCCCAGGTCCCAGCCCCGGAGCAAAGTTTTGCATCATGAGCAGAAATCCTGGTTTCAACCTCATCTGACTCACCAGGTTGTACCTAATGTGTGGCAGCAGCAGTCCCAAGCTGCTCAAGGTGGAAGACCTGCCCAAGTTCAGGTTGCAAAACGACCACCTTCACCCAGATCACAGGATCCTGGGTACAAATTCAGAAGTGCTGTAGTCTCTCCTCGTTCCCATCGTGATGGAGAACTTGGATCCTAGGGTATTGGGCTGGTCAAAAGGTGAGTATTTTTCTTAGACCCTTACTGTGGATTCATGATGAAAAATAACAAATGTTCTCTTTCCAGACTTCATACCATGGAAGATGCAACGTGACAAATTTTGTGAAAGCTGGGCAGTTTTGAAAATAAAAGCCAATACATTGCTATGTGGTAGCTGCCGTTTTTTGGGGGGGGAATCTCGAACTCTATTTGTTTTTGTTGAGGCATTGTTTAGAACTAATCTGAATTGAGATTTGTTTTCTGTGAAATTGTTTTACTCATCCGGTTATTGGTGTATGAAAATGCAGCAGGTTGACCCTCAAACACTGCAAGATCAATTTTATTGCAAGTTTTTGGTCTTGGGACCTTCAGGCACACAAAGTGAATGAGGCTGGACATAATGGATTTTGCCATTACTTCTCCTGATTGCATAATGCCAGACACCTGTGTTAACATTCCTAAGGCTATAGGGAACATGGGAAATGTAGTTGGCCTATATCAAGTATAGTATAAAACGGTCTACTGAAAACGAACTCATTAAATAAAGCTTCAAAATATGTGCAAAATCAAATTGCATCACAATAGAAACCACTATCCTTTGCAAAAATCCGGTTTAACCACAGAGTAGACTATTGTGATGAGATTAAAGTAACGCGTTCATATCAAAATCCTCAAGACGCAGTTAGGGATGCACCAATCCTACTTTTTCAGTCCGATCCCAATGCCTGGATTTTGTGTCTGATCCTGTTGAATTAAATTGTAACTTAAAGACTAAAGGCACCAGAATTAAGTAAACAAAGACAAAACAGATGTAAAATTTCAAGTGAAAAATCTTGTGAATTTATTGCAGATTTACCACATTTTTAGTATTTAAGTTTAACCAATACAATATATGTATATTGGACGGTATCTGGGCATCCCTAGACCCAGTGGTTGTAGAGCTAACGTATGGATCCAATACAGCTCTAACATATAACCCCCTCTGTGAAGAGTAACCTTTTCTATTCCCTGAAACCTGAGGGAGGATGGAAGTGGTATCAAGATATTCACCTTAGCGAACTTTTGTTTACTAATTCTTAGCTTCATGGGGGGAGTAGTTTAACCAATATAGATCATCACATGTGCATTTAAGAATACATAACATTATTTTTTTTTTTAGAATTGCATGTGATGACCCCTCCTACTGGATTTTTTTTTTCTTTTTTTTTTTTTCCCTGTTCTGGAATGTGTAAAAGTGTTTTTCACGCATTGTGGCACTGAGCAAATTTACAAGGGCAATTTCCATGTTTGAGGGGAACAAGAAGGGTCCGTCTGGGACATGGACTGTATATATAGGGAATAGGTGATATATTGGCTCCAACCAATTTATTTTGTAGGTTTGGCCCTCCTTTGTAAACCACAAGCGGTGGCTCTTATAGGGAGTTTTTCCTTTCCACTGTCGCTTCATGTTGGTCAGCGTGAGGGATTGCTGAGAATTACATGACGCAATCTTCTGTGGTTCTCTAATTTCTACATTAAACATTGTATCGTAATAACTCTTAAGTGCCTTGAGATGACATCTGTTGTGAAACACCGCTATATAAACTGAATTGAATTCTTGGAAGTGTTAAGAGCTCGGTCTAGTGGGAATATTGAACTGAAGCACTTTTAAGGGGAAATGTCAGTTTTTTGTGAATTTTAAAGGCTTGAAGCTCAGACAATAATTGCATTTGACTAACGAGCTTGTTTTCTTCTGCCACTAGATGGCAGAATGTGACAAATAGGCGAAAGTTAAGAGCTGCATTACAATAGAATCAACATGTAATGAGTTTGTGCCTACAGAATATGGATAAGACATTCTTATTTCAGGTTGAACTTTTTATAAACGATGGATTTTCATACAAACCAAAAGAGAATGTAACATTCACTCAAAGAATCCATAAGTTTTACATTTGGAATAAAAATACCTTAGAAGGGGACTTACTTTCTGCTGTGACGAACATTTTCATGAACATTGTTTTCCTCCTCTTTAACTCCGAGCTCAACAAAACAAGATATGTTTAGATAACGCGAGAAGACCTTCTGTATCTGGCGTCAGATGTTCTGGCATCTGTCGCTCTGTTGGATCATCTCAACTAGATAATCTCACACAGATCCTGCTCAGAGTGAGTCTGCAAGTGTCTTTAAATAATCTGCAGATATCAAAGGAGTACCTTTCAATAACCTGAATGAAGTGTTTTAAATGTACTTTTTCATTATTCCGGGATGTACTGCTCAACTAAAGACTGACCTCACTGACCCCCACTCTGATGTTAACGTAAGGTTTCTGATGCTAAAGTTAAAAAGGATATAGTGCTTGACAATTATCAGTACTGCTTTTTCTGTCTGAAAATGTAAATTGCAAAAGAAAGAGACACCATAAGATATAAATGACAAGTTGAGCTTGAACAATACAAATCTAACACACAAAGACTAGTGAATGAGAAAGTTCTGGGGTTTTTTTCGTCCTGGACCTTATTTATTGCATGCATTATGTTCATTTCTCATTATGAGATCAGAAAGGAACATCAAAAGCATTATTCAAGTGTTTGTGTTTTTTTACACTCTGTATTTTATATTAATGCTACTTGCAATGTGAATCAGATATGAGAGGTTGGCACTCATTTTGCATTAGCTGCTCAAATACTTTATTTAATTGTCATAAGATGTAAATCATATTCAATAAACCTGGGACCGTTAGATGCTGTTTAAATGTTTTACCTGGTTTAATGAGAAAATTATCTCATAAAAGTGAAAACTCTGGCAGTGTTCTTTTTGACTGATAACCGTCACACATCAAATGTTCAGATTTTCTCAACTATTACTGAAAGCAGCATGAAAGCTGATGCTCAACCTCAGTTTTCTTATTTAAAGCTGACACTTTTATGAAGTTGTTAAAAAACAAAACAATTCCCAACACGCAGAGGAGCATAACCTCAGCCTGTGATGGATTAAGTGGACCGTGGAATGAAAGGCTTTTTTTTTTTTTTTGGTCTTGAAACACCTGCGGGCCATTATGAAGCTGCCTTCCTCAGCTCCACCTGTTCTCTGTCAAGCACTGAAGATGAAAGAGCAGTGATTGGCTAGTTTATATCTGGTCAAATGCATTGCAGGTTTCTCAGCTTTGTGGAAAGAATATAGATGTTTGCTTGTTAAATCTATTTCCAAATGTTCGTGTTTCTAACTTTGTCTGAAGCCATGGGACATGATCAATGGTAAATATTTTCACTGTTCAAAAACTGGGCATTTTCTTGAATTGCTCCCATTAATGATTCATTTCTAGGGTGGTTCTACTCTGCCTGCTGTTTATTGTGGAGCTCCAAGGAAAATCTGAATGTAAGCTTACTGACTTTAAAACCTCAAATGATTAATTTTTTATTGTCATACAAATTCACATCTTAAGTGCACTAGCTTTTAACGTTTGCTTATTGCAGCTCTCTCACGTGGTTTTGATTCTGCAAAGAGCGATGAAACCCAGGGTTATGGCTACCAGCTAATGCCCCAGTATCAGGTTCCCACACCCCAGCCTGAGGTTCTCAACTATCGACAGCATTATGCTGCCGTTCCTCTTGTCAATCGGAGGTTACAAATGTCTCATACTAATTCTAGGGACAATCCCCTGCTCCCAAGTAGAGAAATGAACCCTCAACCCAAAGTGTCTGCTGGCCAGCAAAACCTTCACTCCAGAGGTCCTAATTACCCACAGAGGCTAAAGTTTCAGCACCACATGCCCAGCAACTACCAGAATCCCCAGGCTGATGGCCGGTACCACAATCCCCAGGCTGATGGCCGGTACCACAATCCCCAGGCTGATGGCCGGTACCAGAATCCCCAGGCTGATGGCCAGTACCAGAATCCACCCAGCCACCATGAACTTTCAATTCATGAATCAAGCAACCATCAGAGACTCCAGCCACAGAAACCTGAGTTCCAGCTCCTAAGCCACCAGAAGAACCCTTCGACCCCAAAACCCATCAACTACCCAAGGCCGGAGGCTCCCAGACATTATCAGAAGCCTGAATCCCAGGTTCAGAGATACCAAGGAAGTCATCTGCCCCAAGCATCTGATCAATACCAGAGAACCCAGCCTCAGGCTCCAAGCCACTTCCAGAAACCACAACAACCAAAGCCTGAACCCCAGTTAACAACCAATCAGCAGAAGCCTCAACCTAAAGTAGGGAATCCGTTCCAGAGAGTTCATCCTCAAGTGCCCAGTCAATATTCAAGGCCTGAATATCAGGCATCCAGACAAAGACCTCAGGCCATGAGGGGTGAGCCTCAAAAGCTGAGCTCCCAAAAGAGAACACCGCCACAAGCACTTACCCACTACCAGAAACCTGTGCCTCACGGTGTAGGTCACCGGCAGAAACCTCACTCCCAGGCGCCTACCCATCGTTTGAGACCTCAACCACCAAAACCTGGTGCAGTTTACCATCAACAGCCTCCATTTCAGAGGCCTCAGTTGCAGATGTCTGAGCCCCAAGGTCAAGGTTACCAACATAAATCTCAGTTCCAGGCACATGGCCACCAACCAGTACCTGAGACGCACAGCTTTGAGCTAATGAGCCAAAAGGAAATGCAGCCCAAAGCAACCAGCCAGCACCAGAAACTTCAGTCACAGAAGGTGGTGCCAAGTTATCAGCAGAAACCTCAGTTCCAAGTGTCAAGCTACCGAGGCAGAACATCCCAACAAAGTCCTATGCCTCAGGCACCAAACCACTTTAGGCAACATCAACCACAGAGGTCTGAGCCTCTTGAGACAGGCCCCAGGCAAGATTCTCCACACCAGGAACTTAACTACCAGCAGGGGCCCAAACTCCAAGGGATAAATGACAATCACAAAGGGCGCCCAAGCCAAAGGTCTCAGGGGTCTTCCTACCAGCAACATTATCTACCCCATAGGCCACAGTCACATGGGTACGAGCAAAATCCCTCGTTACAAGTACCTGTCAAACAGCAAAGGCCTCAGCCCCATAGATCAGACGTCCTGCCTAAACCTCTTGAACCAAATCCTCAAGTCTGGGAGCAACAACACCATTCTGATAGCAAGTTTTACTCTTCGGACCCAGCTGAAGGAAGACAGCGAGTTCTACGGGGTAAGTTTACAGCATTTATCCCCCAGACTGAACTGAAAGCCGTCTTCCACTCTGATATATACTTTTCCCTCCTCTAGGGTGAACTCAAAGTAAACTATAGAAGAATGAAGACTTCATTACTTTTTCTTTTGCCTTTTCATCAAGTTAATGATTTAATTGTTCAATTTATTTTAATTAAAATGTGTAAAGGAAGTTTTTTTTGTAAGACTTCATGTTAAGAGATATTGTTTTTCATAAAATATCAAAGAATTTGTTTGTTCTAGAAAAGAAAATCTAATTTTAAATGGATATTAAACATACTGTCCAAATGAAAACAGAAAAAACATGTTTTTTTACTTTCTAAGCCTAATTGCTGATGAAAACTCATAACCCTGATTTTGTTGTAAATTACCCCTTAAAGTTATTCAGCCAAAAGTCCACCTCAAAAGTAAAAGGACAAATATTAGTGGTAAAATTAATCAATACTCGGAGTGTAAATGGCAACTGCCTAAAATTGCCAACTGGAATGATGGTATTAAGTTTTTATTGTAAAGTTTAATCAGAAGTTAAGGGCTTTTCGCATGTCCATCTACGATATTTTTACCCAGTATTGCAGAAAATGTGAGCAAAACTGAGTTAATAAGAAAGTGGAACTAAAGGAGTGTATTAAATTAGTAAAAATCTAATCCAAATGGGTGACTATTTTTAAGGGCAGAGGTGGGGAAATAGTTTAGTTTTATTTTTTTTGGAGAAAAGGTACTTGTAGTAGTTTAACATCACCATACCTTTTTTTAGTCCATAATCTTTGAAGTAATGCTATTCTTTAACATTTCTAGCCCCTACCCACTGAATAACGTCACTGAAGGAAGAACATGTTCAACCAAAAATTCATGAGCTGGAGGAAAAAATGGCTACCTATAGTTTATTTTAAAAGTGATACTAGGTTTGTTGTATTTAAAGTCTTCTAAATGCTGGGCCATTCGATAAACAAGCGGATGCAGTTGATTATACCAGTGATTCCCAAACTTTCCACCTTCTGACCCAAATAATGAAAATGTAAACGGGTCATGACATTTCTTTCATGAGACAAAGTACTTTCATGAGACCTGGAGTACTTGACTGTTTTAGATTGAATCTGTTTTATATTGAAATAAACCTATTTTTCTTTTGTAGCCCTATACCTGTTTATTTTATTAAAATACCAACGATTGTGAATAACCTTTCAGAAGGATATATATATGTGTATATAATATATTAAAATTAGACTTTCTAAACCAAACACTCAGGCTACTTTTGCAAGTACTCCCTCCTCCAGTAGTAGGCTAATTTCTTAGCTTTTTACATTCCTAAAAAACTGAAGTTGTACTCTAGTATGTGTGTGTGTGAACATATGTGTTGGTACTCTATCAAATCAAACTTTATTTATAAAGCGCATTTCAAACAGTTTCTCAGAGTTCTTTGCGGATTTAAAATGACCCTAACCCTACCAAAATAGTTTGAAACACCTGTAAAGATGAGAGCCTCTAAATTCCCATCTCTTACACCGGTCCATGAACGCGGCACCAGAGTCGCCTCGCTCTGCCGGGTTTCAGCCGGTAGTGTCTCGGTGTCGGCCGGTGACAGTTGTCCCTGATACACCTCAGGGCTCCGCCGGTAGTCCACAGCAGAGCAGTTTGTTTTTATTGGTTCGTGTGATGGAGCGGAAAGTGAGGGAGGGCTGGCTGAAGGATAAATGACTGAGGAGCAACAGGGTTGGGAAACTCAAAAACTGAGGGCTGCTCGGCTTTGGAGGAGCTGTTGCACATAAATTCCCGCTGCGATGTCCCTGCTGTGCGTAAGAGGTATGCGCTCACTCTGCAGCCACAGGTCGTTCTGGTTACATTTATGTTAATTTCTAATCATGCTGAAAGCCGAATGAATGGGAGGGAGCATGCTTGCAATGGTTTGAGCAATTGTGAGGTTTCTCCTGAAATTTAATTAGGAGGAATATCTTGCGTGCAATATTACAGTAGAAATTCCAAGAAATATTGTGTAGCAGTACTAAATAAAATCTAATCTACATTTATAGTAGAAAATACTATTTTAGTAGACGTGGCTTTAATGTATTCAATTTGTTTAGAGAAACTGCTTTACAAAAATGGGTCACTCTGGTTCAGCTTGAAGTCGGTGCTTGGCTTACAGAATATTAGGTCTGCATTTGTTGTTACATATTCAGCTGTCAATTTGAGTGGAGTTTTAACTACTAAACCAAATCAAATGTATCTATGCTGACATGTCAATCCCCAAAACTTTACCTCAGGTAAATACACATTTTAAAAGATTAAAGAACGTGAATTAGTAGGCTATAGGATTAAGAATTAAAGTCTGAAAAGTTGAATTTACAACTCAAACTATAAATTAAAAGGTCATCCAGTGGATAAGATTTTAAATGTGATTCTATTTATTGGTGACACTTAATTGAGCTATTCGCAATTAAATGGATATGTGGAAGAAATCCAAATCAATTACTCTCCCAGTGACCATTTTTTTCATTTTTAGTTGAACAGACATGTATGCAATGTGTATTGTTTTTTTTTTATTGTTTTTTTTGTATTGCATATTTGTAAGACTAATATTAATTCCCATTTTTTTAATATTTTATTTTTTTAAATTTTGTTTAGTGGAATCAGATTAAGAGATTCCCAACAAAGGCGATTCTGATTAAATGGCGTTGGCCGTTAAGGGTCCAAATGGGAGGTTTTTGATGTATAAAATGGGTTTAGAAATATTAGAATTTAAATGTAGATATGTCTTTGTGAAGATTGACAAGCCTGTATGGCTTCAGCGTTTAATACACCTTAGATTAAAATGTGTGATGTTTGTATCAGCTGTCTTTTTGTAATGAAAATGATTAGTTCATTCAGAATTTTGGTTAAGACTTACATTTTTCAAAATTTTTCATATAGTTTTACATTTTCCATGTAAAATAGCTGTTATATCTTAGGTGGATTTTCAAAGCTTAGCCTATGCCCCCATTTAAGGCCTAGATCTCACCTTAAAATTGAAATGGACCGTTATGATGGGTAAAAAAATAAATAAAATTGAAATGAGGTCTGCTGCTGAGTAGATTAAATTGTTTGTTCGTAGAATAAAATTTAATTAGTTGAAGTATTTTTTTTATTTTTTATAACTTCACTAAAAACCTCCAGGTAACTCCCAAAGAAGCGCTTTCATTCTGTGGAAAACTTTTACATTCATTTAGAATCCTATTTTAAATTTTATTTTTAACGAATGCAAATTCCATATTCACCATACAAATTCATTTCTTTGAACATTTTCCATAATTTCTGCTAAATGTTCATAATTTTAACCATTGTAGCCACAGTAAAATGCAAGGATGTTTTATTTGTATAGCACACTTTCGACACAAGGCAGGTAAAGAAACCAAACATATTTGAAAATGTTTTTAGGAAAAGCATAAAAAGAAAATTTGTCAAAAATCAATATTACTCAAAAGCATCTCGCAGAAGAGATTTAATCTTTGATTTAAAAAAAACCTAATGATTCGGCAGCTTTGCAGTTATCAGGAAGTTTAATCCAGATTTGTGGGTTATAGAAGCTGAAAGCTGCTTCTCCATGTTTGGTTCTAAATCAAGGGATGTTTAATAAACTACAGTTGGAGGACCCGAGTGCTCTTTAGTGCTTAACCTAGTATTGATTTAAAAACTAGGAGAATTTTAAAGTCCATTCTCTGAGCTACAGGGAGCCAGCGCAAGGACTTTAGAACTGGGGTGATGTGTTCTTTCCTGGTTCTGGTGAGGACGCCAGCAGCAGTATTGACTTTTTAGGCAGGCCTGTGAGGACGCTGTTGCGGTAATCAATCTGGCTAAAGATGAAAGCATGGATGAGATTTTCAATGTCCTTTTTGTGACATCAGTCCTTTAATCCTAGAAATGTTCTTCAGGCGAAATTAGAGGCCCCAGGATGGAGCCTTGGTGAACCCAACCTGTGATTTCTGTTTGTTTGATGAAAAGTTTCCTATTCGTCAGGTAGGACTCAAACCTGCTAAGTACTGTACCAGAGAGTCCGACCCGGCTCTCCAGTCGTTCCAGTGGGATTTTATGATAAACCATGTCAAATGCTGCACTGAGGTCCAACAGAACCAGCACTGTGGTTCTACCACAGTCTGTATTAATTCAAATTTCATAGAAAACTTGGACGACGGCAGTCTCAGTGCTGTGATGAAACCAGACTGATAATTATCAAAGCGGTTGGTCAATGTTAGGAAACTATTGTTGAAAGACCACTTTTTCAGTAATCGTGCTGATAAATGGAAGATTAGCGATTGGCCTGTAGTTCTGCATCAGTGTGTTGTCCAGGTTCTTCTTTAGTAGGGGTTTCATAACTGCTGCATGGGGGAATACACCTGATTGGAGGGATGAGTTAACTATTTGAATCAGATCAGACTTAATGACAGGTAAAACCTATATTTTTACAAAAGCTGTGGGTAATACATCAAGGCACTAAGAGGAGCTAAATTGCTTAATTTCTTTAAGGTTTATTTGGTTTAGCTCATGGAATACAGTTTCTCTACGTTGGTGTCGATTGGGGATGACATTGGTAGTAGGTTCTGTAAAGTATAGACTGAAGGTCTGATTGTTACAATCGTTTCAGTGAAAAAGCTGGAAAATTCAGTGCAGGCCCTGGTGGAGTTTAGTTCAGGAGCTACTGTCAGTGGAGGACTAGTTAGTCTCTCAACTGTTGCAAAAAAAGTCAGCGTATTATTAATATTTTTGATAATGATTTCAGAAAAGAAAGATTTTCTTGCATCTTTCAAAGTTCAATAATATCTGTTCAGCCTCTTTTTGTAGTTCTCTTAGTAAACCTGGAGTTTAGTTTTTCGCTATTTCTTTCGTTTCTCTAACAATCCATTTGTTCACTACGTTCCAGTGGTTCCCTAGTCCATGAAGACTTCTTTCTACCTACAACTACTTTGATTTTAGTTGGATAAATGGTATCGATAATTCCTGAGGTTTGTGCTAGGAAGTTTTCCCACCAGCTTGTTTACAGAAGTGGAATTGGGGATTGACGGGGTTGTGGTAGGAGAGTAAATTTGTTTAGAAGTTTCAGCTGAACTGTCCCCTAGAAAAAGCTGTTTTACAGTGGTCATTATTGTGACTCAAACGTTTGGTAGAGATCATGCTTTCAAAGAAAACACTAATATTTCTTCTTGAAAGATTTGAAAAATGAAATCAGGAAGTGTATGTTTTGTGCTTTCTTTTCAATCCCTAAGATGCTTGCGGAGGAGTGTAAAACGTGTGAAATCAGATGACGAATGGGCTTCGTTCAAGCACAGAAACTGACCTGCAACTTTTCATTCGGAGCTTATCTGTAATGCACAGCTGAAGATTGGGGCTTCACTTTGAGGGAAATGTGCTGCTGAGAAAGTAAAAACAAACCAAGTATCATCCAAAACCAGCATGTGCATCTTCACTGAACGGGTTAAAACTGGGAAGCTGTCCAAGGCCACCACATCTGCAGCATCTTGGTTCCTCTCCAGATGAGTAATTGCTCTCCTGTCACTCTCAAATAGATTTTTCTTTTTTTTTTTACACCAACTGACTTTTGTCAGGGCTCTCTCAGCCTGCGGTGTGTTGTTTCTCCCTCATTTTCAGATCATTTTTTTCCCACCTTTGTGATGCGAGCTCTGCCCGGAGCGTAGCCAAGCAAACCACCACCAAACTCTTTAGTTTCACAGTGATGAGACAAGGATGAGGTGTTAGAGATGGATAGAGTAAAGCACAGCTGGGGCCAGGCGGCTGGCGTTACATATAAGAAGAACAAAAAAGTAATTCTGTTTCATGGGTTGAACAGAAATGGAGAGTGTGTTTCAGAGCATGTTACTGATCATCAGATCATCAAGTTTTGGATTATTATTTAGCTGTACGACAGTGAAGTTCATGACACCGAAACCAGACAGACTCCTCTGGAATCGTAGATACTGAACCCAAATTAGAAGCATCTAGTTCAGCTTTTAAATAAATTGAAACATCTTGTTTTAACTTTCAATACGCTTTAATTAGTTACAACAATATAACAAGAAAAATCCGTGGAATGTTTTTCTTTATTTTAAAGTATAATTGAAAATTCTGTATGATCTTACCTTAAATGAAATGCATTGACATGTCCTGCTCAGCAAATGTATACGACACTCAATTAAAACCATAGATTGATCAAAATTTCCGGGCTCTCATCATTTTTAAGGGGACCAGTAAGCATCCTTAAATTAACTGGTTGGATGCATGAACTACGATGTCCTTTTTCTTATCTAATGTCCTCCCTGAGCTGCTGAAGACTTACGGTTCAGCAAGGGAACCCAATTTTATTTGTATAGCACACTTTCAACAACAAGGTAATTCAAAGTGCTTTACATGATTTGGTGGTAAAGAAACCAAAAATGATAAAAGCATGGAAAGTAAAAAGGGATATTAAGAATAAAAAACGAAAAGCAGAAAACATCCATCCATCCATCCATTTTTCTAAACTGCTTAATCCTCTAAGGCAGAGGTGTCAAACTCTTTTTCATTTTGGGCCACTTCAAGATCCTGAATGTCCTAAAAGGGCCGGCTGTGGCAGAAAGTAAGGATAAAACTATCAAACTTACTAACACTTAAAATATTAATAAATGTATACATCTGGATTCGAGAAGTACTTCTTGAAATTAAAATGAAACAATTCTATCAAAATAAACACTGATTTGATTTGACTAATTTGACAACTTAAAGATTGTATTTATATATTCCTTTAGGGTTCAGAGGGCCCAAATAGATGGGTATGGTGGGCTGGAATGGCCCCCGGACTTTGAGCTTGACACCTGTGCTCTAAGGGGTCAAGGGTCTACCGCTGTCATCAGGCTGGGTACACCCTGGACAGATCACCAGTCCATCTCAGGGAAACATAGAGACAGACAGGACAAACAACCAGGCATGCACACACTCACACTTAAGGACAATTTAGAGAGACCAATTAACCTGACACTCATGTTTTTGGACCGTGGGAGGAAGCTGGAGTACCCAGAGGGATGCACAGGGAGAACATGCAGAAAGACCCTGAGCTGGGATATAAACCCACAACCTTCTTGCTGCAAGGCAACTGTGCTACCCACTGTATCACCGTGCAGCCAAGCGGAAAACATGAAAAGCATAAAAAAATACATAGAAATAAAAAAAACAACAACTGCAATTATTTGTAAATGATGAGTAAAAACGGCAATTAAGCATAAACCATAGGAAGCATAACATTTGAAAGCATGCGATTTAGTCTGGACTGAGATCAGTTGTGATGTGCTGTACCTCGTCCTGCACTGCGCTATGCACGCAATACTTAAAAGGTGGAAATTATGCGATAATTTCATTGGAAATTTGTAGTTTTTCACTTAAAATTTTTGCTTTGTGGTTATTTTTATTTTATTTTTCAACTAATTCTCCATCATTTGTTGTAACAGGCAAAGAAGATGTGGTAGAAGTATCGGCATTGGTACTCGGTATCGGGTAGTACTCAGATCAAAGTATCTGTATCGTATGGGTTTGAAAAAAGTGGTATCGTTGCATCCCTAGTTGTGACAGTGTTTACAAGTAGTCAAAACCCAAGTGTAGCTTTACAGATGAAAAAAGCTGAAATATGTTTCCGTGCGTGTCAAATGTGGCAAACATCCCATTGGTTCAAATGGACACAAAGACTCTAACAATGCTTTACAAAGTGAGAGTTCATCTATGAAGATGCCCTTTTGTGACTTCCAGAAGGGAACAGCGCTTCCAGCGCAGCAACTGGGTTGCTATGTTTAGTGAGTGTTTAGACTCCTCTAGCGACTGCTTCTCGAAAAAAAAGCGACTGGCGACAAAAATAGTGACTTTTTAAGGTTTTAGTGGATACTTTTACACTTTAACGTGGAGCACCTATCATTGTTACTGCTTAACTCAGCAACGGAGCTGAACATTTCTAGCCCAGCATTCTGCAGCTCGGCTAGCCCGGGTCCTGCTCAGCCGGAGCAGATATTAACCCAGCTGAGTCCAGAATGTTGATACATATGAACAAATAGATTTCACTCACAGCTCCAGTCATTTTCTCATCCGGTCTGTTTGATCACTTCTCTGAGTCTAAACTAAGAAATAAAGAAAGGAGTGGGAATTGAACCCTGATTTAAAATGCTGTTTGAGGCAGTTCAATAGCAAGAACCTATCACATTTTCACGCACTCTATGAAAATTAGGCTGCTACCAGACCCTGAATACGGAAAGGGATGGGGGGATTGTCATTATATTTTCCACTTACCGTTATCAAGGCAAAATGCTCAATATACCGCAGTATTGATTTTAGGTCATATTTCCCAGCCCTACCTGTAAGCTACAAAGATGTATTTGTAATTTTTGGGAAAGTGATGCAAGTTTCAGAAAGTTACCTGAAAGTTATGGGAAAATGATTTGTAAATTTTGTGTAGTTTTCTAAAAAATGATCTGTAAGTAGAAGAAAGGGTTCTGCTCGAAGACGCCTTGTAAAACTTCACGTGAAGGTACCTGTAACTAGTGCTGGAAGGGACCAGGTCACAAGTCACTTCATAAAACCTTTAAGCTTGAATAAAGTAACCTTCAAGTTGATAGAAAATCTGTGTTGGTTTATATATTGTTACTACGGCTATCAAACAATTAAATAATCATTTAATTAGACATGCGCCGATACTGGTTTTGGGTATCGGGGCCGATACTGTTCTAATGAACTGTATCGTATCAGTTAAAGTTAACCAATACCATGAACCGATCCTTAAAATGTGGAAACTGCAATAATTTCACAGAACATTTTTATTTTTCACTTTAAAGTTTAGTTTTGTGGTCATTTTATTAATATTTTTATTTATTTATTTCACCATCATTTGCTGTAACAAGCAGAGAAGAAAATAAAACCTGTCTTCTAATTCATTGCGTTTTTTGGTTTGGTAAAAGTATCGGTATTGGTATTCTGTAACGGCAAGTACTCAAATCCAAGTATCTGTATCGTTTCGGTTCGAAAAAAGTGCTATTGTTGCATCCCTAATTTAAATAATCGTAAGGTAGCTGTGAATTGATAAATATTAGTCAAATTTCCTTAAATATGATGGAAAAAGTAAAAAGTTTGCTGTTAATAAAGGACAAAACCTTGCTCGCAACTTTTGCTTTGAACTCCACTATCTCATTAACATGTGACCCTTTTAACTTATTCAGCTTTTAGCGAGCTGCAAAGGCAAACTACCTGGTTTTCTGAATTCAAAGCTAACCATTTCTTCTGAACAATAGGGGGATTGTTTATCAACAGGGCGGATACGCACCGACACCGACCCTTTACACAGCCCTGGTTCCCATTGTTATTAGTCGTGGTCATTTTGCAGTTTTGGTTGTCTGTTTTAGCTTGTTTGTTAGCTGGTGACGTGTACCCGATATGCTCACTGCAGATTTTTAATCATCTGCAGCTTTACAACCAAAGATGTCTTCTGTTTGCCTTGAAAGAGGTGCGAGTTGAAGGAATTTTATAGAGCTTGCGGCTTTTGGTGTTTTTAAGCGATTTGTGCAACCAACAGAACAAGATATGAGTACAGTAGAGCACGTGGTGACATAGACTGATAATCCCTCTATATGGCCTATGTCTGAAAACAGACGTTTATATGGATGCAGTCCTGGTCTGCCATGCTGTTTATGTGACGAGGAATGACAGGGCAGGTTCAATTGTGGGATAAATAAGTGCGGGTCTATTGACGCAAGGCCTACGCAACGACAGACGGAGTGGAGCCCAATTTTCTATCTGTCTCCGTCAACAGAGAGCGTATGCCTGTGATTGGTCAGCTCAACAACAGATCTTTTCACCAGAACAGTGGTCTATGATCAATTAATCAAGTAATCAGTAGACAGTGCAGTGTTTTGGCCACTACATGCTTTATATTGAAAGGACAATTTATCTAATATGGTCTTTTGGAGATTTTTAACACAAGGAAAACTCTGAAAAACTAACAGAGAACTATAAATGAAAATCGTGCCCGTTAATATGTCTGTTTCTGGATGCAAACTTGTTGACGGAGAAGTATAAATCAGGCATTGTTTTGTGGATCCACCAGCGATTAAAAAAAAAAAAAAATCACGTTAATTGTGCAAATGTATTGATCTGCGATGACTGATTTTGACATCTGCAGTTGTTACCAAAAGTGGAAAACTGGAGTCGGTCGTGGCCGGTGGCCGGTTTTGGTTCTGCTGCAGGTTTCTTCCTGTTAAAGTGGAGTCTTTTCTCCCCACTGTCGCCAAATGAAATGCTCAGTATGATGGATTGCTGTGGTTGGAGTCTGCATCAATTGGAAACAACTGCAAGTCAATGACTCAATGATGCAATCTGCTGGAATTCCCTGAATAGAAAACCTTTAAACTGGTTGGAATGTGTCTATGATAACATTTAAATTACTTTTCTTGTAAAGTGCCTTGAGAAGACATCTGTTGTGAATCAGCGCTATACAAATAAACGGAACTGAATTGAATTTTTAGGATGATAGAGCTCCCCTGAGAAGCCTCTGGCTTGCTGTTACTTCCACCTGACACTTTGCTGCTCCTCTGAACTGAAACTGTTCAGAGTAATCTACTGTGGTTATGACATAACATCTTCCTGTGTCCTGACATACTCTTCCAGCTCATGCTAAAATATTCTGATAAGAAGCAAAATCTTCCTTTTGGACATCCTGACTAACCTGTTGGTGAAATGTAAATCAGCTATGAACTCCATAGTACAAATGATGTTCAGGCAGATCAGTCTGTACAGCTTGTGTCATTAATCTTGACAGCTATATTTGCTCTTGCCTGACTAAATCTAGTTTCACTTCCTTCAGGGAAATCCTGACAAACAGGTGGGACGACATGACGGGATGCGTTCTTTTTGTTTTGTTTTAAAAGGCCGTGGCACGCCTGAAACTCTACTTTCCTCATACCTGGCTTTTGTCGAGGGCTTTTAGTTCCCGCAGAGATGAACCCGAGGGTAGGGAGACACGCTTTCTGACAGCTCAGTCAATATCCACACTCGGCTATTTCTGGAAGCCAATTATCAGCTGAATAAATGCAAACAGTAATGGGATTACATCATACTCGGTTGAGTAAGGCCACTGTGAAGACTCTGGTTAGAGGAAATTATTTTGCAATAATATAGGATAAGGGCATGTCAATCTTTGCCAATTTCATTCATTTTTGCACCTTGTTGAAAATTGATGATGGTAAATAAATCAGTTATGTGGGAGGTGTCATAGGTGAGGGCAGTAGGTGAGAACAGACCCCGTCATTCAGCACACCGGACTGGCGCGCGATAGATGCTAGTAAAGCTCCAGCGGCCTGCCTGGGAATAAGGGGGATGGGAATAAAGAGGAAATAATCCCCAGGCCATCTGCTGCTGTCGCTGTCCTCTCTGTGTGTGTATCTTATGGGAATGTGGACTTCATGCCCCTGTAATCATTCCTTTGCCTCCTTGATGAAGCCACCTCCATGTTTTGCATCACTTCATACATGATCTTGTTTTGGTACTTGATGCTCATATTATCCAATTTTCCAAGTATAGCACAACCTTTTAATATCTTTACTTTGAACAAAACACATATTAACAATAGTTAGTAACTATGACTGATGCCCTGAAAGTTTACATGGTCCAATTAACGGTGTCTGTTTGTTTTACTTGGATTATTGCCTTTGACCGAGTGCTATTTAAGGTTTTCATGTCAGTGGAACAAGCAGTAGTGCCACCCTTAAGTTTCCCTAGGAAATCCTGTCAATTAGGCGGTGTGAAACAGCAGGATCGTATCGGTTCATGTGTCAAACGTTGGTCTTAATGGTCTTACCCTCTCGTTTAAGTTTTTTTTTTTTTAGTAAATATGCATTGGTCTCTTGTTAAAATAAATGTTTCATGAGTCATTTTCTGTGGAAAAATACAGAAGTTTGTCAGAGTAGTATGCAGGGGGAAAAAACGGTAGAATTAAGATGTTCAAACATCTCTACTCTAATTCGCTAACAGCAAAGCGACTCTCATCCCTGTCTTCCACCAGACGCATAATGTAACGTTGCGTTTTAAGCCTGGTCGTTATTTTTCTGTCAGCAAGTTTGCACCCAGATACAGACGTATTGACTTAAAACTTTGTCACTGTGGTTCTCCCTACCACTCCAGTTTCGTTTCTGGTTAACTAGAGTTTATTTTATTCAACTTGTGAACACATCCCCTCTAGAGGAGCTATGGAGGACAGAAAATAAGTTTAGTTTAAGCTATAAAGCCTTTTAGTAGAAGTGCAGCTCATAGAATACTCTAAAACATGACAACAGAAATGTAAACAAACATAACGTTCTGTTTTGTTTCCCTAATCCCTCCTTGTGTTTAAAATCGGCAAAAGACCATTTTAGATAAGTTGTCCCTTTCCATTTAAATCATCTAGTACCCAAACGCTGCAATGACTACTGATTACAGCGATTATAGAGCACCTTTTTGGTGAAATGATCTGTTGCTGGGCTGACTAATCACAAGCATAAGCTCTCAGTTGATAGAAAATTGGGCTCTACTCCATTCATCCTTGTGTACGTGACGGAGCGCCCTTGCATCAATGAATGATGGCGTTGCGTCAATCCGTTTCAACGGCGACAGAGAAGTATAAAGTGGACTTAATTTGCTAATTCAGCTGTGTGACCTTTCCCACCAGGAGCGTTTTAGACGCGTATCACTCATGAAAGTGCTCGATCCAGCTGATCCCGGGGATCACAAAATGACAAGAGAATTGCAATTGCAATAACTTAAAGGGTAATATGTTGAGGAAAACTTTAATTCTATGTTCAAAAGGAGGATAAACTCACCATCCATTCCCAGACCTGCAGATAATTCTGTCTGTGCCTTTTTCTTTTTCTTGTTGTTTTTGTGAAAATGATCAATGGCATCATATAAACTGTATTCTCCTCCTCAAGCATGAAATTCTTGTCATACATGATAAAAAAAACAAATTAGACCCACAGAGTGCCTGACTTCAACAATGGTCTCACAGGTAGTGATGTTTTGCTTTGATTTTCTTTTTCGTAATCAAGCGCAAAATCTGCACGTCCTTTATTTTGAAACTTCCGGGTATTTTACGCTCCTCCCTCACCTGATTTCCTGTCTGGTTCGACACACAGCTAGCACTACCGTATGGTGCGTTCAGACCGCAGGCTTTGTCAGCGTCAGAAACGTCAAGATTACATGTTAAGTCTACGGTTGAGGCCGTTGGAGGAGCGTCACGGTCTCTGCTGCGCTTGATGAGCTTTGGCTCCGTCAACTTTTCAAGCTTTTCCTGCGCTTCAAGCTTCAAAGCTCATTACGCTCTTGACGCAGAAGTTCAGCTAGTTGAACTTTTGACGGTCCTAACGCTCTTGACGCAGCATGGTAACTAATCAGAGCGTCTCACTGTAGTGACGTTGCCCGACGTCGACGCTGCCTAACCAACCATGATCCGCGAGTGTTTAAAACATCCAGCCTATGACTTTTGCGAGCTTCAGCTTAAAACTGTATCTTCTGCGTATATGCGTCGAACTAGTCGCTTTATGAGCGTTTCTTGATGCTGACAAAGCTTGCGGTCTGAAGGCACCATTAAGCTTCGCTGACATTTCACGCCGCTTGCGCGTCTGGTGGAAAGCAGGGGTTATGTTACATTCGTAAAAATAACTTAACTTACTTCACTGGTGGTGTTTTCCCACCATTTCTTCCTCAGGTCTTCTTTCTCGGGTAAAAAAAAATGCAATGTTGTGTCTGCATGTTGAAATTGCAAAACTGAGAAAAAACGACCAAAAACGATAAGTAAAAAAGGGTAACTTTCAGTTTTTTTAAAATGATTCTGTGGATTTATTTGCATAGGCTGCACGGTGGCGCAGTGGTTAGCACTGTTGTCTTGCAGCAAGAAGGTTGTGGGTTCGTATCCCGGCCCAGGGATTTTGCATGGAGTTTGCATGTTCTCCCCGTGCATGCGTGGGTTCCCTCCGGGTACTCCGGCTTCCTCCCACATTCCAAAAACATGACTGTCAGGTTAATTGATCACTGTAAAATTGTCCTTAGGTGTGAGTGTGTGCATGGTTGTTTGTCCTGTTTGTCCTGCCCTGTGATGGACTGGCGACCTGTCCAGGGTGTATCCCGCCTCTCGCCTGTTGACAGCTGGAGATAGGGACCAGCACCCCCGTGACCCATTAAGGATTAAGCGGTTAAGAAAATGGATGGATGGATGGATTTATTTGCCAATATATCAGAAAAACCATAAGGGGGCTCGATGGATAAATTCACCAGAGGACTCAGATTTTCTCCTGGCATGACTATATCGCAGTGAATTTAATATTTTCTGTACTGAAATCAGAGTTCTTTTAAAAAAATGAATACCTGCTACCACAAAGGAAAATCCCTGAAACACACATGAGTACAGCGTGTTTAACATCTTTTGAACCTCCAGCTGATTTATTTCAGGGGTTGTGATCTAATGGAAGTGAAGCGGTGTTAATTTCATGGCCAACAGGTTTCCAACCTGTACGCTCTCTCAAAGCCACCGAGCTGAAGCTAAAAATAGGCTCACAGTCTGGCTCCTTGTAATGACACAGCTCTTGTCTACTTCTGTCTGCCTGCTGAGCATGTCGGGGGCTGCTGCTTTAGTTCAGCAGATTTTATGAAGCATTAGCGCACATTGGGGATGTCCCACTAAGTTTTAGGCCATTGATATCTATAGAAGCTGTTTTGAATTGGAATATATGCTGATACATAGTTCAACTCATGAATTTTCTAGTGGTACTGTAAAACAGTGGGCAGTTACTGTTTGTTTGTTTTTTTAAATGGAGTTTTATATCAATCTAAATGACATTTAACGAGGAGGTTCTGCAGCAACTTGGAGTCATACTCATCAACAGGTGGCAGAGTTATGATCTTCCAAAAAGTGAAAAATTGACATATTTTTGGGGAATATCGCAATAGTGGTATCAGTTGTGATGGATCCACATTTTCTTCCATGCTCCGGTCCTCATCTGGGATTCAAACTGTGTCTCCAACCCTTAACATCTTTGGCCCTGTGATCTGTGTCAGGTGGGAGTGCCTATAGCAGACACTCAATTAGTAGTGGGTAATATAAAAGGTAAAACATAAGGTAGAAATGATATAGGCTACATTTAGCTGGAGGTAGAGATTCTTACCGCCATACTGCGGTTATGCATTTTGATGATGTCATCAAGGTGTGTGCCAAAATGCTTTGTACGCAAGGTACACAAGGATACGGATGTTTAGTGTTTGTGACTAGATATTGAAGGTTTAAGTTTGTTGTTTTTCACATAATGGAAAAAAAACCCGCTGTTGAACTGGAAGCATTTTTATATGAAATATACAGTATGCAGGTTGATTTTTGTGCAATATTAAATGCATAAATAAGTAACCAGGAAATCAAACAATTTTGATCCCTATTTTCATAATATTTAGCTTTTATTTTATGTAAAATATCTTCATGTTTATTTATGTTGAGAATTTTTGTGTCGTATTATTTTGGAAAAAGATTTGGATAGTTTTGAATGCGGTTTTTCAAAATAAAAGTTCTTCAGTTTGCATGCTAAACCTTTTTGAAGTTGTTTCCAATGTGTATTCCGTAATACATATCGTTACAACACATGCTTTTGATTATAACGCAATATAGATTTGGGGCTATATCACCCACACTTAGACTCAATCAAACAGGCTCAATATTACACTTGCATGCAAGTTTGAGCTTGTGAACCTCAGTATACAGTTATTGACATCTAAACAATATTAACATCTCAAAAAATGATTTTATGATAGATCTTATAATTTCACTATCTTGTGCACCTTCAGTCAGGAACATTTTTTTTCAACATATGCTCCACAATTTGAGTGTTTTTGCTTTGAAATATAAAATCGCAGCAGGTTGGTAATTGCAAAATTATTAGGGAGCTTTTTCACGAATAGATAGACTAAAGCTGTGGGTGACTTCTTTTGTGTAAGCAAAAGTTTGTAGTATTTCTTTTCAAATGATTCTGAAAAATAAATTGAGCCAACTGTAATGCTTCTTTTTATTTTTGTTATGAAAAGGACATAAAACAGCCTTTTTTGTTTTGTCTTTATTTAAAATTTTTATTAAAGTTTTTGATATTCTTGCGTTGTACACTATAGTCACTGATCAATCTTTTTTCCGTTTCAAATTGAAGGCTCATGGGCCTATGGGGTCCAAACTATGGAAAGTCAGTAAATTTGCTCTTTTTGTCTTCAATAGTTTTTCTTTTTTTGTTTTCTTTAGGGCTAATAAAATTTTTTATAAACATCTACAACATCATGATCATCTAATATCTCTTGAAGGCCATTTACAAAGTAAGTACAGGGAACTCGACTGTGTATCACTTAGAAAGCTTCCTAGTCAAGGCTTCATAGATGTTGGAGCAGGGACCCCCAGGACTTTTGATTTGGTGCATTCTGGGAATGCTAAACTGCAGGTGGCTACATACAGGAAGAACTCACCCTGGTTAAAATTTTTCCATAAAAAAATATTGAGTATTTTTGAGTTGCTTAACAAAACATAAGATCAAATTTTATTTACAAATAGTGCTGAAAATTAAACGTTGCAACCAACAAAGGTTAAAGTGGCATGGCTGAACGAAACGATATATATTTTCTTCTTCCTGTTTCTAATTTCGCTGAATGTTGAGTTAAAATACGATCATTATCGAGATGCTAAAAACTGAAGAAGCTTTTCCCTGTTTGATCTGGGAGGGAGTGTCCCACAGAACAAGCTGGTGCATTGTCTCCATCTGTTTTTGGCCTAAAGTGTGTTTAATTCAGCACTCAGAGGTCTGTTCTTCCTTTGAGCTTCAAAGCTCCACTTTCACATCTCTCTTAGGAGATCAAACCAGAGCCACCAGAGCAGCCTGTGGTTGCTCACGCCCTGAGCTGCAGGATGATGAAGGGAAGAATCTTTATACATGGGAAAACGATATACAATCATTTTTTCTTTGCCATATTGTTCTAGTGTCAATATTTCTTCAAAGTCTAACAGATATCACAGTCCTTTATCTGCTATGTGTTAGTTTTGATTTAGATAGCTGGAATCGGTGGCTGGATTTTGACAGGTGAGGGGTGGTTGTATGCAAATTCTTGTTATTGTGACATCACAATAAGGCACTGTTTTAAACAGCAAAAGTTTTGACAGCCAAAAAAAAAATTTAAGGGGAGGAATGACCACAGAAGTAGTTTTAGGTGAAGCTTACACTACATGAGCCCGCATAAAACATTTCTACAGCATCAAAAACACGTGGAAAAGATGACTTTCCTGCCGGGTCGGTAAGCTAACTCATTTGCTAACTTGTATAACCTTAAACTCCTCTGTGATACATTCCTCACTGGACACAGTTCAGGTTGGTCACTTTGCGTATCGGCAGCAAACCAGGCAACCCAACAGCTGGAATGATGTTTTTATTGTAACTACAAACTAGATTAACTAGATGTCGCTATTGTGCTCATGTTCCATATCCAAGCTTTAAGTAGTTTGTGATGTCAAGCATTCTAACATTGACCCCAAGGGCTTTGGATGAGAAACAGACTCAATCCTCTGTCATACTTAATGGTGCACAAATGATTTTCACCCCAGAAATCATCAACATGAGTGAAATTTAGAAAACTCCAGACGTTTACGATTGGGATGGTAGGACAGAAATATTTTATTTTCCTTTGGCTGCCTCCATTAAACCTGTTTACATTTTTTTCCTCCTTCACCCTGCTGCTAACTTTTGAAGGTAACAGGAGAATGTATTTTACTACAACAATCGTGTAAGATGATGGTGGTAAGATATTTTTATTTTGGATTTTTGTCCCAAAGTGGGATTTTTGTCCCACTATACAGTGGGACAAAAATCTATTTGTGGAAGTTGTACCACTTAAAATTATGAGACACTTCAACTTTGAGAGACAGAATGTAAAAAAGAAATAGAGGAAAACACATTGTATGAATTTTTAAATAATTGATTTGTGTAATTGTGCAGAATTTAAGTATATGGTAAATAAAAAAGTTATCTTCAGTACATTATAACATAACCTTGGTTGTAAATGACAGAGGTCAAGGGTTTCTTAGCTCTTTGCACACTGTAGCTCAGTGGTTGTCAAACTCTTTGGGGTACTGGACATCCTGCATATTTTAGAGGTGGGGGGCAGAAACTGCCTTTTAAATTGCATTGTGGCATTTATTGACTCTTTGAGGGGCAAATATGAGTTTTCAGTTATAATTTCCAGAACATAGAACATAAATCAGCAGTAGCTAATTGGCCTATTTTAGCAGTTTCCAGAAAAATGTAACGGAACAGGATATATATATATATATATATATATATATATATATATATATATATATATATATATATATATATATATATATATGTATGTTTGTATAAAATCTCCATTATGTTGTTACATAATGTTACATAAAACAAATTTCAGCTCTTCTTCCGTGGGTAAAAAAAAAAACGTGGCGTTGATGTTGCTTCTTGATGCTGCATGCTTATACAACTCAGAGTGACTGATTGTATTTAAAAAAAAAAAAGTTTTTAATATTTTCAGTGAAGGAAACCTTTATTAAGACCTTTGGCCTCATTTACAGTTGTTTGTGTGACAGTTGAGACAGTTATCTCAATTTAACACCTTTTGTAAAATTTGGTAAATATTGGGTTTTCTGTGTTTCCTACACTTTTTTTTTGTTTCTTTCTGACAGAAATGACGGTCAAAACTGTTTAGATAAATCTAAGATCTCAGACTTTTCTTGTTAAAACAGATGTGAACAAAAATCTTATTTGCTGATGCAATATACTTCGAATTTGTCGAAACTAGAAAATTTCCCTTTGGGTCAAATTTTGCGCATCAATTGAAACATGTAAACATCAGACACACGTGCAATCAACAAAGCTATTCTTCTTCTTTTCATGTTTTTCAAACAATGCGAATGTGAGTATGACATAATAATTCTCGTGCAGTGGAGCTTTTGAGCAGCAGGTTTAATCCGTCCGGGGGATTCGTCATGTGAACATTGCTCTGTTGTTTTCCCCTTAATTGTATAGTTTGCATAGTTAAAAAAAAAAAAAAAAAAAAAAAAAATTGTATAGTTTGCCTCATAATCTTTGTTACTTTCAAAAGCGTTTTAAAAGCTTTCAATTTAGCAAAATGCTTCATGCTCTTCATTTTGCCTGAACAGGAGAAAAAGAGGAAAGGTTTGATCTCATATATATATATATATATATATATATATATATATATATTTTTTTTTTTTTTTACTTCCTCGCCAGGCACAATGCAGCAGGGTCCGGTAGGTTTCAGCCCTGCTTAAGGCATTAGCTCCCAGAGATTATCCCACCGGCCAAAGCCTCGGTCATCAGCAGCACGCATCCTCTCACACAATCACTCCAGCTGACACGTGTCTGACATCTGCCTTGCTTTCTACCTCCCCTGTCTCCGGAAGCGGGGAGATGTGACACTGACCTGTGACGTACTTTTTTCAGCTAGAATATATAACACTAACTGAAACAGGTTTAATACCAATACAGGTTTCTCTGGACAGGAAAATCAGTAAAATCTTTGCATTTCTGGTCCGCTCATTTTGGCATGAACGTTTTATTAATTTATGTTTCTCATGAACTAAGTGCACAAGTTTTATTGTGCATCTTCTCTAATCCCACAGAATCAAAATTATACATGCAGACTTGAAGAGAGCCGTGCACTCTTGCTAATGTAGCAAGTTGCAGTGAGACTATAATCTTTTTGCAGATATCTATAAGGTGTTGGACTAAATATATAAAAACAGATTTGACCAGTTTTCTTAGTAGAATTGGTAGAGGTAATGTTCCAAGACATGACATTTAAATCCTATATTAAACAGGTTTCTAAGATTTCTTTCTTTCACCTCCGGAATATTGCCAAAATCAGAAATATCCTGTCCAGGAGTGATACAGGGAAACTAGTCCATACATTTGTTACTTCGAGGCTGGACTACTGTAATTCCTTATTATCAGTAAGTCCACAAAATGCAATTAAAGGCCTTCGGTTGATCCAAAATGCTGCATGAAGAGTTCTGATGAATTTTGAAAAGAGAGATAACATTTTTCCTGTTTTGTCTTCTTTCTCCACTGGCTCCCTGTTAAATCCACAATGGAGATTCTCCTCCTTACGTATAAAGCCCTTAATAATCAAGCTCCAACATACATCAGAGATCTGATTGTTCCATATGTTCCTAACAGAGCACTTCGTTCTCAGAATGCAGTTTTCCTGGTAGTTCCTAGTATTTCTAAAAGTAGAATGGGAGGCAGGTCTTTTAGTTTCAGGCTCCTCTCCTGTGGAACCAGCTCCCAGTTTTGGTCCGTAAGGCAGACAGTCTATCTATTTTTAAGACTAGGCTTAAAACCTTCATTTTTGATAAAGCTTATAGTTAGAATGGCTTAGTTTATCCTGAGTTATCTCTTTAGGTATGCTGCTATAGGCTTAGACTGACCACTTCTCTTCACTCTTCTTTCCTCCTCTTCTACTTTCCAGATGTATTTTTTATGCTGTTGTTGCGATTGTCAATCTTGTTTTCGCTCAGTGTTTTTGTCTCCAAACTAGCTCCACCTGGTCTGGTATCCTTCTCAGCTACAACACCCAACTAGATGGGGAGCATCAGTTCGGATGATGCTCCCAGTGGCCAAACATCCTCCTTGTCCTGTTGTCAAATTTTTACTTTCTTTAATCAAGGGCTGGATGATAATTCAATTGCAATCTATGGATTGATAGAAAAAAGTTTACTAAAATAACAAAACAAAGTTTCCCCTCATTTTTTCATTATGGCCTATCAGGTAACTCAATACAACAGTCACTACCTACTCTAAATGAATAAGTAACACAGACTCAGGGTGCTCTGTCAGCAATTCTTCTTCTTTAAAACTACATAAAGGAACAAATGACATGAGCTGCAATAGAATTTGTTGATCATCCCTAAGCGAACCATCTCCATAAAACTAACTTCACCTCGGTCAGATTTCACAGTAAGAAGGAAGTTGTCCCGGAAAAATGTTTCAGTAGCTCAGGTAAATGTTGCCTCCTGTTTTGAACCGGTCCTTGACCCACTAAACGTAGCAATGATAAACAGAATAAATTACTACGGTCAGTAGTCTTAAACAGGACTCCACCATGGCTTGCTACAAATCACTGTTACAGAGAGACACAGGAAACCTATCCAGGTCGCGCTGCTAACAACACCTGCCGCTTTTAAAATGTCCCCCTGGATACACCTGGTTCCCAGAACCAAAAACACAACTGGGGATGGATAGACCTGCTGGCTTAAGCTCTCAGTGACTGGACTGGGCTCATTGTGCTGGGCTCCATCTCCACTCTGGTATAGATGAATAGCTGGTTAGCTTTAGCAGCTGAAATGAATTTGAATAAGCTTTATTGACAAACTAAACCACAGGTTTCAGCCATTAATATTATAAAGTGACAACTAATGATTGTTTTTTTGACAGTTCATAAAATGATTTGCAATTAGAATACCTACAAATCAGAAGATGCAAATATGACATAACGGAGCTACTGCTAGCTAGCACTAGCTAGTACTAGCTAGCACTAGCTAGCATTTAAAGCACTCACAGTGACCTTGTAGAGCTTCACCCGCATGCTGGCTCTCACCCCACCAACTGTGTCTCCCCCTTCATAGCTGCCCTTATCCAGACGGCCATATTTATTGTGGTTTTCTCCATGTTTAATATTCCTCCTTCCTTCATCCTGGAGGAAGGAGGCGCTTCACATCTAAACTGGCATTTGTGTCCTCCTTTTTTCAGATCTAAATGTTTTTACACTCAAGTTAAAGTAATTTTGCCCCTGTTTGAACATATTGCATTTTCTCTGCATCAAAATGTGTCTTTATTCGTTGTTCAATCCACAGTGCATTTCAAACGGGATCAGAAAATAGCTTTTGTTGCTCCATTGACTGTCATCTTTTATATTTATGTTTGGCAGTAGGGGACCCGGAAGTAGAAGGGCGTGACCTTGGCTGCCCATACTTCAGAAATAGTTTCGCATGAATAATATCCAGAAATGCACTAGATATATGATTAAGTTACATATTATACATATATATTTTTTTACCTGATTACTTTTTGGGAAAAATGAAGCATGGTTTCAATGAGCTGTGAGGCAACAAACTCGTCCAGGCCCGTTATGGTAAACTAGAGGATTAGACTCTAACCTAAAGAGAGCAAATCTTATCTTGTGCCAAATTAATGTAAAGATTTCCACTTTGATTTTAAAATTACCTTCCAAATGTCTCTACTAATATAAAGCAGAAGAAGAAATCTACTTAGTCAATGAAATGACTCTGTTTGACCACAAACAATTAATTGAAAACCTGGGATCAATAACATCCACAGGACAATTATCTACAAATGTAAAATGTGTTGCCTAAAGGCCTTGTTACACGTCTCTTGCTATTAATGCGGTATGTGAATCCACTTATCCTGTCTTCAGTGGTCGCTCTCTTTGCCATCGGGTTATTTTGTATAGGCCGTGACACTTCTTGTGACCGCTTACTTACAGATGTGCTCAATGGTCTTTGGAAACTAATGTCCTCACCATGCTGCTGACTCGATAATTAATTTAATTATTATTAATCGTATTTTATTTTCAGCTATCGTCAGCTCAATACTTTTCATCTCTGAGCATTGATTTCCGTGCTTAAAAGGAATACAAGAAGCATTGAGTATTATACTGAAAACGTTAGGAATTGTGCCAGATAAATATGAAATTGTGTTTGTGTGTTGCATGTAGTATGGCCTCTCTTTAATTATATTCACAGGCTAGCTGATTTAGCTTTCTGGAACGAGAGTACTGTCCGAAAAGATCCCTAACCTGGATGAGTTCAGCGGAAAATGTCTTTGATGTTATGAAACAGCAAGATAAAGAACAAGGAGAATGTTGGAGTGCAAAAACACAAACTGGATGTGTTAATATATGAAACAGGTTGGGTTTTTAGAATGCTGTGACAGATTTCTACAATTAAATTAAAAAGAAATCACAATATATAGTCTTACTCATAGTGATATATTGCAATATATCCCAACATATTGTATCGTATCAAATAAACCAGATTGTTGCCAATACAAAACCCTAATAACCTGACTTACGAAATAAGCATATGTACAGCACTTCTCAGTTTTTATGCATGCAACCATTTTTCAGTTTAATCCATGCCTGTATCATTTTCTTATTGACATTTTCCATATGTCAAGGACTGAATGGAGTAAACTGTAACATTTTAAGTATTAATATTTGGTAGTTAAATAAACCTGTGAGAGCGCTTTAATTGACACTAAGGGGTGAATATGAAGCTCAGCAGATTCAACCTTTAAGTAACTTGCAGTAACATGCAGTATTTTATGTTAATTTATTCTGGGTTAATAGAGGTTGACAAATACAGATTTTTGTTTCTTTTAGATAAGAACCAAGACACAGATTTAGTAAATTGAAATCCCTGCAGCTTCGCAGTGACTGGCCTTTTTCTCTTGGTGAAAGCCCAGCCTAACATGTACCGACTGAGTGCAGTTGGCCCCCGACCAATGAGGCCAACAGGTTTTGTGTGAGCCTCTGCAGGACCTGACACTAGTGACCCATAAGGCGCTCTGTGCTGACAGCCCGAGACACATGACCTGATAACAGTCTACCTGTTGAACTCTCACCATTTCATTCTATGTGCTTAAGTGTGCAGCAGAGTTATGCCCCTTATTGACAATAGGCATTTAAACATAATTTTATTTAAAAAAACTGTTGGGTTCCCTAAAACTCGTGGAGCTTTTAGGTACTTTTTATGGGAATAGATAAGACAAAAAAGATTAGACAAAATTATAGGAAGTTGCTCCCCAACAATCCATTTATCTAGAAAACAGACATCTACAGTATGAACTTTAACATGTAGTCAAGATAAGTGGTGGTATCCTTCTTAGTCATTCCACTACTATAATCCTGATGTTCTCCAATTAAATTCAAAGGAAGGCTTAATTATAACATGTGTGTGTTATTAATTTTGTTCCTTTATTCCTTTCCAACCTTACTCCCCCATTTGAAAACATAATCAGAAGCTCCCACTATATAATATTGTAATATATTTTGCATAATCCAAACAGAAAGATGCAGATCTTTTATCAGAAAACTTGCCAGCGAAAGGTTATGATTGCTGAATTTGATTGAAGTGTTTAGAGAATAAGCATTAGGGCAATTTGTTTTTTTCTTTGCTCCTAAACAATTTGTATTGATATTGTTGAATATTTCTAGGTAAAACATTATGGATCACTATGGATCTTCATACTGTTGTTTTTTTTTAATCTCCAGTCTTGCAGTTGATTAATTTTTGTTCAGCTCCTTTTGTCTGTGAGAACAATTTGTCATTGTTTCAATTTCACAATGTATTTCTTTTCTAACAGAAGAACATTTAAAATTCATTCTTTGTTTACCTGTTGCATGACAATTTAATAAATAGTAAATATAATTTTGATAAATAAATATTACAATAATGACAAAGATAGCCCAATTGCTAACACTTTTGTATGGTTGCCATTTGAGTGCTGTTTTTTTAACTAGTATACAAAATTTAAAAGCAAACTAGAATAAGGTGTAGAGAATAGATCACTAGAATAGATAGGTGTACAACTGGATTGATATTATGTACTTTTATGTTATTGTTTTCACTATATAGTGGAATTTTGAGAGAATATTTATTTAATTGGCCATACATTTTCACATTAAATTGATGTTTTAAAAATTTAATTTCCTGCTGCCTCAGAAGAAACAACAAAGATTTAATAATTACATTTCCTAAAACAAATTCAGTTTTATTTTTTCATGGATATTCATGGTGTCATTTTTTAAATTAAAGTTAAAATGTGAAATGTTGCCAAGAGCAAGATTTCTTGTGACTATAAATGATAGACTGTAAAAAAGAATAGACACCGCCTCATCACTCCTCCCCGTTTACCAGAATGACACGTTCATGGGGGAATTCATGTTCCCCCATGAACGTTCCCCCTATGTTCCTAAAACAGGACATAGGGGCTGGATCTTCACAGTAGAGTCTGTCCTCGCGGAGCGTGCATGGGCGTGTAGTTAGGTCGTAATCACGGCAATTCTGCTCCCGCGTCTTTAGCTCTGATGCTAAACTTGGCTCGGCCCCCTCATTAATTATGCAAGATTTCAAAAAAATATCTTACGAAAACCAGCCTGGTGCCTATTATTTTTTACAAGCCCAGCGTTATCTCAGGAAGAATATGTAGCCATATAAAGTTTAAAAAAAATGGGCACCAGGCATTAAAGTTGTTTTTAACGTGTCTAAAGTCCAATGCTTTTCAATGGGGGCCTAGCGGCCAAATGGAGGTACTACAGCAATGGAGGAGCAATGGCGGCCTCCATGATATGCGGTCACAAAGCAGAGCAGCCAGCGGCCATTGCTATAAATGCTTAACACTTTCACAAAAAAAGTACATTTCCCCACCTACATGTTGACTAATCCGCAGTTTTTCTTCTCTTTTCAGTAAAGAAAGCGAAACTTCATGGGCCACCAGGTAAGAACCCTTTAGAATGTTTTCCTTTATTCTTTCTGCTTCCCCTTCTCACTCCCTTTGAAAAGAAAGCCTCTTGTCCCAATTCCAAAAAGCACATAGAATTAAAATTCCCTTCCAACCCAGTCCTGATGACATCATTCCCAGTGCCTCCTAATCCCAGCAGGTGTATTTTTGGGGGGGGGGGGGGGATGCAGTGATCTTAAAGAGGGGGAAAAAAAAGTAAATTTTTATTTACAGAAATTCTGGCTTTCTGTCATTACCTTGAGGTACAGTCAGGTCCATAAATATTGGGACATCGACACAATGCTAACATTTTTGGCTCTATACCCCACCACAATGGATACCAATGAAACGAACAAGATGTGCTTTAACTGCAGACTGTCATCTTTTATTTGAGGGTATTTACAATCCAAATCAGGTGAACGGTGAAGGAATAACAAAAGTTTGCATATGTGCCTCCCACTTGTTAAGGGACCAAAAGTAATGGGACAGAATAATAACCATAAATCACACTTATACATTTCAATACTTGGTTGCAAATCCATTGCAGTCAATTACAGCCTGAAGTCTGGAACACATAGACATCACCAGATGTTGGGTTTCATCCCTGGTGATGCTCTGCCAGGCCTGTACTGCAACAGTCTTCAGGTCCTGCTTGTTCCTGGGGCATATTCCCTTCACCTTTGTCTTCAGCAAGGGAAATGCATGCTCAATCGGATTAGTCAATCAATCGGAGGTCAGGTGATTGACTTGGCCATTGCAAAACAGTCCGCTTCTTTCCCTTCAAAAACTCTTTGGTTGCTTTTGCAGTATGCTTTGGGTCATTGTCCATCTGCACTGTGAAGTGCCATCCAATGAGTTCTGAGGCATTTGGCTGAATGTGAGCAGATAATATTGCCCGAAACACTTCAGAAATCCTCGTGCTGCTTTTGTCAACAGTCACATCATCAATAAATACAAGAGAACCAGTTCCACTGGCAGCCATACATGCCCACGCCATGACACTTCCAGAACCATGCTTCACTGATGAAGTGGTATGCTTAGGATCATGAGCAGTTCATTTCCGTCTCCGTACTCTTCACTTCCCATCACTCTGGTACAAGTTGATCTTGGTCTCATCTGTCCATAGGATGTTGTTCCAGAACTGTGAAGGCTTTTTTAGATGTTGTTTGGCAAACTCTAATCTGGCCTTCCTGTTTTTGGGGCTCACCAATGGTTTACATCTTGTGGTGAACCCTCTGTATTTACACTGGTGGGGTCTTCTCTTGATTGTTGACTTTGACACAGATACACCTACCTCCTGGAGAGTGTTCTTGATCTGGCCTACTGTTGTGAAGGGTGTTTTCTTCACCAGGGAAAGGATTCTTCGGTCATCCACCACATTTGTTTTCTGTGGTCTTCCGGGTCTTTTGGTGTTGTTTAGCTCACTGGTGCGTTCCTTCTTTTTGAGAATGTTCCAAACTGTTGTTTTGGCCACGCCTAATGTTTTTGCTATCTCTCTGATAGGTTTCTTTTGTTTTTTCAGCCTAATGATGGCTTGCTTCACTGATAGTGGCAGGTCTTTGGATCTCATCTTGACAGTTGACAGCAACAGATTCCAAATGCAAATAGCACACTTGAAATGAACTCTGGACCTTTTATCTGCTCATTGTAATTGGGATAATGACGGAATAACACACACCTGGCCATGGAAAAGCTGAGAAGCCAATTGTCCCATTAATTTTGGTCACTTAACAAGTAGGAGGCACATATGCAAACTGTTGTAATTCCTACACCGTTCACGTGATTTGGATGTAAATAACCTCAAATAAAAGCTGACAGTCTGCAGTTAAAGCACATCTTGTACGTTTCATTTGATATCTATTGTGGTGGGGTATAGAGCCAAAAAATGTTAGCATTGTGTCGATGTCCCAATAGTTATGGACCTGACTGTAGGTGTAAATTTAACTAGTTTGTTACAGGTCTGGCAAACCACGTAAAGTGTTTCATCTCAATCACTGACAACTTTCAGGAAATTGTGTTAAATTTCAGAATTCCATAAGAATTTCCTTCAAGGTAATGCATTAATATTTATTTGTGTAATTTGCTCCTCTATTTAATCTTTCTGTCTTTCCATTGTTGGGTGATTCTCTGAATTCGTTGCCATTTGTGTCCCACAGGCGTAGCATCAACATTTTCATCTAAAGTCAAGTAAAAGTCTAAATTGTAAAATCAGTTTTTAAACAAGGAATAGAAAGATCCAAGTTCCTTTGTATTATGACAGAAAAACATATTTAAAATGTATGCTTTTAAATGTTTTATGGGTTTGTAATGAGTAGAGTAGCTCTGTAGATCTTAACAATATTTGGTCATGATGATGTGAAACAGTGGCGTGTTGTGGTAGTTAGAGATAGTTATCCCCGTCAGAAATCGTATCCTCTGACGTCGGAGCGCTCACTCACTAAAGCGGTGTCTACTTTCCTCCACTGTTTGACGGTTTACCAACTGACACCCTGTTAGTTTGATGGGGGGGGGGGGGTTTTGGCTGGCGAGCTTGTAAAAGAGTCAGTAAACTTGTTCAGATGCGCCCAATAGAGATTTGTTTTTACGAAATAAGCTTACGCCGCAAGCCTAAAGGGAGAAACCTTTTTACATGCAAAAAGATATATATGATTCTGTTTGAAATAAATAAATAAAAATTAATTTCATGTTTCTCTCATGCTATATGCTGCTCCAAAAAAACTAAACAATGTGGACTTAATAGCTACTCTTAGCTAAAATCTTCAACCCCGTAAAATAAACTACTTTTAAACAACCAAAATAGCAAAAATATATTCTTATCAACGTTTCAGAGATCATGGCTAAGGTTAAAATGTCTTTTTTTCTGAGGTACAAATACTACTTCATCAGATGCAATGCTCAGAAAAAATTCATGTTGGTAGTATTTTCAATAATCAGAGACCCCAAAGTGCCTCGAATTCAGATAATGGCCCTGTTGCAAACAGCTCTGTATAGAAAGTTGCTATTGGCTGTTCCAAATATTCTGAAAAGTCTCTAAATGGCTATATCGGCTCATTTTTATAATGGGCTTGTTATTCTAGTAGTGGCTGTAGGAAAGGATAATATGTTTTAAATATTATTTGCTGGATAAATTCATTAACCATTGACGGCAGTGTGGTTGGGGTATAAGGCCTTTCTTTGTGAGTATGTTTTTGAGATGTCATGGCTATTTCATTGTTTCACTTAGGATAGGCGGTTTACCGGTTCATATTCGAAACCGGTGTTTATTTTTGTTATGATATGAATTTTTAACACCCCCCTATACCGGTGAATAGTTCGGTCAACTTCCGGAACGTTTAATGAGGGGAAGTGTTTCAGCCAGGACCGATTTCACTGCTACACGCTCTTCAATACAGTGTAGAAAAAACGTTTTTAACTAAGTACAGCTGCTGGCAGTAGCGAAGCACACAATTCTGATGAAGTGTTTCCAAAAAAAGAGGAGCCTTGTCTATAGTTTAAAACGTTTATCAGATTTTTTACAAGTTTTACAAATGCTATTGAGAGTAACCAGTAGGGGAAGTGTTGAGCGCTATTTGACCGTCTGTAGGTGAACGTGGTCAACGGCGGCAAAACCAGCAGGAAAGAAATCATTAATAGCAGTAAATACGTTTTACATACCATTTACGACACTTCTTTCGCCTTTTTTTCTGTTATCTGAATATTAAACAGCTAATAACCACCTACGGTCGCCATGTTTATTTGACTTCTTCTTTGGCAAATCTGATCTGAGTCTATACTCTGCCCCCTACGGGATTCTTCAGTATTATATGCAAAGCAATGAGAAGATGCAATTTGTTGCTTGCGCCAACGTGAGTTTTAAAAAAATTATAAAGGTCTACCAGAATCATAATCATAATAAATTATTTTCATATCATTCACCTGTATCTGGAAAAAAACAATATGATGCAATCCAAATGACACTAAAATGGGCTATTTAAAACACATTTTAATATTCTTCATCCTTAGACACTTCTGTCGTCTTTTTTTCTGTTATCTGAATATTAAACAGCTAATAACCACCTACGGTCGCCATGTTTATTTGACTTCTTCTTTGGCAAAATCTGATCTGAGTCTATACAACCCCCCCCACGGGATTCTTCAGTATCACATGCAAAGCAATGAGAAGATGCAATTTGTTGCTTGCGCCAACGTGAGGTTTAAAATTTTTTATAAAGAATGTCTACCAGAATCATAATCATGATTAATTATTTTCATATCATACACCTGTATCTGGAAAGAACAATATGATGCAATCCAAAGGACACTAAAATGGGCTATTTAAAACACATTTTTATATTCGTCATCCTTAGAAGATAATGTGGATATGAACGGTCTTGTGTGGAAAAAATACCGTTAAATACCGTAATACCGATATGTTTTTTTAAGAATACCATGATATGAAAATTTTGCCATACCACCCACACCTAGTCTCACTAATTGTGCCAATTTTGGTTGATGGGGTTTACATCTGCTCCGAGCCTATGGGGGGAGGGGAGTGAAGAGTAACGGTTTGAAGATACTTGCTTTTAATCTCTTTTAAGTCTTTTATTTTCCTTTTAGTGCGTCCTCTGAAATTAGCGCAGTACATTCGAAGAGCGTTATTTGACAGGCTGTAGGTACATGGGTTCAACGGTGGCAAAAGCAGTAGCAAGACAAACAATAGCGGTAAATATCATCTTACATACCGTCTATGACACTGCTGCCACCTTTTTGTCGTCGTAATCTAAACAAATTTGCCAGCTGATAGGTATTCTTTTGCGTCTGAGTTCTGTACTCTGCCCCCCTTAGCTTCTCCAGGACCACATGCAGTGCAAGATGCAGGCTTTTGCTTTTGTCAACGTGAGGTTAACACAAGGTTAAAAATCAAGGAAAGGATGAATGGGGTCATATATTTTGAGATTTTGGACAAAAACCTCATTCCATCAGTGAGAGCATTGGAGATGAAATGTGGCTGGATGTTCAAGCATGACAATGATTCCAAACACACCACCCTGGAAATGAAGAATTGGCTACGTAAAAAGCTTTTCAAAGTTCTGGAGTGGCCTAGCCAGTCTCCACACCTCAACCCGATAGAGAATCTTTGGAGGGGGATGAAAGTCTGTTGGTCTAGCAACTGCCCCAAAAACATCCCAAGTTCTAGACAAGATCTGCATAGAAGAATGGGCCAAAATACCAGCTACAGTGTGTGCAAACCAGGTGAAAACCTACAGGAAATGTTTGACCTCTGCCCTTGTCAATCAAGTTAAATAATCAAGTATTGAGGTGAACCTTTTTTATTATACAAATACTTATTTTATGCATAATTATCAACAATTAAAAAAAAATCATACAATGTGATTTTCTGGATTATTGTTTAAACATATCGTCCCTCACATTTGATGTGTACCTATGATAAAAATCGCAGACCTCTAAAATTGAACAAATTGCACAATTTTTACTTGTACAGATCAAGCCACTTTCTGTTGTAGAATACAAAAATGTTTTTCTCCTAATGTTTTGGGAATCCCTTAAACACATTTAGAACATTTGTAAAAAAAAATAAAAATTAAAGAATAATCACGTATTAATTCTGAATACATGTACAGCCTCATAACAATCTACCTTTGACTTGGTAAAAACGCTTGAATAACTTTCTGAAAGGTGAATGCGCTTTGTTTTACCAGGCATATAAGTTTAAGCAGTGTTTAGTTTGAAAGAATATGAGAAATAGTGACAGTTTTTGCTAGACTCTGTTCAGCACAAACAAAAATAGGATTATTTCATAGGCGACCTCATAGTTCAATAAAAAGGTTTTTGCAGAAGTTCTGTGCTGTGTTGAAGTTGAACAAGGATGTTATTCCAGCACATACTGTGACATTTTATGGTTCCGTTATATACGTCTTAAGACATTATATATGTTTTCAATGGGGTATTGATGTCCCACCGTGTCGCAGTTGGAATTCCGACCAGCCAAAGTGTTAGTCATGTTATACAATCTGGTTTTATCCCTTTTTTTTTATTTCACCTGTGTGTCATGTAAGACACTGGCTAAACTAGGGAGGAAACACAAAGGTGTTTGTCACTTTTTCAAGAGACAATGCAAAATTGGAGCCCTTCTTCTGTCTTTAAAATACCTCTTTAGGCTGCAGCTGTTTGTCCCTTCAACTTGTCTGCAGGCGGTGTGTGGGGAGAACAACACAAGTGAGTAGGAGAATAAGAAATCAAGTTGGAAGAGGAGGGAAGAAAAATCAATAGATCATCACAGACAAAGGCCCACCTGCTAGCCGGAGATGACAATGTGTCAGTCATTTATGAAGGAAAACATGGAGAAAAATCTTTTGGACTCTTTAAAAGACAGTGACAAACTAATTGTGAATTTGTGTTAAACTGTTTGAGGGAGTAGAAATAAAGAGATTTCAGAGCTACTCTGGTGGATTATAGGATTTTTTATTCATACCGATTTGGCCCAATTTCCCTAAAGCTTGTAAATATGTTTAGTACTTTTCTTTCCACTCTGACTTTAGATCCTCATGTTTGCACCTGATTTAACAACAATGATAGACACTTGTCACGCAGGATGGATTTTTGTCTAATGGCTAGTTTTGGCTAATGTTATACATGAATTCATCCGGCTACTATAGCTGCAGCATTACGAACAAAACAGCAGTGACGTGTTAAAGTGAAGTCCAGAAATGTTTAGAGCAAAGGAATGTTGTTCTAGAAAAAAAAACCCAACACGGATTAAATTAATCGTCAGGGTCTATTTTTGCAAAACCTGAATCATGGTGATCCATTCTTTGTTGAGTTGATCACTGTTTATCTGCCGTCGTTCATATTCTCCTTGCAGGGTAGCGTGCACGCAGCGTCCACACTCACCCTCATAAGGTCAATTTCAGAGGGCCAATTAACCTAACAGTCATGTTTCGGGTTTGTGGGAGAAAACTGGAGTAGCCGGAGAAAACCCATACATGCACAGGAAGAACATGCAGAAATACACGGATACGTGTCACTTTGTCCATCTCTAGGTCTTCTTTTATGTAGTCTGTGGTTTTTTCAAATATCTACAATAAATTTATGTTGTAGTTTACTCTGGTAAATGATACATTGAATGATTTTTACATGGAAAATGCGTAGGAGACTAGCTTTCTTGTTTTTCAGCCTGGATAACACATTTTCCAGATATCTTAAACAGACATTCAGGAGGATGATTGACAAACTTTGCACCTCTCCTTTGCTGTCCCTCTTTGTTTTTTCCCCGTTGAATTTCAATCTGTCCTTGATTTTGTCTTGGACAGAAGTTGCATTTTCACTGCCTATCTTGTCTTGGACCCAAAACGTTACAGGAATAATTTAAGATTACATGAATTATTTGATTAATTTCATATTAGTAAATCCATCTAGGTAATTTGGCACAACAGCAGATCATTGGTTGTCAGAGAGGAGCCGTTTCACCTCATTCCCTTTTACACTGTAAATTCGAACAAGTTAAGTTTACTTGAAAATATTTTGTAAGTTGATAAGTTGAGACTACTTAATATATCTCAGTATAGTTAAATTCAAATCAAACTGTTCCAACTTAAATACTTTGAAACACAAGAACCTATTCTCCCTAAATAAGTGGGCATTACTTGAAATTTGGTATACAATACACTTAAGTTTTCTTAGTGTCATGCACTTCAATAAAGTAAGTAAAGGAACTAAAAAATAAGTCACATGAAATTATATACACATGTTAAATGGTAAATGGACTGAACTTATATAGCGCTTTTCTAGTCTTACTGACCACTCAAAGCGCTTTACATGGAAGCCACATTCACCTATTCACACTCACATTCATACACCGACACCCAACATGGCTCGGTAGGACAATGTACTGTAGAATTTGGGGGTTAAGTGCCTTGCCCAGGGGCACATCGACATGTGACTGGAGGAAGCTGGAATCGAACCTACGACCCTCCAATTGCAAGCCAACTACTCTACCACTGAGCCACAGTCGCCCACTGTGCTCGTAAAGGTTGAATATGGAACATCGGAACCAAATGGACATCTAGTCTGTTATGGTTGTGGTTGCAATAACAAAAGCCGTCTGGATGCCAGTTCTAAACACACCCTAACCAGCCAGCATCATGTCCAGCGACAAATCTTACAGGGTAAGGACTATTTTATACTAATAAGTTTAAAATAATAAATGAAAAATAATTATAACAAAATATTGGTAAAAGGCAACAATCAGTTTTTGTACCTGTCCTTTGCACCTTATTTTGGTAGCTGAGTGGTATCCTCTCTATAAAAGTCATAATTTATACTTTAGAATTTACATAAACATCCAACAGATTTCACAGCATGTGTATTTGACTAAGTTGTACGGTCAGAGACCTATATCAATACAGAAAACTAGCTATAAAAGTCTTTATAAGAGCCACTCACTGCAGCAGTGAAAGTGAGCCTCCTACACCAGACAGAGAAGGAGGAAACCGCTTGCTTTTCTTTCATTTACTCGGTGTGGAGGTTGATGCTCTCATATCTAGGAACAACGTCATATACACAAGTATTGCAAAGCTGTTTTATCGACAGCTAACTTTAGCCATTAGCAAGCTTTCTGACCTTTCTCCTTGAGAAACTTTGCCATTTCCACATACGTTTTGATGCCGTGAATGTTTTTAATTTGTGTCCATCTGTGGTAGGCTTCACCTAAAGTAACTCTGGTTTTAGATCTTGTAAAGTCGCTCCTCTTCTGAGAAAGATAATGAAATCTATGGGGCTTAGACACAGCAGCTAAACTAACCGAGTGCTCAATTTTCTGCAGTAAATGCCTCGTTTCTCCGTGCAGTTGTTTACAAAAGTATGTGGCAAACCACAATGCGCCGCTGTTGGCTGGAAAAAGTAATTATAAAAACAGTGCGATGGTTGGAAAAACTTATATTTTTTAATGATTTTCGGTTAAATATAACGTTTAAAGGAAAGGGTGCACTTTCATTCTACACATCTCCAAACTCCTTGTTGAAGTGTTACGTTTTTAAGAGATAGCTTTTAAGCAAAATGTTCCATATTCAACCTTTAACTACAATAAGACTCAACACTAGTGACATATTTAGCAGAACTGCAATCACTGTGGCTGTAGATTGCAGAAGGATTTTTTTTTTTCAAAATATTGCATATCAGCTACTCGGTGTAATTAAGTAATAACTGTTTTGAATTAACCTTGTAAGGTAGACCTAACATTCTGTGAAGGATCGAGGCAGGAACTGCTTACGGGGGTCAGTCACCATAGATACATGAGATGGGACTCGAAGTATCCCAGACGGGCTTCTGTAAAACAGAATAACGATTCAGACTTTAGCCTCATTCTTGTTTACAGAAGGAAGACATTATTCACCATAACCATCATCTAACTGTTCATCCATATTCGTTCATATCAACTTATTGTCTCTATGGAGCAAGCTTTGCATCGGTGGCAACACAATTCTTCAGATATGTAAATATATTCTCCAGAATACAATGATATTTAACCCCCTTTAATATGTTTTTTTTGAAAATCAGTAATTCTCAGATGTTGGACAGAGAATCAGAGGCAGCCTAAGGAGTCAAAATCATAGTTTCTGCAGATGTAGCATATTGTTTTATAAAATAATTTTTCTGTTTAGTTGCCAAAGTAAAAATTTTACACCAACTAAAACAAGAAACGCATTTTTTTGTTGCTTTTTTCCTATTTGGCCATCTTGTAGCATGATTTTCACTCTTGAGTGAAAAGGATCATGTTCTGAAAGGTAAAACACTTGAGTGTTTCTATGTCACTCTTGAACTGAGCAGCTCTGAGCTTTTGCAACTTGACTTACAACTATCCAGACATAATTGGAAATAGGTCAGTTCTCTGAAGTTCTCTCTATATACAGTATCTGTTTTTCCTCTGAGCTGTAACGTCCAGCCATGTCACAGAAATACATTGATACGGAAGTTTTTAAACTAGATTAAGAATAATTCAAATATCATTTTCAGGCCAGAACATGGTTTTTTGTATTAAATACTTAAACACCTTCAAGAACTCTTTCGCCCTATTTTTCAAACCCTGAATTAATTTTGCTACAATAACGTTTTATCCAGGATGCCATTCTGTCAGGTGACACAGTTATTTGTTTCAGGTCAGGCAACTTTTGTAGGTTTTGTCCCACTCTAATGCCCCAGTTTGAGAAACATGCTCTGATTAATGCATAATAGTAAGAAGTGATTGATTTATTTCCAGACAGAACTGGCTACTGTCCCAGGATATTACTGAAACCCTGCTGGAGAACGACCCCAGAGAGAAGGCGGTTTATGTGTTACTTTACACTGTTTTTATTACAAAGGGTTTATTCTATTTTTATTTTTTTATTTTACAGGAATTTAATGTGATAGGGCAACACAAAGTAGTGTATAAATGGACTTAAAAAAGAAAAAAAAACTGCTTTTAAAAGATGTTTACAAAGTTAAAGAACCGAAGACGAGTGTGACACATTTGCATTGAGCAAAATAGAGCCTACCGATTAGTGCTGTGCTGAAGAAATCGATTTTCTGATTCTGAATCAATTCCTAATAAAAATCTCAAAAATTAATTTAATCTTTTAACGTTTTGCCCCTTTACAGCTAAAATAAGGATTTGGTCTGAAAGGGTTAATACAGTTTCCCCCTGTGAACTATAACCCCATCCAGTGTTGCCAAAGTTACTTTGAAAAAGTAATATGATAACTGACTACTGATATTCCTTCCGAAAGTAACTTAGTTACTTTACTAATTACATAATTTTCAAAGTAACTAAGTTAGATTACAAGTTACTTTGGCAGTTACTTTCAGCAGCTGCCAGTAGCACTTCCCACTGCCTTAACATAACAATAACCAGTTTTGCCAATACTCACTTTATTGGTAATACATTTTAAGTTAGGCTAAAGCCAGAAATATACTTTCTTTTTAACCTCACGTTAACACCAGCAACTATGAAGCAACAAGACGTGTCTTGGGCATGTACTACTGGAGAGTTCCACTAGGGGGCAGTTACAAAACTCAGACCAAAACCAACATGGCGACCGCAAAGGAGATAATCAGCTGTCTCGAACTGTAACAGAAAAAGACAGCAGTGTTGTTGAAGGTATGTAAAACCATATCTACCGCCATTGTCGCTTGTTTTCCTAATGCTTTTGCCACCATGGACCAGATATATATTTTTTCTTAAGAAAATTACAAAAATAGTAACGCACAGTGGCTTGAACAGGTTACTTTAATCTGATTACCTATATGGAAATAGTAACGCGTTAGATTAGTCGCTACTGAAAAAGTGGTCATATTAGGAGTAACGCGCTTCTAAGTAACGCATTACCGGTGTAGTGGGAAAAAGGCATTTTAAATAAAGAGATTCCTACATTTTATCTTGTAGGTTTAATTATATTTCAATTGATCATACAGGAGGACAGTACAAATCACAGTGAATGCTGAATACTGCCTCGTCCCAGCTCAATTGAAAATAAGTATTTATTAAGATCAGCAACCTTGCATCTATCTTTTCTGAAGACAAAACTCTTCTTTCAGGGTGGGAATTTCTCAGGATGAAGGCACCTGGCTCTTTAGCTGGGAATAAGTGAACATTGGCAATGGCAATAGCTTGGGTTAAATCATAACACAATAAGAGAAACCCTCAAAACTAAGTATATAAGAAGAAACAATAATATCAGGCAGTATGGTTTTCTGTAACCTCGGTTCCTATATGAACTCAACACCTGCTTTCTGGCCCATCTGCATCTCCTGTTTTTCACACCCTCTGCTTTCAGTGTTAATAATACTAACTGATGAATCATAATAATAAATTTTCTCTATCACAGTCGGCATCATTGGTTGCGACATTGATAGACAGGCCTATAATTCAGGTAACGACTCAAAAAAATATTTTTAATACCACTTACCCATATCAGTGTCGAACTGGAACAGATTGGATTGGATCAGATCATGACAATTAATTGTGGTTTAGTTTATTTGCTCATAGACATTATTATCATCAATAAAAATATGCAACAAAAACAACAAATGTGCAAGAGAGGTTAAGAAGACCCAAGGGTCAGTAGTAAATCAGTAGTGTTATAACTCTTGAGAATCGCAATCAAATTGATTCTTGAAATTTGAACCGATACCCGGCTCTACAGCCTATTATTTAATCTGATTATTAATCCAGCTGTTCTGTGAACGCATCATAGGTTTGTTTGAGAATATTAGAGCAGAGGTCCCCATTACCGGGCCCTGGACAGAAGGAATAAACAACTTACAATGTTTCTGTTTTATTCAATATCTGAGTCTAGATAAACGTGTTGTTATTTTTGTGGGTTTTTTTATAACCGTTTTCTTTCCGTTACAACAGATGCTTTCCTTGGTCACGTAAAACTAAAAACAAAGTCAAGATAGCAAAAATGGTTTAAAAGCAGAGGTCTCTGAAGAGGTCCTTTGCGAAAAGTTTCTTCTCTAGTGAGGCAATGAAGCCTTTAAAACGGCCTCATATGGGACTGTCTAGTAACAGTGACAATTCCACTGGGCTCCCACTGATTCACAGTTGTTGTGAGATGTATATTTCAGCATTTACTTTATGTTTTTTGTGGTAAAACGGTGTTATACCCATAGAAGGCATTCTGCTCTTTTCCGGCTTAAAGATGTACTCTGTAACTTTGTAGATATTTGCCCTCTATCGCCCTGTCAAGGTTTGCAGCGTAACGTCATAAAACATGTCTCTATGGAGTGCATCTAAAGAGGCCAGACAAAAAACATCAAACTAACGGCGTGTCTGTTGGTTAACAGTCAGAACCAAAAAAACGTTAAGCAACGAGGTACAGTATTGAGTCTCAGAACAGCGGGTTTGTTTATGTCCTTTTGGTAGCGTGTGACGTAATGCTGTAAAGCAAAACTCAGTCTCTTCTTCAAGAAAGTTTTATAGTGCGGTTTTCAGCAGCGTTACGGTGTGTTTTTAAGATATCAAAGTTGAGGATTACGTCTTTAAGACCACTGCCTTGGATCTGGAGGTCCTGACTTTCCTCTGGGCCGCCTCACATTCTGCTGCGAACTGCTCCAGTGAAACCTGGACGTCATGTCCTGATGAAGTCAACAGAACCACGTCATCTGCAAGAAACAGAGACCTTTCCCTGAGGCCACCGAAACAGATCCCCTCAACACCTTGGCTGCACGTAGAATACTGACTCCGCATTTATGTCATCTATTTGCTAAGAATAAAATCACATAATGCAATCCCCTAATTGTAGGGGAGTTTGGCGCTTATCTCAAGAGGTCATTGGGCGAGAGGCGGGAAACACCCCGGACAGGTCTCCAGTCCATTCCAGGACAACAGCGACATGACCAAAAAACGACGCACGCACACACAATCTGGAGAGATTAATTAACCTAACAGTTATGTTTTTGTTTGATCCGGGAATCCGGGGTACCCAGATGAACCCACGCTGCACAGGGAGAACATTCAATCTCCATGAAGAAAGATTGCAGGCCCACTTTGGACCGTCATTTTGCAAGCCAACAGTGTTGTGCCAATGTGACGCCCACAATACAAAAAAAACATTAAATATCAACAGAAAATATTTAAAAGAATAATAATACTCTGAACAAACCTGACAGAGAACTGCATCTAAAAAAAATTAAAGACTACACTTCAAATAAGAACAGCTCACCTGCTGTGGCCTGAACACAGTCTCATAACTTCCTCCTGCTCCGCAAGGAACTGAATTGCTCACGGTGCATCATTAAATTGTGGTATTTCTGCAGAGGTTATTGTCACAAGGTTTTGAACTGTTGCCTCAGAAAAATGACTCGTCATCGGGATTTAGATGTTGTCCTGGAGGCTGAATCTGTCCTCTGCTGCCAAAATGGAGACTGGAATTAAAGCTTCATTCCAGAGAATGTATTTATGTATTAAAAATGTATATATCTTTAAAATTACGTGAGGTTCAGGACTATGATAAAATGCTGTTGCTCCATTTTTCTTAAGTCCCTCCTTCCTCCCATAGACCCCTATGCAATTCAGACTGAGCGGCAAATTTTTTTATCCTATAGAATTCAAGTGTCTGCTGTGTCGCCTGTCAATCAACGTGCATGCGCATCACACAAACCTGTGGAGATGAGGCCGCGCAAACAGGCCCCTCCATGTCTTCCTGATTACAGACACCATAATGGCAGAGCGCGGTCATGTCGAAGTCACAGCAAACTTCTGCTAAATAGTTAGCCATTCCCCGGCTACCTAGGGGTAGATCAAATTCAGAAAAAAAAACAATGGGAAATACGGCGACAAACTTAAAAAATGCCTTTGAGACCCAGGTAGGGTGTTACGTCGATATGTGTCCCCCCCCCCCCTCGATTTACTTCAGATATGCTTTTCAACATAGAAATAGGCTACCATCGAATCTTAAAAGGCTTCAAACTTCAAGCTTTGGACACATTTCTGCTGAACAGGTAAGACAGTCGAATATGCAGTAAAGCAAATCAGCATATTATTTTATTGATAAAGTACACAATGACATGCTGTGAAAACACAGGTGATGTGTGTGCCCAATTGTATGCGGAGGGTAGAGGGACTGTAAAGCTCGCAGGAGGGGGGGAGAAGGGATGTTTTGGGAGGGGCCTTCTTACGTTGGTTTAAAAAAAAAAGCTCACTCACCGAAATAATCCGGAATGCGGCTTTAAGCGCCACTTCAGCCAACGTTTTCAAATCAAGGAAATATGAAAATTTCTGCATATTTCCACTAAGCGATCAGGAGTGAGAGTACTTCTCAAAATGAATGACAGCCTTTAGATTTTTTTGTTGCAGTTTAAAAAAAAAAAATGCTGGAATTAGTAGTGGGCAATATAAAATGTATAAGGTAGAAATCATATAAACTTAGCCAAATAAAAATAAATACTAATATTCAGTGATTGTTCTCTACTCTAGCTATTACAAGTTTAAAAGTTTTTTTTTAATTAACGGAAAAGAAGCCAGTTGATATTAAATAATTAACCAGGAAAACAGAGAATTTTGAGCTCTATTTTCATAAAATTAAGCTTTTATATTATTTAAAATATCTTCATTTTTATTCTGTGAGAATGTTTATGTTGCATTATTTTGGAAAAAGATTGGAATATTTTTTTATGTACTTTGCACAATTTTTTTTATTTCAATGGCAATCAAAACTTTTTGGAAGTTGTTCTGCTGCAATGTATCTGGAATGTGATAATGTTCATAAGCAGTCATTTTGATAAAAAAAAAAAAAGAAGAATCGCAATACATATTGTTATGGCACATGCTTTATATTATATCGAAATAGAGCCCTCTCTCAATATAGAACATATTTAGCTAACGCAACCCCTGGTACAAATATTAATTAGATATAAACTAAACTGAAATTGTAATGAAACAGGGTCCATCTTGGCCTCCAGCTGTTGAACAATGAACAGATTTGGATGTTTTATTAAACCTCACCCTTCCCACTTGTCGGCCTTCCTCTCCAGGCTTCCTCGCTTCTCCTGTCTCTTTCGGTACCCATTACAGAGTTTTCATTATTGTCGACGGCCCAGTAAATGTCATCTGGTCCAGCCGCGCCGCACACCGTCATGTGTAACTGAATATAACTTATTCATTTTCATAAGTGTTTGCCAGTTAATTATAAATGATGCCGGATGCTCTCCCAAGAAGGTCCTGCTGCATGCTGAGATATCTTCTCCACCACCGCAGGTCGTCCGACGTGCTTCTGTGTGTTTTTGCAGCCGAATGGTAATGGAAGTTTGTCTCATTATGATGTCGACTTCGACGACCTCCGTATTGTCATAAAAGTTGATGCTAGATTGTTTATTATGGGGTTAGTTTTTGCTCTCTGTCGTGACCCCGTATGCTTTTTTCACTTCTGCTAGTAGTCGGTTAATGGAACTGTTTGCAGCCTGTCAGTGTACAAATAATGTGTACAGTGAATGACTGAATATCTCAGATTAACTTGCTCAGAAAAAGAAAAGAAAATCATTCCAGGGTTGAGAAAACTCAACACGGAAAGCTGGGACCTAGGAACAAATGGAGACTTGAATGATTTACTGGGTTGGTTTTTCCCACGGTTGGTTTTTATTTTTCAGCCAATTGAAAACATTTAATTGATCCGTAAAAGCTGATCTCTTATCCTATAACACACAGAATAACTGACAATTAAGCAGAATGATTACACCTGGATGCCATATACATACTAACAGATCCTCCGTAGGTTCAAAAAGTAAACTTAAATATTGATTTTTTAGCTCTGTTTCATGCTTCCTATCCTTTTTCTTGTTTATTTCATGTCTCAGCCACTTTAGCTGCGCTCTCACTAAAAGCCTGCACTGTAACACCCACTTCAGACATTACAGGCAGCTCAGAGGGGAAAAAAAGATGCAGTAGATGTTAGGAGAGACTGACATGGTGTTTTTGTTTCTTCAGTTTCATTTTTTTTATAGTTCCAAAAGTAACTATCAATCCAAAAGTGCACCGTAAATATACTGTACTTCTGTGTTTAACTACAGAAGATTTCATACGGAATCAGCTAAATCCATAGACGGCAGTGGAGGGATGGATGGATGGTTGGATAAGTGAATAAATTGATGGATAGATGGGTAAACAAATTTACAATACAGAAAAAAATTGAAAACATTTCTTATTCTTTACTCATCTAGATGTGACCTTTAACCTTTCCTTCAAGCCGTAGTTTGTGTGGAATGCAGAGGAACCATTTAGATTGATTTAGGGGATTTAACCTGACAGGTTTTAGAGCTTTTTATCAAACCTGTTGTGGAACAAACTGAAAAGTTTTATATCTTTGCATGACCTAAATCAACCCTCCGCATCGATACGTAAAACGAACCCATCTTCTGCAGTTTCATCTGGGATTGTGTCATTCTCAGAGTATAAAATAAAAATAGTTTAAAGCTTAGCTTCTCTATAAACTTTTAATAACTGTTTTATGCCTACCATCGTGCCTTCAAGCAAATATTTAAATCTCTAATCTTTCTTTTCTCTATTCCAGACAAGTTCAATGCCTATGTCACCTTAAAGGTCCAGAATGTGAAGAGCACAACCATCACAGTCCGTGGAGACCAGCCATGCTGGGAGCAGGACTTCATGTTGTACGTATAATACCCCCAGTTTAATATTTAAAATGCTTTGCAAAAGTACTCACACCTCTTGAACTTGTCTGCCTTTCGTCACATTATAACTACAATCTTGTGTGTTTCTGTAAAGCTGTAAAGTACCTTCGTAAAACAAGATGGTAGGTCCTGGGTGGGTTGACATCATTCTGAGCTATGGAAATCCAAGTAGTGCACTGGCCAAAAAAATAAAATAAAAATCTTAATTTTCCAAAAATTGAATCTTTACAAACAGAAGTTTTGATTAATCAGTAAAACTTTCAAGTTTTTGACCTATTTTCTTTCAACATAGTTGTTTAATGCCCTTCCCACACGTAGCTAAAAAAAACTGAGATATTTTTCTTCGCTTTGGCCTTTCATGCACACAAACACGCATCGAAAACGATTCTTGTTAAAAACTTCAGCCAAAGTGAGAATCAACGTTTTCTCAATTTAAATGTCTATCTGTGGACACATGCAGACCTGCCAACCTTGTCAAAATATTTTGAGTGCCAATTGTGTTGTGCGGCTTTTTCACCCCACTGATTTTTTCTCTCAACTCAGTTACTTTGCATACAGTCATTTTCCTATTCACTGGCCGGAAATTGGTTATAAAATTTTAGATTACAATACTTTTAATAAAGAAAATATAGACATTTTGTAGTCGACAGGCTACAATCTTTAAATGTTTTTTTGTCCTCCAAATGGCGTCCACAGTAAAAAAAAAAAAAACATGTTCATGGTTCTTGTTTTTGACAAGTGATAGACATTTCTTTTACAATTTGACCTGCCTCCAAAAGATTTGCACTGCAATGGACAGTTTCATATTTTTATATTTTTATTTTTTTTACAGTATTTATTTCGAATGTGTAATAACCAATAAATAATCATACATTAATGGATTGACATAAATAACGAAATAATATAAAATAAAGCCTTAACAAAGTAAACATAAACTGAGAACGCATATTCAACTCAATTTACACTACCTATTAGTGTTGAAGAAATTGATTTTCTGATTCTGAATCAATTCCATTAAAAACCTCAAAAATCGATTTAATCTTTTAACGTTTTGCAGCTAAAATAGGGATTTGGTCTGAAAGGGTTAATACAGTTTCCCCCTGTGAACTATAACCCCATCCAGTGTTGCGACATTGATAGACAGGCCTATAATTCAGGTAACGACTCGAAAAAAAGTTTTTAATAGCACTTACCGATATCAATGTCGAACTGGAACAAATTGGATTGGATCAGGTTCCACTTGCTTTGATTATATGTGTGCTCATACAAGCTGTCACCCGCAAGTTAATTGCATTGAATTATTTCATCTTTATTTAATCAAAATACAATGGTAACTAAATGGTAATTTTTTTTGTATATTACAACAGTTTTGTTTAAATAATGTAATAATTATTGGTTTACAGCACATGTAGACACGTCTGCACGCTGTCTGGTGGCTTATGTCCACATCATAATAGCACATTGCACAAAATGCATGATGATGAACTTTAGAGGGTTGCAAGCATGGTCACTGTTCCTGATATTTACAGTGGTTCCCCGCTATAACATGGTTCCTCCTTCAAGGACCTGCTATGTGTGTACATGGCTTTAATAGGGTAAAAAGTGAAAAGCGACATGAATCCTTGTGTAAAGCTTCAGTTTTATAAGGTATTTCTCAAAGCAGTTCAGTGTATTTACCATAATCTAATTTAAATTATGTTTTGTTCTCATTGACCCCCTATTTTTGCCTATCTGTTTGCTTTGCTGTATTTCACTGGCATTTTTTACTAAATGTTGTAACTTACAGTACAATGGTGGTAACGGCCCCTTTTTCCACCAAACCCCTGGAAAGTGTTAACACAAATGCAGACAGAGAGAAATTGGTGCGTCAGAGGCTGTGGCAGGCTGCAGATGAATGCAGGCCAGAAATCTATTACAAACTGACTTGTTAGGTAGCTTTAATGGGTCTCAGAGGCACTGACAGTGCTGCAGACCAACGGCCTGTGGGACTCTGATCTGGCTGGCTGACATGGCCTGCTAAATGGGAATTTGTGGCAGGAGCAGGTAGAATGGATGGAAAGTGAAATTACATGCTGGGCTCATATAAATGGATGAGCCCGTTACAAATCTAATGAATTGTGCATCCCATCCTGATTCGAGTGGCCGTTGAGGTGAAGACACACCTGATTTGGAAATCTGCTTCATGTTCTGTTGCGCTGCAAAGCTGTTCACCTAAACATGTCGTCAGCAGTGATGTTGCAATCACTATGTAAGAAGAAAATCAGCAATTAATATGTAGAGGTATTCTCTGACGGGGCAACATCCTCATTAGGTGGTTTGAATGACAGCCCATCACTTGTTTTCTTAAAATAAAGAGCTTTTGTGGTCTATCATCAAGCAAAAGCACTATTTTTGCTTTTGTACCAAAATATACTTGTCTGACATTAATCAAGCTGTCTATAGTGCCCTCCATGTTTAAGATTGTAAAAAAGAATAGACAACGCCTCCTCACTCCTCCCCGTTTACCAGAATGACACAATTTCATGGGGGAATTCATGGCGGATTCACAGACTCCTCCTCCCAAGCTCTGACGAAGCATGTTCCTAAAAAGGGCATAGGGGCGGGACCTTCAGTGTAGACTCTGCCCTCGCAGGGCGTGTATGGGCGTGTAGTTCGGTCGTAATCACGCCCGTTCTGCTCCCGCGTCTTTAGCTCTGATGCTAAACTTGGCTAACTAAGCTAAAGGCTAATAGCCCCCTGCCTGACTGCTGCCGTATCTGCGCTCCTCCGACGGTTCTCCTATTTTTCAAACCTCAATAGGTAAGAACTAGTAACTTGAAATAATTATTAAAATGTAGTGTTACCATAATTAAATTCAAAGAAACAGCCTGTCAATCAAAGTCCGGACCCTCATTAATAATGCAAGATTTCAAAAAATGATCTTAAGAAAACCAGCCTGGTTTCTATTTTTTGGGAGAGCCAAGCGTTATCTCAGGAAGAATATGTAGCCATAGAACGTTTTTTAAAAATTCAAACCAGGCATTAAAGTTGTTTTTAACGTGTCTAAAGTCCAATGCTTTTCAATGGGGGCCTAGCGGCCAAATGGAGGTACTACAGCAATGGAGGAGCAATGGCGGCCTCCGGGGTATGCGGTCACAAAGCAGAGCAGCCGGCGGTCATTGTTTAAGACGCTCTTAAACAGGTCCATGTTTCATTGCTCAGAAAAATGCAGAGAAATCCATAATTAAATTTTTTTAAATATTATTTACCATAGCTATCGGTAGGCCTGCTGCTGATTTTTTTTTTTGTAACTCCCTTGTCCCAACAGGACAGGACTACAATATATGTTCTTTAAAGTGACAGTGTGTATTTCTTACCATTAATATCTGTAAATATCCATAGAAATTTTTTTGACAATTAGGGATGCTCCGATACTGGTATCGGGGACAATACTGCTGTAGCCTACTCATGTCCGTATCGGTTAGTTAACCGATACGGATATGACTCTGCAATAATTTTATTAACAAAAACATTTTTCACCATAAATTTTTGTTTTGTGATGTTTTTTTAAAATCTTTTTTTTTATCTAATTCCCAATCATTTGTTTTAACAACCAGAGAAAAGAAATAAAACCTGTCTTCCAATTTTTTCCATTTTTTTTTGTGTGGTACGAATATCGGCATTAGGTACTTTGTATCAGCAAGTACTTGGATGAAAGTATCGGTATCGTATCAGTATGAAAAATGTGGTTCTGTTGCATCCCTATTGGAAATGAATAAAATGATGTCCAATCATTGAAAAGTATTGCCGGCTTCACACCATATAACCATAAAAAGCGGGTTTTAAAATACATGGATGCCATCCTTCCTTCGATGTCAGCCTGTGTGGACAAAACACATTTACAGATTTTTGAACATGTTGTTACATCACTATCCCCTCGTCCTTTACATGAAGTTTAACTGAAGAGCTCTATGAACATACTGACCGCACCCTTTTCTCCAACCAAGACCGTCCGATCAGAGACCTACACAACCCGGGTCGCCAGGTTAGCCATGAAGGGGAGCCGGCGTCTTCATTTTAAAAGACTTCTGAATATTAATAACCCACAAAATACTTTTGCCATTCATAAACGTTGCCGTTTTTAAACATTTACCTCTTTGCTCGTTACCAGTGATGAAAAAGTCTGATGCTCTTGTCATTTTGCTGAATATTCGATTTCACTGGAGATCAAATGATCTGGTAGTGTAGTAGTAGAAAACTTTGCAATTACGATTTTTGCTCTTTATGGACATTTGTTGGTAAGGTTATCACTTGAACACAAAAATGCCACGTGTTTTCAAGTATTTAGGTATGTACTGCCCCCTGTAGCCAGGGAAACTTTACACCGTCACTTTAATAACACTTCACAATCTTGGAGAAAATAGAGGAGGGAATTTTTGACAATTTGACTTGGAGAAAACCCAACAGGTCATCTGCTAAACCCGCATGTTTTAATTAGGATTTGCGGGAGGTGATAGGGAAGGGCGAAATGGGCTTAAAAGTTTATATTGATATTTATCCGGTATTTGTGCGATAACAATAGAAGAGATGATAAAAAGAACCGGAAAATATATTGTAGTTTTTTGGACAATAGGTTAATTGGCTTTTAAATGCCAAAGGAGCACAAATACTTCTCTCACAGAAGAAAGAAGAAAGTTTACTGACCGAGTGAAAGGCTGTTCAAGTGGCCAAATATGTTCTTTGCAGAATTTAAATGCATTGCACCTAAAGTATAACATCTTTCAGATTTTGCATGCAACCATGTTTTTGCTATCATAACATTGCACAAATTAATATCTCAGTCATAGGGATTTAAAATGTTGTGCAGTCCTTCTTCTGGACAACCCTGAGCATCCTCTTCTTGAGACTATCCTACAGCAACAGAGTATCTTCAGTCGGGGGCTTCTTCAGTTTTGCTGGTACACAGGCCGCTACAGGAAGTCCTTTCTCCCAACAGCCATCATGGTCTACAACAACTTTTTGAAAAATGAATTAGTAATGAGCTACAACAACACTTAATTTCACTCTGGGATCCATAAAGTATTTTTTAATTTGAAATGAATTTGAATTAAGGTGGGCAGTTTCAAGATCATCTTAGGTCTTCTCCTGCCTATGGAAAAATGGATAAAAATCTGCCTCTATGCCACGTCAGACTTTCACACCAAAGAGACATAAAGTGATGGATTACAAATTCAATGTTCCTAAAAATGCTGAATAACCTAGAAAAGTAAAGTATTGATAAAGAAAAGTTGACCACCCTCAGTGAATAAAAATGCTAAAATTAAAGGTTGTGTGAAGACCAGCTTTATCATGGGTGGAAACGTTCTTTTTACACCATCAACATGTAGAACACAGATTATTTTCATTTGTCACCTGAAATGATGAATGTAAAAATTATATATATTTCCAAATTTAGATTCTAATATTTGTATTTTTTATGAATAAATAGGTAACTTTTTTTTTTTTACCCATTTCAGCTAAAATCGGACATCTGAAGTCATGATATGGCCTAAAAGTTTTGTACCAAATTTATGTCAGATGAGCCTCAACTGCAGACAATGAGCTAATAGTCTATAGATGTGCGTGTTTTATGAGGAATTAATACATTTTAGGTTATAGATGCACTACTGATGTTCATGGGCGATCCTTTAAACCCCACTGAAACAATCATTTTAAAATATCAGGTTCATAATCGATTTTAAGGAAGTCTATTCAATCCACCAAAGTCATTTTTTGCGCTGTCTTTTGGGATTTAGGATGTTTTTGATGGATTTAATGGCGACTCCGTCAATGATGCTGCAGACGGAATTAGATTTTACTCTGTAGAGCCACATCATGGCGACCAAATCAATTCTCAATCTAGCTGCTGTCTGCAGTGTGGTGCAGGATATATCCCTGCAGTTCATTCATTTTAAAGCTATTATCGGGTGTTGAAGGCTCCTAGCTGCTTTATTAACCTGCCTGTAACTTTTCTTTCATATGGCCTATTTGCACGTCTTGTTTTTAGTGTTTTTATTTCTGCACTGAACAACTTCAGTCGATCTTGCAGCAACAGAAAGTAGGTGCAAAACAACTAGGAAAAGTGAGCCTTACATTAAGAAAGGGAAAAAAAGAATCTTTATCTTTAATTTTACATCAAATGGACAAAAAATATTTCTGAACTGACTGACATGAAATCAATTAAAAAATGCTTCATCTTTTGTAGCTAAAAAAAAGTACAGTTGTCAGTCAGTTTTGCCTCACTATTAATGTAGATATTTAATATTTAAATATTTAGCGTTCCAAGCCTGCGCTTCTGATTTTTAAGAATTTGCTATTCTTTTCTCTTTTTTTTTAATTATTCTTCTCCGGTAAAAGGTGTTAGGCAGAAGAACCAGAAAACTATGTAATGTAGCCAATATGACAGTCTGGTAGATAAACTTTAGGTTATGAATATAACCCCGGTTCTCTGATTAGCATGAGTGAGTGTCTCACTATCGGGAATGCCTCCTGCGTGACCTCATCAGAAGCTTGAATTTCACTATGCCAGCCCCAATTGGCTGGCCTTGTTGATGTCTATGTCAGACAGCCCCATCCACCCTATAAAGGGGGCTGACATAGCTTACGTCGTCATTCAAAACAAGCTCACCTCTTCCTCGCTTCGGAAGCAAGGAGGGTGGTCTTGTGAGACACTCACTCATGCTAATCAGAGAACCGGGGTTATGTTCATAACCTAAAGTTCTCTTTCATAGCATTCGTTTCGTGTCTCACTATGGGGAGAAATACTGACTCCCGGATTGCCAGACAAGCCTGATATGGCAGGTGCCTGGAAACGGGTCATTTCCAGCGTGCACCCTTCATAAAGCGGCAAATTAGGGGATGCTGGCCAACAGTCTTTCCCTCAAAGCGAACATGGCAGGCAGAAATGGCTGCCAGGTACACTTTGATTGTCGAAAAGGCTTTACCTTTCTCAAGAAGGTCCTGCAGAAAAGACAAGATCACTGTTACAGAGCACTGAAAGGGGGGGTCCTGAGAGTCTGAACACCAGCTCTCAAACACATGCCATTTCTGCTCATAGAGAGACCTCGTCGATGAAGCTCTAGCAGACTGAATAGTGTCAATAACACCACAGGGGAGACCTACTGCAGTCAGGTTGAACCATTCAGGGGCCAGGCCCAGAGGGCCAGCCTCTCTAGGTGTGGATGAAAAATCTCCCCCTGGGCCTGAGACAGAAGGTCCCTGTGGAGGGGAAGCTGCCATGGGGGCCCGCAAAGGAGCTGAAAATATCTCCGCCAGCCAGTGTTTTCCTGGCCAGCGAGGGGCTATGAGAATCAGAGACAGTCCCTCCCCGCTCACCCTGGCCAGGGTGGGAGGAATCAGGGCTACAGGTGGGAAGGAGTATAGGAGGGATTTCGGCCACTTGTGAGCCAGAGCATCCACTCCAAGCGCAGCGCTCGGATCTTTTAGAGAGAAAAAAAGGGGACACTGTGCATTCTCCACAGATGCATACACATCCACCTCCGCTCTGCCGAACCTCTCCCAAATCTGATTTACTACCCCGGGGTGAAGGTTCCAATCTGCATAAAGCGGGTCGCCCCTTGACAGCAGATCTGCTCCGTGATTCAGTACCCCTGGTACATGTGTAGCTTTTAGCGACAACAAGTTCACAGTGCTCCATATGATCAGTTTGTGTGCTAACATGTGTAAGCTGGGAGACCTCAGACCTCCCTGCCTGCTGATAGAAACTCGTAAACTGTCCCCTGGAATGCGAAACGCAGGTACTTCCGGTGAGGAGGATAAATGGGTATGTGGAAATACGCATCCCTCAGGTAGACTGAGGTGAACCAGTCGCCTTTCTGCACAAAACGCAACAGGGATGTATGCGTCAGCATTCTGAATTTGTATTTTCTGAGATGGCGGTTTAAGGCACGGAGGTCCAGAATAGCCCTCAGGCCACGCCCCCCTTTCTTTGGAACCAGAAAATACCTTGAATAAAACCCATGATGGGTCTCTGAATGAGGGGGGCCAGCTATTTCACCGCTATATCATCCAGGAGCTCGGGAAAAACAGGCAGGACGAGTTTTCCCGTCTTCTTTGCCTTAGGGAGTTTCTTCCCATCAAACCGAGACCTCACTACCTCAGTCTGAACAGCAGGCCAGGTGATTCCGAGCCTTGCGGCTGCACGTTTACACATTTCCTGCATGTCCAGGTCCAGGGGGGATGACTGAGCGGGTTTGGCGCCGTCCTCTGTCGCTGCGGGCCTGGTGGCCTCTGAGCGAAGACGAAAAAAGGAGTCGTCGTCCTCTTCGTCATCGGACATCAATAGCTCCGATCATCGGAATCTGCCCCATCTCCATCGCCCTCGAAGCTGGCATGAGACCAGGGGAGTTGTTCACCAACATCGACCGGTTCCAGGAGGGGAGAGGACGGGGCTGCAGGCTGGGGGACGTGGTCCGCCCAGCTCAAAGCAGGCGCAGCGAGCGGGCCCTCGAATATCTCTGCCTCACCTTCAGGTGTTGCTGTCCCACCCGATACAGGGTCCCTGCCCGACAGGCTAGCTTGGCGTGCTAGTCTGCGCCGATGGACCTTGCGTGGGAAGGCTGCGCAGTGAATGCACTCGTCCGTGGATGCCAGGGCCGCCTGAGCGTGAGCTAATCCCAGGCAGGCCGCACATACGGGATGAGTGTCCCAGGTGGAGATTTTACTGCCGCAGGGGCGGAGTTTCGTGGTGTTTTCGGCTACGCCGGAGTTTGCTGCTGCTGTTGCCATGGTTAGCTAACAGTGTGGTTCGCGCTAGCACTCGGGCCTTATATAACTTGTGCAGCTAGGTGACAGACCGCGACAAAGAATCATGTTTATTTTATTCTTTGAGCTAGGGCGAGGTGAAGTATTACTACTTCGAGTTGAAGTATTGCTACTCCGAGGTATTGCTACCTTTATGTAGAGTATTGCTACTCGGTTTAAGTACGTACGGGTATTGCTACCGGCACGGACTCAGGCTAGTTATCAGGAGAATTGCTCTCCAGTAGCTAGCAGACAACTGTGTAAGGTAATAAGCGCCCGGTGACCGAGTTGTGCACCCGATCGATGGACAGTTTAGCCTAGCACCCGGTTAACAGTTGTCTCGTACTTCTGTGAGAAGCGAGAAGAGGGTTTTGAATGACGACGTAAGCAATGTCAGCCCCCTTTATAGGGTGGATGGGGCTGTCTGACATAGACGTCAACAAGGCCAGCCAATTGGGGCTGGCGTAGTGAAATTCAAGCTTCTAATGAGGTCACGCAGGAGGCTTTCCCCATAGGGAGACACGAAACGAATGCTATGAAAGAGAACCTACCGCTTTTTAAAAAAAAGGAAAAATCATACCCCTGAATCCATAGGGGGCACTATTGCAAAGGACAATGCTATAGGGTAATAATGCTGCATTCCATTTGTCTCGGAAACTCGGGCGTCTGAGTTGCTGTACACGAGAACGTGACGTCATTCCCGATTTAAAGCATTCCAGTTTGTCTCGCTACACTCCGAGTCGGAAAGAACATGGATGCTTTGAGGGCAGCAGCTGTCGAGGGGCGAGCTACTCATTGCTATGAGCGGTACGGCATCTTCAGCAGACCAGCATGAAAAACAAAGCTGTACAGTGTTTCCCACAGATTTGAAAGCAATGTGTGATGGTGGGGTTACCGTACGCTTGTGACTGTAGTTAACTTTCTCAAGATTGCGCAATCGCTTGTTTGCCAAGGGTCGGGACCTACAGTAACATCAACACTATGAAACTATTGTATTCAGAATAAAATGTTTTATAGCACTTTTTAATCTGTGATTGTGTGTTAAAAGCATACTTACCAACCTTGAGACCTCAGAATTAGGGAGACATTCAAACAGGCCGGGCAGGCTAAAAAAGAAATATTAAATACTTTTAAATACTTGAATTTTAACTAGAATTTAACAGTATTTATTTATTTTACAAAATAACATTCCACAACAATAATGTATCACGAATTTTTTTAAATGATCACCAAAAAATCTTAAATTACACATTAAAGAAGAGAAATATTAAATAAATAAATTCATTCAAATTAGGGATAACCAACACAGGGCTAAAATACTGATATATCTGTCCCACACCAAAGATCAGAGAAATGCACAGAAAGTTCTGAATGAAACTATGCATTCACTGTATATAAGTATATATATATATATATATATATATATATATAACTATATATATATATATATATATATATTTCATTTTTCAAATAACCTCAACGAAAAATACATCTAAATCATAAACGTATTTAAATGTATTATATAAAATTTTAATCTTGACTTTAAAACAAAAGACTAACATGCAGCTGCAAATATGTGCAAGATGTATTGGGCAATCTATAATAAACCAATTAATAATTCTAATACAACGCGGTAAATACAGCTTTAACTGGTTCAAATGTTTTTTGCAGAATGCTGATATTATAAACAGGCACACATAAGCTGCCTAATAATAACGTAAGTGATAACAATGTACTGTAAAAACACAGCAGTATACAAAGTGCTGCTGCTACATAAAATAATGAAGGTAGACTGTAATATAAGCCGTTCTAATTATTCTTCCTTCCATCCAAACATATTGTTAATATTCACTGCAACTCTGCGCATTCAGCGTACATGCGTGGAATGGCGATGTTTGGGGAATAAAGGCACCTAGGCAACTGCACGGATAGTTTGCCGTCTGTGTAATAGGGGGTACGTTTTATAATTATTTTTTCTAGTGCTTGCTGAACTAAGAAGAAGCGCTAGCCACTGCTGCTGCAGTCAGCTTTATAGCTTTAGCTACCAGCTGGCTCTCATTGTATTGTTTGGGATATTACCTTCTCTTTAGGTTATTAAACAAGTTTAAGGGACAACTAAACACCAAATCAACTTTTTGTAGCTTATAAACTGCATAAATATGCTTCTTATAGTGCTCTCTACATGTCCTGGTCCCTTTTTTGACATTTTAGTACAAATTAGATAAAATCCCATTTTTTTGCCTAAAACCGTCTGTCTGGCGCCATCTGTGCATTTTCGGTTGCACTACATTTGAATTTCATTCCTGTCCTCCCCATTTGCTCAGGACTTTGTGTGACGTGATTTGGAGGTGTGTGACGTCCGTCGCTCTGCCGCTTGGGGTATAAAAGCAGTCAAGGCTCGCGTAGCGAGTTGGAGTTGGAAAAGTGAGCGAGTGTTTTACATCGATTTCAGGTTAGCAAGTTATCATTAGCATAGTATTTAGTTATTTCTTTAGCGTAGCGTTTCTAGTGTAGTTACTTTTCTTTTTACTATGGCTCTGTATAAGAGAGGGGAACTCGGTCACACCTCCGTAGCGAGGCGCTATGAACTGCTTGCAGCACAAAACCTGAGTTACCCCTACTTACTGACATTTTCTCATTACCTATGATAAACGTAATGATAAAGGATAACTAACATCAGTGAATTGAAAATAAAATCTGGGCTAAGAGTTCGTTTTTAATGGAATAATTGTGATGGTTTCATGTTTCTTTTTTTTTGCACATTCCTGAATGATTTTCTCGTCATGCTTGAATACTTTATACTGGGCATCTCTCTGCAACACATTTTCTGCTGCAGACAATAACGTACGGTGGCTGCAGGTGCGCCTGTCGAGGCAGAATCACACGAAATTACTCGAGCTAATCGATATTTAGCATTATATTTGGTAACAACAATGTACCACTCCGAGACGGCGCTCATTATGCTGTGATGCCGCTACAGGTTCGGCACCTGCTGCTGAGAACGAGACATCGGCCCAAAATGATAGGACTCTGAGCCACTCAGTTACTCCACAGAACTGGAGAAAAACTCAACCTATAGATTATTTCCCTTTGAGGCAAAGGAGCCCGCGTTGCTGTGGCTCTCTCCCCCTTTCTGGCAGTCTGTGACTCTGCGCTGCTGCCTGCCAGTCAGTCACAGCCGAGACCACGCCCAGCCAGTATTCCCCCCGCGTTTTTCCTGGTCCGCCAGGCAACGCCTTCTTTTGACCGTTTTTCAAAAATAAATGTGGGCGGAGTTATACTCTGGAAGGGTGTTGAGTTACTCTTTTAGGTGTTGCGATCACTTGCCTTGACGCTCTCCTTGCAAACTTTGAAAATATTGTTTGTTTCCTCTTTGTCGTCTGGTGAAAAGCCAAACCAGTTCCATTCAACGGATGAGGACTTTGACTTCATTTACGCTCTCAGTCGCAGCAACGGCATGTTTGTTTACAGGTTGCGCACATGGACAGGGGGAGGGAGGAGAGGGGCGGGGGGTGATTCGCTTAGAGCAGAGAGAGAGCGAAGGATTTTAATCGCACACAAAGGCAGAAATACAGCAGCAGAACTGGGAATCGGGATAAAACGATCTCCCAAAAATGACAGATCGTCACACGTGTAAATCACTTCACGGTCATAAATCGTCAAATTGCACACCCCTAGCAAGTATGCCCATGTTTGCAGTGTCTTATGGTTTCTCCCGCTTTCCTCCTCCTAACCCGGATAAACAGTTTAATATCCAACCCCGCTTGCGCGTGGCTGAGGACTAAATCCAAACATCGGGCAAACTCTCCGCCTGCAGAAATATCCCCCTGCTGTCACGCAGACACAAGCTGTCTGAGAAAGAGGAAGAAGCGGAGGTGTTGCAGCTGCAGTCTGGTATTATTGGAGGTGTGCGCAAAATAGCGTAAAAAAGAAGTACGAAACGCAATATGTTGCGGTCGGAGTTTAACCTGTGGCGCACCGCCACACATTCGTCTATGTGTGGGAAACACTGCTTTACATTGTATTGCACGCACAGCCAGGCTGTGGAATGTATAAATTGGTGACTGGATTAAAGCAGAAAGGAAGTCAAATGTGTAAGAGCATTTAAAAACGACATCGAAATGACCAACAGTGCGAATACAAAGAAAATATATCTCAACTACGGGCGCAGCCATCTTTGTTTCCGACTTGCCCCTCCCCCCCCTACTCAGTCTACTCTCAGAGCTCCGAGATGGAGCTTGTATATTCCGACCAAAATGGGCGTGTCACTGTGAAATGACGCGAGACAACTGCGAGATTTTCGACTTTCCAACTCGGAAAGGTTAATTGGAATGCAGCATTAGTCCTTAACCAAAAGGCCAACATTTAAAAACTTTACATCAGCTTAATCCATGAATGATTCTACATCTACACCTCATTGGCCGTGCTATCAAGGCACAGGGAGGAGATTGTACGAGGAGGGCGGGGCCACGGGCGGACATGCTGGGGAGGCTTGGAAGGGCTTCGATAACTGCTTGGAGTTCTAGGTAAAGGAGCATGAGGCAGGATTTGTCCCAAAATAATATCCGGTTTCTTTAATGCTATTGTGTTTGAAACCTAAAAGAATGATCCAAAGCATAAATAATTCCATATTGGTGAACACGCGTTATTCAGCTAAATGTTTTTCAGTTCGTGGCCGAACATTCCCGCACTGTACTAGGGGTCACGTGAGTCGACGCTGCTTGCGCGTTCACGGGAGCTCAGCTTTAAACAGGAAGAAGGCAGTTGCTACTCGTGGTTCATTCACACAAACGGGAAAGTCAAAGCACATTGAAAGTGACATTGAGAAGAAGCAGGTTTTATCAGCAGCATGAGTCAAAAGCAAAATATGATTAAAGTCAGACCAATATATATCAGATACAGGATTGCGAGCTGCAGGTGGAGGAGTTTGTGCACGCTCCCGTGTCAGTCGCGGCTGTTAATTACAGCATCAGCCGCATCGCTTGTGAGTTTAGTTTATTAATCTTGCCTCATTTCCTTTAATATTTATGATTACGGCTGCATCATTTTTTTTGGTATATACATCTAAACAACTAGTCTTCAGTAAACCAATATCTTTAATGTACTCATATCTGGCTTTTGTTGATGATGTGTTTATGCATAACAACCTAATGACAAACTAGGCTAATGTAAGCATTTTTACTCTTTTTTTTTTTTTTTGTGTTGATAAAACTAATTGATAATCTGGCATCCTGTTATTCTTCCATGGACAAAACTGATCAAAAAAAAATGTTCCGCTTAGCTTTCAATGCCATAAAATCTGAGCCGCAGTGTTTGCATTGTGGTCTGCCCCATATAGAGATCTGTCTGAGCACAGAGCAGGTAATATGCTACAGACAAAAAAGAAAACTGCAGCAGCCACTACGATCTCTTTTTTCCTCTAAACTAAATTTTATGGGGTAAAAAGTTTATAGAAACTGTGCACCACCACCACCACAGTTTTGCATGCTACAGACAAGAAAGTAGGTTTTGAGTTGTATATAAATTGGCGCTTTTAGCATAAATGACTACAGGATGAAAACCGCTGGAAATAATCATGGTAAAACCAAGAAAAAAGGGCATTATTACTGATTTTTATAACGTCTTTATTTACACTACAGCAGAGACTTTGAGGGATATCTTGGAATGAAGATCTGTGGTTATCTCTAGGACAGCAGGATTTGGAAAGGGCTTGTGTTAAAACTCATACTCATGTGTCTATAAAATGCAGGCTTAGAATAATACAATACAAATAGCGCACATGAACTGTGCTACTTAATAAATATAATAACAATATACCCAATGTATGCATAAAGTGTGGCTCCAGAGGGATTCTAATGCACAGCAAAGAAATGTATAGCTCTATATTGTAAGAATGTAAATAGACCCAGTGCCACCCATTGGGCAAAGCAGATGATGTCCCGCCTTCTTCTAGAGAGGATAACATATATCAAGAAATCTAAACAATATTTATTCGACAGGATTTGGGGACCTTAGATATGATAGGCAATTCTTTGGACCTTTGAGACAATGAAACTTGGATTTTTACGCTAAATAAATGTGGAAAATGTATACTTTGAGAAAAAAACTACATGTATTAGTATGCTATCGTTTTATGCTTAATGACGTCTGTTGAAGAGAGAAGTTCTGTTCACTGTTTTTAGTTTCCTCCTGCTTAATCACTATCCTTTTTTGGGGTTTTCATTCATCTAATACAGTAATTACTTCCCATGGACAAAGTTGTATTAACAAGATTGTAATTGCCTGATACAAATTTAAATGAAAAATTAAAAAAAAAATGGCTCTTAGGTGTCTTAGAGGTGTGCCTGTGTGGGTACTTGGTCCCCAAGTGAGGGGAAAGGTTTTAACCCACATAAATCTTATCAAACCTGTTGATGTAGGGATAACTGTGTCGTATGTGAAACAGTTTGTTGATCCATCCCCCTTGCTTTAGACCTTTCTGCTTAGCTTCCCGATCTCCTGCATGACAGTTGTGGCAGAGAGAGAAAGTGTCATTTGTCATGTTCTTTCTATGGTAATTTTGACCATGTAGAAGGTAATCCAGACTCCAGTGTTTTTCCCATTCAGTACCTGGGATTGCACCTGAACTTAAGTGTTAAAAAGGTCACATTTCAAACGATGCTGAACATTAGTTTTTTACAGTACTTTGCTTGAATAGAGCCTTCTTCTTTTCTTCTTTTGTCTATAAATAGCCTCTCCTTATAAATCAGCTGTTGCTACGCTGTCTTTACTCCTGCACAGCTTTTGTCTGTTTAAAGTCCTGCTCTTTATATCAGATCTGATAGTTGGCGGGTGGGTTGTTTGGCTTCTGGGAAAGTGAGGTTAACAGCTTTATGTTGATCCTTTTAAATGCAGTGCCACCAGACCTTGTGTGTTTTATTGTGGACATTACTGGGTTTGAATTTTGCATTGCTTTTCTTCTTATTGATTGATAAATATATATATTTTTCGAAGACATGATTTTGCTTCTTTCTTCTTTGTCCTTCATTCATTCAATCTCTGAGGTGACCTTAAATGTTGCTGAATCATTCCTATTCTCTTGAGCAGATGTATGATATTGTATCAGAGTTTAGTGACTTTCAGAACACCAAACAAACATATCATAAAATTCAGAAAAAAATTATAGTTAGTTACATGTGATATGGAAGCTTTGAGAGTATCTAATATCAAAGATGTAGGTGTTTTACTTTAATTGGAATACAATAACTAAGAATTTTTGGGGGATGCTCTTCTGATCATTTCTGTTCTCGGTCATTGATCGGTTTGTCTGATGTTTCAGGTCATTGTCTGCTCTTTCTAAGTCCCGTCAATTAAGGTCTGCTCAAGTATCAACAAATTGCGACCTTTTTCCTTCTGCCTGCATCAACCAGTATTAAGTGTTTGAGGAGTGACTTTATCAAATTACGACAACAGGAGTGATCAACGTCCGTCTGTCAGGAACCTTTTCCTCCTTCTGCTGCCCTCCTTCACTCTACTTCTCTCTGCGCTTCTAGCAACAAATATTTTGTCCTTATGTCTGAATCTGTAAATTAAGTTTAACATACATTATAGCAAAAAATTCAAAGTGCACACTTGCAACGTTAGAATGCAGGGGAGTAAAGTTGGGTGCTGTCTATTGTATTTTACAAATCTGATTCTCAAATGACACCATAAAGTTACACTAGACTCTGATTTTCTACCTAGAAATGATTGTAATGCTGTTTTACATTCCATTTATTACATTTTACGGGATTTCTATGTATTTCAACATGAATTTCATAAAAGATGCAATTATTTGAATTCAATTCAAAAATACTTTATTGATCTCAGAGGAAAGTTACGCAAGAACACGAGGCCCGAACGCAAAACATACATGTTTTGGTCGTGTAACAAAATGAACGAATCCTCAGCATATTGAACATATGTCTGAGCTATTTGGACCAAAACTTTATTTTTGCGAATAAATTTATATATTTTGTTTTTCCTGTTCCTGATACATGCATTGCTTGATTTTATATTCCCTCGTCTCCTCTTTTTACTTTACCTTGTGCATTTCTGCCTCATTATGCAAATGAAGAGGGCTGCTTTTCTTGGTCCAACTCCGCTACTATTGGTCAGTAAACAGGAAGGAGGCGGATCCATGTGCAGATTGATTTTGCATCTCTGCACCTTTGGTCATTTCAGGAGAACGCCTTATAGGAAGTGAAGTCCCACCAGAGATGTCTCTGACAATTTCAGAAGATTTAAGGCATGTTGCTATTTAAGCGGAAAGTAATACAGTCAATGATGACTATTTATTGTTTCACTTAGACATTTTGAGTGAGAGGCTACTCCAGTTAGCTGCAGACATGAATAATGAAGCTGACCCGTTAGTTCTTCAGATTTTGGAGGAAGTGGCTTGTTGCTGGCATGCACAATCGGTCTGCACTTAAAACCTGCTCCTTCCTGTTTATTGACCGATAGTAGAGAAGTTTTACCAAGAAGGGCAGCCCTCCTCAATTGTATAATGAGGCAGAAAGGCATAAGGTATAGTAAAAAAAGGAAAAGGAAATGTAAAAACAAGGAATGCATGAATTGGGCAAAGGAAAAACAAAATGCATATATATTTTTGCCGGAAATGCATGTATAGGAAAGGGAAAAACAAAATATATATATTTTTCCTTGAAAAATATGCATGCAATTAGGAAAAAGAAAAACAAACCATTTAAATAGAAAACGAAAACAAAATATTTATATTTATTCTTTTTTTAAATAATGTCAGTTTTGGTCTTCCATACTGAGCAGGTTGCAAACCTTGCAGCTGAATATTTGATATAAAAGTTTACTCTACTATACGTAGTCAGCTCAGTTTCTATGTGATTTTCCATGTTTTGTCCATCTAATTCCAACAATTTGTTTTTCTTCTGGTTTGTTAAACCAGACATAGATACTAGAAATAGATAGTATATACTATTATACATCCTCCAGTAAAAAGGTAAAATATATACAGCTAAATAAAACTCATATAAAAGAGGGCATATCCAGCTGAATATAACTAATTTAGAGTTACGCGACTTCTAGTAAAGCTTAACTTTTGATAAGTATCTACTAATGTAGAATGTGTTGTCATTCATAAAGAGGCCCCATTTTATTTGTGTTTTTAGGTTTCAAAAGGAAGAAAAAAACATAAAACTTAAGCAAAAAGGCGATGGATTAGGTTTCTGCAAGTGTTTCATATTTGTTCTAAATTACATAAAAATCCATATGGTTTCAAACCTAATGGCCTGAACATTTATCTAAAAAATATTGTTACCTTTATTGTCATTCTATCATTAAAAGTCAAATCAATTATTCAATAAAACAAAACACCTGCTAAAACCAGATTTTTTTATTTAAAAAAAACAGAACATTATTTGGTTCGTTATTATTTTTGGCCAGAGTTCCTGAGAGCCATTGAGGAAAGTCTAAAGAGCCCTTTGTTGTACTCGAGCCACAGGTTGCGGACCCTGATATAGTACTGTATTGATGAATTGAAATCTGAGATTGGAAAAACAATCCTCATACAAGAATGTAACTGCAACCTTTAAACTTTATGTATATTCAGTTTGTGTGTGAGCGCAGAAAGGGATGACGTTTTTTTTATTTATCCTTTCATGTGGGAGAAATAAACCTCCTTCTCTTATAGACGGTATTGATTTAATTAGGAATATTTATAGGGTCGGTGAAAAAATTGACGTAGGGTTGAGTATTGCCAGTGCGGTCTCCAGAGGTGCTGAAAAGTCGCTGTTCGTGTCGAAACCTGATCAGCTCAACAAGACTGGCAAAAAAAAAAAAAACAACCAACTTAAACACAAAGACACATGGAACACTGAGGAAGAAGAAATTTTTTTTTTTCATTGTTCTCTGATTCTTGATCCTGAAGCAGCAGTGCATGTTTGTGCAAAGCTTTCCCAGCAGGAACGTGTTTGAAGCTGTATTTCACTGGTGACTTTTCAGAGCTCCAGTCTCCATCACTGAGCACAGTGTCTGTTGGGGCTCAAACTCAGTACAAACACCCAGCGCCCTCTCGCCTGGCCGTGTGTAGGTGTGCATGGCACCAGGTTTGTCCGTGTGTTTTAAAAACACACCTATTCTGACTTGATTTTTACTATAATGCAGAAGAAGTACCAAAATCGCAACTCAAACACATCTGGTACAGAGACAGCTTGCTTGGAAGCCAGACATGTTTTAAATCATAAGAGAATTTCTGCGTCACGGTTAAGATGACATAAATTCACAGATTAAATTTAGTCACCAATAAAAACATTATTCTCTCTTTCGTTTTCCCCTTTAAACCAGGTCTGTCATCTTATATAATAAAGGATTGTCGATTTATGCAGCTCACCTTGGCCGACTTTCAGCAGAATGTAGATTAAAACCAAAATAAGACAGAGAAAAACCAAAGGTATGCATTCTAACATTTTAACTAGCATTAAAGATTGTTTTTGACTTATTTAGGAATCAGATTTATTTAAAAATTTTTTGACGTTTGCTTCATTTTTGTTTTCTGCTTTAACAATCATTGTTGCTAGCGTTATTCTGCGTTCAGACAGCAGGCTTTGTCAGCATCAGCAACGTCAAGATTACACGTTAAGTCTATTGTGGAGGCCCTTGGAGGAGCGTCACGGTCTCTGCGGCGCTGTTTGAGCTAGGGCTCAGTCAACTTTTCAAGCTTTTCCTGCGTTTCAAGCTTCAAAGCTCATAACGTAGCAATGCAGAAGTTCAGCATGTTGAAGTTTTGACGGTCTTAATGCTCTTGACGCAGCACGGTAACCAATCAGAGCGTCTCACTGTAGTGACGTTGCCCAACGTCGACACTGCCTAGCTAACCACGATCCGTGAGTGTTTAAAAGATCCAGCAGAGAAAGGCCCGCCTATGAGCTTTGCAAGCTTCAGCCTAAAAATGTATCTTCTGCCTATATGCGTCGAACTAGTCGCTTTGTGAGAGTTTCTTAACACTGATAAAGCTTGCGGTCTGAACGCACCATTATGCGCTTTGAAGCTTGAAACTCTCAAATGCGCCGCAGAGACTGCAATTCTCCTCTAACGGCCTAAACGATAGACTTAACATGTAATCTTGACGCTGACAAAGCCTACGGTCTGAACTAGATCTGAATTAGATGCTCTTCAGGTGGAAGAAGTATTTTACTTACTTTTTTACTTTTGGACAGTTGTTGTGATGCATGTTTTTAGCCTCACAAAAGCTCAAATAATACCACAATTAAGATCCAAAAACCCAGGGGAGTTGAAAATGAGGAATCATGGATGCAAAGAGCGAAGGAGGAAGTTAGAACCATCTCAAGGATCATACCCACAACTCAAACGTCTCTCTGCCCGGCTTTCTGACCATACGGTCCGAAAGAGACTTGGAGAGGAGTGACAAAAGGATATGATGTGGATTAGCAGTGCTTGCCAACGACCGATGGTGTTGTTCATGAAATGTTTCTTTGGAATATCAACTCTGCTGTCTGGATATTAAGCTGATGGCATGTCATGACATTTCTGAGACCGTCGTGCACCAACCCTTTAAAGATATTTGGACGATATGAGTTATAACTACATTTAATTTCCCTTTAGGGATAAACAAAGTATGTTTAAATTAAATGTTTTGATTTAATTCATAATCCTGACTTGAATGCAATATCACAATTTGGTGTTTGAGAGTCTATCTACAAGGGATGTGTATCGTTAACAATCCAGTGATATGACACGTATCACGATACATTATATTGCTATATTTTGATACTATAGGTAAGACTACATATTGTGATTTTTAAAACTTAAGTTAACTGTAGAAAAATTGTTACAACATTCTAAACACTCTGACCTGTTTCATACATAATACATCCAGCTTTATTACTAGATCTGGAATGATTCCACTGGAACGAAGATGGTGAAAACAGCCACCAACTACTGGTCATGCTTTTAATTTAAATACAAAAATTACTGTAATCATTTATGGCTCCATTCAAATTCTAAAAGGGGAAATAAAATTAGAAATCAAAAATTGCTTTTGAATATTGATACAGTATTGTGACATAAAACATTGCAATTCTGGGAGCCTAAGTCTCCTCTCCTTCCTGTCGGCCCATGGGTCCCCTGAAAGTGAATGGAACAGCTTTGTCTTACCTCCTGAATCACAAATATGTTGCACATGAATTTAGATGATGCCTAAAAATGGACATTTTGACTGTGTTTGTCAAGGTATTTGCAGTTTATTTGATTGTAAAAACGGGCTATTACAATACCTACAAATGAGAAGTCACGCATATGACTTCACTGAGCTAACGATAGCTACCACTAGCTAGCACTAGAAATACTCACCGTGACCTTGTAGAGCTTCTCCTCCATGCAGTAGGGAACCCATGGTGTGACAATGGCTCCCCATTTCAATATTTTCTTACTTTCCTACTATTAACATTTGTATTTTCACTCATTTTCTGTCCAGTCCTTGTCTTTTTGCGCAAGTTTTAATTTCTTCTCTTACTGGTACTTTGGATTGACCTAATTTTAGTAACTGAATTTAAGCCTAACCCTAAGAAAACTTAATTCACCTTTAAACCTAGCCCTTTCCGATGACAAAAATGAGCAATAAGGGCAACTTTGTTTCAGATGAACGGACACTCACAGGTCAGCTGCCAGTAACAAGACGGGCAATTTAGGCTAAAGAAGATTTCAGGAGACACTGGGTTATGAGATGTTGCAAATTCCTTTTAGATCTGTCCCCTACATTATATTTTGGATCAGTGGAAAATAAGCGAACTGCGTATAAACCTGGATCGTCGGACGGAAAGTTTCAGACACAGATCAGGGCGACATGCTTGGTTTGTCTTTCTGTGCTGCAGCTAGCAATAAAAGTCAGGACTCAGAATAAATGTCTCGACTGTTTTGTTTAAAATAAGCTTTTCTCACCGCTGCCGTTTCACCTCTTGAGGCAATTTTTAAATTATTTTACAAGCATGCTTTGATCCTCATAAAGCCTATCTGTCTTCAGAAGGTGGATGAATAAACCAGAGAGGCTCCTTTAATAGGCAACATATACAAACACATACACTCACCACCTAGCATCTCCCACCCACCATCTCTCCATCATCCCAGCTGCGAAGAGTCATCAGAGATGATTGACAGGCAGGCTGAGGCAATGCGAATGTGAATGAGAATGTGAATATGAATACGCAGATGAGAAGAGGAGACAGGTGGCTGTTGTCTTCTCTTTAGAGAAGATGACAGCTGTCATCATCGGCCCTCACTGTTTCCAATAAAAAAACGATGAACTTCCTGACCTGAAGGAGGAAGAGGAGTGGTGGTGGACGGTGAAGTAAAAAAAAAAAGAAAAAAAAAAGGAGATCTCACCGTAGAACAGATGTAGGTTCATTTGGACTGGATGGGATTTCAGCATAACATTGACTGTTGAGGTCATATTGAAAACAATACTTTTACGTCTCGTTATATAAAATCTATATGCAAAAGAGAGCTACCTTCAGGATTAAAAAGCATTGTCCTGTTTTATGGTTAGAGTTCAAACGAGCGCCATGAAATATGTTTTTAAACAGAACATTTCCCTGAATATTTTAATAACTGGATGTCTGTGTTTCTGTTGGGCCTTGTCCACACGTATCCGGGTATCTCACAAAACTGAGACATTTTTCTACGCTTAGGCCTGTCCTCCACACGTAAATGCTGTTTTTTCAGCACACAAAACAATTCTTTCTAAAAACTCTGTCTCTGTTTTCAGTGTCTGCATGTGGACGGATGAAACCGGAGTTTTAAGTGTCGCAACCTCACTGTCCGCGACAAAAAATGCTCCAACAGCTATTGAGCGACATGTGTTTACATTCAGAAACAGCATTTATGCCCTCAAAGCTGCTTTGGCATTATCGATTATCGAAACGCTTTTTGCTCGCTTGTTTTTAACCAGATCTATTACTGCTGTGTGTAGAGGTTAGAGAGTAGAAAGCTGAGAGGATAGCATGTGTGGTAGAACTACTGCGCCGCTACAGATTTGCCAGGTCTATGAATGTGCTTAAAAACACACCTTTTCAGTTATGTGTGGATGGAAAAAGTGTTTTAAACGAGCGGAGCAGAACTTTTGTTGTTTTTTTTAAACCCGGCTACCTGTGTACATGGCATTAGTCTCAGCAGCAAAGTCACAAGCAATCAAAGCATGTTTATTCACATGGGGTCCATAAAAAACCTTAAAAGCATTGAATTTAGGAAATAATACCTTGAAAGACTTTTTTTTTTAAAGTCTTGCATTTTTATATTTGGGTCTTAAAATTTGGTGCTGCTTTTAACTACTTTGTATTGCATTTTCCCTCAGAAGTTTAACTTGGAACCAATGATTGAGAACCAACAAAATCCCGGGTCAAGATACTCAGAGCACATAACGTCTCCAGTAAATGAAGATTAGTGTAAAAAAAAAAGAAAAAAGAAAGAAACGGAACCAATGTTGAAAAAAAACATAGTTAGGCAAACGTGCTTGTGGCCTGCTGAAATGTTCTAGACAGCTGCAGTACATCCAGAACGCTGCTGCTCGAGTCCTGACAAGAACTAGGAAATACGACCATATTAGTCCAGTGCTCCGGTCTCTGCACTGGCTTCCTGTCGCTCAGACAATAGACTTTAAAACAGCTCTGCTTGTGTACAAGTCTGTTCATGGTTTGGCACTAAAGTACATCTCTGACATGTTAGAGACATATGAACCATCTCGGGCCCTGAGAACTTCAGGGAGGGGTCTCCTGGTGGTTCCCAGAGTCAACAATAAATACGGTTGAATTGCCTTGTGTATGAATTGTGCTCTACAAATAAAATTGCCTTGCCTTCTTTGATTTTTTACACCTCTGCTTGGCTTTTTGTTAGGGCTGAACGATTAATTGCATGTGCAATTAAATCGCGATTTGGTAAAATGCGATTTCCTAATCGCAAAGGCTGCGATTTGACTTGATGTAAACATATCTGCTAAAGTCACGTGACTTGCAAATAATGCAGGGAGAGAAGGAAACGCTGCACTTTAACCAGTTATAAAATCACCAAAAGCTTAACAGAATCCAACACTACACAATAGTTGGTACCAAAGAGGAACAGTACCAGTTCAGTATCAGTATCAGTTGTGAGAAATTATATCTGCTATGAAAACGTTGATGCTGCGCAACGCCAGGTATTATGCAGGGCCGTCTTGGTATTGTTGCTGCCTCACGAGGTAGGCTACAGTACGAACCTTTATCAACACCTAAAAACATCAAACCACCATATATGAGAGTTGCACGACTAAACTGACCGCCACCAGGGTTTCAATTTCCAGTAAACAAACTTTGAGGCGATAGGGATCGCTGACCGAGCTGTTTGAAAGAATCGCTCCTTACGAACATAAAAAAACGGCACACTGAAATAAGTAGTGCTATAACGGGTTTTATAGCCAAACGTATGCTTTGTTAACCATGATGAATAAGCTAGGATTCAATCTCACGAACACATTTTAGCCACATTTTACCTGCGCTGTATGAAAAATGCCGACAGAAAGTTAAAGCCGCACCGAAAACAGCGGAGTATTTTGCAACAACTGACCTGAGATCAAACCGCTCTACGGAGCCATACCAGAGTCTGAAAGTGCATTTGATCGATGGAGAATTAAAAATCAGCGCTTGTTCCTTAAAGCATCCTACTTCCTGGATAACCACACGGAGGAAAACATTGCAGCCGGAGGGAATTACTAGCTGGGATCAAAAGGAAGAAAACCTTGATTGCAGAATGACACCGATGACCATTGAGTGTGATGATTAAAAGTAGATAAAGTTGTTAATATTTGCCTTTGTCTTAAAATAAGTAAATAATCTTATGGAATAGAATAAATTATGTATAAAAATCTGTTTATAATACACAATATTTTTATTGCATTAATTAAAAAATGCATGTCAAAAGCCCCACAAAAATAATTGAACATTAAATCGCAATCGCAATATTGAAGAAAAAAAATCGCAATTAGATTCTTTTCCAAAATCGTTCAGCCCTACTTTTTGTCATCTTTTACACATTCTACATTGTTTCCCTGAGAAACAAATGAGTTCAAGGATTTTATTTTTCTGTGCTGGGAGGGCTTTGAAATAGGCCATGAAACAGGTATCAATTTTTTTGTAAAAATTTTGTTAAAAAGGCCTTAAAAAGACTTGAATTCAACCTGAAGAAACCTGTAGGAACCCAGTCACAGAAGAAAGAAATCTAAATATAAAAGGAATAATGATACAGTAGATTCTAAGCTACAACATTAAAATTAAGTGCAGTTCCTAAAACTAAAAATAATCCTTATATAATGATCATATAATCACCTTAAATCATCATTTAAGTATTTGCATTAAAAAACGGCAACACACTTATTAACATGAGGTGAAAGATAAACTGTGAAAACAGAGATCAAAAATCAGCAGGGATGTAAACGTCATTGGGTTTATTTAAAAAAAATGTTCAACTCCTAGATGAACGTGTAGTGACAGTAGACCTACGCCTGCGTTGTGTTGGGGCCTTCACAGCAATCCCTCCAGGATCAACTGAAAAGCCTTTTATTTTTCAAGGACTTGCCGATAAAGAATTACTTCAGTCCAGCCTTGAAGTGGCAAAATGGGATAGTTTTTCAGCTTCATCCTGGGATACGATGTTTCTGGTTTTTTGGCAAGACTCATTAGGTGAAAGATAGAAATCCTGGAAACTTGTTTAATGTGTGATTTGACACTTCTTGGTCAAAATTAACACCGTTAATTTTCCGGAGAGTCTCCTTTACTCCTAAAATTATTATCCAGGTTCATTCATATGGTGCAACAAATGAAAGGTTTGATTTGGCCTGCCATTGCTATGTTTTTAGTTTTAAAAGCCTTAGCTTGACTCTTTCTTATAAACCTGTTGTCGTTTTTGACCATGTGGAACAACTAATTGCTGTATTTCATTAATGTTGTGTTTGTTTTTGCTTGCTTCTACAGCGAGATCAGCAATCTGGACTCAGGTCTGGTGGTGGAGCTGTGGAACAAAGGCTTGATCTGGGACACGATGATCGGTACAGCCCTGATACCCCTGGACACCGTTCATCAGTCTGACGAGGTAACGGAAGCGTTAAACATTTTACTCCTTGGAGAAAAAAAGCTCTGAAAGTTGGTTTCTGCACCATTTATGATTGATTTTGACAATATGGTCTCAGTTTAATGCCTATTTTAGGTATATTTTACCTTTAATTAAATTAGTTTAAAAGCAATCACTTAGTAATTGCTAAATTGTATTTATAAACAAACTGAACTCAAACACAGAGAAAATATTGAACTCAAAGCAACAGATTAAAGCTACAGTAACACAAAGATCAAACAATGCAGATTACTTTTTGCACTTTCTCAAAGAAACCGATTTCTTTAAATCCTACATTTTAAACGGTTCAAAACTCTATTAATTGGATGAAATCATCAAATAAGTTGACAAATATAAAACTTTTTATAAATCTCTGGTCTGGTCTCTTTGAATACATTCAACATTTCAACATCTCTGAGGCTCCACACGTTTCACTCTTACTTCATTTATAAACTATACCTCCTACTCATTCGAGCATGACAAGGTTATCATTTAAACGGATTATTTGAGTTGGCTAATAACTTTCTTCAGAGTTTTTCGGATCTGGTCGGTTGTTTGTGGCCGTCAATTGTTCTTTACAGATGAGATGTTTGCTTTAGTGTACGTAGAAGATTCACAGGTTTGATGGAGTTTCGTACTTGTTACCGCTTCTCTAGAGAAAATTTAAAAAGAACCTTTCAGTAAATGAAGTAAATCAGCGGGAGGAATGTCTTTCACTGCTTTGTTTGGAACTAACAGTCCTGATAATCACCAGGAAGAGAGAGCGCCATTATAAGGATCAATACCAGAATCAATGCACAGATGGGAACCTGATTGCTGCTTTAAGACGTAAAAAAAGAAATGCAAGAGTATTTCTGCTCCAGTCTTCATGTCTTGATAGTTTTTCATTAGTTTTTCTACATTTTTGAACAGATTTTTTTGTAAATATGAGTGAGTCCACGCTGCCTAGCTTATGAACAATTTTAAAGGAAACTTTATAACAAACCTTTAACTGTGAGTTCCCTATAATAACCCATGTTGCAAGAGGGAGTGCTTCCTTATTAAAGCAGCATTGTCACTTGACATGCTTAAAAAGCTGCTCACAGGCTGCTTGTTGGGTGTGTTTGGCTGTATTTTTTTAAGGAGCTGCAGTCAGGTTGGGTTGCTCCATGGATCTCAGTAGTTTATTGGGGACATTAAAATAAAGGCACCAGCGTCCACTATCTGCACTTCTCTCTATCCTTACTAAAAAATAGCATACCTTAAGTATATTTTGTCAAGCATACCTAAGTATAGAAAAGTTTATTTTTCCCCAAGCATACTTTTACTCTCCAAGTACACATATACAAATATACTAACAGATTACTAACAAGTAGACTTCTTTGTACTAAATTGGCTCACTTTATAAAAGTACACTTTGAAGTAAATGTTCCAGGTATTCTTTTAGTTTACTTGTAATGAACGTTAAAGGCACAGTGTGTAATTTTCGGCCAGTAGGGGACAGTGCATACCTGAATTATCACAAGCATGAGTTATCTGTGTCTTCGAGTAAGAAACTCAACAACGGAGGTCCAACTAGTGCTGTTTTCAAACACTCAATTCCCTGAGAATTATCTATTTGCAGCAACATGACGAGCACATCAGTCTCTCATGTATTTATGCCGTAACTTTTTTGTATTTTGAGGGGAAATCAATGTTTTAATATTAGGGGTGCAACTGTACAGGTAGCCCACGAGACGGTCCGTACCTCGGTACTTGGGCCACGGTCCACGGTAGAGTTCGGTACATTTTTTGTGCAGAAAGAGACTGCTTTTTTAAATCCTAAAACATATATTGAATTTTTTGGGGAACAAAAGCAGAATGTCACAGTTAACTTAATCCGCCCATAGTTACAGGTTTGGGCGGGTCAAAGCCGTGAGAATACAACATAAACGAGCTGTACGTCTCTCTGGGATTATGGTTCACACAGAATGTTTTCTGTATTTTACCGGTTCTTTAAACGACAGCGCATCTGACCACACTGACACAGGTGGCGGATAAATATTCTTCGTGTGCCCGCTGCTCAAAGGGCATTTGTGTGTGCATCAATGAATGGAGTGCAGCACATCTCCTCTTTGCGGTTGAAGACAGCACAACCCGGTGCCCCTGAATGCTGGAGCCTGCCCGGGCAGAAAGTGCTCAAGTCGTGGAGAAATTTTAGCAGCGCCTCCACCAGGGCTGATTTCCGAAAAAAGCACAACCGACCCGTCCATTTTTTTTGCTCCTCACTGTGCTCCGTGATGCGCGCATTGTGGAGAGGAGGTCGTGTCTCTATGCCAACCAGCTGCTGGAGCGGGGAACAGCGAGCTGGTTGTTGCACCTGTGTCTGGGAGCGCGGCACAGTTTGGTAACGTCGGGCCGGCAGTAACTAATTACCAGCACAAAATCGATGGCAGTACCGAAGGTATAGGAGGATGGATTGTCCCGTGCAGGGCGTACCGAACGGTCCGGTACTTTACCCTGTCCCGTTGTATCCCTATTTAATAGCGGGCGTGTTCCGTGCACTTTGTCCGTCCGGGCTCTTGTAGAAGTAAAGACGTAATCTAATATGGCTTTCCCCTGAAAAGAGGACCCGCGCCTTTGTATTTTAAAACTGATTTTTAAAGTCATATTTTACAATATCGCCAATATTTTGCAATCAATGTGCTCTACGTAATTATTATTACATAATATTTTAATGGCTATTTTCAAAGCTGTACTGCAAAAACTACACACTGTCACTTTAAGTCTACTTTTAGTTAATGAAAGTACACTTTAATGTATACTGAAAATAATCTTGTAGGTATACAAATAGTTTAATACCAGTAAACTTTCAGTATATTTTTTAGTAAAAGCCAAGTATAGTTAATATAAACTTTGCCAAGTATATCTTCAAATAAGTGCATTAAGAGGTAACTGAAAGTATACTCTCTTATTTTTAGTTTAAAATTATTATACTTAAAGCATACTTGCATATACTACTTTTTGGTAAAGGCATGCCTGCCCTCTCTTTCTGACCACTGGTCTTCCTTTTAAGTAGCTGCAGTTTTATAACCTCGTTTGTTTATATCACTTTGGATGAAAACATCTGCCAAATGCACAAACTGCATCAGACATTCTTCTTATTTTTTCTGTTCCTGTTCTCCAGGAGGGACCAGGAGAGTGGACGGCCCTGGACTCCGAGGTGTTGATGAAGGAGGATCAGATCTGCGGCACCGCCAACCCAACTCCACACCAAGTGCTGCTGGACACTCGCTTTGAGCTCCCCTTCGGTGTGTATCACATCATCACAATCACCTGGTGGTCCCATTTAAGGTGTAAGAGCGCAGGCGTGAAAAAAAAACAAGGAAACTGATGCTCAGGCAGTGCTTCAGAGAAACATTGCTGTGTGCAATATTCCTTCAGCAAATGACCTGAAACCCCCTAAACTCACAGAAAACTGCATTAAATTTTACATTAATATTTATATTTAACAAAAAAACTAAAGATGTCAATAGAAAGCAGAGATAGAATTTAGTGATTTGGTACATTACGAGTGTAAAATGTATGTAATAAAGATAAGATGTTTTCCATTTTGACCAGTACTAGAGAAGATTGTGGAGCAGCTGCACTGCTTGATTTGTTCAATTATTTTTTCGTTTAGAAATGAGAACGTCAGTAAAGAGAAGAGTGGCCTTTTTGGAAAACAAAGTCATTCAAGCTGGGAATGTGCAACAAAGTGATATTGATAAAATATAAGATATAATATACTGCGGCTTACATGTCCAAATGTGAATGTGTTCAGCAAAATGTCTGCCCATTATTTCATATAAAACATACAGCTTTGCATTCCCAAGTGCTCTAGTTGATGGCAGCCTGATTTCTGTTGTTTGAAGACCTTTAGCTTGTCATCCAGCTGCCGTGTGCTTAAGCATTTGCAATTTTTTAACCCATTTCCGGATGGTTTTCCAGTGAAGTGTCAGCCCATGTTGTTTGTTGTGCTTCGTATTGTATACAGGTGGTAACAGGAAGCGATTTACAGCTCATAACTATCTCTCGATCAGAAATCATTCCACGAAAATAAAATCTGTGTGAAATTAACCTCCTTAAGGGAGTATATAACCCTAACCCTCCCTGTATTCATCAACCTTTAGTTAACCAGATTAAAAAACAACATTGAGAACTAGACCTAATTTTCAAGGGTGACTTGACCAAAAAGGCATCAGCACACATAACTAGCAAAGTACAATGATGAAAAACTCAAAAGTTGCACTACAGTTTTTCATTTTGACCAATTTGGGTCAAAAAAAGGCAGTCATTTTCTATTTCTACCTTTCAATTTTTAAAATGATAATAATGACGTAGAAATGGTACTTAATTTTATTTATTTTATTTAATATTCAATCTGAGCAAAAATTTACAGAGATTCCACATTGTGCCATCATACATAGACGAGCTTAATTGGCAATATGTATTAATTTTTACCATTTCACCTGAACTTAAGTGAACCACTCTTTTTTTTTTTTTTTTTGCTTTTGCAAAACGGACGCTGAATCCGTAGTTCCAATTGCTGCACCTCTGGGAACATTTCTCCAATTGAAGTGATCAGAACAGTATATTTTCTGGTCGCTTCAGCGGGAGGAAATTCCTGCATGCGCTTCTTCTGCATCAGTGGTTCACCTGCAGCGATCTGTCACTGCTGCTGAGTGTACGGTGCGATTAAAAAACTCTTCAACGTGAGGTCAGCTGTCCGCTTCAGGTCCATTGGGTTCGGTGTCCTGGTCTGAGATGATGCTCAGATGCTCTCATGGCGATGTTTGTGACTGATTAGTTACGAGAACTGTTTGCATAAGGTTGAAAATGTCTGCACCAAGGGGTCAGGGGTGGAAATTACAATCTGTCAAATGGACTGATGGCCTCGCTCAAACTCAAAAAACATTCGGTTACCACGTCCACTGATGCATATAGACAGTACGATTGAGAAACAAATATTTAAAATGGTAAAAAGTAAGATATCATACATTCAAAATCAAGTCAATTTTGAAACTAATAGGCAATGATGGAATAAATTGTGAAAATAATCGCAATGCAGTTACTACAGTATATGCTACTCAACAAAGTATATAACTAACCTGATTTACTGAAATTAAGAAGACAAACAATTGTTGGGTCAATTCTCAAAGCAGGAAGCTCTTCTTTTATTAATCTGGGTGGAGCCGATGGATCAGTTGTGCATGGATTTTCTGCCTGGACTGGCTGATTTGTGTTTGTGTTAAAGTTACTCTGTGTTCTTTGATTGTAAGCAAAGCAGTGTGTTGATTCTGAGTTTGTTCTGTGTTAATTCCACGAACTGGACTCTGCCTGTGTTCTCAGTGATGGCAGCAACGCGTTACTTAGTAGCGCGTTGCTCCTAATATGGACACTTTTTAACGACTAATCTAACACGTTACTATTTCCATACAGGTAATCAGATTAAAGTTGTTCAAGCCACTGTGCGTTTTTTTGTAATTTTCTTGAGCAGAAAGATAGATTTGGTACACGGCGGCAAACGCGTTAAGACAACAAGCAAGAGTAGCGGTAAATATGGTCCTACCTTCAACAACAAAACAGCTGATGATCTCCCCTTGCAGTCGCCATGTTTGTTTTGGCCTGAGTCTGAGTTCTGTACCTTGTAGGCCTACTCTGCCCCTTAGTGGGACTCTGCAGTAGTACGTGCGGTGAGAGAGCAAATAGGTCCCCGAGATGCAGCTCATTCCTTCATATTTTCTGGTGTCAATGTGAGGTAAAAAAACCAAGTATATTTTTGGCCTTCCAGTAAAGTGAGTATTGGCAAAACTGGTTGTTGTGTTTATGTTGAGGCAGTGGGGAGTGCTATTGTGAACTGCTGAAACTAACGTATCAAGTGACTTGTAATCTTAACTTATTTACTTTTAAAATAAAGTAATAAGTAAACTTACTAAGTTACTTTTGGAAGGCGTAATCAGTAGTCAGTAATCATTTTTACTTTTTCAAAGTAACTGGGGCAACACTGGTTGTTCTGGAGAGAGACAGGAGGGGCGAGAGATAGCCACCATTATCTGATTGCCTTTGGTTAATCCACAAGGCTAGCTAGTTATCACCACGCGGTCTCCTTTGTCTTTCCGGACCTGATCGCGTGTGTTGGCTGAATTCACCCCTGGCCGATAAGCGTCTCCCTGTGGCCTCTCTCTCTCCCCCTCTCCCTCACGTACGCCTATGACATAAGCACGCGAGGTGGACGTTCCGGTGACGTTGTTTTGCTTCCATCTTGTTGTCCCTGTAGCTTAGAGCCATCATTTAGCATAGCATAGTAGCATAGATCATCTTGGACTAGATTGAATTTCTTGGTGAATAAATTCCCTAAACTTGAGTTAGTGTCTGTGCTTCCTTTAGTGTCTGTGTTTGATACATCGTGCAAAAGAACTCACCTTTCGGGTAGACTGATAGTCTGGTTTAATAACTAATATTGTTTCGTACGCAGAGTAAGAAGCTTGTGCCCTTTTTTGCTCAATTTATCAAGAATAATTTGAGTTATATTAACAATTTTCCCGGTATTTGGTTACCGGTGTAGTTGTGTTTAAACCATTATTAGCTAGAGAAGGAAAATAACACAATGTAATATGTTGATATTAGGGATGTAAGAAAATGTCCATATGCCAATGTATCGCAATATTTTGTCATGATATTGTATCGATATTCAAAAGTAAAGAATTGATTTTTATTTCTTAAGAATTTTAATTAAAACATTAAAAATTACAGTAATTTTAGTCATAAAATAAAAAATATGACTGGTGGTTAGTGGCTGTTTTCACTTCTTTGTTCCAGTGGATCCTCTAGATCTAGTCATAAAAACAGGTTGGAGCGTTTAGAATGTTGTGACAGATTTTCTATAGATAAATTCATTTGTAAAAATAAAAATATATAGTATTACTCATTGTATCGTGATATATCGCAATATATCATATCGGCCACTTTGTATCATGATAGATGTTGTATCACCAGATTCTTGCCAATACAAATCCCTAGTTGATATTATAATAAGTTGTTGTTCAGTAAAAAATAAAGGCAGAAATTTAAATATTGGGGTTTATGAACTTCGGTCATCTTCAAAAGCCATAAAGATAATAAATATTTGTGTTTCTCAAATTATTTCAAATGATTATTTCCTGCATATTTGATTTAAGGTTCACTCGTCACTTTTACGTTAGCATACATCATTATATTTTAAACACAAACTGAATTAAACACACATAATTCACTGTAGGGAAGTTAAAGATTACGTTTTTCAGCACAAGACGGTCAGGGTTGCTAAGGAAGTGCGTTTGTTTTTGTGGAGCGTTTTCTTGATCTCAGTCTCTTCACTTCAGGGTTGCATCCGAGTGTCGGGTTGCACAGTGTGAGAGCTGCGGCCTTGAAATTCAGCCATACAGTTTGAGTTGCAGCTGAATACAAAAACTGAAAATATTATGCAGTGTACGCCGAGTCTCAGCATAGTCAAATGTCCTGGATGACTGAGAGTCTTAAATACCTGGAGAAAACGCAACAACAACCCCCATTACAAACATGAATAATCGCCGATATAGCCAAATTTAGACGTAAATTCAGAACTTGTTGCTTTAGGTTTAATACCGGTTGGAAAAATGCTGTGCTGATCCAGAAATCGCAAAAATTGAGGTTTCTCTATAATTTTTCATATCCATTGTATTTAGTGCATTCTGTGAATCCGACGCATATATAAAGTGGATAGTGTGTGCAAAATGTGTTTGGATTTTCAGGTTCGAATGCCCAGCATAAGGAAGATACTGTATAGGTAGATATTTTTTCCGCAGGAAAAGAAATAGTCAAATTAAAACCATACCAGATTTTAACAGCAGTGGAGTTTTTACCAGAAAGGTTTCATAATTAATTAATTTGACTTTCATCCTGTCAAAGCTTAAGCATCTGGGCTTTTTAATACTTTTCTACTGAACTAATTTACCTTATGGTACCATAGGTCGGTCTGACATGTTCTAAAGATGAAATAAATATTTTTCACCTTTTAATTCTGTGCAGGAGTGTGAAAAAGAAAGCCCAAAACCTTAATTTGTCATGTTTTACCTCCTATAGCTAGTTCACTTTGTCTGTCTCTTCTGTTTAATTTACTTGCACTTTCTGTTAAAGCTTCTTCAGACTGAAGCGACCATTAGGGTTCATTAAGCATTTATGATGGGTTACACTGTGTTAAGGTTTCACAACGTTTTCATTTTTGTTTTCCACTCTAGTCTAGTTAACCAAATGAAACCTTTCCTATTCTAGGAGCTGTTCCAGCTGTTTTCAGTTGGTTATTGCAATTTTATTCTAAAGACAACTGGTTGAACACAAACACTGTTTTAAGATTATATTCTAGTCCTTGTATTTGCACTTTCTATGCGATCGATTTTGCTCTAATTTTATAGTGTCGGGGAATCGTTTAGATTCATCTCTAATCGAGGCCACATATGTAATATACTGCACAGTTGGTCGCATTGCTGCCTTGCAGCAAGAAGGTTGTGGGTTTGAATCTCAGCCCGGTGTCTTTCTGTAAGGAGTTTTCATGTTCATTGCTCCAACCTTTACAGATTTTTTGGTAGAAGACTATGCGCATCAATAAAGGAGAACCTTAGAGTACAGAGATATCAGCAATTTGTGCTAACTGGGATTTTAGTACACCGTTAAGACATCTGCCTAGAAATATGTTGAATATTTTTTCTATGCACACAATCATATATTTTCATTTTTTAAATACAAAAGAACCATTGTGTGAGGAAAAAGTTTATTATATCAGTTCATACAATGATTCCACGCTCTTCAATTGCTAATTACGTTAATTGTGCTAGGGACACTTAATATATCTGCATTTAAATCGGTACCAGGCGATCTTAGTCATTTTTTAACGAATCGGTATTTGTCTGATAAGTAAAATTAGGCCTATATTGATAATAGGGGTGCAACCATGAATTTTTTTAATACTGATACGATACCAATACTTGGATATGAGTACTTGCCAATATAGAGTACTAATGCTGATACTTCTACCACACAAAAAAAAATCCAATGAATTGAGAACCACGTTTTATTTTCTTCTCTGTGTTACAACAAATGATGGTGAATTTTTATTTTATTAATGACCAAAAAACAAAAACATCTGGTGAAATATAATATTTTCCCTGTGAAACTATTGGAAGGTTTCCACATTTTAAGTATTGTTTTGTGGTAATGGTTGATTCACCGATACCAACACAAGGACATTATCATGGTATGGGGATCGTTGCATCCCTATTAGTAACTGACTTTTGTTTGTAACGATACAGCTCAGGACTGTGGGGTGTTTATCTGAGACAGAGAAGCAATGTTAATGTAGAAAAGGAAGGGAAATATTATATAACATTGGTTTTTCTACTATATTCATATCCATACATGGAGTCAGAGGAATTTTTATATGAAATCCAGAGGTCTCACGAGAGCATAATTTGAATTGTCTCTGCAAGACACTCTGGGATCGAGCAATGATACTGTTACTGCATTATGCATTGGTTCGGGGAACCAATCAAATCTGTGTGTCTGATCTAGATGTAGGCCAGAGGCGAGCTAAGCTGATGACGACAGCGCTGCGATGTCCTAAATCATTTAGTAAACAGTGGCTACAGATGAACACCATTTGTTTAAAACGTCTTTAAAACGTCCGAACTAGTTAGACTTGGATTTTCATCTAAGAGATGAACGGGAAACCGTGGTGGAATCCTTCCTTTGCAAGAAGGACGTTTTTGCTGTTTTGCAGACTAGATACAGCAAGAGTTTAATCTACCAGTTAGCTCTGCTGGTAGCTACCACTGCTCACCACTGATAGAAAAAAAACATTAACAAACACAGTCTTTTTACATCCACAATTGTCCAATTAATGTCCTCCAATAAACTAGCTAGTCTACAACAATGTCCACAATCCAACATTACCTGTCAAATCAAAACCTTCCCTACCTCGGGTGTAATTCTTCATAATCAATGTTTGCATGCTCATATTAGCCGAAAAATAACAGGCATTTTTCTTTGTGATGTCTACTGATTGCTGACAAACAACAAATTTGTGATTTACCACCACCTACTGGTTTGGAGTGTGGACCAGAATGTAACTCAAGGTTCTACTTTGCTTCTATAACGGTGCGTTCACACCAAAGCGTCAAAAACGTGCTGCACAGCCCTAGTTGGACGCTTGAACATTTACACCTCGACGTGGGTCCAAAGCGACTTGGACACGCTTCAAAATATGCCATTTTGACCCGCGTCAAGCCGCAAATACATAACCTTTGGCAGGACCCTGACCCGGACCGCTCCGTAGCACCCGCTGGCCTCCTTCTCCTGACCCTCCCGGGGCGGGAACAGGACATCATCTCTGTAGATCTAAGTATGTGTGAGTACGGCTGCCTGTGGACTCTGCATTACTGCATTATGTGTGCGGCCTGGCCTCCGGTGGAGCTGGGCCCGCTCCAGCGGGGGGATCGGGGAGCTGACTCCATGTCAGTCATGGCATCAATGACACCCTGTCACCATGCTCCTGATTGATTGACTCGGTTCGAAGTTCCGATTTTTTAACTTTAGTGATTTGACTTATGTGCTGTAGTGTGCGGTAGTGTGGGGAATTTTGTGAATGCCCAAAATCCACCACATAAAATGACGCATATTTTCTGACTTGTGTCAAACGCCTCATTCTTGTGAATTTGATGCCTGAATGAGGAAGAAAAGCATTTTCGTGAAATAAATCTGCTTGTTATGCAATGTGAGAATCCCTGACAGCGCGTTTCTACATTGACTTTACAGGTAAACCTGACGCCAACAACGCTTCAAACGTGTTTGGGAAGAATTTACCATAAGACTGCTTATGTATCAGCATCGTCCCTGCTTGTGCTACCTTCACTATTGTTTTTTTTTTTTTTTTAAGCCAAGGTCTAAAGTCCATTTTGACTCATTAATACCTCCAAATGTTCTGATGAATAGCCTACAGCACCCTCTGTTGGTTGTCTTGGGTCAGTACAACGCATGGTTGCAACTTAATTTACACAGAGGCTGTAATTTGTCTTGGGCGGGTCCAAAATGTCCTTTTAGTTCATCACTAATTCTCTATTACATCTATTAAAAAAAAATTTTTTATTATAATTATCATCAACATTTTCTTCTTGCATTTGATTCTGAGGCCTGAAAAGAAAACGTCCCATTTAACAATCATCAAAAATTCATAATTACATCAAGCAGCTTGGTTGAGCGAGTCCACAGATGATGGAGGAGAGAGAACAGAGATGAGGGTGGAGCCCCAGCCTCCATGGTCCTTTACTTCTGTCTGGACTTTGGTTGACTTAACTTCCCCTTTTTCCTGGATGACTTCCATGCATTATATCCCTCCTTCCTCTGTCTATCTGTGGGTTTTTCCTAACTTTCCTCCGTCTCCCCCTCTCCAGATATCCCAGAAGAGGAGGCAGAGTACTGGACCAGTAAGCTGGAGCGGATCAACACCATGCAGATACACGATGAGGTCGGTTCATGAACGTTTCCCACTAGCAATTTGTAACAAGGCTTAATACTAGTTTCTGTGACGTATTATTTTTTTTGTGCATGTCAAGTTTTGTATGGATTCAGTGTTGAGAGAATGTGCAGCTTTGTATCGAGGCATAATACATCTGTAGCTTTTATTTAAACAGACACAAGATGAATGTATACAATTTTAAGCTTCAGATGGAGTTTTATCAGAAAATAAATATTAACCTGTTAAATAATGTATTTATTTTATTCACATATTTTGTGAATAAATACAAAGCTAAACTATGTTAGAAATCAATCTCCATATTCTTGTACAACCCCGGAGCTGGAGGATTAATCTGAATTCAGTTCTGTTCATTTTAAAATACTATACAAAAATGAAATAAAATCTCATCTAAAACATAGTTACACAGTACAGTTCAGTACACACAGAGGCTCCATTTGAAACTATGACGTTTTTGCATCTCATCTGAAAGTTTACCCTTTTTTTTCCTGCTGCATTTATAATTTTTGAATATTTATATCTATGCTTTGAAGAAAGACTGGCTTATTTACAAAAATTTTTTAACTCACAGTTATTTCGTTGAAGTATTTTCACTTTAATTAGGTTTTTTTATAAGTCAAACTCAGCAAGTCCTTTGGGTGAAGTTAGTTTGGCTTTTTTGCTGCCACCTTGTGTCAATAATTGCAGGAAACAGATGTGGGCATCCTTTTAAGCTAAAATAATTTATTATCTGCTTCTGCTTTTCTCCAGTACTCCTTATCAGGAGAGCTCCAGAGAAGAAGGATGACATCTATGCCCTCGCAGTGCTGTAAGTCTGCATATTTTTTTCAAACATTTTTATTGTATTTGGAAAAACTCAATGACCATAGATGAACAAACCTATTTCAACGGCAAAATTCTGTTAAATAGTTTTAGGATTTTTTTCAAATATAAATTAGGATCTGTTTTAAATTAAAAAAATTCATTAGATTTGTGATCGATACACTGATGCTGATTAGCTTAGGCAACTATAAATATCTATAAAGTAATTTATTTTTTGCATTTTATCACTACAATAAGCAGTTAATGTCATCCCTTCGACACATGTATCATTAAGAGGAACACATTTGGTTGTGTTTACTTCCATAAAGGGGTGTGCAATATATCAATTTATCAAATTCTCCTATTTAAGAAGATACAATTTTGAGAAAATTCAGAGTATGTCTTGAGTTTACATGGTTCAAAGCGATATCAGCCCACCCATGGCCTACCATCTTTTTTTATAAACATGTTTTACAGCGTTTAGACATTTGGACTTTCAATTCAGCTCAACTCCAAGATTGAATAATTTACTAAAATAAAAGCAAGTTTAAATGTCAAATTTCAGTTATTTGTAATTTATTTTTAAGGACAGAAAGAGAGGAAAAAAATACATTCACATCAAAATCAAATTAGGCCTCAAAAAAAAAAAATCACAGGTTTTATTTTTAATCCTATACCGCCCAGTCCTAACCTCTTTAAATTTTTCTTAAACAGTTGGATAATGTACAATGACAAGTTCAACTTCTGAAGATAGATCTTTGAGAATAAAAAAATAAATAAACTTTTGATATATTTAAATAGTACCAGAGCATGTTAACAGTTGACCAAGATAATTATTTTTTTTAATTAATATTATCGTGATAAAAGCATTTTTTCATATCGCCCAGCCCTACTTTAATGCAAGAATCTGATTTGGCAATGACCACACTGTTATTGGTTAAATGCTTTAGTAATAGACATACTTCTCCTCTTTGGAAACTTTCCTTCATTCCATCAGGCAGTTGGAGTTATTTTGGATGGAGTGACCAGCAAAGTATGTAAAATGGCTGTTTTTTGTTTCTTTCTCTCCTGTGATTCATTATTCACTCCATGTTTGCATGTTGCAGAGTGGCCTGCTGTCTTGCTACAAAACATCTGTATGATATCAGTCTTCATCATGTGTACCACCATCATGGTGGTCTGCCCTGTTGTGCAGTGCTGTATTTGGACTCACATTGCCTCTCTAGAAAAACATATACAGTAGACTGAACATTCATAGCAGTTTTAATCATTCTTGTGTTGTATGCATGCTACCACAAGAGGGAGCCATTTGTTAAAATATTTGGATGCCTTCCTACCATCCTTGAAACACCCTACATGCACAAAATTGTACCAAACAGATTAAATAGTCTAAAAAAGAAGGTAGAAATGCTTCTCTAAACTATCTGCATCGTTTCCACCACAGCATATGACGACCAAGACAGCGCCGTGGACGACAGAGACAGCGACTACCGGAGTGAAACCGGGAACCGGCCACCACGGTTCCACAACACTCCCCAGACGAATTCATCCGTCCATCAGTACCCCATAGGCCGTAGAGTCCCACATCAGAGCCTGTCTAGGGAATCTGATTCTGTACACTCTTATGATCTAGACTATAGAGAGATGAGGGCCAACAGGTAAACACAGTAACAGACACTTCTTTCTACCTATACTGTGTAACATACTGGCTAAAAAAGTCTTTTTTTGAGTCTTGGTCAAAAGTTTTGACAGTGAAACAAGCATTGCGATATTTTACTTTTCAAATGATACTCCAATCAACCTCTGAACAATGAGTTTTGTTTGCAGACAGATATTCTTTGACAGAACTGAGAGGAAGTCTATTCCTTTAGATGAGAAGCAACCCCAGACACGGGATATTATAGGAATGTTTTTCACTTTCACCCCGACATCACACGAGACGTTTTTTTTGTTCGTCATTTTGAACGGCAGAGTCAAATCAGGTCATAATCTGTTTTTACCGTCATTATTTCAAATATGTTAAGAATATTTATGTAATTTTTAAAATTAATTTTAATTAACTGTAAAGCTAATTAGAAGCTGTACAGACAACTACATATAATCAATCAAATTAAATAATGAGACCTTAATCTCAAACAGTTCACCTGCTGTGGCCTGAACACACAGTTTCACAGCTTCCTCCTGGTCTGTAGGAACTGAAATGCACACCCACTTGTGCATAATCAAATGTTTAAGGTGGGATTGCTGCGGCGGTTATTGTCATGATTTTTTGGATTTCAGCCTCAGACAGATGACTTCTTGTGGGGGTTTGGATGTTTTTCTTGAGGCTGCATCCATGCTCCGCTCCCACACTGGAGATTATGAATTACAAGCTCCACTTCAGCCAAAGGTTTGAAATCTGGGACTATTTCTCCAGTTAAAGTGATCAGAAATCAGAGAGAGTCTGTGAACGAGCCGTTTCCTGAACGCAAGCTATTGCATTAGCGGGAGATAATCGTGTAGCATGCATCGTTTTTTTTTGGTAAAAGAGCTGGCTCTCTGGAGCGCATCTGTAACAAGCCTTACCAGTAACAGTCACACTGTTAAATTCACACTCAAAAGCCTTCTTAACTCTCCAACGCACTCTAAGTTTCTGGTTAGCAAAATATGTTGAGTACAGGGTCCAAGTCTGAGATGATGTTCAGATTCTCTTGTGGGAATTTTGTTTTGTTTGATTGATTTAGATTACTGTGCTCTGTGCGTAAAGTTTACATTTCTGGCGCATCTGCATCAAAACATTTCTGGGGTGTCAATTTTAATCCGTCACAATAACGGACAGCCTTCATATTTTTCCGTCACCGTTCTAAAAAAAACTGTCGGATACGGAAAAAAATTGGGTTAACATGAACCCTGCTCAACAGTTAAACATATTTTTAAAAATTCCTAATGTACCTACATTTATTTGAGTATATATAAAAAAGTGGATTTGTGTGGACCAGTGTGGAAAAAATGGATACACAAAGTTTTCAAAAACATTTGTTTCACTGGAAAAACTTTTTGGCATGGCTTTAATAATTTTTAATGTTACCCATCCCTTGCAGTTGACTTTCTTTTACTCATTTGCATATACGCTAAGTCTGACTTTTTTTGATATGTCCTTTTAAATCATGTTAATGCTTCTTTTTTGTTCCTCTTTAATGTCTTTCCTTCTCTTTTCTTTTTTTCCATCACATTCCACTCCTTCCTGCATGGTATTTTTATTTTTCCAATCTAGAAGATCGAACAATAAAAGACAAGTTAGAATAATTCCTGTAGACTCAGGTATGGGTGTAGAGGACTGGGAGAGTAAATATAAAGTGCCTGACTCAGGTGTGTTGGATGACTATTTAGACACTGAGCAGAAACTTTGGGAGGACGAAGATAAAAGCATTATCTACCGAATCGGTGATGGCTGTGAGTCCAAAGGCAGCAGATTTTATCAGACGGTCGAGTGCAATGGACTATCCCTGGAGGACGCACTGGAGCCAAATGACGGGCCACCTAGACAGAGGCACGGCTTTGGCAGCGGGGAGGTACGGTTAGTTTACAAGGCAGCCGGCAGTTTTGAGGATGAATCCTCCCCTCCCGAAATCGACATAATTCCTTCAGTCAAGCAGCTCCGACAGCCGACAGACAGAGAAAGCCTACTTTACAAGACCAGACTGTGGGCCAAAACCGCTTTAGAAGACACTCTGGAGAACTATGCTGCTTTTCGTGAGCAGGAGGCTGCTCGAGAAGAAGCTGCCAGGACCAGAAGACGTGTTGAATACAACTCACTTGGTTCTGACGAGATGCAGTACTCATTTGGATCAGAGGACGAGCTAGAGGATCTAACATTTGCTGACGGAAATGCTAGTTTTGAATATGAAAGCTGTAATTATCCTGGCAGGTACATGCAACATTTTGGGGGACAAGATTTTTCAAGGAAAAGCAGAACGACTGATCAACAAGATCCAATGTTGTCTCCTGTGGAGGAACCAAGTGATGAATACATAGATCCAATGGGTGAACTACGGAGCTTAGTTAACTCAGTGTCTGAATACCTGGCTGTAAAAGAGGAGGAGATCAACAACTATGAATCAATCCCCAAGACACCAAGAAGAAAACTACCTGCCCTTCCAACGGATGCTAAGACTTTAGAACCTGAAGACAGTTACAGCAATAAGGTCCCACCTGATGTTAAAGAGGAAAGTCCTGTTGAACAAGGCATGACTGGAGTGAAAAATGCGATGACCTCTTTGTTTAGCACAATCACAGGATCGAAGTCTCCAACTGAGGTAGAAGCTTCGGCTACACTTCCATCTCCCCAACCACCACAGCCTGATTCTGGCATTTCAAAACTGTTTTCATTTATCCCTAAAGCTAATACTGAACCCTCTGAAACTTCGCAATCAACTGCAACGGAACCACCTACCTCCCAAACTCCACCCCAACCTGAATCAGGAATTTCAAGGCTGCTTGCATTTATCCCCAAAAGCAGCGGTACCTCTCCACCAGTGGCTGTAGTTCCACCTGCCTCTCAAGAGCCTGCAACAGAGAAGAAGTTCTCTCTGCAGTCAATTTTGCCTTTTCAATCATCTGAACCTACTAGACAAGCTGATGCAAACCAGACACCCACCCATGCTACCTCAGAGGCACAAATGTGTTCCTCAGCTGGTAACCAGTCTGCATCTGGGCTTGAATCTGTATTAGGAAGGCTAAGTCCTTTGAGGCTTTTTTCCAGCTCACCATCACCCAAAGAAACATCACCTCTACCACCAGAGCAAAGAGGTCCGTCTGTTCCAAGCAAAGAACCCCAACAAGGGCCAATGAGTAGAACCACTAGTCCCAATATAGAAGGCTCACAAAGAGAGCAGCAGTCATCAGGAGAGATAAGACCGGGTTCAGCAACTGGATCTGTTGATCTTTTGCCAGATACTGGAAGTGGATCAATCGAGTTTTCCCAAGAAACAGAGACTGGGTCAGTAGAGCTTCTTCCAGAAACAGAGTCATCTGGCGAGCTACCTGATATTCAGCAAAGAGGAACCTCTGCAGTGTCTGAAGTAAAACCTGAAGGAAGATCAGAAGAAACAGGATTCTTCAGTCCTTTTAAGAAATCTTTCTCCACCCTCATGTCAACTGCTCCTCCAGAAAACCCTTCACATGGTGATGCCAAGCCTCCCGAGGAGTCTTTTCTAGGCAGCAAACTAAAAATCCCGTTTTTGTCAGAAAATGTTTCCACGACAGCCGCACCTAAAACAGAAGGGGGTATGTTGTCGGGTATTCTTAAATTTGGAGTAGGAGAAGAAGTCAATGTCACTTCGAAAACGTCATCACCTACTCCTTCAAGATCTCCCTCTCCAAGTCGTGCTTCGCTCCTTGAAAGTGTTACAAGAGAAAATACAGGAACTGGCTGGTTTTCTAATCTTTTTAAAGTGGCTCCAGTTGAACCTGCTAAAGAACTAGCAAAAAACCAAATGACTCCCACTGTGACACTTACCAAACCTAGTGACCAAACTGAACCTCACTGTGAACAAATATATCCTGACACACCTAAAGGCACTGTTTCCAGTGCAGAGCGATCCTCTGAGGGACAAAAATCACAAGAGGTAAATGTTATTTCCCAAGACCAAGGTCTAAAATCTGCTTCATCTGATAAGAAAACTCACGAAGGGGATAGTCAGTCTCAACAAGGTGGTTTGTTCTCTGGTATATTTTCATCACATTCCCAGCCTTCCTCCCAACCACAGCAGAGTTCTGGCATGCAACAATCAGGAGTGTTTTCTGGTTTTCTCAAGTTAGCCTCTGATACAGTTTCGGTTTCTACAAACCAGGCAACAGCCCCAGGAGGACATTCTAGCCAAACTCCGTATCAAGGTCAAGGACTCTTTTCTGGACTGTTGAAAAAAGCAACAGATACAGTAACTGGGTCTCATCCAGTTCCATCAAGTGAGGATGTACAGCCAAGAGATGCTGACCAAATTATAGCTAAGAATGGACTGGAGCAAAGCTTGGATCAAGGATCAGAATCTCATACTGAGTTGACTGGGCTTTTGTCAGGATCAAAACCAGGATCCACAGATAGTCTTCCTCTTGATAAAGTTCAAACACAACAGAAACAAAGGCAATCTGTAGATTCCGATGTGCAATCTAATCAACCACAACAAACTAGTACAATTCCAGGACAAGCTCCAAAACCAACAACAGTGCCTCAATCAAGTGGCTTACTTGGGGGTTTACTGAAACTCACAGAAACTACACCGCAGCAAGCATCTTCTAGTCAAGGAGGTTTGCTGTCTGGGCTGTTTGGAATTGGTGCACAAGAATCTGCTGCCGTAAGCTCACCCCAACCCTTGCAAAAACAACCACAGACTGTAAAATCTGAGAACCGACCGAATCAACAAGCTGGCAACAGGCAAAATCTTCAACAACAAAACCAAGTGCCTCCACAGCAGCAGCCGAGTGGTCCTGGAGGGATGCTTAGTGGATTATTCAACAAAATTTCTGATGTGGGCAGTCAACCAACTCCACAACAAGCACAAAGTCTAGGGCCCAAGACAAGTCAACAACCACAGAATCAGCAGGGTGGCTTTCTTTCTGGGCTATTCTCCCAAGGGTCCAATACTCCAGCTCAGCAACCTCCTCCTGTCAATCAAAAAAATCAGCAGCAACCTCAGCAGGGTAACAGACAACCTCTGCGGAGGCAAAACCAGATACCCCCACAATCTGCGGCCCCTGCTCCAGAGCCACAGCAGGGTGGACTATTCTCAGGACTTTTTAATAAGATAGCTTCCAGTGATAATGCATCCCAACAGCCCAGCCAGCAAACGGGAAGTCAGCAGGCCAGTAAACCAGGTCAGCCTTCCAATGAACAGTCGTCTCAAACCAGTCAGCAGGGAGGATTTTTATCAGGTCTGTTTGGACAGCCACCACCTCAACAGCATCAAACACAGCAACAACCTGGTAAAATGCCAGATCCACAACAAACATCAACCCAGCAGGCTAATCAAGGTGGCGGCTTTCTTTCAGATTTTCTCAAGCTTGCGTCTGGTGACAATGCACCACAAGAGCAACCATCAACGAAACCTCCTCCAGTTAGGGAAGCAACTGCTAAGTCCGGACAAAATCCACCTCAGCCTGAATCTGGGGGGTTATTCTCTGGTCTGTTGACCAAAATTTCAGCTACGGTAGAACAGTCGTCCTCGTCTTCTGACCAGCTAACACCTCAGTCAACTCAGCAACAGCAACAGCCGCGTTCAACTCAGAGCAGACCACAGATTCAGAGAGCAAAACCAGTGGAAGTTCAACCTGTCCAGGAGGCATCCACTGATAAGGAGTCAAAAGCTTCACCTCAAAAAGGTTTTCTCTCCTGTCTGTTGAGTGTCACAGAAGATCCTCCATCAAGGCTGCAGGAGCCATCTAAACCACAGCCTGGGAAGGAAGAACCAAAAAACAGCACTGGTAAGACATCTCCGGGATTGTTTTCTAGCATTTTCAAAACAAGCTCTAGTGACTCTGGAACTCATGCTTCTGAAAAGGAAAAAGAAAAAGCTACCCTGGGTACTTGTCTACCAAATAAGGAGAAAATTCCCTCAAGAACAGAAACACTTCCAACGGCTACTAATTCGGCTAATTGTATTGATGATACCCATGAACAGCTTCCACAGTCACAGGTTAGGCAAGATCATACAATTTCCCCGGCACAACGTTATCTTGAAGAAATCCAGCGTCTCTTGTATGGAACAGCGGATGAGTATGGTTACAAGGATCTGTTGTACAACTTTACGGAACATGGGGTGATTCCACCAGAGTTATATGAACATCAGTGTCTCATAGAGGCTCTGCTATGGCAACAACTCAATGATTACGTCCAAGCTGAAGCCTTTCCCACTCAAGTTCAGATTCACAGCCAGACAAACCAAGGCTATAATCCCCCAACAGTTGCAACACCTCAACTCAACAACCATGTTACTTTAAATCCTAAAGATATGGACATCAGCGACTTCAACATACCTGCTCATCCTTGGAGGGATCCTGTTTCTCAGCTTTACAAGAGCCGAAACCGCTTCTTGGAAACGGATGAAGATATAGTAATATTTGACATGAGCTGCAGTACAAAGAAAGCTTGGAGCAGCTGTGACCATTTAAATGATCTTGACAGGAATCGTACATCATGGATTGCAAGAGGTAGTGCAATAAATCTGTCGACTGAAAAATCAAAGATGCGTCTAAGTAGGTGTCAGTCGCTTACACAATGCAGTGATCAAGAATTTAGCAAAGTAAAGGACAAATATGACTTGAAAAATGACAACTTTGATTTGAAATCAGCAACTGACTTTTTAAAGCGACTTTCAGCGAAAAAAGGACCTGTTGACTTAAGACGTGGTGCTCTTAATTTAAGCAAGTCTGCAGGCGATAGAGAGGAAGATATGCTATCTGAGGATTCTGAATGGTACCAACAATGGTTGTCACTATTAGAACATGGACTGTGGTGGCCAGCTGAGGCAGGGGACTGTGGATATTACGTTTATACAGATGAAAACTACATCTATTCTCTGTTAACTGACAAAGCTGGAAGCCATCTCTATGCTTGTGCTACAGAAGAGGAGATGCAAACTTTGGGAAATATCACGGAAAACATAGCCAACATTCTGAAACAAAAGAAATCTGACAAAGTCACTCTCTGTGGTTTCAAAATCCCCCTGAATGATGAGAGTAAAGGTTTCTTGGTTTCAGACAGTCAGCAGAATGCCTTGTTACAGATTGATCCACCCATGGATCTAACGGCTGCCCTTAGAAAAGGTGAAAAAATAATGAACATGAATTTGCAAAGTTTCTCACAAATGTTTCAAGAGTCTGTATCTTCTCAAGCAGACCAACCTATTGACTTTAGTGTGTGTAAGCTTAAAAAGATAAAGGTGGAATCTGTCCAAAATGGTTTCATTTATCAGGAGGAGCCAATGGAAGCTGCTGATTTTAGTTTAAAGTCTCTAAAAGGGGGACACGGAGGGCCCTACTGGAAGGATCAAGGACTTAAAAATGTACTCGCATCTGGACGTTCTCCTCAACATTACTTGACACAAGTCTCTCAAAACAGACAATATCCTATTCCAGAAATCAAGATCGCACATGTAGATGATACAAAGACAGACCAATCAAAACGTAATGCAAGCTCCGTATTTACAGATTTCAAAGCAGACACTATTAATGCGAAAATAACTAAAGGTCAGACATTTTCATCATCTTCTACCGTCTCAGCTCCTGCTTCCAGACATCTTCCAGAAACTTCCTCATTAACCTCAAAAATACCAATGGGAAGGAGACTGCCTACTGCTCCAGTTGTTAGTAAGACAGCAAATCCTCCTACTCCACCAGCACAAGTAGCTGCTCCTTCTACTGTAGCCAAAGCATCTTCCCCAACTGTACCTCCTATTTCTTCCCAGAGACCACACCTTACAAGGCAACCATCTCAAGTAAACAAGGCAATATTATCTCAGTTTAAAATGGGCACTGTCACTGAGATATGTAACAATGAGAAAAGTATGTCATCAATGTCCCAAACTGTCTCTGAGACTAAAAAGCAACAAGACATCCCCAAGGTGTTTAAACCAAAGCTACATATACTGAATGACACTTCAAGTGTTAATAGTGAAGCCTATCTTTACAACAGAAATCAGACATCCTTCACTACCTCTGGTGGCTCTCAGGCATGCCATAAAGTTTTGGATTTTTCTTCAATACTGAACAAAAATGATACCAAACAGAAAGATGGGACCAGTGCTGTTGTTGAACCTGCACCAAGAAATGAGGCTGTCGACTTCACAAAGTACAAGTTGAAAAGATTTAAGGAAAAGAAGCAACCCGATGCTGAAGAAAATTTGGACATGACAGATAAAACCACAACTGCTGTAGATCTAACTAAACAAGTAGAAGAAGAGGAAGTTGAATGGGCAGATTCAGATATTTCTAGTGTGAGCTCACTTCAAGATGGTCTGACCATATCTCAGACAAACCGTAGGGATACAATTGACCAACAAAATGAATCAGCAAAACGTTCGTCCAGGCCAGGAGTTGAATCTGGGCATGTGCATTCTTTAGTCCATCCACAGCAAACACAATCCTTTTCCAGTACAATCAAAGGAGCAAAGGCGAGTCAAATTGATTCTGAAGATTCTAAGAAAGATAAAGATGCCTCTTCCAAGCTGGCTCGTGCATCTCCTGTACCATCAATTTGTCCTGACTCCAACACGGCATCAGACAAAACACCTTCTACAGTTTCTCCCATTTCCAGGAAAGAGTCCAGTCTTGATGAAGCTGTTCAAAAAACTTCTAGAACTGAGTCAAATCGACCTGTACTGACCTCACAATTGTTGAGCCCTGCCATGAGAAAACAAGTGGACATTCAGGAACAACAACTGCCAAAACAGCAGAGATCAGTGATGGTTGCAACAGGTTCTACTCATCAAATTTCCAATAACAGGAGACCGGTATCTGCAATTGTTTCTTATCAGTCTTGTGAAAAGGCTCGGCAATATCAGAAACCAACTGCACCTGCAAATTCAATTAAAGCGACATTAGATATGTCTGTCAAGTCAGAAACAAAGGCGACACAGAAAACTGTTGCACCAACAAAGGAACCTGGCAATGAGGCACTGTCATTGACCAAGAGAAGGTCATTAGCTTGTGTTGAGAGAGATCAGAATTTAAATCGCCAAGAATCCATTGACCTGACATGTAAAGCACTGACACCAGTGAATAAACAGGAGATGGACTATATTCATATTCAAACACTTCAGGAACCCACAGGCTCACTAACAAATGCAAATGAAATGACTCATTGCACCTCAAAAGAAGTGGTTCTGAATGTAGATATTACCCCTAGAAAAACACTTACTAATGATAAGATCTGTTTATCTGCGAATGCACAACCACTTCTAAGTCAATTAGACTCAGAAATATTACAACCACACTCTTGGAAGAGCAAACTGGGCATTTTAAACCAGTCAACTCACTCACCTTCTCAGTCATCGGACACAAAACAACAGCATGTTGTATTTCCTTCAGCAAAAAGCGTTGATGTGTTGGATATGTCTCCAAAGCCACCTCAAGTCACTTTTGGAAAAACAGTTCCTGGAGATGACCCTACCAAACATGAAGCATTTTCACTTGTTAAAAAGTCAAGTTCAAGAACAGTTTCCAGGAGCGATTCTGTTGGTGTTGCACTGATAGTTGATCAAACCGAGGAAGAAACACAATCTCAAAATGTGACCTCAGGACAAAAGAGGAAATTGACAGATAGAAATGGGGTATGTGTGTCACAGAAGTCCATTCGCAGCTATACGGTAATGCAACACTCAGGATCTACGTGGTCTATTGTTAAATCTAATTCAATCAGTACTGCACCAGCAAACCTAGTTAAATCCACATTGGATATGTCAACAAAGGCTTCTAAACCTGACACAATTGCGTCTTCTGATCCAGTTTCACTGGTTAGGACCAGGCGATCAAGCTTAACATATTCTCAAAAAGAGTCACTTGGTGTCCCTTTAATCGTGGAGACACAACCTCCCCAAGTGCAGCCTAAAATAAATCACACATCAATTGAAGAATCCCAGAAGCCAGTACAAAGATTTGTGCGCAATGAAACTAGAGAAGCTACCGCACCTGCTAACTCCATCAGGAGCTTCTTAGATATGTCCCCAAAATCCCAACAGAAAGAGTCTGAAAGAGCTTCAACTATATTATCATCTGGGGTTGTGTCACTAGTCAGAAGTAGGACACAGGCAACAAGGGATCCTTGTGCCGGTGTACCGCTCATTGTGGAGCACCCTGTATGTCAACAAAGAAGGCATGTTTTGACAGACGTTTTTACCACTGAGACCCTACACAGACAAATATCAACCTCTCTTTGTAATGAAGCCTTTTCTTCTTCTAAGAAAATATATAAGGATCCTCAGCAACACAATAGGCCTGTGGATTTCTCAGCTAGAGACAGCATCATTACACATAATGTTTCAAGCAATCAAAGTGAACCTAAAGATGGAGAGCCCATGAATTTCAAAGTAGCAAAAGGAAAAAAGGAAACCATCGCAAAAAGGCAAATTGAAAAGGATCTAAAAAAGAAAATGTTTGTGGGTACTGTGGACCTAACTTTCAGTGTTAAGAACAAATCAGTAATTGATGCACAAGATGCAACAGATTTTACTTCTTCTGTTTGTGTTCCATTTCAACATGGAATGAATCTCCAGCAACAGTACATATCTGCGAACAATGTTGATGAAGTCAGAAATGACGTAACTTTTTCTCAAATTCGACAGCCACCACAGTTTACAGAATATTTAAATGATACATGTATAACCTCACAGTCTGGAATGCATTATGAAAGGCCTGCAGGGACGGGATTGTATTTTGAATCTTCATTTGCGCCTTTGATTACACCTGAAAGGAGAGTGCAGCCTCCACAGCCCTTTGCTCCCCAGGCTACACAGGGCATTGTATTTACTCAGTCATCACCTAACAGTGCATATCAGCAGGTCAGCAGTACACTTGAACAAATATCTTCGGTAAAACCTCAGTCATCGAGTCATTATTTAGTTTCTCAACACCAATATCCACACTCTGGAGTGGAATATGCAATTCCTCAACCAAAGGCACAAAAGTTGGAAAAACAAGATGCATATATACAGCGGGAAGTGACTCAGAGACCCAAAATTCTTATAAAGCAGGCAACTGTGGATAGTTATGGTAGTACCGAAGAGTTTGAAGACAATGCAGCAGTGACACACAGTAGGGACCCACTAGTTTCTTCCACTACCCAACAAGGAACAGGTGCTATCCCTTTGTCTCTAAATGCACAGCCTGGTTTGAGCATTGAGCATTCTTTGCAACCTGGAATTGCACAGCCTCTACAAAGTTACAGCAGTTCAGTTGCAAATGATGCAGAAGTACCTTTTCAGCTCTCAAGGTCCCCAGATATAAGCCAAAATCACATCACTGCCCAGCACTACTACACACCAACCTTGTCCTTCCATAACATGGATCCAGTACACTGTGTTTCACAAGCTAGTGGGCCTGTACCACAAACTACCAGAAGTCATGACACAATGCCAGGAATGTATGTAAAAGACCGTTATCAAAGTCAGGTCTTTACATCTCAATCGCAAGAGCCACAAGTTGCTTCCAGACAAACAGGATCCTCCTCTGTAAAAGGATTGATTTCACTTTTTAGTAATTTGGACTCAAAATCTTCTGTCATTACAAAACCACCTGCTATCTCAGATTATGCCACGACTGAATTGAAACCCATCGACCACAGTACAAATGTCATTTCAACACAGAAGCAAAATACCCATGCCTCAGTTACTCATGAAATCAAAATCATAGAGACAGTGGCCTTAAATTCACAAATTTCTGCTTTGTCAGCTTCTATGGCATGCACAACATATCTTGGACAGGCTTATGCTAATTCCGGAGCTGTGAGTCCTGAAGCTAAGATAGCATCTTTATCTCGCTCATCCAAAGATCAGTCCACCACTATGAAGTCAGTGTTGGTCCCAGAACTACCTCTAAGCACTGAATCACAACAAATACATTTGACATCAAGTGATTTAAATCACAAAGTGTTTACCGATATACTCAAGGATTCTTCATCACTGAGTGCTGTTAAGTCTATAGTTCCTGCACAAGACTTTAAACAACTACAGGAAACATTAAATTCTTGCACAGGAAGAGAAACAACCGTACAAGAACTACCTCATTCTGAATCTTTCCCAGGTATAGTTGATACACTACACAAAGGTCTTCAAATCTCTGATGAATCTCTGCTTCCTGCACTAACCTTGCAAGAGGCTAGATTAAAACCAGCTGGTACGGAATCATTGGCCACAACAAATGACTTAACTGCATGTCAATCATCCTTGTCACAACAGCAAGGTTTAGAAAACGTTAAACCATCTGTATCTACAGAGTCTGTCAACATCAGTGCTGTAGTTGGAGAGATTTCCTCTCAAGAAAAAACTAGACCTCCAACATCAATCTACATTGGCATTGGTTCTTCAGACACACTTCCTTTTTGGGCAGAAATTGAACCAGGGGAGCAAAAACCTTATGTTAGACTGCCCCACATTTTTATTTCGGCTGCCAGTTCACCAGAAGAAGAGACAAATGAACTTGATACCTATGAAAGTAGTAAATCTGAATTTCAAGAAGCTAGTGTCGCTGGCGATGCTACATCAAGTGCAGGAACAGCACATGACCAAAAGGATTTTGATGTTGATGTAGAGTCTGGTGCATCTAAAGATACCAATGCTTTAGAGGACAATACCAACCAGGGATTTGTTGAAACATCAAATGATGAGGCTAAGACTTGCTCTCCAGAGATGCCAATTATACTGACCACAGCAAATCAGATAATTACAAATGAACAAGACTCTCAGCGCACTGTTACAGATATAACTTCAACAGACGCTACCTCTTCAGAGATTGAGAATAAATCAGAGACCACTGAAATTCTTGACGAAAAACTGGAATTGATTTCTGAAGACAAAGAGTTAGCAAAATCAGACACATTACCAAGTGAAGTCATACAACCTCTCACTGACTTGGACTGTCCAGATGTTGAAGAGTCACCAGTTTTTGTTCAACCGTTACAAAAGTCAGTACCTATTGATGATGAAAACAAATCTTCAAGTGCAGTATTACTTGAAGATGACCAGTGCTTGAACATTAATTTAATTAAAGAAGTATTAGTTTCAGAAGTTAAATTACCCGAAAGTGTCCAACATATTCATGACAAAAGTGAAAATGATGTCACTTTATCTGTGCCTGAGCAACCTCCTATCAGTGCTACAACTGAGGAACTTACTGTCTCTAAGGAGGTTAGTACAACTGTTAAGGATGATCTGCCCAAGGCTGAACAGACTGATGAACAAGCAGGAAAAGGCATATTTTCACTGTTCAGTGGCTCTACAGCATCCTCGCAACAACCCCCCTCACAAACTGGAATAGGAATACTTGGGGGGATTATACCTGGCTCATCTACTAAAGATACCTCTGGGACAGGGCTACTCTCAATGTTTGGTGGGTCAAGTGCACCATCTTCATCTGAAGCCAAAGACACACCACCACAGTCAGCACCACAAGAACCCCACGGAAAAGGTCTGTTCTCTATGTTCGGTGGTTCCAATAGTCAACCAATATCTGGCCCAAGGGGACCAACTGCTGGATGTGTGCGACCCAGGGGGCCACCACCCACAGAACCTCCAGGAAAAGGTCTGTTTTCCATGTTTGGCGCAGCTGCGCCTCAACAACCACCAAGTCCCAGGGGTCATCCAGGAGCCGGTCCTCCACCAAGAGGACTTTCCACTGGCTCTTCTCTGTTTGGTGGCATCCTACCAGGTTCAGCAACACAAAAAGACACTCCTAATACCGGCTTGTTCTCCAAGTTTGGCAGTCTCGGGGGCCATCCTCAAACAGGACATAAAGTATCCACACCAGGACAGACAGTTACATCACCAAAACCCACTGGTCCAGGGAAGGGACTGTTCTCTATGTTTGGTGGACAGAGTCAACAACCACTGGAAACACAACCAACAATTTCTAAAACAAGTGAATCAGACAGTGCTTTTAAAGTGTCTTCTGTGTTTTCACTTGGTTCAAATGCTGACAATAACAACTCTAAAACTGGGTTTGGCCTATTTGGAAGGTCCTTTTTTGAGGAAAGCAAAATGGAGCCAGAAAAAACGGCTTCTGTTAAAGAGGAGATTGTAGTGGAGCCAATAAAGCCTGTAGATGCAGTAGCTCCTTCAGGAATAGCAAAGGATGACAATGATGAAACTGGGAAACATGTACCCACTGAACCTGTTTCCACGATGATTTCAGTTAAGAATGAACTTCATGTAGAGCAGGAATGTCAAGATCTTCAAGACGATGTCTCTAAAAGCATTGATGAAACTCACGTTACTCAAAGAGATTCACAAGAAGATGTGGACAAAAGAGCCTCACAGCAGCTAAACCTTTCATTTAGTCAAAGTGCCTCAGAGACAGTTGAAACTGCTATCGCAGATTCATTGAACATTACATGTAATCTCGAAGAGACATTTGTGGATGTGCAAGATGTAAAACAAGTCAGGGAATCACAATCAGACATCCCATATGAATCTAAAGAAACAAAAGGTGCAACAGATGTCGAGCAAACTCCAAAACAACCAGTATCTGATGTATCAGAAATGAAGATTAATCAAAATGAATCTGAAACAGCTGGGATAAGTCAGTCATCAGAAAAATTTGAGTCCAACCAAATGTCAGAAAATATAAGAGATTCTATGCAACAGGTGGAGGCCTCTGATATAATTGCCATGGAAGGAAGTCAAGATGCAAAGATTGTTTCTAAAGATGAGGAAATACTTTCAGAGACAGAAAAACGAAATGAAGACAATTTAACAGTTGAACAGACTGCTGTGGAAGATGTGGGGAAATCACATGGGGATGATATGGTAATATCCAACGAAGAATACAGAGCACTTACAGCTGATGAAAAATCATCTGAGAAGACTTTCAAGGCTGAGGGTGAAGAACAGAATTTAGGAGTGGATGTGAAAAACACATCTGAAGAGACCTTGAGAAATGCTGTTGAGATACAACCACCAGCTGTTGATGGGAAAAACTTATTTGATGAGACTTTGACAGTTGTTTGTGAACAAAAACCAGCAATTTCTGATGTTGAAAAATCCTCTGATGAGGCTTTGGCAGTTGTTAGTGAACAAAAAACAATTTCAGATGTTCAAATATCCTCCGATGAGGCTTTGAGAGTTGTTGTTGAACAAAAAACAAAAATTTCTGATATTGAAAAATCCTCTGAGGCTTTGGCAGTTGTTGATGAACAAAAAACAACAATTTTAGATGTTGAAAGTTCCTCTGATGCGGCTTTGAAAGTTGTTGGTGAACACAAAACAACAGTTTCTGATGTTCAAAAATCCTCTGAGGCTCTGGTAGGTGCCATTGAGCAAAAAACAGGCATCCCTTCTGTTGACAACGGATCTAGTGACCCCTTACAGATTTTTGGGGAAGAAAAAAACACTACCACATATCTAGAAAACCTGACTAAGGATTCAGTTGAAACTAATTCTGTCAAAGAAATTATAGAAAAAACCACTGGAGAGTTGTGTGAAAAAGACTTGAAGGCATCATCGGTTGAAACTATCAAAGAACTTACTGAACACATACAAGAAGGTAATGCAGAAACTGCATTTTTATCATCGGGTGAAGGAAAGACCCTTGAAAGAAGCTCTTTAACAGTAGCTGAACCTTTACCACAACCACAGCATAGACCAGATATGGTCAGACCACCTGGCCCACCTAGACAAAGAATGGGCGCACCAAGAATGGGAGGACCACAAATGGGATCCCCAAGAATGGCTGGACCAAGAATGGCTGGACCGAGAGTGGCTGGACCGAGAATGGCTGGACCGAGAATGGCTGAACCAAGAAAATCAGCTCCCCAGAAACCGTCTGAACCAGGTTCATTTTCTGGCTTCATGTCTATGTTCTCCACCCCAAGCGCACCAAATAAATCACCAACTGTGGGTGGATTTTTTTCAAGTTCACCAGGATCTCTTTTTGGATCATCACCTACTCCTCGTCATCCTCAGCAGCAGCAACAACAACAGAAAAGCTCATTTTTCGGCCTTTCAAGTGGCATTGCGCCAGAATCCATCACCAGTGACCTGTTTGGTATGTTCAAAACTCAAGAGACAACAAAACCGGAGGAACCTGAACATTCTGGCACAAAATCTGGACAAGCAGTACCCCCTGAAAATTTAGCAACGCCTGAGAACTCTGAGATGGCAAATGCAGAGAGTATAACTTTAACTGAAGATGCTAAATATATGGAGGAATCCAAGCTACCTGAAAAAGGGCTTGCTGAGGAGGCAGAACGAAAAGACAAAATAGACGATGGTTCTCTCACTGATTCAACAGTAAACACTGAAGACACTGAACAAAAGACAAAGTGTGCCGATACTGTTGAACATTCAGAAGAGCCAGATACTGAAGGGTCTTACAAAGGTGTACCATCTGTGGCCCCTGAAACCAAAGGCATGTTTGATATACCCATGCTGTCAACTACTAAATTTGGCTTTATTTCTGGAGCTACTGAAGGCACGGCATCTATCGGATCCCTTTTCTCGGCCGCATCTTCCGCCACTAAAACACCAGAGCCTCAACAGACAGATGGTGGTCTCTTTTCCGGGTTTAAAAGCTTTTCAGCTGGTATTTTCCAAGATGAAAAGCCGGCAGGAAAGGAGGAAACACCAAGTGCGACATCTGTGTTTGGCTTGAAACTGAGCTCAGTGTTTGGCACATCTGACTCTCCCAAACCTGAATCCACCCCACCTGTGGTTACATCCCAGCCTCAGTCTGAGTCTCCCAAACCTGAATCCACCCCACCTGTGGTTACATCCCAGCCTCAGTCTGAGTCTCCTATACCGACAGAAGACTTTGATGAGCCGGATTCTGACAAACTGTCTCCAGGTTCTGGGGAAACTGAAAGTGCAGACGCTAGTGACACTGAAGGACCAACAGAGACATCTAAAACAGGAAGCTGTGACACCCTAGCACAAACGGCACGATCCGGCTTTCCTTCTCTCTCAGGTTCCCTGTCAGAAAGCGTAGATATACCCCAGGTAGCATTTACAACATGTGAGTTAGATAAGATGGAAGAAAGTACACCTGACACCAGGCAAGCAGAGTTGGAAACAGAAAAACCAAAACATCTGTTGACGAAGGAAGCAGCAAAAAGGCTAGTATCTGTTTGATAAATGACATTATTCATTTATCCTATTTCTGTAGACAGCAACCAATGTCCTTCCATTTATTTTGTTTCACATTATTTCCACTTTTTAAATAGATTGAGCAGTCATAACATTGTGACCATTGACATTAAGACCACAAACCATTAATGCAAACACATTAGTTTTTTATAACAATAAACTTGCTTTCTGTCCAGAGTGATTATATTATTACTTACACATTAACACATCCTTTGTTTGTGCTTTATCTGATAGCTTTTTTGCTGGCAGAAGATTCGTTAAGAAGACAGATGGTCACATTGTTATGGCTAATATGTGTTGTATTTTGTACTTTTGCCCATTTGTCCATTTCCCATCTGGTAACTTTAAGTTTTTGGTGTATAATTAGATTTTGTTAAAATATTAATAGTTTGGACCTTTAAGTGAGTTTTATTACCAGGTGTTTCCTCTCAAGTGTAAATATACAGCAGGCACTTTGCACCCCCTTATTTATGGGTTTCCTGACTGTGATGGAGGTTCAATGAATGCAGAAACTGATGGTTTTATTTATTAGCGTTCTACTGGTGAGGCGGCTACAAAGCCCCTCCTTCCTTTGTCCCCTGCAGCTCTCTGAATTGCATCCAAGACTCGGCCAATTAATTTAGATGAATCAAAGTCCGGTAGATTTATGATGGTGTTGCAGTTAAGACCAAAGAGGCAGGCTGGACACTGGACTAAAAGCAACTGTGAGAAGTAATCTGGCGAACAACCAAGACTAAGTGAATCATTCCAGCTAGCGCACAGAGCCACTTTCCTCGTTAGGAAACTCAATCATCTAGCAGTCACACCTCTGTCTCTCCTTCCAAGTCAGTTATTTGTGATCAGCTGGCCTTAGACTGCATTTACATTGGAGTTATTAGTTGTAGGATTTAAAGGTGTGTCTAGTTTGTGCATGTAACAAAATAGGAAACGTTTTTGTACTACTGAGATCTTGTGGAGATAAGTAAGCTGTTAAACAACAAATAGTGTAGTGTGTATTAGGATGTAAAATTATATGCAAAATCCCTTAAAGTCCCCAAGTGGTCAAATATTTATTGGCTGAATTTAGGGATGTACCTATAACGATACTGGTATCAGGTATTGGGGCCAATACGGTTGTAATTCACTTGTATCTGTATCGGTAGAGTCAACCGATACCATGAACCAATACTTAAAATGTGGAAACTTTGCAGTAATTTCACAGGAAATTTTTATCTTTCACTTTAAATTTTACTTTTGTCCTGATTTTTATTAACATTAATTTTCTATCTAATTTACCCTCATTTATTGAAACAAGCAGAGAAAAAAATAGAACACATCTTGCATTTCATGGCATATTTATGTGTTGAAGAAGTATTTGCACTGGTAATTGGCATCTGCAAGTACTAAGATCCAAGTATCGATATCGTATTGTTTTGAAAAAAAGTAGTATTGTTGCATCCCTAGCTGAATTATTCAAAAAGTAGGTCACAATGTCCTCCTGTTGGAGCCCCTCCAAGTGTTTATCATGCTGAAGTGAGTTTATCTAAGTCAGTCCAGATTAACATAGCATAGAAAGAGAGCAAGAAATGTAAATAGTGGGTTATTACTACAGCATTCGAGAAAAACTTTTGTAAACACGTTAGGAGTTCAATTCAACTTTATTTATATATTGCCAATTTACAATACATGTCATCCCAATAAACTTTTCAAAAATCATATTTTAATTTAATCTTATGCACATCCCAGTTGATCATAGTATTTAAACAGTGCATCAGGAAAAGGTCATTATTCCATGTAGTTTAAAAACGTTTTTTTATCTATGGAAACTGCATATTGCATCAGGTTATCTACTTGCAGCATTTACTCCTGGATAACCTAAACGGCTCGAACTATAAGCTTTATCAAACAGTAAGTTTTTAAACCTGATCTTAAAAATAAGACAGAGTATTTGCCTCACAGACTGAAACTGGAAGCTGTTTCCAGAGGAGAAGAGCCTGATAACTTCTACTTTTAGAAATCCTTGGAACTACCAGTAAACTCGCAGTCTGAGAGTCTTTCATTTTGCTCAGAAGTATATCTCCAGGATGAAGGGCTTCTTTTAGTTTTGATGCTCATGATTTGGAATTTATTAAAAGTATTAGGTATGTAGAAAGGACCTTTTATTTGCCCATCTTTGTACAACATTAAAACACAAGGTAAATTTGCAAGTGTGTGACTGGAGTACTCAAGCTTTCTAACACCTCCCAAAAAGTTTGAAAACAGACTTCTCTCCTTAAACCTGTTTGATGTTTAAGCTATCTGTGCTTTTATTGTGTTGCTGAACCCTCTAAGTTCCCCCTCTTCTTTAGAAGAGTGTTTTTTTTTTACCTCTACCCTCCGTTTTCCCTTCTTATTAATTGTTTAAAAAGTAGGCAATATTTTAGAATCAACTATTAAACTCATATATATATCACAGCTTATTTTTCTCCACAGTATTTTAATGAAAAGTCTTTCCCTTTACAGTCCTTTGGACAGCAGTCACTTTGACTCATCTGGAAACCTGAGCCCCATCAGCTCCCAGCTCAGCTCTGAACTTGAGGATCGCCACCACCCAGAGTCCTGCACGCCCAGTGTCACTCGTGGACCGCTTCGTAGCGAAGCCTCCAAATCGTTTGAAGATGAAGAGCTCGAGAAAGAAGTGAACGGGCTACCAGAAAGTGGTGTGAACAAAGACCTGAAGGAGTCTTCAGTTATCTTCCCCAAGCCGACGTTGAAAACCCAAGACGACAAGAATCTAACAAAGACTTGGTGTGTAATTAATTTTTTTTTTCAGACTTTTACATCGATGTCATAAATTAAACTGTAGCTGTTTAACAACTGGTGTATTCTTTTTCTTTCCAAGGCTTTTTGATGATGGCCCTCCGCCCTGCTCTCCAGCTAAAGTCCGATGGCTGAAAGCTTACAACAAAGTGAGGGTAAAACTCCATGAGGTAGGAAAGACTGGTTCCCTCTCCTTGTTGATCTGTTCCTCCTGCATACTTAATATCGTATTTATGTAAACCAAATCAAGATAGCATATCACTCCACACACCGACAGAAGCATGTATGATGGTGTTACTCTGTTTTTTTTATGGTGCTTTGTCCCTTCTCCTCTGTGTGTTGGTTGAATTTCTAGCCATGCTGCAGTATTTTATTATATATTTTATTTTATATTTTTATAATTTATTTTACAATTTGCTCCTTAAGGATATCAGGGATTTCTAACATCAAAAATAGGGTACAGATGTTAATCTGGATGTTCTTTGATCGACAAAGGATCTAAATTACACGTACAGACTAAAATATACATATTTTGTTTTACCTTATCAAGATATACCTCAACCACATATTTTTTGCAGCAATCAATAAGCTTTTGACATGATTCTCACTGAATAATTATTGGAATCCGTTTAAATTGGTGTTTTTTTTTGGTGGGAAGGAATCTACTTGTAAGCATAGCATGTTAGCCTGTTTTTTCCACCCCAGGACCACTTTTGACATGTGCTTGTGGGTTGATGTCTCCTTAATTGTATGTTGGTGCCAGTGCTTAGTAAGTTCTTTCGAGGAACTGGTTGCTTTTCCACTTACTTGTACCTCAATTGGCTAACAAAAATAGAAAAGATTTTTTTCAGGATGCCCCTTCCTTGACTGTGTCCCTGACAATCCTTCCATTCACTGCACCATATGTTGGTTGCCAAGATTGTTGTGGAATTATTTATTAAAAGGAAGAGAGTAGATTCCTTAAGTTGGTTGAGAATTTAATATGGCTTGTTAAAAAGAAGTTCACAGAACACAAAAGCTATCGTGCATCCAAAGCGGACCCTCTCCAACCCTGAACAAGAAAAGTATTTCATATTATGAGAGTTCCATGACCACACTGCGGCTAGCCCCTCCCTATCCGCCTCCATAGTACTGCTTTAAACCTGAAGGTCGGATAGAAAAAAAGTGGTATCGTTGCACCCCTGGTTTCTGTTATATGAAGCTACGTCAAAGCATCATCTAAAGCGTTGCAATGCAACTGTATACGGCCATACGAGGAGACAAAAACAGGAACAAAGAGAGAGAATTTATTAAATGGGGGAGTTCATTGTGTGCTACTGTTGTGCATCCACAGATGGATGAATTTGCAAAGATCCGTACATGAAATGTTCTTGGTTACATCCATTGTCCATTGTTACAAACTCTTTTGGTTGGGTTACCGTGCGGGTGAGAGAGAAAGCAGTTCTTTGAAGGAAACCCCTTGTTTATTACACATTTTTGTGTTTATGATTGAGCATATTTGCCTGTTATATTTTCAGCTGTTTGCATTATTTCCTCTCACTCTGACTGACCTATTAAATCAAAACAAGAAGACATAAAAGAACTTCACCACCTCCTTGCAGGTGAGGATGTCTCGTGTCGCCGCTGCAGGCCACTTCAGTGCAGATCTGAAGAAATAATTAGTTCTTGTCCTCCTCAGCATCTTATTAATGACAGATTCATCTTTACAAGACACCTTTGATCTTTTTTGCAGCGTTTAGAGAGTATCAAACCAATTCCTTTCATTTAGAAATTTAATTTTTATTAAGAACTACTGTTCAGTTTAGAAGTGTTTCCTAAAAATAAAGATTTTTATTGGCTTCGTGTAAAAAGGGACACAAACTAAATGAGGGGTGGCCAAGATAAGAACGTTTACAACTGATATACCGCACATAGCAACCTCCTGCTCCTTAATAACGAACAGTAATGAGCAGGTAAAAAAGATAGCTTAATAATTTAAATACATGTGTACACTATAGAATATAGAAATCAAATGCCTACTGTAGCACAGATGTACAGAGTTTAAATTATTCTCTTTATTAATAATACAGGTTATGGATTCATCTTTCATTTAAACAAATATACAGATAGCATATTTTACATATTAACTATAGAAACATGTGCATTTATCTGTCTTAAAATGGATTAGAATAGATTTTCCTGTTTTAGTAATTGCTTGAAAAAACGTATTCGAAAGAGTACCTCAGCTGATTATTCTAGCCTGTATGCTAAGGGGACCCCGGTTACACAGCCTCCCATTAGACATGCTGTGCGCAAATGGGTTTTGATTAGTTTAAGAGCTTCTCTGACAGGCTGCTGTACTTACTGGTATCAAAACTGCTAAAAAGACAAAAAGATAGAATGGAAAACATCCTTGTGAATTTCAAGAAACACTTTAAATGCTACAGTACTTGAAAGTGGCTTCATTTGACCTTATTGCTTTGCAAAACATTAAGATGAGTCTTGGCTTTGTGAATATGTAAGCCAAGGATACTGTTTGCACCAGTCATTGTTGAAGCATATTTTACACTTCGCCTGACATTACAGTAGGAATGACTCAAGTATGGCTGAGATGGACAAGCAGCTACAGACCGAAATATCTGAAAATTACTCAAAATTTATGTATGTTTTAAAGGATTTATACAAAAATATTGATAAAAAAATTACAGTTCTGACAAAACTAAGATTAAAAGTCCCCAGTTGTTTGTAGAAAAGAGGAAATATTTATATATACCATGGGGTCCAGATGGTAAAGAATATGTTGGAGTCATCGGCGTGAGGTATTAGTAGAGTTAATTGTTTTAATGCATATATTTTGAGTTTCATTTACATTTTTTTTCAATTTAAATTTTTTATTTCACTTTCAACACAGAATTATTCACTACACCTATTTCAGATTCATAATTAAGATCAGTTACAATTATATTTTTCAATGCCAAATTTTATTTTCAGTGCTAATATTTCTTTTCAGTTTCATCTTAAGCTGGTATCGTACTGATCCCATACCTGTACTGTGCGTAAAGTTGAAAATGTCTTTGTGGTTGGAGATGTGAACTTCAATCTGCAAAAGTGACGGACAATCTTCAGATGTTTCCGTAACCGTTCTTAAACGCTGTCAGTTATGTAAAATATTCTATTAACTGGACCCCTAATTTCAAGTGCCATTCAAGCTAGTTCTGCACACCTATAATATATTTGGTAGATTTTCACTGTCTTTCATACCCACGCTTGATGCACATTTTTATTGGTTGAATGCAAAGGTCCACAAAGAGTAATGGAGAGTCTGCAATGAAGACAAGATAATAAAACAAATTATGTTCATTGTGTGTTGATTTCTATTCTCACAAGGCTTCTTACTATCATACACAGATAGGAGTTGTTTTTTCTTTGGATGTAAGAAAATAGTCATATTCTGTGAGTTAAACATAATTTATTTTCAAAACTCTTCCTAAGCACAAAAAATATACAGTAGGAAATCTGAAACTTTTGCTTTTGTAATATCATGAATTGGGTTTTTTGGGTCACTTTGCCTTTCACATTATATATCTAATGTCTTAAAATTACTAACGATGTTGGTGCAACTTATCAAAGTCAGTGTTCAGTTATCATTCTTTAAAATTCAATTCAGTTCATTTATATAGCGTCAATTCACAGTAGATGTCATATCAAGGCACTTTACAAGAAAAGTCATTTCAATACAATTATACAAACATTCCAATCAGTTAAAAAGTTCTTTCTCTAAAGAATCCCAGGAGATTGCATCAAGTCTTTGACGTGAGGTTGAAATATGCCCACTCCATCCACAGTAATCCCCTCAGTAATCCCTCCTACTGAGCAAGCATGTAGTAACAGTGGGGAGGAAAAACTCCCCTTTAACAGGAAGAAAACTTTGGCAGAACCTGGCTCAGTACAAGCAGCCATCTGCCACGACCGTCTGGAGGTTCAAGAAGACAGAGATGAGACCCAAAAAGAAAAAAAAGAATGTAATGTATGGATGCAAGAGTGCTTTCTATATTAAAGAAAGTAAAAAGTTGATAACAGGACATGGAGGATGTTCAGTCACTGTGAGCATCATCTGAATCGATGCTCCCCATCCAACAGGGCGCTGTAGCTGGACAGGATACCAGACCAGGTGGAGCATCTATGGATAGAAAAATACTTAGAGAAAACAAGGTTAACAATCGAAATAACAGCATAAAAATACATCTGGAGAGCAGTAGGAGAAAAAAGTAGAAAAGGTGTTAGTCTGTCCTCCAGCAGTCTACGGCAGGGGTGTCAAACTCATTTCTACTTACAGCTCGATCAAGCTCATAACTATCCTAAATGGGCCGGTTTTGGCAGAAATTTTTGCTTAAGCTATTACAAACTATTAAAATATTAGTAAAAAGTACATTTTAAGATAAATTAATACTGAACATCTTTCATAATGATGTGATGTAAGACTTTTAAAATAAACACTGAATTGATTTTACTGCTTAAATTATATGTAGGTGCACATAAATAGAACTTAAATGTTCTATTTATAGGTTCCTCTAGAGCTTAGAAGACCACATAAATGGCTATGGCTGGCTGCATTTGGCTGCTGGGCCTTGAGTTTGACATGTGTGGTCTAAGCCTACAGCAGTATAACTACACAGACAGCTCAGGTTAAGCTAGGCCATTCTAACTATAAGATTTATGAAAAAGATCTGTCTCCCTTTGTACTTCTAAAAATCCTAGGAACTGCTAGTAAACCTGCAGTTTGGTCACTTTGAATTCTGGAATTGTCAGAATTTCGTAATCTTTTGTGTTCATTTAGCTTGCCCTGTTTTCTTAAGCAAAAAATTTAGGGTTCATTTCAAAGAGAAACTTCTGTGAAAGACACCACTGCTGAAAAGCTTTACAGGGTGGCAGAAGTGTAAATTAGTATGGTGGGAGAAGATTAATTCCTTGAAGAGAGAGGCGTTCTGCTTGTATAGCATTCAGGAGTTGTTCCTGGACTTTTCAGTTAGGATTACAGAGCCATCCGAGATTGCTTGGAGGAATTTGGTGGTTGAGACAGAGGAGAGGACATGGAACATGCAAACATCCTTGCCTCTGTTTTAGATGCTCAGAAGAAAGGGATGGCTCCTGCTTTTCTCCTGGCCAGCAGTTATCAAATTAAGGACAGAAATAGTCCCTGTGTTGTTTCTGCAGCGAACAATGTAGCATGGCAACAATATTACATTTCTATGGAAACACAACCTTACATTAGTGTAAGGTTAAGTTGTGATTGCGGCAGATGGTGGCAAACTGATGAAAAGCTGCACACTGTGTTTTTCATCTTATAAACTGCTCAGACATTCTTTTTTTATTTATTTATTAAAGACTTTTACAGGTGAGCTGTTATTTTTGAAAGAATAAACAAATTGAAGGATTCATATGGCTTTTTTTTGTTAAATTCAACTGGTAATATACAGTAGGCCTAGTGCAAAAAGTAAAGCCAGCCACCTTTTTGTGCAAGTTCTACCACTTAAAAAGATGAGAGAGACCTGCAATTTTCCCCATAGGTATACCTCAACTATGAGAGACAAAATGAGAAAAGAAAATCACATGACCTGATTTTCATCTGTCCTAGAGATGAAACATTTTCTCTAAGTCTTCACAAGATTCTCACACAGTGTTGCTGGTATTTAGGCCTATTCCACTATGCAGATCTCCTCTAGATCTGCAGATCTATCTCCTTAGGATCGTTGTCATGCTGAAGGGCCCAGCCAATTTTCATTTTCAACACCATTGTTGAAGGATGGAGGTTTTCCCTTAAAATGTCAAAATACATGGTGCCTTGTATTTTTTTCCTTTACACGGATCAGTTGTCCTGGTAACTTTGAAGAAAAAACGGCTCTATGCATGATGCTTCCACCCCCATGTTTCACAGTAGGTGTAGTGTTCTTTGGACGCAACTCAGGATTCTTTCTCCAAACACGACATCTAGAGTTTTTACCAAAAAGTTCATCCTTCTGCTTCTAACAAATACACACAAGGGGAAAGGTCCAAAAACACATCCAAGTAGCAAATAACACCACAAATAACACCTGTCTGTGGGAACAGTTTAGATGGATTGCTGGATGGATGGATGGATGGATGGTGTTAAACTCTGCAAAACTCATCAAAACTCTGCATGCTGATGAAGCTAAATATCCAGAATATTTCCTTTTAGCTGCACTGGAATGAAATCAGCGGACCCTCAGAGCAGCACTTCATGTCTGAAAACAATATCTTGCATCCAGTACAACCAGCAAAAGGTCATTGTAATTCCTCTTTCAAAGAAAGGCAGTCATTCAGACACTCTAAGATCCTTCTACTTTGAAAGCAGCAATAGTCAGATGTGTGTAAGGCTATGTGGCTTTTAAGGATAATTCTCATGCTGTGAAAGCAAAGCCGGGAGCTGCATACTTATTCATCTTTTGACTGTCAGTTTCGCTAAGTGGTGTCTGTCTGGCCGATATCCAGAGAAAAAGAAAATTGAAGCTCAAAGGGGCGGTTTCATTTGCGTCTAGAATCATCTTCTACAATGATGTAAAATGAAGACAGAGAAATGTTAAACCTTTTTTTTTTAATGCAAGCATATGGAGATGGTTTTAAAGTGCTTATGATGTTGCAAAAAATGGTAACCAAACCAAATAGAACATGTGGCAGAAAATAATGTAACTGAAGTTTATCATAAATCATTTTGTCAATTAAACCAGTTTCTTGTGTATTTCATTATGGAGGGAAACCCCTTTATTCCCTGAACAGGAGTGCAGACACAGTTGTACATCATAAAAGTCTCAATATTCCAAACAGTTTTATTTACACTACATCTGGGCCTCAGCTGCTCTTTAGTCAGGAACTGAAGAAGTCTGAGGCGGCGAATGCTGCACGCCACAGTTGAAAACAACTTGCTCTTCTTATTATGCAGAAGGTTTATTAAACATCTGATGAATATTCTGCAATGGATGTTCAAGCGACTCAACTGGATTAGCTGATTGGTGGAGAAATGACTGCAGTTACTCGGATGTGAAGAACTGAATTTCAAATTATCAGCAATAAGTTGGGCTGAGTTTTTCTTGTATTTGCAAGAAATTGATGGGATGAAATGAGGTTGCTATACATTTCTAATCCTCCTGCTGTTGTCATTTATCTGTTTATTAGGTTATTCATCGACAGAGAGAAAATAGCCTCAAAACATCAGGGTGTGTGCGTAATACTTGATTTGTAACTTATCAGTCTGTATGTAGCTTTGGGTACTTGCTTTGGGTACTTAAAATTGTGTGTTCAACTGTACACACAAATATCAATAAATTACGAGAACAAAAAACATTTACACCCACACAATTTCAAATTACACTATCTTATAACTAACCAAGAATTCAAAACGACCCCTTCGCACACAAATCTTTAAATACATATGCATCAATCACCTGACAGGCTCAGTCAAAACCAAATTTCATAGGTCAGAGTTATAGGTACACGAGGTGTTTTGATATTCATTTCACACTTCCAGATTTGTGCATACATTAAATGCTGAGTAAATTCTGGGTAATCTGAGTTTTCTTATCACTTTCCCTGTAAACGACTTGCCACTTATGCATTACCGCATTCCAACGAAAGCAGGAAAAAACTGCTGATTAGTCATCAAAATGCAGTCAGGACTAAACACAAAGATAACTGAGTCAAACTTGTGCTCCTACTACCGCCACTGGTCATGAGTTGTGTGTAATGTCTGAAAGAATAAGATTACAAAAGACAATGCTTTGTCTGAAACAAGCTTTGCTGGGATATTAGCAACACACATCAAAAGTGTAAGGTGTGAAACAATATCCGCCCACTGTTTCTGCATCTGGTTAGCAGGCACAATCCAAGGTGCATCCCCCAGTGATCCTTATTAAGTATGTTTCATGGAAAAGCTTTGAGGCTTTTTGAACAAACTGTCAGTGGCTGAAGACCATTAGTACGTTGCGTCTCCGCACCAATCTGCAAGGTGTGTCGAATGCATGCTAAAAGTGTTAATTGACCTGCATAACTCAACAAGACTTTCGTTCCCTCTCAATCCCTTCAGAGGTGTCAGGAAAAGCGGAGTGTAGAATTTTCTTCTTAGGGTGCATTCACTCCAGCCCTGTTCAGTTCACTTTAATCAAACTCTAATTTGTTTGTCCAGAAAGTCTGGTTTGTTTGGTGAGGTTTGGATGCACAATCAAACTCTGATGCAGGACAAAGGAGCAAACTCTTGTCGGCCTAAAAACTCTGAACTCTGTTGTGGTTCAACTGCATAGGTGAATGTCAAGTAGGCGGGGGGATGCTCCACAAGCAGGAAGCAGACCATAGCAATGGCATTCTGGGTAAACACAGCGCAACAATAACTCTGCCTCGTTGTCTTGTGTTCCATGTACTGTTGTGACCTCGGGGCAGACTCAGAACTCACTGGAGTGGTTGCTTATTATTTCTGGCTTGGGAATGCCAGGGAATACCTCATAAAGAAAGAAAATATACGGGATTGTTGCTAAATATATTTCTTCCATGACCAGACTTTAGAAAGTTTGTAGAATAATGGAAAATGGATGATGACTTGATGGATGGAATAGATGAATCACATTGAACACAACAAGACACTGTTAATTGCTGATAACTATCAAAGAATTTTGAAAATTGTACTAGAGAAGCAGTACCTTCAGTCAATCAGACTCTGGAATATGTTAGCATGGATAATCATTAAGTTTATTAATGAGGAATTAAAATATAATTCACAGACATAGTAGCTTAATAGCAGCCATAAACGTTTTTTTCCCCTTTTTTGTTGCCAAAGATGCATCATGAATCAACTGAGCCTATTCCCTCTTTCTCTCTGTAGCGCATTGGGCTCGAAAGGCTGGCACACACAGCAGCAAACGCAAAGTCCTAATTTGAATACTGCTCGTTGCGCCTGTTATGAATTGCTCACACATTCTTAGTAAATCACCCGCAAAAGAAAGACAACCCATTGTTGCAAAATGTTAATGGGGCACGCAATTTTGCTCTCTTTATTTGGAATTTCGATAAATCAGGCCCTGAGTCTGTATGTCATTGGTTTTAAGTAAGCAATGACTGTAGTAATAAGCTACCCGATATATATATATATATATATATATATATATATATATATATATAAATATATATATATATATGTATGTATATATATAAATATATATATACATAATATAATATAAAGGGTACTTCTTTTATTCATTATATATTGTTCATGGAATTATCGTCCAGCCCTATGTTTGGCAAGTAAAAACAACATCATTTTTGGAGTAGGCTAAACACATCCTGTCACAACTCATATAAACTGTCAAGCACGGTGGGAGAAGCGTGGTGATTTGGGCTTTTTTTTCACAGCAATGAAATCTGGACAGCAAGCTGTCATGGGTTGACTATGAACTTGTCTGCATAAGAAAGTATTCCTGTGTCAAATTTGCTGGTTAGGCTAGGAAACTTTAAACATTAAACATCACTGAGAGTATGAGAAAGGTATGTTTATAAAACCCTACAAAAAACGTGATCGCTCTGAAGATAAAGGGGCTCCAAATGAATTAGCCTTCAGGCATCTTCAAGCCAGGCTTAATTGTATTGGTCTCCTAGTTCTCCATTCAGGTTATAAAGCAAAGAAAAATTAGAAACAATCATGATAATAGCAGAAGAAAGACAGGACAGACAGAGCCTGAGACTTAGTGGAGGATAAGCTGCTGTCTTCTGGTGATGACGAATGATGTTCAGCATACTAACAATGTTGCCTCTGTAAGGGATCTGAGCCCCGTCGCTGTGTGACTTTGGCTGAAAGTCACTGTGGAAATGAAGACTGTGGGATGCGTGTGTGTGTGTCCTTAGAGATTCCAGGGGTCCTCAGTTATGCTCCCATGGATGCCGGTTAAATCCGATGTTTGCCTTCCTGCTGTGTCTGATCTGAACGTTAGCCTGCCGCTTTACAACCGTAAGGCTGACTCTGTCTCACATCTTTAATTTTTTTAATCTCCCCTGGTTTTATTCCCCAACTTACTCTTGAGACAGCACGCACCCCAGAGAAATCGGAACACAGTAGGAACAATTGTCTCATCTAAGCTAAAGTGACATCAGATATTTAATGCTTTGGGGTTCACTTTAATTCCTCTCAATGGCAGGATGTGTTTCTCTTCTCCGCCTGCCGCTGTGTCTGATAGCCGTTATTAGTTTCTTTTCTATCCCCCCGTGCTATTTGCCTATTCACAGAAGTGGTTGTTAAAATTTGCAGCTGGTAGATGAAAGAGTTCCACGTAACAGGCAGTTTTATGGCTGAATTGACTGTACTAAGGGGATTTTTAGGGCTTTTTTTTTTTGCTCATTGGCTGTAGTTATGATTACAGTTCCTGATGAGAAATCTTTTCAAAAGATGACTGGGAAAGATTTTCCTTCCTGGTTCAGAACCAAACCCTCACAATTAGTGTCTCTGCGTGATTTGTTTTAATGCTCTGCTTGTATAAGACTTTCAAGACTTTTGAAGCTGGTTAGAAATTAAAAGCGATAAATCAGCGACTGTTGGAATAAATTAATGAATGAACAAATGCTAACTGTGTTTAATCAATAAATTATCTAAAGAATTAAACTAATAAATGAATGAATAAGCAAATGGAGGAATGAACAAAAACAGATATAAACACAACGAATGAGTAAAATAACCAACTTTAAGCTGACTTGAGGCTCATTTTATAAGTCAGGAATGAGCACACAAAAGCATTTTCAATGTCATTAACCACAAAACATATAAATAGTTTATTTTCTTTCTATCAAAAATTCAAAGCTGCTTGAAAACTGCGCAGAATCACTTATGAAAGTTAGTTTTAATGATGGGGATGTAACACAGCTGTGATTTTGTTCTTGTGAGACACGGGGTTAGTGAAATAAGATTACACATTTTAAGGAAAATAAAACATGTAAGAGGTAATGAAAGCCAGGTTCATCCATTTATAGAAGGTGATAACATCTGAAATTGTCTGAAAATCAGCACACGCTGCAGGTAACAGCATGTCGCTGTCTCAAGTGTAAATTAAGTTATGGTACTTGGTTAGCTGTAGTGATAGACCAATATATTGGGCAGATATTTAACATATGTTAAAAAAGCGGCATTGGTCGATATACAGTACGTCTTCAATAGAGCCTATTTAAAGTCAGACACATCCCCATCCGTTTCACTGTGTAATTTGGACAAAAAAGACAAAATTGTACACAGTTTTTCACTTTATACAATTAGTTTCTACATTAAATGTTAATGGTCAAGAATATAAGAAATCAGTAAGTATATATAAATGTGCCTGCATATGTAACATGAAAAAGTTTTTTGTTTTTTTTGTTAGTGTGTCAGAATGTCTTCCTTGCAAACTTAACCAAAACGCGAGGAGTCCTTCGGTTAAATTAGGTGAAAAGTCTCTTCACCGACTTCCAATAATTAGGCCGTATTCCCTGGATGTATTGACTAATAATTACTAACTACTACTTACTAATCAAGAAAGTGAAAAAATCTTGACTTTTCTTTCCCCATAACAGCATACTGTACATCATGCGGCAATGCCGGGAAACATCCCCTTCAGTCAGATTATTATTGATGAAATGTCCCCAAACAAATTATACTTGCTACTCAAGGCCAGGTTATTACCACTTACATTGCCATAAACCAATGTAAGTGAAAGAGAACTACCAGCATGAAGGCATGCTAGTAGTTCCCATTTGCTTACACTGATTATCCTATACAGAGGTGGAGTATCCTTTTAAATTGGGGAAACACTTATACCTTGTTCTCTAAATTATAATTAGATTCTTGCTGGCATTATATTTAAAGGTACAATATGTAATATTGACATATTGTGGTCAAATTGGGGTACTACAGTCCGTGAAGAAAAAAAAAAGCATTAGATAAATACACTTAACCGCAATATCGAGTTGGCGGTAATTGAAAAAGTAGCTTGAGAAATCTTTAGAGCCCACTATTGTACAGCTAGCATTGTCAGCTCAAGGTTAGCCTTTAGCCTGTTTGGCGTAAGATTACAAATGGCGTCGCGTTAGTGTTAGGCTTAACAACCTTGTGGAATCACATTTAACTTACCCTGGAACCAGGAAATGTGGATACGGGACAGATATTGTAAACAATGAATACGTCCCGTTGCAGCGTTTTTAAAATGTCTAAATGTTACAACCACCCAGCCGGCTGAGATCGAAATCCGTTTAAATGTGACCTTCCTTCCAACATGGTTGGGACATTAGACTGTTGTGTGATTAATTCACCGTAAAATTCTTACATATTGCAACTTCAATGTCATTATCCAAGCCACAATTGGAACAAATATCTAAAAGTTCCTGGATTCCCACACTACTTTCATGACTCAATATTACAAGGTCATCATTATTTATGAGATGATTGACAATGGTGGAACCAATTATACAGCTATTTAACAGTCATTTACCTGTTGTGACAATTCATCCATATCCAAACAAAACAGTACAGGAGAGAAGATTCCTCCCTGCCTCATTCTGTTGGAAACACGAAACTACTGCCCCTTACCACCTGCATCACCCGGTATTCATTTTGTTGATTTGTCTGACTAACTTTGGTTAAGTGTTTGATTTTAATTCTTGTGGTAAAGAAAAAAAATACTCTAAACTACTACATGAAATTAAGTTTAAAGAGTCAGTTGAATGCAGTCTTCAGTAAGTGGGTAGATTCATAAATGTTGTTTAGCAGCAATTAAGGCAGAAAACATTAAAATATCTGCCACGAAGAATGAGCCAAAATAATAGGCAAGCACATATCGTTCGTCAGCTGACGATGACCTCGTCACATCAGCATAGAAAAACCCATATTAGTTGAACTACAGTCATCTGGTGTGTGCTTTTTTTTACCGTCTTCACCATCTATACCTTACACGTTTGTGACACGTGCCTTACTCGGGCTCTGCCTGCTTATGGGTATTAATCATCATTTCCTTTCCAAAAAAAAGAGGATATGGGCATTATTTGCTGGAATAAGTGTCTTAAAAAAAGCGTATATCGTTTTAATATTAAAGGAATAGTTTTATCAATGCAAGGATATTTAAAAAGCGATTATGCATCTAGATTTAATCACAGCTCTTTCACAGATGTTCTGCTAATGCACTCACATCTTGTGCAAGTCTTTGACTTGCCTATCTGTGTGAATCGTAAATTCTTAGCGTCGCCCCTCTACAAACTATAAATATCACATGAGAGAATGGATACATGTATAAAACGATTATAAATGTGTGCCAGAGTCTGTTACTGAAGTTCAGAGGTAAGCTATTCAGAATCTTTTCCCTGCCCTTTTGCCCCACCGGCTTTATTGTGTGGCTCTTTTTGTCTGTGTTTTATTGTTTTTTTTACTATTTTGTGTCTGTGTTATTATCTACAGCATATTTTGAGTAGTTTTCAATGCTTTAGGAATAAAGTTGGGCTGAGTGTTACAATAAAACCTTCTGCAGTGTATTTTACTGGTAAAATGTGTTGCGTTCCATAATTCCCTCTGTTTCTAAGATTCAAGGCCGTGATAAATAGACTTTTCTGGCTTTATTTTGTGAATCTTTCACAAAGCGTGGCAACAGCGACTGTGAAAGGAACACATACCGGCACTTACAATTCTGGCCTGTCGGTAAAATATCAGCTGCTTGATTCCATGGTAGCGGATTGAAATCACACAAATTGAGTGTAATCTTGACAATTTTAGCCGCTGTCCTTTTAAACTTGCCGATAAAAGGTTTGGAAGTCTAAGCTTCAACACACGAAAAATATACATTTTCTTTTCTATAAAGAGTCTTTGTGCAGTCTCTTTATTGACCTGTAAATGTAATACTATAAAGGATGACACTAAATGTGAGTTTTGTTCTGATAATACCTCTGGGAGAAGCTTCATTCCCAGCATGCATGTCAAATTCTGTAATCATACTTTTCTGTGTCAGATATTTTAGCTTTGTCATATTGATTATGAGTAAAATGAGCCTCAACTTCCAGGCTGATGCCTTGCCTGTGCATCTAGTGGCCTGAGCTTCGATGCTCCATTGTGCTAATGGCTTTTTAATGAGGAACAAGTCACATTTCTGTCCACCGGCCACAAAGAAACCATTTTACGTCTGTGCTTTTTAGCAAAAACAGCGGAAAGCTTCATGCTTATATGAAATAATCTCCAGTGGAGTAAAGAACCCAATAACAACAGGCGTGTTTTTCACAAATTTTGAAAGTACAAATGAGATCTGGCTACAAATTTGTGACATCGGCTAGAATTAGGGTTGAGGTCTGCTAAATTGGGCTTTAAAGTGACTAATGAATGAAACACTTCAAGTCAGTAATTCAGTTGAAAAATCTTTATATTAACAGTATATACTCAGATTAGGTATAAAACAATTTTTCCAATGATTTAAATAATCGTGTAAAAGAATTTAAATCATATGTTATTTATTTGAATCTTTCTTTGAAAGCCTTTATATTTTACTCTACTTGACGGTTGACTATTCTGAAATATAACAGACTATTTCCCTCTTCAAACTAAACAAATTATTTGACGGTTGATCCTAACAAAACGTCGTCTGGCTGAGGCATCCATTTTATATCCAGAAAAGTAATGTATTAGAAAAAAGGGGAAATCATCCCGATTTAAAACCAACAATACCTCACTTTTCAGTCTCCCCCAAACTCTTGAGAGATATTTATTTTACAGTTATTCTCTATCACACTTTTTCCTTCCAGTTAACCTTCCACTCTTTTATTGTTATTATGTGGGATCATTTTTGGGCTGCATAGTGGTAGCATTGTTGCCTCGCAGCAAGAAGGTCCTGGGTTTGAAATCCCAGCCTGGGGTCTTTCTATATGAAGATTTATCTACTCACTGGATATCTATTTTTGCAGTTCTGATTCTAAACTAGTGTATCTTTAGCCAAAAGCTTAATACTCACTGAAGAAATTTGACACATAAACAAAATAAAAAATGTAGTGTTAGTTTTTGAAAAAAAATGTAAATAAATATTCAGTTCAAAAATCTTTACAAATCACATTTTTAATACTGCATTTTCTGGCCCTCATTCCCTTATTTCTTGCTTTATGGTGCCCTGTTACACTTATAAAGCGTCATCTGTTTTATTTTTTGCAAAAATCAATGCATAAGTTGCGACTAAGCCATATGTGTATATGTTGGAGTGTGAAAAGTGAAAACCACTAAAAACAGAAGGCAGTGAGCCGAGCTGAGAGAAGCAGGGAGACGGTGAGCGAGAGGGAGGAGAGAAGCTGGAGATGTCGGCTGTGCAACAAGCTGCGATCAGTGGAGCTAATAGAAGGAGGTGGGTGAGGAGGGGGAAAAAAAAAGAGTAGAAATCATTAAGCAGATAGAGGAGGATGAGAGGAGGAGGGAAACGGCGAGAGAAAAAAAGAGGAGGAGTCATCACTGAGCTGGGTGGAAGAGACGGATGGAACAGCAACTCACTGAGAGTCGCGATCCAGAAAGAGGAGCGTTCAGGATACGCAGGGAAAGTCGCAGATTATGACACGCCCGTCATGATCCCAGACCTGGGAATCCTTGCAACTTTTCTCCTCTTTTTTAATCAGCAACTGATGCACTAAAGCATTCGAATTTATTATAAATCTAAATGGATTACACTTTATTGCAAAAGAGGGATCATCGCAGCTCACCCCTTGAAGGTGTCTGTCTGTGTCGATGTGGGATTTTAATCACTGTAGTTTTATGGAAGCTTGAATCGTGCTGGGAAAGTTTGACTGGTTTCTGTCCATGCTTCAGGTAAGTGTTTGGTTTTCATTTTTGAGCGGCTCTTAGAATATTTTTTTGAGCTGATTAGATGTCAAATAAAACAAAATTTTTCCAGTAAGGATTTCTAATTACTTAATTGACCTCATGGGTTCTCACTTTGATCCGAAGTGCAGTAGTAGGTGCTCAAATGATACACATTTCCTAAACTTGCCATCGTACTCCAATACTAAAAAAAAGATTTTTTTTTTGTAAACTGCTGAAATAAAATCTAAGAAACGGATAACTTTTTCCCCTCTGCCCTGAAGCAACATCTTTTTTTTCTTTTTCAAACTATCTTCATGCACATACTGTATCTGCTTCTAATTTCCTCCACCGGCTGTTCTTGTTTGGCATTCAGCTTGGGAAAAAGAAAAAAATGAAAACCAAAAATAAAGTATTCCCCAGCTCTGCCCAGCCTCTCCAAACAGCTCACTGTGTGGGTACAATAATCACGTAGCGAGAAGGGGTGTGAGCTTGCCGAGCTTTCCGAGCTAGAAGCTTAAGGTCATAAAATATTAATTACTGTTATTGCCTCATTGGCGAAATCCTAGACCTGCGAGTCAGGACCTATGGTTTAGATAAACTGAAGGAGTAATGCGAAATGAGTCATGTCCAAATATTACTCTGATTTTTATAAGCACTGTTCTTTTGAGAAGTGCAGCAGAAATATGTTTGGATTTTTTTTCCCCCTGCTCTCAATCTGTTTGAAACAGTGGCTTTCAAAATCAGTCTCATGCAGATTTTTAGATCACCAGCAGTCAGGCCACTCTACAATTAGCCAGGTTTTTTATTTTTTTATTTTTTTACATCGATTAGTGCGTCAGTGCAGATTGACATACAGTATCACTGGTAAAATTTATGATTGACAAATTTGTCCCAACTATTTCTATAAATATGACGTGGAATTTCTTAGTAGCGCAGAGCTAACATCCACTTGTACTCCCATTACAATTTCTGTATAATCTGTATCTGAACTGATTAGTATTTAAATCACTCCATTCCACAATTGTGGACAATGATTTTATTCTTTCTGTGTGGATGTTGCGGTTTCTTTGCACATGTTGATTTTACAAGTTTTATTAAAGACTGCAAACATCTTTAGGGCAGGAATCTAGCCTTGTGCATACATTCAAAATGGGGTACAGTATCAACAGGTGACTGATTAACTCGTAGGCTTCTCTTTAATGCAAGGTTGGAACCATGCAGCCTCTCCTATTCTGTGCATGTTTGCAGAGACGGCACAGGTCCGTTTGCGTATCTCCCAGGTGACATATAGGTGAACATACACTGTGTTTTTTGGCCAATTTTCTGCTGAGTTTCCAGTCGTGCAACAACTTTTGCGATCGTTTCAGTCTAATCGTGTATCTTGCTTCATGTAGTGGGCTATACAGGGGGTAGCAAGAAACGAGGAACACACGTAAAGATCAGCTTGAAAATCAAAACCGTTTCTCTGGAAAGATCAGCAAGGGTTTCCAAGGAAACGGGTTTGTTTCTGTTGTAAATTCTTCTCAGGTAAGTATATTATTAATATAACCAACACTGAAAATGTGGATTGTACACGTTAGGCCAAGGTTTGGTTAAAATAAAAATGTTACATGCTACGATACGCTGCAGTACATATGTTTATGTAATGTCAAACGGATGAATACTTATGTATGAATAATTAATAGTAATTGTCACCAGGAATCTTAAAAGCACTCTGAAGTTGGGCGCCACAAAATTGAACTCAAGTCTCTGGATGTGCTGCAAAGGATTGCCTTGTTGCCTCGCAGTTAGAAGGTTCTAGGTTTGAATCTGAATCTGGGGTCTTTCCACATGCAAAGGTTTTCTCCTTGGCCTTTATGTTGGCAACTTCTTCAAGTTGTACCCCGCTTCTCGCCCAATGAAACCCCACAAGGATAAGCGGATACAGACAATGGATGCATAGCTTGAGCTGTACCACGTGTAATCAATCACCTTACTACCTCCTAATGCATATTTATTCAATGGCCTTTCCCTAAAATAATTATGAGTAACCAGCTGTTCGGGACAGAGCGTGGTTGAGACGTAGACCAGCACTGAGTTGGATCATTCTTGTATTTCTGTCACAGGTCTACATGAAATTGCTTCAAGAGCCCCAAGTGGCTCACAGGTCACACTTTAAAAACGCCTGTTTCATGGATTTTTGTCCCAATGATGTTATGTGCATTAAACCGGATATAGGTCCCAGTGGTCAACCTGAGTTGTCTAGATATTGACAGCAGCCTTCCCCTATTATTATTTAGGGCACATCATACCATTTTTCTATTTATAACCTTGATTTTGTTGGTCTAATTACCTATAATAATAGAACTTAACCATAATAAACACTAGTTTACTTGCTGACACAATGCATTCATGGAATGACACCAGCAATAACCTTAGAGAAGTTACTGTTGTTCCTTCCACCACAGAAAACATGTTGAGCATTATGAGTCGAGCAGTGTGTTACATACAGATGCCAGAGTGTCCAACAGGAAGTAGAAGTGTGTTATATTAGCACTCGTGTTACATAAGTTACATGTCACAGTGTGGGTATATGGTGGTTAGGGATGGGTACCAAAACCCGGTATTAAATTAGCCTGAATTAAGCTGATTTTGACGGTCCACCCGGACCGATAAGCTTCAGCCTGGATAGAAAATCTAGCAATTTGTATATTAAACTTTAGGATTCTTGTTTATAAGCTTGTGTGTTAATTTCTAAATGAGACTCTCTTTATTACTGGCTTCAAGATTGCATTGGCTTGACTAACTGCATCTGGTTACAAATAGTATTAAATTGATTCCCTATATGTGTCTGAAGTTGAAGTGTAATGGTGCATGTATTCGTTTTTTGGATTTTGTTAGTATAGTCTTGTTAGTTCGGAAACAATTTCGGAACCAATTTGGACGCAATACACAATTAAGCTGAGGCAGGACTGCCTGCCTGTGTTTTCCTGCGGCTGATTCGCCAGGCGCGGATGCTGCCGGAGCAGATATGTCAGCTTTTTATTATTGTTTTATTGTTAAGCCCCCAAATCGGCCCGGAAGACAATCAAGAAGCACTTCCGAGGCGTTTGTAAGTCCAAAGAGCATATAAACATGGTAAAATTATGGCATGTGGGGCAGATTAAACCTTATTACAAGTGGCGATTGGGCTGCCTCAAACACTCCCATTCTACGGATACAGCTGATCAAGACTGAATGTATAAATACTGCTGAATGGCTCAAACTGGCTCCAAACTTCTCAGGGTGAGTGAAAAAACTTTAACATTTCTAAGAAAATAAGTTCCAGGTTAAAAAACCCCAAATGGAATTCCCCTTTAAACATTTCTAAACATTAACGCTTTTCAAACCGTTTGTTTGTTACTCTGGCTATGTCTGCTTGTACTGTTAATTTATTTAAAAGAAATCCAATCAAATCTCCAGTGAGTTCTCAACTTTTCTTAGCTATAGAACATTATAAAATCAAATCCATTTCAGGATATGCAATGAAGGAATACTGAAAAAATGATTATTGGATGTAAACAATGTTAAAAAAAATCAAATGTATTTATTTTTCTGAATACGTACAAAACTTTGTTTGTGTACCATTATGCCACTAGTTTCAAGTAATCAATTATAATCAAACCGATGAAAAGCCAGTAGAAACATAAATAATGTCATTTTATTACCAGTCTTTCACTGTTGCAATGTCAAATTTCCTTAGTGATAATGAAAAAAGGTCCAAGATGTGGTGTTTTTTAACCATAACAGTGAATTCAATCTAAAATTGCTTATTTTTACTGTACAGATTTAAAATTATTGCTGAATGAGTTTATCAAAAATGATTTTGTACACCAGTAAGCTAATCGGTTATATTAAATATTAAATAGATTTGGTTAGTTATGTGTCTGGAGATAGGAAATTCATGTTCAAGGGTCATCTATGGTGCTCCTATCAGAGATTTATGGATGTGGCTTTATAAACAATATCTGATTGTTGTATCTGTAGCAAGCAATAATTGCCTAAAACTATTATGTAACAAACTTTTCTTAAGCCTAGTATTAATTTTCCTTGTTTTCCTTGATAATTTTGCACAGGCATCGAGTCCTACAAAGGAAACAAGCAATTAAATATCAATCAGAGAGACATCATTTTTTAGGGGGAGATTAAGTCTCGACCTCTTCGCATTTATACAGACTTACAATGAAGACAATCTCCGGCATGCGCAGCATTGTTTACATTGCTAATTGTCTCCAGACATGCGTGAAAAGGAGGCTGATACGGTGAAAGGCCACAATGATTTTCATGCCATCAATCAAACAATGTGTGCATGAACTATGTGGGGCAGGGTGAGAGTCTAACCTATGCAGGCATTCACAAAATGGACACACTGACATTTATATCTGCCATGTGAGGACAAACTCATTTAAAAATCCAGTTTCCAACAAATGCGTAACCATCTGTAACATAAAATCTAGATATTTCTTGTCAAATTAAGTGTGTTTGAAGCACTATTTAGTTTGGTTTTTAATTGAAGCTTTTTTTTTAACAGCCTCGGACATAAAGGGGAATACTTGTAGCTATACATTTGAGACTCTTTATCTGAAGAAAGACCAGAAGTATTTAAGTATATGACCAGACCCGGTTGCATAAAAGTACTGTATGTTTTGGTGATTTAATTTGGACCGTGTTTGAATGGATGAATGTAGCCAAACTTAGCGTGAATACACTAATATAGCAGAAATACAACTCAGTTTGTGTGCTACTGAAGAAAGGTTTGGTTGAGTCCAAGATGATAGGTGGTTAATAAACTCAATGCAATGAATTAGATATATCAAGTAAATGGAGACAACAAGGGTCCCAGTGCGCTGCGTTACCTCGACATTAAATGAGTTCAGGGATGGGGGGGCGACCAGTGCGTCCTGCAGGGAACATTGTTCAAAATATAAGGTTGTACAGAACTGAATAACATTTCCCAGTGTGACAAAACAAAAGAAATTAGTTATAAATTGGTAAACACTTACTCATTTCTGTATGACATTGTTTGAAAGCTAGGTGGTACAGGCTAAGAATCTATATAATCCCATCAATGTACTCTTTCCATGAGTTGCAGCCAAAGGGTGAAAAATGTCACTTAATATTGTGGATGTATAATAAATACACAAATAGCTTGCCATACAAACTCAATTATATGACTGTCAGGCATGTCTAATTTCGACCACCTGAATCTGAAAGTCACTCTGGATACTGCTTATCAAACAGAAGCAGCTGGTTCTTAGAAATCTGTTGAGTCATTATATCCAGGCATTAGTTTGGTTTGGAATGATTTAGAAAGTAGCTTAATCTACTCGTTTTTATATCAAACTAAAACACTCATTCCTCCTCTGGTATAAAGAGTGGTGATCCCCTTGGACTGAGGCATTCCCCTGAACAAATCTTTTGTCAGATGCTGTAATAATCTGTTCAACATTCGCTCACTTTGTATGGCATCTTTTGAAAAATCATTTGCCACTTGTTAAAACTAGTGACATTTAAGTGTTTGGTAGTCCCAGTTAGATTGTTTAATTCAATTTTTAAACTCTATCAGGCATTGCATCTGCTAGTCAAAAATTCTGCTTTATATCAGGGCTATAGAATAAATATACAGCATCCTTCCTTTATTGCGTTGGCAAAATGTCTACTTCTCTTTCTACACCGCTTCCCCAAAAACCAATAAATCCTTCCCTCACACTGGTTTGTCAACGCCTTGGTTTCATTACTACCAGCCATTCTTGCATCAGTTTGGTAGGGAGAGCTTTAGATAGTAGCCTAATCTGCCAATTCTCTGCTTTAAAGTTTCACAATAAGTGCAAAAATCCTTTGTCCTCCAGTAGATGAGTAGCGATGACTTAACACTGAATGCAACAATGGCTGAAATCTGCCAGCAACTCAGTTCAAAAACATGGATGTTGTTACCTTAAGGTTTTCTGATTGGGTGCAATGATTTAGGCTTGCTGATAAGTTTTGTATCAAAACTTTTTTTGGTTTTGTATGGCTGCACGGTGGCGCAGTGGTTAGCGTTGTTGCCTTGCAGCAAGAAGGTCGTGGGTTCGTATCCCAGCCCAGGGTCTTTCTGCATGGAGTTTGCATGTTCTCCCCGTGTATGCGTGGGTTCTCTCCGGGTACTCCGGCTTCCTCCCACAGTCCAAAAACATGCATGATAGGTGAATTGATCACTCTAAATTGTCCCTAGGAATGAATGTGAGTGTGAATGGTTGTCTGTCTCTCTGTGTTGGCCCTGCAACAGACTGGCGTCCTGTTCAGAGTGTACCCTGCCTAACGCCTGATAATTGCTGGGATAGGCTCCAGCTGCCCCGTGACCCTGAATTGGATAAGCGGGTAAGAAGATGGATGGATGGATAAGTTTTGTATGTGCATGTTTGTTTTTATACTCCCCGTAAAAACTAATGTAGCTTCAAACCATGGGTACAATCTGTTTGGCATATCTTGGCTTAGTTTGTTTCATGGTTCAAAATGGACGTAAATATGGAGAGGTAATCGAAGATACTTCGGAGACGTTGACCTTGACCAAGCTCTCAGTTATAGCAGCAAAATTAGGGAGAGACATTCCAGAATGATGCATAAAACAGCATTGAGACTCTAACAATAAGCTACTACAAGTCAGACTTTAATCATCTGAGACACTGGAAGATTGCACGTCTCAGTTGGAAACTCTCATTGTTGTGTTACAATCCAAAGCCTAGAAATGCCAAGTCGTGGTGTTGACTGCCTTTATGCTTTAAACATAAAGCGAGGATGACAATCTTTATTGTAGACTGCACGACAATAGTTGTTTCACAGGAATTCAGATTCTGCCTGGCTTTTCTTGTCTTGTATTTACCCGAACAATAACTTCAAAAACTTCAAAACTTTAAATTGGAACGGTCAGGAAACAACTCAAATTTAGGCAGGTTTTTTTAAGCTTTTTTTTCTGGAACTAAAGAAAGAAAAAGCCGTGCAACATAAACCTGAATTGCAGACGTTCAGCAAGTTCTTCAGGCAAAGTTGTCTTGAGCTATTTATCTTAGTCACCCGAATGGAAAAGACTTTCCCTTTAATCCAGATTTTTGTAGTTGTTTTTTTTTCTATTTATTTTTTGTGACACACCCTGCCAAGGTATCCCTCATGGTGCCCTCCGCTTTTGCTTTTGATACAATCACAAAGTTTGAGTTGAGACACTTAAACTTGGATAACAATCTATTTGTTCTAAAGAAATATTGTGGTACATCCACTTAAAAGATTGTGTGCTTCTTTTTAGTGCACTTGGGTGTGACATTAATGGAAGCGCTTATTGTATTTGTGAGCTAAAAAATTACTGCTGCCACTGGACGGAGGTGGAATGGCAATGATAAATCAATTACAGTGTGCAGGAGAATTAGGCTAATGAAGGTGACAGCAATAGTGATGCCCCACTCAGGCATGACTCAATCCACTCAATGGGGGTGTATGGATGTTTTTACTGCACCCCACACTTGAGTAATGTCCGTTCTTCAGGGGAACTTGGGGTTGTGCTCCACTTCTGACCATTCAAAGACAAGATCCCTTTGAGGTAGTGCTCTAAATTTCTGTCTACATCAACTTTGCACTTTAAGAGTCATAACATTGTTTTTTATAATGACTATGTTTGAATTTATCTTGCCGGACACTGAGGTTCAACATAAGGTCTCTTGAAATGGATCTCTCATTTAACGGTTTTATGAAGCATAAATCTTGGCAATAGGCTGATTTGAATTGATGTGATGCAAAAAAAGAAAAAAACCCAGCGGAAGTTGCTTGAGGCCTCATTACACCCTGCATTCAGTGTCACTTTCTGTTTTGAAATAAATATTTTTATATAATTGAACATATACAGCCTTTCCTATTTTTGCACTAAGCATATTCTTTAGGAAACCTCCCTAAGAACATTAACATTAGGCCTTTAAAAGAGTTATTTCTTGTCAGAGTTTTTATATATTGTCAAAAAATGGTGATTTCTGTTTCCAGACATGAATTATATATTTAGGACTTTTTCATGTTGTCAAAATAATCTCTTACTCGCCGCATTTCTCATACTTAACTCAAAGCTTTTACTTGTAGCAAGAGAGAGTCGAATTATTGCCTTAATCCAACTGAAATCAGACTTTTAAAATGCATGTTTACACTGGGCATGCAACAAGAAGACAGGTCTTATTTTCTGCTCTGCTTGTTACAAAAAATGAAGGTGAATTCGATTAAAAAATAATATTAATAAAAATTCCAAGTGAAAAATAAAAATTTTACTGTGAAATTATTTGCAGATTTTCCAATTTTTTAAGTATCAGGTTATGGTATTGGTTAAGTACATTAGAACACATTAATCCAACCGATCTGGAGTTGGAGGAGCAGCCGAGCTTTTGACAACCAGGACACTTCCCCTTTGGGAAGCGAAGAGACGGGTCAGGGTTTCAAACCGGCAACCCAAATTCCTACCTCTCGAGCCATGGTTGACCTGGCAACAACAACAGCGCAGTGCTTACAAAATAATATGTGTTTGATCAGAAGTCGCCACCCCTTGGCCCAGGACCGGAACAAAGCAATTGGAAATTTGGTACGGGGCCAGACTTTAACTTATTCTTTAGTATCCGAGTCTAAACAATGTTTTATTTTGAAAAATGGTCAGATTCTCTGTGTTACATCCAATTGTAACTCACTCTTGAAACATTGCAAGATGCTTGGTAACATTATATTTTACATCTTAAAACAAACCCACAAGCTAGAAGAATGATTAAAAACAGAGGTTTCCAAAATATTTCTTTGGCAAAAGGAAAAGGTCCAATGAAGAGAGAATAAGAGCCTACAACTTCCCCCCAAAAAAAGAAAGCTACATTTAGCAGACAATAGCAGGAGTCCTACTAAAAATATGGATTTGTCACACAGTCGATTTCTAAGCACAGAGCCCTCGCCCTGCTGTGCTCTGTGACAACCTGCTCTCTTATGAAGCAATGAAGCATTTAAAACTGTCCAAGCCAGGAACGTAACACTGATTCAGCATTGTGGTCAGTTGTATTTTTCATGCACTTTATATTTGCTTTTGTGTTAAGTCATAATTTTAAAGTAAGGTTAAACTTTACCATAGCAACCAGAGGGCTGTTGGCGCAATAATACAAGGACGCAGATAATAAAGTTAGGAGCACATAATGAATTTACATTTCTTATTATATTTTAAAAAAACACATATTTATGCCCTTTTAAAATTTGTTTTACTCTGTTTCATTTGTCTGCCGGTCTGTGTGAATAATGTCTAAAGTTAAACCATTGCGTGGCGAAAAAATGTACTGGGCAACTGTGTTAGAACACAGGCCAACAGACATCAGACCAGTCAGTCTACATCTACGGGACTTTGCTGCTTTGGAAGACTACTTTGTGCTTTAAGTTTCATCAGTCTCAACTTTGTTCAAGAGATGCCATTTTTCCATAATAACCGAATAAGAATCTGTGCTAGTTCAGTGCTGTTATCAGTACTTAGTTGGTTCCTAGCCAGTTATTTCAAAGAACCGGTTGCTTTACAACAGAGGAATTCTTTGTGCTCTTACAAGAGCTGCTTTTTTGCTTCCACACTTTCCTGGATTTGCAAAGATGTGTCGTTAACATATTCTTGGTTAAATCCATTGTCCATTGTTACAAATGGAAATAGCAATCGTCTGATTGGTCACGCCACACTAAACCAACACCTTGGTTGCATGACCGTGATTGGTTGGAGATACCGTTGCAAATTGAAAATGACACTGCATTTACACAATAAGCCACAAGATCTGATATTGTTGGAAATTATGTAGTACATATGCCTGGCCTTTAGATGGGAGTCTGGCCCATGTATGCAGTATTATATGGTTTCAGTCTCATTACACGTAAAGAATTGGAGGATGGCGGAGTGGACAAGACTGATATGCCATGGGCAGCTGACAGTGATGTCACCGTTGTCAAAAGTTCCCGGCCTTCCCTTTACATGACAAAAAAATCTACCAGTGTTGTCATAATTCTCATGTAAACGACAGGCCGAATTGCAGAGAAAAACCTTTGTGTTGCTTTCTCGTGTAAAGTGCTCCTTAGAAAGAGCATACACTTGCCCAGCAAGGAGTTGATGCTACCTTAAGAAACGGGTTGAAACCAATAAACGGATCCTTTGGCGATGAAAAACCAAAAAATAGGTCCAAAGGTTCAGCTAAGCTTACTGGCACTGGGACCAGCTTGTTGGAAAAAGACCCATTATCATGATCGTTGATCATCTTCAATTAAATTTGTGCACCGGTCCCTCTTCCTGCCACCTCCGTCCATAAATTTGGGATAGTGTTCCAAGGTGTACAAGCTTTCACCTTAATCCAAATGTGTCAGCTTCAGTCAGCCTTTTGACAAGGTTTGTCTTTGGGACAAAGAACCCTCCCAAAAATCATGATGCCTTGACCTATCCATAGTGTCTATACTTTGTTTAAGCATATGAAAATATTAGACCATGTAAAGGTGAGTTTGGGAGGTTCACAATTCCCTTCTTTTTCCCTTTATGGATTTATTTTGATTTTTCTTTGATCTCAGACAAGGAAGCAGTTGATGCCTTAAAGTACATCCAGTGTTTCGCCACTTAACTCAGATGTTGCTAATTAACCAAAAGCTTTTGCTTAATTTGAAATTGTTAAGTGAGAACAGGCACTAATTGTTGTATTGGAGCTTCCTAGCTTGCTAACCCGTTGTGTGAAGCTTGCTAACCCCTGTTAGCATGTTAGCATACGCATATTTAATCCAAGCACTGATAAAAGGGTCCATGAGACGTTCGGTTATCGTTAGCCTAGCTCACCATCAGGTATTCATCTTCTTTAATTAGCCTACGTTTTTTCAACATCTTCTCTTTGGGTTGTGAAAAACATTTAACTCGAGGTTGTCAATAGCAAAAAGTACAACTTTATGACCAAGTAGTGATGGGGGCACTCACTTGTCAATGAGCAGTGTTTCTGAATTTCTGCTTTACTCTCACTGGTTAAAAGCTCACTTTTGTCTTCTGCTCTTTACTTGATAAAATTAGCCCCCCACCCCCTTTATCGTTATCTATTTTGTTTTGGTCTCAAACAGCTGTTGTCATGCTTTGTTTCTTGGCTTCTTTCTCTTTTCCTCTCAGCCAGCTGCTAGCTATTCTTCTGGCTGTCATTCTTTTCTTCTGAATGAAGCCTTCGCCTAACCGTGTTATTTACTTTTTGTCAGGAACTCCTTGTCACTACTAACATGTGCTCACTGCACACAAAGCAGATATGGACTTTCTGTTTTGCTTTTTGCTCATACATACTGTTACATACAAAATGGCCACTTGCAGTTAAAGTCATTATTGATTAGTATTGTCACAGTGAGTAGAATTTATTCAGCTGCAGAATAGGTTGCTGAAGTCATTCTGTTTCTTGCAAATAAAAAGACAGAGATGGTTCGTTCAGACCACAAACTCTGTCAGCGTCAAGCAACGCTCACAAAGTTCAACGCATATACACAGAAGATACATTTGTAAGCTGAAGCTAGCAATGCTCGTAGGCGGGCCTTTCTCTCCATGATGTTTTTAACACTCGTGAATCATGGTTGGCTAGGCAGCGTCAACGTCGGGCAACATCACTACAGTGAGACGTTCTGATTGGTTGCCGTGCTGCGTCAACAGCTTTAGGACCGTCAAAAGTTCAACCAGCTGAACCTCTGTGTTGCTAGCGTTATGAGGTTTGAAACTTGAAATGCAGGAAAAGGTTGAAAAGTTCACGGAGCCAACGCTCACAAACCGCCGCAGAGACTGGGACGCTAAACATGTAATCTTGACGTTGCTGATGCTGACAAAGCTTGCGGTCTGAATGCACCATAAGTGTGATCAGCTTTTATTGATCTTTATTGAAATGGTCTGGAAAAGTCTATTAGCATAGCAGTCTACAAGAAGAAGATGAAAAAATTGCTTTACAGAAAAACAAAGGAACAGAGACACGATAAAAATGCAAAGCATCACATAAAAAGGTGGAAACTCTAAAACTCTCTGACCTGAGAGAAATGAACTGCTAAAGAAATCTTTATAAAAAAAATTTACAATGCTTTTCGTACAGATTTCAATTCAATCCACTTTTATTTATATAACGCCGTTTCACAGCAAATCTCATCTCAAGGCACTTTACAACAAAAATAATTTCAATTCAATTATACAAACATTCCAATCAATTAAGTTTTCTATGTAAGGAATCCCAGCCGGTTGCGTTGAGTGATCGATGTGAGGTTGTGCCCGGATCATGCAGACTCACATCACAGCAATTCCTCAGCAATCCGTTATACTGAGCAAGCATGTAGCGACAGTGGAGAGGAAAAACTCCCTTTTAACAGGAAGAAACCTCTGGCAGAACCTGGCTCAGTACAAGCGGTCATCTGCCACGACCGTCTGGGGGTCTGAGAAGACAGAAGATCGATGTTCCCCATCCAGCAGGGGGCATTGTAGTTCAGTAGGGTACCAGAGCGGGTGGAGCTTCTATGGGGAGAAAAATAATGAGAGAAAACTGGGTTAACAATCGCAATAACAGCAGAAAATACATATGGAGAGTAGTAGAAGTAGTGAAGGGTGAAGAAAAGTGGTCAGTCTGTCCTCCAACAGTCTAAGCCTATAGCAGCATAACTACAAAAATAGCTCAGGATATCCTAAGCCATTCTAACTATAAGCTTTATCAAAAAAGAAGTTTTAAAGCCTAGTCTTGAAAATAGATCGAGTATCTGCCTCACAAACTACAACTGGGTGCTGGTTCCACAGGAGAGGAGCCTGATAACTAAAAGATCTGCCTCCCATTCTACTTTTTGAAATCCTAGGAACTACCAGTAGACCGGCATTCTGAGAACGAAGTGCTCTGTTAGGAACATATGGAACAGTCAGATCTCTGTACGATGGAGCTTGATTATTAAGGACTTTATAAGTAAGGAGGAGGATCTTAAACTCTTTTCTGGATTTAACAGGGAGCCAAAACAGGAGAAACGTGATGTCTCTTTTTAATATTCATCAGAACTCTTGCTGCAGCATTTTGGACCAACTGAAGGCTTTTAATTGCATTTTGTGGACTTCCTGATAATAAGGAATTACAGTAGTCCAGCCTTGAAGTAACAAATGCATGGACTAGTTTCTCAGCGTCACTCCTGGACAGGATGTTTCTAATTTTAGCAATATTCTGTAGGTGAAATTAAGAAATCTTAGAATCCTGTTTAATATGGGATTTAAATGTCTTGGTCAAAAATTACACAGAGGTTCTGTAAATTTCAGTTCGTTCACATCCAACGTTTTAATGCAACTTTTCTAGACCTGAGAAGTAAAATGACCAGTAGCAAGACTGTAAAATCTGTCCTCGGACAAACATGGAACAAAGTGTTGTTTTTATGGATGGGCTGCAGTTTCGTAGACACTGTTACAATAAACTCACATATTTAAAATAAAATGCAGCAGATTTACTATTCCATTGTTTTTTCATTTTGATTGGAAACCCTGTATCCAGGCAATTTTTTAAGGTGTTACTAGGTTGATTAAATAATAGTTCTTATTGGTTGCTAAAATTCACATCCGAGTCCATGCACTTGGTCTTACAGCATAAACTCTGGCTGAGTTCTGATTTATAACATAAGAACCTTGCATTTTTGTGACTGAAAACAATCACTTGCTGCAATATTTTATATATATATATTAAATCAAGCTGGAGTAGCATTAAAGTTCTAGATATATTGCACTATCAGGAGTTTTTGTTTACAATCAACTGCTTGGACTTATTTTTGTGCATCCGTAAGGATGAGCTTGGGATTAGGCGATGAACGGCGAAAACCATAATGATGAAGATTATAGTGGAGCAGCTGTTGTACTTTTTGCCGACAGCTGAGTGGTATCTGTGCACCAAGGAAAACAAATTCTGCTACGGTTGAAGACATGACCAAGGTGGCCGAAAACTCTCTGTTGGCTATATTAAGGTGTCAACGCTCATGGAATAACAGCAGAATAAAGTGTAACAACTTGATTCAAGGCAGCTTCAGGGCAATAACATACTACTGACTGAACAGAAGGTGAAGGCTCGTATTGCATTTGACAAAATGTCTTAATAATTTTTGGGACATTTGGGAAAATATTTTATTTATTTATTTATTTATTTATTAGACAAAAGGGGGGCTTAATGGAAGATGTGTTTCCTTGTTGTTAGAACCTTAGATAATCCTTTCAAATAGACAGTTACAGTTATAGATTTTATAGACACTGCACCAACTCAAAAAGTACAGCCTGCTTTAGAGGCTTCTGGTCATCTTCTACACTGCTGCGACCTGTTTTGGTCCATCAGTACATGGGTCAGCTCATCCAACCAAGTCCAGACTACAACCAACAATCAGGTCTGTAGAGAGGATCGTCAGGAATTACCTGCAGTGTAATTTGTCTGTAGTAATGTTAATGTAAATATAATTGTAACAGTGTTTTATGTGAATATATATATTCTGCTTGATTTAGATGCTGTTTTTCATGTTTGTACAATTTAATCTACACTCATGTTTCTACAGTCTTTCAGAAAGAAAAAAAATCTTCAATCTTGTTGGATTAGTTTTTCTCACTTTTATCAAGGCCCAATATGTACACTGAGCAGCTTGTCATCCCCCTTTAGGTTCTTTATGATTTATAGACTGAACATAACGTTGGCAGAAGGGCAAAAAATTGTTTGCCTGGTTGCAGGAGAGCATTTAAAATGCTGATCAATAAACGTACAGGCCTTTCAAAAGGAAACGTGCTGGGAAGCTTTTACAAGGCTTGGACCAGGCAGAGAGAAAGCCATTATGAAAACAGGCTTTGACAAAATTGGTGAGCTCAATCAGAGTCCTGGAAGGACAATTTCTTAGACAACCCATCAGCTTTATGAATTCAACATTGCTCTGGCCTTATAAGCCGAGAACGCTGCTATGTTTAACCTGTTTAAAGGGGAAAGTAGAGTCAATACATGAGAAAAAATAGACGGATGATGTTTTATATCAGAAATATCAAACCATGATTTAGATACGATTGGAGAATATCAAAGTGTGTATTTTGTAGAAGAGTTTTTAAAGCAAGCAGGAGAATATCTCTATATTATGTAGAGCAAAGGGAAGAAACAGATGGTTGAAGTGGTGAACTGTAGCTACAGTGTTAAAATGAGCCTCACACTGTAAACAAAGAATGCTTTTAGAAATATAAATAATGAAAAATAAATGTTTATTTTTGTGAACTTAGAAAATGCAAAGTGAGCAAACAATATTTGTAGTTACTACCTTCTGCCTTCAAACTAGCTTCAATTGTTGTAGCTATACTTGCACAAAGTCAGATATTGTAGGATTATATCAAGTGTATGATCAACCAGTTATACCAAACAGGTGTTAATCATCATCAATGTCAAACATAAGTTGGAACTCAGTAATTGATTAAACAGAAAGAGCTGTGTGCGTGGCTTAAAGCTGGATGAGGAACAACCAAACTCTGCTACCAATGTGAGGTTGTGGAAGATGTCAAGACTGAGCAAAGCAACAAGACACGAATTCTACTGCATCAGCGAGTTCTCTCCCAGACAAAGATTTTTCTGTTCAAGCTCTTTTAAAGAAGCACAAAGAAACGGGCAACGTTGAGGATCGTAAACCCAGTGGTCAGCCAATGAAACTTTGTGCAGCAGGTTAAAGAAACATCAAGCTTGAAAATCAGAAGATGTCCAGCAATGCCATCAGCTTAGAACTGGCAGAAACCGGTGGGACACAGGTACACCCATCTACTGTCTAGAGCAGTCTGGCCAGAAGTGGTCTTCATGTGGAAACAAGGCCAAGCTGATCAAATGTGCATGAAAACGTAGGAGCTGGCGTATAAAAAATGGCAGCACTTGCTCTGAAGTCCTGAGTACAAGTTTGAACTACTTGGCTGTAGCAGGAGGCAGTTTTCTGTCGAAGGCCTGGATAGCGGTACAATAATGAGTGTCTGCGGGCAACAGTGAAGTAGTGGGCGACTGTGGCTCAGTGGTAGAGTAGAGTTGGCTTGCAATCAGAGGGTCGTAGGTTTGATTCCAGATGCCGAGCCATGTTGGCTATCGGGGGATGAATGTGAGTGTGAATGGGTGAATGTGGCTTCAATGTAAAGCGGTCTTTGAGTGGTCAGTATGATTAGAAAAGCGCTATATAAGTTCAGTCCATTTACCATGGTGTAGGTTCCTGGAAAGTTTGGGCAAATGAAGTTGGAGATTTGGTCAAGAATAATGGTGTTCTCAATGCTGGGAATACAGGAAGATACTTATGCAGTACAACCAGAGAGATGTATAGTTGACCCCATATTTATTCTGCATCAGGAAAATGATGAGGCCATTAAGAACAATCTCCAGCGTTAAGAATACAAGAAGTCCTGGAATTGATGTTATGGCCCCTACAGAGCCCTATAATCTCAACATCAAGGAGTGTGTCTGGGATTACATGAAGAGACAAAAGGATGCTAGGAAGCCTAAATCCAAGAAGTTCTATGGTTAGTTCGCCAAGATGTTTGGGGCAACCTACCACCTGAGTTCTCTCAACAATTGTCTGAAGGTGTACCTCGAAGAATTGATGCTGTTTTGAAGGCAAAGGGTGGCAAATATTGATTCGATGTAGATTTCTCTTTTGTTCCTTCATCGCATTTTGTTGTTTGATACTAAGTCATTAACACTTCCAGTTCTGAAAGCCTCATTTGTTTACATCAATTTTTCACACCTGCCTAAAACGTTTGCACACTAACTGTATAGAAATATGCCTTTCTACATTATCAAAGCATAATCTTGTTAATGAATGGACTGAGGAGAAATAACCTTTACATTAGTGGATTTCATTTGTTCAGATCGCAAAACAAATTTGGCTCTTGATATTATCTGCAACCCTGAGAAAACAGGATTCCTAGATGGACACTTCTGTTTAGATTTCAGCTGCTGCTGAAATAGTTAGATAGTAATGGTGTAACGGTGCGCATATTTGTCTTCTGATTTTTCAGACCGCGGCTTGATGAGAAGAACCTTAACAAAAGGCTGCACATGAGTGCAAATGTTTTTTCTTTAGGTGAAACCCAAGGTGAAGATCTGATATCATGTTTGGTGCCCACAGCTATGTTTGACCTTCATCCTTTAAACAAATAATTATAGTTTCTTTAGAATAACATCCAGTTGGCTCATAATGGGATCATTGAAGCAAAAACATCAAACACACCATGTCCACCAAAGATTGTTGACAGTTTTGTGATTTCCCTAAAAGCTTGACCTGCAGGCTTTAATGCAACATTTGCTCCGTCCTTCAGCATCTTCCAGGCTTGCAGCCAAACAAGCTTTCATTAAGCTACTCACTTAATTCTTCCAGTACCCATATCTGCAACCCACTTCAATTTTTATCCCTTATTTAAATCTGAAATTGCCAAGAATTTATTGCCGGAAGGATCCAATCATAAACTATGGAGCTTTGAGGTCACAGAACAGTTGTAACGCTTCCACTTGTGAAAAGTGAACACAAGTATTATCAAATAAAAGGAATACATTTTCATACAACTGAGTTGGAGATAAAACACGAGGCATTATTTTTCCTTTTTCCCAGTCCTATTCTAGTGAACAGGGTTTTATTATAAGACTTGTTACGAGAATGGGGAGTGTCCGATTTGATCTTGTGTAATTTGGGTAGTGCTCGTTCCAGCAAGTTAAAGATGTTTATTTGGAAGTTGGCCAAACCAGTTGACATCTCTCCCTTCTTCCTTTTTCTCTGAGCCACGGATGCATGGGGGCTGCATTACCATGTCCTCCACAAGACAAAGGAGCGAATCTCCAAAATGAGCCACGGCACACAAAGCAAACACTCGGAACCGCTTCCCGAGTGTACGCACCTCCATTTGGGTTGTGTCCAATTTGGATTGACCAATGGGGCGTTGCCAAGAAGAAGATGTAAATGATGCGGAAGGAAAAATGCATTACAGAGAGTAAACCGAATGAGATGAAGGACATCTGTTTTCTAATTGTATGCAAATAGCAGGTTTTCTTAATACTGATAATTATGGGGTTTGAGGCTGCAGAGCACGAGGGTCCAGGATGTTGACATGGATCAAAAGACCCATTGCACCTGGACAGAGCATCCTCCCGTTCTCCCTGGTGCTCAGATGACGATGATGCAGCTTCCTAACCTGCCATCAGCCAGCTTCTCCCAGCCAGACTCAACAGGGTGGTAAAAGCCGGTGATTCCTACACAGATTATTATTGCTAAGAGAAGACCACGTAGTTGTAAGAGAGTTCAGGACATGATTAATAACTGATTCCAATTAAATGATGGCTTTTAAACCAGTTACACCAACAACACTTCAATCCAATGCAACTAACAGGAGCCTCTCTAAAAAGCACCCAGAAAGACTCCACCGGCATGCTTTAGGGTCAACTTATGGGTATCATTTTTAATTATATCTGCTTCTTTTTTTAAGTATTATTAGCGTAATGAATAGCTCTTAACACGGTTAGGCCCAGCCGGCCAGTGATGCTTTTTCCATGGAGAAGAGGCTAAAAGAGAAGACATAAGTAGATAGTTGGATTAGATACCGAGTTCTTGCTAAGGCCATTTAAACAGGAAAATTCTGTAATAAGATAATTGTTTTATTCTGCCTTTTAAAGAAACCCTTCTAGTTATTAGATTCTCAGTTTCAATCTAAACTCTAGTTCCATGGACATTTTATTACATTTTCTTTATGCTTTGTGCTAATAGGTGTGTGCCTTTATGCAACTACTAGTGTGCTCAACTAAGGCTCGATGCAATTCAGTTTATTAATATAGTGTCAATTTAAAATTCATGTCATCTCAAGGCAAACAGCTGCAAAGCTTTTATGAGTAAACTCAACTAATGTGTTTAAATTGTGTGAACCTAAATAAAGAGGTTAAATCAAATCAGAATCTTAAATTTGACAAACTGAAGATAGTCTGGTCTACTCATGTTTGAGATGACACACTTTATGACGTTAAGTTAAAACTATGTATTTGATAGAGGTCAGCCAAAAAATGTTCACTAATTGGCTTAACTTAACTGGTTTAATAAGTCTAAAAATGGACTTAACACAAGCCTGTTTGTTGAGTTTACTCAGAAACTAGTTGCCATATTTAAAGGTTTGCTCAACTACTCCTTCTTATTACTGACAACTCAAATCCCTTTATATTCTTTAAATGGAAACACTATCATGCAGTGATACGGTAGGCAAATTGGCATTGAGTGCATAACAGACAGACAGACAGACAGAAGCTGGATACAAACCTATGACCCTCTAAATACAAGCCAACTACCCTAACCACTAAGCCACAGATCCTTAATGATAACTTAACTAGGAGTATAGTAAGGTAACATAAAGCTCATTTTCTGCTGTTTAAATGTTGTTTACAGTATTTTTACACTAATATTCAACAATTTAGGTTTTCAAGAGTGCAAAACCATTGTAATGTCATTAAATATTCGGCTTTTGAGTCAATGTCTACACATGTTACTTGGATAAGAAGACCCGTAGACGTAGATCTCTTATTAAATTACATTAGAATTGTTTTGCAAACTCTTGAGAACATAATCCAAGTTCCCCTCTGATCAGAAAAGAAGGCAAATGCTTAAAAATATAAGTGTACAACTAAGAAGATCGTGGTATTTACAGTTAGTAGGAAAAAGCTGATGGGATGGAGTTGTAATTTAGAACTCGTGGTGTGAGAGATTTCTCATTTTCCTTCCTCGTGGGTTTGAAAATGTTGTGGTTACTGATCCAGTTGTGATTTATTTTAATTCATCACAGACCATGGATTACATCTGTTTCATTTAGTTTAGTATGTTTTGAAGTCTATCTAAGGTAGTTTAGAGCAATACAATACTCAGGTCTTTCCACTGAGCTTCTCTCTTCCTCCTCTTGTTTTGCATAAATAGACTCCTATGATTGGCAGTTTTATGTGTCATTTTCCAGCCAAATTGCTAAGTGTTAAAGATATTTTCCTCTTCTTTTTAATTATTCATTTTAACTGTTATTTTTGAGTTTTAGAAATGTATAGTGGTTGCTTTCTTGAAGAAAGGTGCACCTTTGTCTACTGATATTAACTGAGTGAGGGTTTTAAATTTAAAGGCAGAGGATAGATTCTTTGGACCGCCAGATTATTTTCAGACTGCAATGCTCGTCTGACAAATTTGGGTAGCTGTCGACAAGATTAACAAGTTCAGTTCTCATTTGGCTTTTCCAAATCAAACTGAAGCTCCAGCAGATGGGTTCTCTGTTGTGTCAGAGGCCATGTATAGAACACGATTTTAACATTTCTCCATAAATGTTCCTTTATTTGTTAAAATAAACTTAAATTGTCTTTGAAATATGCATAAATCTTCAAATAAACTAAATATATTTAGTTGGTCTTGTTAGGAGAGTGTTTTTTTCATCCAATGATAATTAAAACAGGATGTTATAGTGGTACAAACTTATGGAAGCCTTTGAAATAATTTTCAGTTATGTTACTTTTTTGATGCTCATCAAAGTAAAAAAAAAATGGATCCACTTTTAGTATTTATTTTTCTTGAATAAAGTCTAACGAAAGCTTAAAGAACCATGACTCTAAAACCACCAAACCTTTGGGGTTGTGCTGTTTGATTTTTAATTTTCTTTGGTCATCACAGATTTTTCTCTCCCTTTATTATACACTTACTGGCCATTTTATTAGGTACCAATTCCTAAGAGCAGGCTGGACCACCTTATGTATAATGAACCGGCTTAATTGTGTTGACTGTGACTCAATGAAAAGGGTAGTCATGCTGAAATCTAAACGTCGTGCAAATTTTCCAGCTATGTCGTTGTGTGTTTCAGTCACTTTCGTCACTGCCTGGTATGGCTAACAAAGTGGTATTTAAATTGGGCCCATTTACTACCTATTTTGTTTTGTGAATGGAGGTGGAAGTGTTAGAACCACTAGTCTGAGATTTTGGTAACTGTGAAGAGGATTTGAGTAAAGTAGATTCATGTTCGTGTTCACTTAATCAGTTTTGGGATATCTGAGCCTTGTGACTTTGTGCATAAATCCTGGTGTGTCAGTTAAACAGTTTCCCTTGGAATGGGGTCCAATGCGTGCCGAGAAAATGTCTCCCACGCTACTGTCCCATCACCAGCAGTTCCATGTCCTTATCTAACAAGCGTTGTGGTTTTCTGATGCTGTTGCCCATCTGCTTCTCGAATCGACATTTTGCAGAGATAATATAAACTGGTTTTGTAACAAGGAGTTATTTATGAGCCTGTTGACTTTCTGTTTTCTGTTTCTACCAATTCTTCTCTGAGTTCTGACATCGAGAAGGCATTTTGTCCTCACAACCGATGCCAACTGAATATTTTCAATATTTTAGATCTGAGAGATGGTTGTGTGTGAAAACCGCTGCAGCTCAACAATCGTTTGTAATAACCTGTTGTGTACATATGGTAACATTTGCTTTTTTATGACCTATATCACAAACTATTTTGGTTGTGAGACAATTACATTTAAATCTAAATTAGCTGTAAATTAGTCATGATTAATTAAAATTTCTAAATATGATTGAAAAACTACTATTTTCTGTCTAAATGAAGGACAACACCAGATGAAGTTGCAGGACAGGACACATCCATGGGACTTTTTGTTTTGAACTCCACAATCACATTTACACGCTGCCTTTTAACTTTTTCATCTTTTAGCCAGTTGCTAACGCAAACTAACTGGTTAACCTTTCCTGTATGTAAACCTTACATTTTCTCATTATTTTTGGACAACCCTGATCGTCCTCTTCATGGGACTACCACAACAACTGACTGTTTTCAGTCAGAAGCTTGCACAGTTTTGCTGCAACATAGACTGTACACAGCCAGCAGAATCTACAACACTCTTTGATGAATTAAATAGAAGGAGCTACAACAACACTTATTTTAACTCAGGAATCAATAAAGCATTTTTAATTGAATTATCTCCTTCTGGACAATAGAGGTATTAGTTCCTTATCAACATGAGCAAAATTGTGCGGAGTCGAACTTTAGCACAACTCTAGTTCCCGCTGGACCTTGTCATTATTTGTGGTTAGTGTGCAACTGCAGCGTTGGTTAGCTATGTTAGATTGTTTGTTAGCCAATGCATACCTGATGTTGCAGTCATTACTGCAGATTGTTGCATTGTAATACTTTGTTCCAATTGCTTCTTTTGATCGTTTACAACATCTGATCGCGTCTTTTTCTGCAGACTAAAGGCTCAGAAGAGCAGGGAGTGACGTAGACCAATAATAATGCGATAATAATGTGACCGAAACGTTCACATGGAATTGTGGTTCAAATCCTCCATATTGTTTATGTGAGGAGCACTGAAGGTAGCGCGGGCTGAATTGTAGGATAAATGGGACGGATCGTTCTGTGCATGCATTGTGTTTTTAATTCTACAAAGAAATCAACCTGCATTAATGCATTAACCTTACCAGCCCTACTTAATATATAATATTGGATGGTCCTCCCCTCTGCTGTTGGTGTCATATACATGAGTGGTTATTGTTCATGTCAGTCTGTTTAGCACATTTAATTTTTATTTAATTGTTTGTCTTAGCATATGTTTGTACAAAGTTCCGCAGCAATTTCCTAATGTTGTAAATCTGCTCAATATTTGGCAATAAACCCCTTTCTGAGTCCGATTCTGATTCTGTACCTCATATTTTCTGTTCTAATTTTGGATAAAATTGACTTTTTTTTTTTACTTTAGGCTGTGCTCTTTTATCCGTCTGTGCCCAAATATCTATGTTTGCCTGCATTGTAAAAATCTGAGCATAAACCTGTGGGGACCCCATGTTCAGGAAATGTAATTATGTTTAGATATTGGTTTTACATTCCGCTCTTCAAATTAAAAGGAATTCATGCTCCAAGAATGTTTGCAATTTTTATTGAGGAGCAATAGTGCTTGGACCAAAACAAAAAATGTCCCCATTGTGCATAAATACTAGTGACTCAAATGCTGATCCAATAAACTTTGCTTTTGTTTGAAATAATTATGGCCCACCTGCTCTGCCATGGTAACTGAGCTCTAAGTGGTTGATTCAACCTGGACGTCGTTTAAACACTGACGTTTTTAAATTATTTAATATATAAGGTACAATCCGAAGTGCATGACTAGAAGGTAGCTGGGCTTCTTGTCTTCTTTCTTTAAGACATTTCACCTTTTAGCCTAATGGTATATTCGTGTGGTTTTGCAACCATCCACACTTTAAGAGACACAAAGCCACAATTCAGATTATGCTGGTGTTAAATAATATTTCTAAATAGTTATTTGATAATGACCCAAGCTTTGAACGAAAAGTACCAATATGACCAGTTACTCCTTTGACCTTACTGGCTCTAATGGCGTGGTTCTTCTTCCAGCCACTCTGCAGAACTACAGAAGCCTTGTGGATGTGAGACATGATGTTTTCGAGAAACAAGAGAAGTCAAGTTGCTTTCTGTTTAAGCATTGAGTATTGTGATTTCCTGGATGATTAAAAACCTACATCAATATGGCATAAAATAGATTTATTTTGTTGTCATGGTAAAGATGGGAAATGTGTTGTCAATAGAGCAAAAACTCACTACTATGTTTAACAGGAAAAACATTCACAAACCTGAGTAAAAGCTGCTATTTTTTTTAATGTTCTCAGTATTTTTAACGCTTTTTAGACTCATAAGTTTGACGAATTACATCTTAGTTGGAATCTGTTTACAAAGTAATTGCAAAGATGCCAACCTTTGTCAAACATGCAATTTAATCCTTAAAAATTGTTTTTATAAAAGCAATAAAGTGACCTGGATAGTGCTGTTCAGGCTGTTTTGTATATATTACTATTTTACTTTCTCTGTCTTTCCTCTTTAGCTACGGACGACTGGCATTGGGTTTTTAACTATTTGGCAACCTTTTGATATTGATCTATGTTATTGCAAGAAATATGACTATCTCCCACCAACAATGTGGGAAACAAGGTAAATATAGCTTGCTTTTATGAGAGAATGTTCTCCAGAAATCGCTTCAATGGACAACATGGAGCAGGAGTTTCTCCTAAAAGTGGGGCTAAATCCAAAACTCATCCACCTAAAAAGAGAGCTCCAAATCCCAAAGTTGCACTCGTTATCCGAGGGAAAATTCATCGTCTTTTGCAAGGGTCTGCAGATCACCGTGTCCCCGACTCTCAGCTCTATTATCCAGGCGCTGAGCAAGATGGGGAGGAGGTGGATGCCCCTGATGGTCAGAAAGAGCTCAGAAGCATAAATCCGAGGGTCACGGCAAGAGCTGAAGCTTCCCCACCGAAAGGTTCAATCATTAAGAGGCATGCAGTTGTGTCAGGCCCACCATGTGTAGGAGAAGTGGAGCTGAACAGAGAGGGTTGCATAAGACTACCTTGCACTTTACAGCATAAAAGCTCCAGATCCCAGGGAAATCAAAAAAGAATATCCTTCGAGAGTGGACTTCGGGAACCTCCAGAACACATCCAACCTGTCCCACTTTACAGTCCAGTCAGCCCAGACATGAACGGGACAAAGTTTGCATCCGGAACCCGAGAGTATCCTTCACCCCGAATTCGGCCGAAAAGACCATATTCTGCTGGTGACTATTTGGACTATAACTTTAATAGAGCTCTTCCGAATACACTTCTGGAAGAGGATGAAGATAAAGAAGAGGTTTCTAGTGCCATCATTGACCATATTCTGAAGGAGCTACGGGGCATCAACAAGATCCAAGAGGAAATCTCAGACCTCAGGGATTACCTGACCTCAGTGCGGGGCTCAGTCGAGGAGGTATCCTCCTGCGTTGATGCCGTATTATTGGAAATTGAGGGAATTCGTTCCAGCAACAAAGGCGGTTCAAATACATGGTCAGGAAGCAGAGAAGGACCATCCACACGTAGAAGGCCTGTCAGTGCTTATGGTAGTTTAGGGAGCCCAGGACTAAAGTCAGATCCTGACTGTTTTCAGCCAGGTTATGAGGACCACAATATACATGAGGCATTATTGCCAACGAGGCTAGAAGGATCTAGAGAGTACAAAATTGCTGGAATAGCTGATCATCAGGAACTGGAGGAACCTGACGATAATTCTGATCATAGTTCAGATATACCAGAAGGTGCAACAGCAAGAAATCTTAGTTTAAGCTTTCTAGAACATATGGATGGCCAAGATTTTCCAAGCACTAGCTCTTTGTCTTCTGGCCATAGTTCAAAGTCTGAGTATGACCTAGTAGAACAGTTATCTAGACATGAAAGACAGGAGCAAAGAGTGGTCAACGAGGAGGAATGGACTAAGACTATGCCCCCACGCAGTGTTAGAAGGGTGTCTAAGAGGCATGAGGACAGCACCTACCTCAGGAATAGGGGTGTAGAGGAGAAAATAAGCAAGAGTTCTCACTGCTGTGAAGGAGCTGAAAACTGGGATCACTACAGGGAAGCAGGAGGATATGGTACATCATTACAGTCATCCACAGTAAGCTCAGAACCTGGATCTTTTAGCTCCAAAAAGCATTACAACTCACCTGCCAGCACTTCAACCAGGAACCAGCGGCAGTCACTGTTGAGACGTCCTCAAAGTCAATCCAGGATTCACGATCCGACTGTTAACAGCAGTGGAAACTCCTCTATTGGGTTTGAATATTCTGCTGATTTGTCCTACCCTCAGAGTTCAGGTTACCATTCAATTGAGGTAAATGACGGGGAAGCAGAGGAACTTGAGTTTGATCAAACAAACGAGCTGAACTTCACAATGAACAGCGAAACCGAAACCTACTTAAGCTATGAAGATAATTCTGCTGTCACCTGGACTGAGGGACTCTCAGGGATCTCTGGAGATAGTGTTTCAAGACCTTACAGTAGTCGAAGTTGGGAAAACCGACTCTCCGATCCAGGCAATGCAGATGTCCCAGCTGGAGGCTCAACCGTCAAACGCATAGGACGAGCCGTGCTTGATTTTAGGTCTGCTTTGCGTGGTGCGTTGCGCAAACTTGAAGGACCTGTTGGACTAAACCCTGGAGACCAACCAGACTTTGAACTATCAATGCCTTCTTATGAGTTGCCTTTAAAGCGGTTTTCCAACGAGGAATGCTCAGAACAAACCTCTAATCAATTCCAAGAAGGTGATGTTATCTCTGGTCATGTTTTTGATGATTTGTCCAAAAACACCACAACTGAAAAATCTAGTAATCTTTCTTTGGAGCCTTTAGTTGCGAAAACAAACATAAGCCTTGCACTGGATTCCTTAGAGACTTGTCACAGTCCTCATTATCGTAACAGCATCCCCCCATGTTCTGAAGAATCATCTTTGGGGCCTGATAATTTTGACACTAGGACTGGAGTACCTGAAGACGTTATAGAAGTACCTGGTGAAAGCTCATCTAAAAATTCAAAAGGCCATGAAGATGTAGGTGAAGAGGAAGAGCTTTTCCAATGTACTACTGCAGAATCCTTGTCAGCCTCAATCCAGACTGATGAACCTGCAGCACTGGAGGAAAGGCTTCCCACACAGGCACCACAGCAGCCAGTCAAGGATATTATTGGAGACTTGGAGGTCAAACCAGAGGGAGATGCAGTTGAGTCATCAACAGACATGACCCAAAGTGATGAACGCAAGTTGAAATGTCTGAGGACCTTTCAGCAGATTCTGCGGGAGAAGAGGGAGACCAGGCACAACCTTGTCAGCATGACTATATCCAACTTCTCCCACGAGGACATGGAACAAGGTAGCAAATATTTTGAGTTGTGGTCATCTTTGTCAATGCTTTTGGCCTCACTGTAAAGCTGAGATATATTTAATATATTTATATTATGAGGCAAATCTTTTGAAGCAGCAAACTACGATGTTATTGTTAAATATTATAATCTTGATTTCAAATATGATTAACCCACATTTTCTTTAGTACTGTCTTTCTTTTTGTTGCCTCTCTCCTTTAGCTTTAGCATCTCGGTCGTATAGATCATGGGGTCTAGAACTTCTGTTCTCGAGTACCAGTGTCCTGCAACTTTTTGATAAATCCTTGCTTCAGCACACCCATATCACCTGTATCAAAGAGAATTATTTATGGCAACGCCTTGGCAAAACTTGCCTAATTTCCAAGGAGGGGATTTAACCTTCTGATCCAGGTGCATTGGAACATGGATGCTTCTAACAGATGCAGGACACTGGTACTTTAAGACCGAAATTGCAAACCCCTGATCTATAGTATACAAGATGTAGGTACATAAGACAATTAAAGTCCTTCGATCGAGTCAAATATACTGTATTTGTAGGACGACTTCGAAAGCACACCATATGAAATATTGTCTCCTGAAAAGCCTAGCAATTGCAACGTTGAAGATGATAAAATTGATGAATACAAAAGATGAGTGGCTCAGTCCCACTTAGCCCCCCCACTCCCCGTGATACTGTTGCTAAGTTGGACAAGCTATTACAGGTAATTACATGTCAGAGTGGTCAGTGGACAAACAATTCCTCAAGAGGCTCTTGGAGGCAAGAGCAGTTGAGGATAAATCAGAAAGTTCACCATTATGCCGTAATGACTTTGTACAAAATTTCAAACTGGATTTAAATTAAAATAAACTGAAAAGAGAGGTACAAATCTTCATATCTCAAAGCAAAAGGGAGAAGCCTCATCTCATGTCAAACGTCAATCACGGAGTAGCGGAATTGGGTTATGTACTCAGAAACGGCGCGATCAAGTAAGATCAAGCAGAAGAACAGCAACAGTCCCTGCTTCTTCCATGTCAATTCAGTTGTTATTTCTGCTGCTCTGGGAGCCTTTGCGCTGATCAGTAATACTAATTGCTGCTAAAAACGGTGTGGTTTGCTAGAGTCTGTAGCTGATTACTTTAGAGGGCTGAATGTGCATGGAGACATGGCGGCTGAGAGAAGCGGGCAAAGAGATTATCCTTTCAGAAAAAGATTTGGTTAAATTACCCTGACGTTCTGATAGGGGAAACACGCCTAATGTGTTAAATTAATTTACCATCGATTAGTATAACAATAGCCTGCTAGGTGGCTAGTTTTAGAAAACATATTAGCGCTAAGCTTTATGTAAATTATGTTAAATTATAGGACCCGATTGTCCAGATTATACAAAAGGATTGTCTTGAAACGGACAAAAGACATTCTTGACTGTGCGCCCCTGAAGCACAGAGATTTCTCTAAAATCGAAATAAAATAAAAAAAACTCCAGTGATTATGCTATCGGAATAAGATTTATTACAGTTGCATGTACCAAAGGCACATGGTTTTAACCATTTTTGTGTCTTAAACCAAGAGGTGTTACAGGCCCTAATGGTTTTCTTGGTAACCAAACTGGGAGAATTTCCAAGTGTTTTTACTTCCAAGAAAGGTGTGACTCAGCCACCCAACAATTCGATATATTGTACCGCTCTATTTTAAACTACCCATATTTTTTATGTCTTACATGCAATCAGCAAGACTTTCTTTTTTAATTATTGATCTTAAACAATACTTTTTTTGTGCTTTTTCTTTTCTCTTAAATTTCTTCTTGTGACAGCATCTTGCCCATTGGGCAAGTGAAGGACATTTGAAGGTGTGTCAGACCCAAAAACTGTCTACAACGTATTGAGGTGTATCTAAATCTTCTTACAAAAATGGATTTGATCGTAGGAGCATTTTAAAGCCTGTATGCTTCTTAGGTCAGAGTTAATTAGCTCTAGCAATAAAATGAAATCTCTAAAAAGGGTCAGGAGAGGACTGACGAACTATTGATCAAAACCATTTTTAAAGATTACAAGAAAGTTTTTCTATAAGGAGGAGAAAAACAGAAAATATGGTCAGTTTAAAATTTTCTGCTCTGTCCTATACATATATTTAATGTTATCTGTCTGCAGCTCTTATAGAGGATTGATATGCCTTTCTCTGACCACCGGTTTTTGAGCATTTCTATCAGTGTCCTTTTCACTGAAAAAGGGAATATCTACTGTGCCTTCTTTGAGTTTGGCAGGTATTGCTTTTTATCTAAAGCTCCCATGGGTATTTATTGCACTATGGTCTCTGCTGGAATGATAATTTTCGACCCACTTGTGAGTAATGTATCAGCCGCCTCTCAGGACTTCCTTTTTCCTCTAAGGCGTCAGCGGGATCCATTTGCAGAATTAGAAAACATTAATTATCTCCTCAGAAAGCAAGTCGGACATTAAAGACCGCAGATCGGGGAAAATATCACGAGTCATTCTCAAGATAAATTGCACATGTTAATGAAACATTTATGACCTCAGAGCCCATCTCTTGAAAAACTCAGTGGTGGTGCCGTTTTTAAACTTTTAACACTGTTGATTTTACACTATGAATCAAATCGTCCATTTACTGTTTTTTAATCAAATCGGGCACTGACTGTTTTTGTCTCTTCTGTCTGTTTCTGTCCTTTCTCTCGCTGTTTTACAGATGGAAATCAAGATGGAGATCAGGTCACCTTGAAACAAATCTTCCTCAAACTATTCCTTTGATATTTATTACATCACTGTTGTTATATGGTTTATTTATATCGACTCTGCTAGTCCCACAGTTATTGTTAATCGCTTTCTATGAGCGAAAGATACACACACAATATAATCCTCAACAGTAGTAATATTGGGTGTTTCAAGATACAGTACAAAAATGTCGTTTCTTATTGTCATCCTGGTATTATCTGATAAAATCAAAATAAACAGTGTGGAAGTAATAAAAAAAAAGATTGATTGAAAGTTTTTTGGCATGCAGAACTGAAACTCAACCAACACACTTTAGTGTCAATATTTCCCTCTTGTTACTTGCTATTTACTTTCCTTTTTATCCTATGCTTCTGCATTTGCATGCTCCTTTGTCTTTATTCCAGACTTTCATCCTTTACCTTCATTAATGTGCGACCTTTGACATCCTATTTCAGAGCCGAGAGCAAGATGGTGACCCCAGCAAGCACCCGTGGGCCAAGCCGGGGTCTGTCAAGCTTTTATATGTAGTTGCTTGAGTAAATAGGAAAAAGTTTATTCTATTTATACGTGTTTTTTTTTCTGTTAAAGGGCAAACACACCATTCGGCATCGACAGCATGCCAGACCTATGCAAGAAGAGGCCTATTCCCCTTGTTAGTGAACTGGTGAGTATTACCATCAATGCTTTTTGACATTTTTGATATTTACTGAATGATCATTTTCGGCATGGGAAAATGAAGAAACAATATACCAAACAAAAAGATTCAATACTGATGAGGACTAAAATTACTGTTGAAAAAGATGCTTTCAACCCAAAATCTTAGAGCAACAGCAGCTGAAACTTTTAAAACTCATATTAATTATGTATTATTGCTGAAAAATATTGACTATGAATGTAAATTTAATGCTTTATACTGTGCGTGGTTATTCTTTTATGAGACCATCAAAGAGAATATTTTATTTTAATATTAAGTGAGAAGGCAATGAAGGACGAAATTTAATTTATAACCCCAAACAAATAGTTTAGGTATTTTAACGAACCCCAGAAATGTGACAGAACTTGGACAGTGATGCTGACCTAAACTAATTAGTTTTATTATTTAAATGGATCCTAGTAGTTATTTTCTAATCATAACTTAGTTGTTTTCTTATTAAAAAGGGCCTGAAAACAACTCTGTTACGTCAACCGAGCAATTCTGGTGTTCAAATAAAATGATTACATTAAGTTTTTTTTATTATTATTATTTTAACCCAATAAAACAAAGGCTCTTGTTGTTTTTTAACCTTCATCCATAACAAATTTTGTTTCAACTCATAAAATATGGATCGACAGCAGCTTCTAATACCTGCTCTGCATGGAAGAAACATTCACAGATGAAACATGTGAATATTAGGTGATCCTTCCTGTTGCTTCTTGTCAGGCTGATCTAATCACGAAAACACATAACACAGTTATAGACTATGCAGATTAAATATTAAGCTCAGTCGATATCAGTTTAGCAGGGTAGCAATATTTTCAACCAACTACTTGTAGTTAAAAGGCAAGACAATATTTCTGTATTTCCCTGTAGGATGTGAACCAAGATAAACACATTTGCACACATAAAACAATGTTCCCAAGAAGGTTATTGTTCCTTAAGAGAAACTACAGGACAAGTACGCAAAAAAGCATTTTTACCTTAGCACCAGCTGTGTCGGGATTTATTTGTAAGCTTGAAAAATGTAAGAAATGGATGGATCAAGCTGTTCCAGGCTTGGAGAGCTCCTTCGGTTCTGCTGCTTCTTCGTTGTATGATGGAGCTTCCTCCCAGCAGCTGTTAGACTCTAGAACCAGGAATCAGTGCTCCCTAAAAAACTCAATAAATGTTTACATCTCTGCTGTAATTTTCACTTTTTTTCTCAGTTCAAAAAATATTTCTGCTGCTGTTATTTGCTTGTTGGCATAGTTTGTCTTTTTTTTTTTTTACTTCCTGTAAATAATACGTTTTTGATACCCAAACACACGAGCATTCTGTGATTCATTTTAAGATATCCTGCTCAGTTGCACATTCTTCAAATCTGATTAAGTCATATTTTGTTTTTACTAGCCGCACAGTACTTCAGCTTTGTCACTTTTCCCTTATGCCAATATATTATTATTAATTCTTATCTTTAATATATATTTTTTCTGTTTTAAACCACTTTGCTGCTCTTACAGCAGATTTTTTGCTTCTCATAAATTAATATTCCTAGGGGTTCTATAGTGGTTTCTATTCAGATATTTTAAAAAAAAGGACTGATTGAACTCGATTTAGACTTCTGAATATCATTAAAAACTAACTAAAAACAATTGTACAGGTTAAAGCATATAGCTGCTTGACTAATTTCTTTTCTGTCTCTCTTTGCCTATGTTGCCTCGCTGTCATTATCGCTCTTCAGGCTATGGTGAGTAAAAGACAAGCAGGATTTTATTTGCTTTTGTCTGCTGGTTTGATGGGTTTTATTTGAAATTCAGCGACAGCCCTGACTGGAACAAAACGTTTCAGTCTACTGGCTGTGGAGTCGTACTTTGTACGAGCATGCAGACCTACAAGCAAATGCAAAATCAAATCGGCTGTGAGAGGTTTTGTGTTGTGTTCAGTAAACTGAACTGGACTGAAATAAAAGGAAAAGGCCTTGTGCATGGAATCAGTTTTATATGTCATTAACTTCCTGTGCTTTCAACCCTCAGTTTTAATGCACATATCTTGTAAGATAATGTGCCTCTGTACTGACATTCACAAGGTAGAGTTGTTTAACTGTAAATATCTTGCTACTCTTGAATTATGAATTACAACCTAAAAAAAAACAAAACATGTGGTTCTGTCAGATGGAAGATTTCACTTTCTGAAAGCAGGGAAAAAAAGGTGAAAGGAGGTGTTTACAGTGCAGGGTCATATAGAGAAGCTTTTTAACTGGTCTCTATATGAATAACATAGAAGCAAAAAAAGAAAACAAAAACTGTCTAAATGAGGGGTAAAACAGACTGTCTCAAGGAAAAACAGCGGGGGAAAAAAAAAGGCTTGTAAAAGCATAACACACTGGGCATAATGTTCACAGCCAGCTAAAATGACCTCTACACTACTTAGTATCCTGGTATAGATACGTAGTTCTATTGCAGTGGCATAATCACGGTTTGAGTCAACCTTTAAATTGAATCTATCCATCCATCTTGAATTATGTCTTCTCCAGTCAAATATAGTCTGGCCACTGAGTTCTGTTTAAAAAAAAATAACTCCCCATTGCTCCATGTTTTTGCAGCGTCATTAGTATTACTCTTACAGTGGAAATAATGTACTTGAAGCTTTTTTTTGTTATGTATACACATTCAAGTACAGCTGGGATACTTGGCAGTTGAAATATCAGAATATACCAATTTTATTAAGCATGAATTATCCTCAAATATGGGCAAAGTGTTATTGAAACATTTCTAAACATTTTCACTGACTGTTTTCAAGTGGTTATATTCTTTTCTACTCTGGCTACGTCCGCTTGTATTGTATTATTTTAAAAAATCACATCTCAAGTCAGTTCTATGATTTTAACTTATTTAAGTCATAGAACATAATAAGATCAAATTAATTTGAGGAATAAAAAGGGAGAAATTGATTTGAAAAAAGAAAAAAGAAAAAAAATTATCACAGTAAAAAAAAACATGAACATTTTTGTTTTATTTTCTTGATTATAATGTAATGAAAATGTACCGAATCATGACTTCAAAACCCCCAATATGGACCTAATTTTATAAATTATGATTAAATCATGATTACCCCACATATCACAAAGCAGTTTATTCTCATGGTTACTGACAGCTTTGGGTTTTTAAAGAAGAAAAGAAAGCGTCTGAGAGACGTTTCAGGTGTGACGCAGCATCAAAGAGTCTTTGCAGCATCAAAAACCGCTTTTCAGCTTTAAAATTTTCCTCATGTCGGTTAAAGATTTATGAAGAAAAGCTCCCAGTATCCTGACCAAACCATGTTTGCTGCAAGCTCGTCCAAACCCCTCTGCAAATGAAAAGAACAAATAACAACAAATATTAGATAGATAGATAGATAGATAGATAGATAGATAGATAGATAGATAGATAGATAGATAGATAGATAGATAGATAGATAGATAGATTGATTGATAACAAGAACAACATGTAATTTAAATAAAAAGGGCGGTATATAAAGGAAGTTATATTATTATTAACAGTTGTCTCACATAATTATACTTTTTTTCGAAATTGTGGTGAAAACATTAAACAGTTTTTTTTCTATTTTATTTTAATAACTTCTATTTCATTCGTTAAGAAACAAAATAAGGAATTTAATACAACATATTTTACAATCACTTGAATGAAAAGGAGCAGAAGGCAGGAAATCGTATATATAATCTGGCCCACTCACACCTGTAATTACATTATCACAAAATAAAATGTTTAATGAATAAAATGTAAAAAAAATAATAATACTGCTACCAACCAGCGTGTCAATGATTTACATATACTTATTTTCTACTTTTGGGATATATAACAAGAAAAAAGTCAAAATAATTCCTTATAATTTCCTGTCCCATCCTTAACATTCTTTTTAAACAAAATTATAATGTTTTGCTTCTCATAAAGCTTTTAAAGGTTTAATAAAGGAAAAAATTGTTTGCTGGTTATAAAGAAAAAGCTGAGAGACGAAAGGACAAAGAATATGTTGTTTTTTGGGATTTCACCTTCAAACTTAAAAGAAACAAACATCAAAAACAAAAATTTCTTCAAAGAATTTATTTTTTCTTGATCTGTGATTATTCCCTTTCCTTTTGTTTCCAGACAATGATACAGTCCAGGAAGGCCAGACTCAACCACGCTCTGGCCACTCGGACCTCCCTAAAAGACGAAGATCTTGTGAGTAAATTTTGGCCAGCATTTCTTTTTAACTCGTTCTGTGGCCAAGCTGTTCACCTTTTGTTGGAGATGATTCTGAGAGAATTCAGTTTTGCTGAATGAGCTTTCTGGATCCAGGGTGTGTCTTCATAATTCTTATGGTTTGCTTTGTGCTGACTGTGCTTTAATTTACCAATTCATAATGATGATTACATCTGACATTGGAGTAAACATTAATAATTCAGGCAAGCAAAGTGGGTTATTTTACAGTATATAGGAGAAAACAATCTAGTTGAAAAGGTTTTGAAGGTAATAGTTGGAATAGTTTAAGGAGAACTTTACCTGCAGGGTGGAAATACAAAATATATAATATCAAGAAGGAATAAAAGACCATCTTTTCATATTTTACATAATGTTTTGGTAAATATAGACCCACTTCACCTCTTTATTTTATATTCAGAAGTATGTTTCCCAGGCTCCTGAGTTTTACTTTGATTGTGAGAAAAAATAAGAAGCAGTCGCTGCGTGTTTAATTGTCCCTAGCTGCCCTGTGTTTCCCTGATTGCCTTCCTGATTCCCTTCCATTTAAACCCCTTTGTGTTCACCGTCTTTTGTCAGATCGTTAGAAACTGAATAAAATTGAAAGAGAATGCAAATGCACAGGACACACAAACACTCAGGTCAGATCAATAATGCTCAAAGCAACTTAGAGATTGAGGCCATGTCCATACATAGCCGGGGTTTTTTAAAAACAAAGATTTTCCTCCGCTCCTTGAAAAAAAGAAATATATATATATATATATATATATATATATATATATATCTCCATCCACTCGTAACCGGATAAATGCCTTTTTCAGCACATTTATAGACATGGCAAACCTGTAGGGGGCAGTAGTTCTCCTAAATCCTATCCGCTCAGAGAAACTTTATATCCTCTATCTTTAGTACGCAGAAGTCATGCAGCTTATGAAAGCAAACAAACAAAACGCGCTTTAACAATGGATGATACCAACACATAAATGCCGTTTTTGAGAGTAAACACAGGTCGCACATGTGATGCTTGAGCATTTTTTGTCGCGGATAGTGAGGTTACGGTTCTTAAAACTCCGTTTTCGGCCTTCCACACGCAGATACTGAAAACGGAGAAAACGCAAATCTCCACTTTGTCCGGAGTTTTCAAAAAGATTAGTTTTTGGTGCCGAAAATCTCCGGTTACGTGTGGATAACGGACCAAACCGTAGAAAAATATCTCCGTTTTGTAAGATACCGGGCTACGTGTGGACAGGGCCTCAGTAAGATCAAGGAAATTAAATGAACAGATTAATGGAATAATAAAAGTAACAAAAGCAACAAATCAGAAATGTAAGGAAGGAGAGATTGCATCACACAAGAACCCTCTCCAAGTAAACTATTAACAGGGTTTCTACTTGAGGCTCATCCTGGATGTGTTTCCACCTTCTCCCATTCTCCCACACTGGATAACAGCAGGGTTCAATTCTTCAGACTACAGGCCTAGAATCACATTAAATCTGTGTTTACGTACCATCGCAGTTCTTTATAACATTACAGGAGGTCACATTAAAATGTCCCATAATTACAAAAAAAATAACAGTTACTTTCTTCGTTTTTTTATTCCTGCATCTTTAGCAGGTTTAGATTTCCCTTTTGCTTTTTTCCAACATGTAATGAAGTAAAGTCGAATTTTTTTATCACCTTTTATAGAAAATCATCATATGTATAGATTATCAAAGAACCATCCAAACTGAAAACAAAGAAACAAAGAAATTCACCTAAAAACCCAACAAAAACCTCAACTCAAAAACTTTTTGACTCTTCCCTATTCCCTGTCGACATGCCCCCGGGTATCTCACAAAACGGAGAAATTACTCTGCAGTTCGTCCCGTCCACAAGTCTTTCTAAAAACTCCGCCCAAAGTGAAGATCTGCGTTTTCTCAGTTTTAAGCATTTGTCTGCGTGTGCCTTCAGAGCTTTGTTGGTATTATCGATTGTCTAAGCGCTTTTTGCTCGCTTGTTTTTACAACCTCAGTTACGGCTGTATATAGACGTTACTCAGAGTGGATAGCATTTGAGGTGAACCACTGCCCTCTACAGGTTTGGCATCCGCCACCCGAAGCTGTGAGTTTTCTCCTCATTGCTTCCATGACCCTTAAACAGGAAAACATCACTATAGAATAGCGAGATGTATCTGGAAGCGATGTGTTGCTGCCCGTGTCGTCAACCGACAAGGCAGCAGAAGAGGAGAACGAGCCCTGACATCATTGGGATGCCAATCCATTTAAATTCAAATATATTTTTCATGGGGGCGAGCATGAAAACAAAAAAAGCAACAGCCTTTTCTTCTTCTTTTTAATAAAGTTACAGAATGAGCGATGCTGAATTGGAAAATGAATAGGCAGTTTACATGTTTTCTTTTTAATCTGAATGGTATTTGTAGTCAGAAAATTAAAAAGAATTTCTACAAATGCATTTTAATATTTTGACATTTCAGATTGAATTTTGCTGGGGTGTTATTGAAAATTAAATCTTGAATTTCCTTTTATTTTTCTGTTTAATAAAGTTACAGAATAAAGAATGGTGAATTGGAAAATGAAAACGCATTTTTGATTATTTGTTTTTAATAGAGTTGCACCAATCCAACTTTTTCAATCCTGATACCGATACCTTGATTTTGGGTATCTGTCGATACCCGATACCGATCCGATAGTATTGTTGAATTAATAAACTGTATAACTTCCTCCTTATACCTTGAAGAGACAAAACGGCACCAGACTTTACTAACTAAACATAACGCTGACAAAATAAAAGATGTAAAATCTAAAATTACCACTAAAAGAAAATTTCAAGTGAAAAATTTATATTTTTTTGTGAATTTATTGCAGATGTTCCGATTTTGAGTATCGGTTCGTGGTGTACATGTACATTAGACGGTATCAAGGCTGATTCCCAATACCAATATTGGTATCGGTGCATACCTATTTCTTAATTTTATTTTTGGGTCAAAAATGGCTGCTAAATAAAAAAAGCATTCCTGCTAATCCATTTTATTTTGACTTATTTTATAGCATTTCGGGGTTTTTTTCTAATTCATGATTCTTTTTAATTTTATTTGTGAATCAAAAATGGCTACTACATTTTGAAAATGAAACAAGCACTCCTGCTAATTCATTTTATTTTGATTTATTTACATATATATATATATATATATATATATATATATGCTTCCATACTTTGTTCTGCTCTTTACGCTTGTGCCGAATTGGAATAAAGCTCAGACCCTTAGAAAAGAAGCATCCAAACAATCTTAATTTCATCACGATGCTTAACTATAGGCACGGTCCATGAATCATGTTAGATCTTAAACTTTTTTTCTCAGGACAAGTGATTTTCCAGTTCAAAACGATCAAAAGGAAAAAAAAATTGCTGCTATGTTCTGCTGTCTGTCCTCATACTTCCTCCGCGTTGTCCTTCTATCCTTCACGGATAGAAGTGGGACAGAAGTGTCTTCTTTGTTCTTTTTCTTGCTGAAAGGCCATTGTATATAAGTTTTCATCTCAATGTGGGTACAGAGGCACTAACAACCACCTGCTTCCAGTGTCTAACCACCCTAGCATCCTTCAGCACCTTTGTCAGTTGGAGACTAAAACTGGATCAGTAAATCTTCCTCTCTGCAGCTGACCTTTCACCTTGAGCTTCTCGGTGGTACACTACACCGTTCCTTCAGCTGCTGCATCATTAGCAGCATTTATTTCTTTTTTTTGCGTTTGAAATTAGCTACACTGCCCTGCATTCACATTCTGTCCTGTTACAACCCCAAATTTTGACTTATTTTATTTGGATTTTATGAAATCTGAATAAAGGTGTCAGACTATAACCTTATGCTTTTTATTTCTAAATCATGTATTCTGTTTCCTTCACTTCGTAGGACAGACATGTTTAAACCTTTTCTCCTACACCTTCTTCTTTTTCCCCTCCTCTCGTTATTTTCGTTTCAACAGAAAAACCACGTATACAAGAAGACGTTGCAGGCACTGATCTACCCCATCTCCTGCACCACGCCGCACAAGTTTGAGGTGTGGACCGCCACCACGCCCACCTACTGCTACGAGTGCGAGGGCCTGCTGTGGGGCATCGCTCGGCAGGGGATGCGCTGCGCCGAGTGTGGGGTCAAAGTTCACGAGAAATGCCAGGAGCTGCTGAACGCTGACTGTCTGCAGAGTAAGTTCACTAACTAATATAGATAGGTTTGTTTTTGTGCACTGAGTTCTAAGTAACGAGCACAACAGTTCTTACGCCACATTTACCACCACTAATCTGCATAGCTGCTACTCAGATCTTGCAGCATACATTAATCTAACACTAAACCAACGCTTTGTCTGCACTGATGAAAATTCCCTTACATTGGTATGCTCTATGCTTGAAGCTAAAAGTGATTTGTTTATTATTTATTTAGTGACGTATTTATTAGTGCTGTGTTGGAAAAAATTTTTGATTCTGAATTGATTGTTACAGAAATCGAATCGATTCACAAGCTCAAAAAAATGGTTTTCTTTTTTTTTTTTTTTGAATACTTTGCTCTTTTTACATCTAAAATAGGGAGGAAAAGTCACCATTGCCACTTTTAGTCTTGTGTCTGAAAGGGTAAATATAATTTCCCCCGGTGAACTGTAACTCATCCACTGTTAACTCATTGAATTATAGGCATATAATTAAGATAACAGTTTAAAAAAAAAACTTTTTTGATAGCACTGACCCATATCAATATCGAATTGGATCTCATCGAGTCGAATCGAATCAGATCAGATCGTGAGAATGGATTCTAACTCTTGAGAATCGGAATCGAAACAATTCTTGAAGTTTGAATCGATACCCAGCCCTATTATCTATCGATCGGTTTTCCAATAATTTCATTGAACATTTAATGAAGATTTACAGATGGTCAGTTTTTCCTTAATGGTTCAAAAGATTATCTAAATCAAAATGTTACTTCCCAGTAAGTAGTGTAACCTGTCCTGATGCAGCAGAACACTGTGAGTTCCACACCCTGGATCCCAGTACACACTATTTTGAACCACTGCCCGGTTACAAAAACAACACACTTATAGTTCTCAGAAAATGACATTATATTTTATAATATACAGGGTTTTTCCTGGCTCAAATTGAGGCAGACGTGGTACGAATCTGACCATGTGACGACACACGCATATATTCTCTGCATTCAACTCACTCATTTTTTTACAGGCAACATATTTTTTTGTTAAGCGTTCTAATAAGAATATGACGATTATCATGTTAAGGCCTTTTTATTAAAACAATATACGTACATGCAAAAATAAGGTGGACACATCAAATCTCTCCGTGGGAGCACTGGATTTGTTTTTATCTTCTAATCACACTCAATAAATATATTTCCTCTTACTTTCCCAGTTTGATTAGAACAGCGGGAGAGCTCTCTATATCATCTCTATAATCTGTTTAGATCCACAAATGTGATCGCATTTGTAATCTGTGGTACTTTATTTAGAAAAATGTGACTATAGTTTCACAATTGACTGGATCACTCGCGCAAAAAGTAGGTCAGACGCTGAAATGATCACTTCAAGGCGCTCCAAGGCGGGTCTGGACCAGGCTTCATGTTTGGTGAGGACAAACCCGCCATATAAAGTGCTGGGGACACGTCCCCGGTGTCCCCAGTTAAATGACGCCTATGCCTGAGCCAGTTTAAATTGATTCAGCCACTGCTTTTTAAAACCCAATACCTCTGTGTTTCCTAGGAGATCTGGAATGTTTTAAAAAAAAAAGTTTAATAACTTTAAATGACGTACACGTTGGCTTTGTGTTGTTATGCTCTTGACTTGGATACGGACCAACATACCCTCGCCTCGCCGACTCGTTCTGTCCTGACACAATTTTCAAATATTGTCATGATTATGATTACCTTTTAACTCCCTGTTACAATAATTTCCACTGTCTTATATATATTCCTGACTATCCTCGTAATGTTGCTTTTTAAAGTAGCAGTGTGTAGTTTTTGCAGTACATCTTTGAAAATAGCCATTAAAATATTATGTTATAATAATTACGTAAAGCACATTAACTGCAAAATATTGGCGATATTGTAAAAAATGACTTTGAAAATACGTTTTAAAATACACTGGTCCTCTTTTCAGGGGAAAGCCATTTTACATGACGTCTTTACTTCTACAACAGCCCGGACGGACAAAGCCCACCGAACACGCCCGGTATTAAAACATTGATTTCCCCTCAAAATGTAAAAAGGTTTCGCCATAAATACATTTTTACCTCTTCGCTAGTTCCAAGTGATGAAAGAGAGACTGATGTGCTCGTCATGTTGCTGCAAATAGATCATTCTCAGGGAATTGAGCGTTTGAAAACAGCCCTAGTTGGACCGCCGTTGTTGAGTTTCTTACTCGAAGACACAGATACCGCATGCTTGTGATAATTTAGGTATGCACTGCCCCCTACTGGCCGAAAATTACACACTGTGCCTTTAAAATAGTGGCTAATTTTCCCAGCCATATCTGCAACGCTAAAAACCATTAACATTACTCTGATACAGAGGATTTTTTTGAAAAAGCATGACATGCTTAGATGCAAAAACATAACGATGTTTACCTGTTTGAAGAGCCGGGGAAATCAGGACGCCAATAGCACCAACTAGCAGGAAAAACCTATTTTTACAGTCTACGGGGAAAAGGAAATCGTTTTCTGTAGTTGCTTCAGCTTTTTCCAGTGTAACGCTGCTGATACAGCACCCCCGTAGTTGCACACTGCTGCAACTGCAGTTAAAATAACAATATAGCTGGGGGCAGAGCGGTACAAGCCTGGAGCGGCACAAAATTACCTGGAGGAGGCCGACACGTAAATTTGAACGCAGGAAAAACCATGATATATATTTATATTAAAATGAAAGCAATTATTTACAAACTTATAGTGGTGTACTGGTACAAATTAAAGTTCTGCCTGTGTTTTGAGTTTTACAATCACGTTTTGTTACATTTTCGGTACACTTTAATAAATAAAATAAAAATATGAATGTGTATAGAACTTTTTATTTACTTATTAATTAAACATAGAACGTTTTTACCTTTAATTCCTTCTGTTCAATTCCTAAAACTATTTAGGATACAGGTTTATTAGAATGATGATGGAAAAATCTGAACGCTGTAGGTCATTTTTACAGATTATTATTCACACTGACCACTAGTTGCAAAGGCAGAGATATTTTCAACGTTATGCACGGATTTCAGATAAATAAATCCATTAAAGATTCCCAGACACTTTGATCACCAATAAATGAGCAAGCATTACATGTGGAGCAGGAACCGCAGCAGGTGAATTCTAAGTGCAATTGTTTAATAATTTAAGAGGTAAGCACTTCAAGATATAGCACATTGAATGTGATCTTTCTGAGATTTTAAAAAACAATGGAAAGAGCTTAAATCTTAAGAGCCCAAATGTCCCCTCTAGTGCCTTTAATCGTTTTATTATACTTAAATAAATGCAAAATCCTGTTTGAGGATCTATTGATGATTCTTCTTGATTGGTTTCTTTATCTTCAGGAGCAGCGGAGAAAAGTTCAAAGACGGGTGCAGAGGATCGGACGCAGCACATCATCATGGCTATGAAAGACCGGATGAAGATCCGCGAGAGAAACAAGCCCGAGATCTTTGAGGAGATCCGGAAAGTGTTCGTCATTTCTAAAATGGTTCACGCCCAGCACATGAAGAGCATCAAGCAGAGCGTGTTGGACGGCACCTCCAAATGGTCCGCCAAGATCACCATCACAGGTTAGAGTAAACACTGTTTTGACATTTGCTGTGAAATACAAGGAAGCATTAAAGAACTGTTGGTAGATGATAGCTCCTCTTCATGAGGAGGAGCAGCGGCCCTACTCTAAGGGAGAGCCCAGACACCCTGTTGGAAACCCATTTCAACCACCTGATCCCATTCCTTCTTTTTCTACCCAGAGCTTCTGACCATAGATGAGGGTATGTACGTAGATTGAACTGTAAATCAAGAGATTTTCTATTTCTTTCACCGCAACAGATACTGCAGCAATATGCCTATCAATCTCCCGAACCGCTTTTGAACAAGACCCTAGCTAGATTCTCCATCTTCTCTACTTGGGGCAGGAGCTCATCCTCGTCTGTAGAGGGCACTCTACATTTTTCTGGCTTAAGATCGTGGTCTATATACATCTAGATTGGTCTAAGCTGGAAATCGAGTCCCGATGAAGCCAGCAAAAAGCAAAGACCTGACCCTGAGGACCAACACCAACATCAATCAAATTTAATTTGTACAGCACTTTTAGTAATAAAATCTGAAAAATAAACAAAACACATTTAAACACAGCCAGTTAAACTCTCGACGCACACAAGACATACGCTTACCCCGATCCCTGACACTCCACTGCAGAAACACAGCTAAATGCATTTCTATCTCTGCAGGTGAACATACAATAACAATAACCATCAAGAATGATACCAACCACAGGGACTGCCATGATCAGGGTAGGCTGATATATACAGCACAGCTATTATTATCATAATTATTATTATTATTATTATTGCTAGATAAAATATAAAAATATATAGATATAATAAAAATAATAACATTAATCATTGACAATAAATAATTAAATGAAAGAAAAAAATTAAATAATAAGCCAAGCTGAAAAGGAAGGTCTTATCCTTGGTTGCACCTGGAAAATCTCTCCACAAAGGTTATGAATAAAATCGGATATAGACGCATTTTACTTTTATCCACCGGCTGCCTGTGGGTCAGCAGCACCGTTGTGCGTTCATTGTTCACCCGATGTTGTTAAGTCGAACGATCCGGATATGGAGTTCATGTTTGTGATTCCCATATTGATTTGGCTTAGGTTTTATGTCAGAAGACCTGCCTGACACAACTGTCTGCATTTTTCTTGACTTGGGACCGACACAAGAAATCACTGGATTGTGACCCCTTATGGTTGCATTTGGGGTTAAATATGTGTATTTTGCATATGTAAATAGAAAGGGTGTGACAAATAAAAGGGCAGAGTTGACCTGGAAGTTTGCAACCTGTCACCAACAGGACATATAAACACTAAGGTGTTCAATTAAAAGTTTACTGCCCCCGGAATATGCAACTACCCTCCCAGCTAAATATTATATATAGATATTTGTAAAGGAAGCTGTAATTCACATCTTGCCATACTCTGGAAATGGTTATTAAAAATTCAAGGAAAGCAAATCCGAGATTCTTGTCTCAACATCTGACTCAGTTGTCATAAACATTTGTGGGTGAGTGAAAACGAAGCTCCGTGTCACCGAGCACGTCAGGTTGATGCAGATACAAGCATCGAGGAATGCGTACCTATCCCCACATCTTTATTAAACCCCACCTCGAGTTCAGCCCCACCATCAAGGCGACTGCTGTTACCAAAGCGACCAGACACATCACATCACAGCGTGTAGTGGCAGCGGTGTTGCCATGGTAGCCATCACATGTTGTCTCTCCAATCAACAGTGATGAGCCCAAAGATGCAGGGGTAACCTTAAAAGCTGGGCCTTGGCTGAAATTAATTCATGGTCACAGGATTTTCTTTCTGCTCATCAAGGCTGAAGCACATAATTTGACACTTACCAAAGCAGACTTTATCATCTGCAATTTAAAAAAAAGCATGTAAAAGATAACAAACGTACATTTTTCATTACATTACCTTTGAATAATTCAATCAGACATAAGTCCTCATTTTGCAAAGTGATTAAAGTTAATGGTTAACTGACAGGTAATGCTTTTTGATCTCCTTGGAATAATTCTCACACAATTAATGCAAAATTCTCTTTCATGTGGATGTGACGCTGTCAGTCATTAAAGGAATCAAAAGAGGATCCCATAAAAATTATAATGTGGTTGTGAATTTTACTTTTCAAAAAATTTGCGTCAATTCAGCCTTTTTTTTATTATGTAAATCCTTAAATGCAGGGCAAAACTATTTTAAATGGTGTAGAGGGAAATTAACTTCCCACATCACACTGTTGATACCGTTACCACAGTGAAACATGGTGACGGCAGAATCATGCTGTGGAGAATTTGCTCCACAGCAGCGGCAGGGAAGTGGCTCGAGGTTTATGGAGCTCGACGCCAAACAGTACTTGCAGAAAACCTTATAGAGGCTGCAAAAGAGCTGAGACTGGAGGACGACCCTAAGCATGCAGCCAGAGCTACAGTGGGGTGCTCTAGATCAGTGGTTCTCATTTATTTCAGGTATCAGTTAGTCGACTGATGCCATGAACCGATACTTAAAATGTGGAAACTGCAATAATTTCACTGAAAGTTTTTCGTTTTTTACGTGAAATTTTGGTTTTCTGGTCATTTTTAATACTTTATTTTTTATCTAATTCTTCATAAATTGTAACAAGCAGAGAAGAAAATAAAACCTGTTTTCCAATGCATTAGATATTTTTTGTGTGTCAGAAGTATACATACATATATAATTGAATACATATATAAAAGAATGCAACTATGAAGTCAATTAAGATAATTTAAGAAATCAAATATCAAAAAGACTCACATTTACTGTTATTCACAAATAACTGTGTCGTTTTTAAAGAACTAAAAAATTATGTACAAAACAAAGAACCTCATGTTTCTCACATTTTCTAAAAAAATGTCTCCTTTTTAAAATTCTTTAGAATTGGACTCTGCATTAAAACATGTCTCATAAGGACATTAAAACAGTAAATAATTGTGCTTGCTTTAACAATGATCAGGATCTTTGTTGGTTTTTATTTCCCAACTTTGTCCCAGACTTCACTGAACTATATACATGACTCATGATTTTTGTGTTTAGCTCTCGCGTTCCTGCAGACCTTGCTGCTCGGGTTGCGTTCCCAATTCATAAACACCGCTAGCCCTGACCCTGGTGCTAAGTTTTGATTTTTAAAAAGTATATTTATTTGGAGGACATCTGTGTTTTAGTGAGTTGGCTGCTTTATTCTATCTGTGTGGAGAGGAAGGCTGACCTACCCCATCTAACCAGATAACAAGTACAGGAGCTGCAACCGCCGAAAAACAAGACAAATTTTAGTTTTTATATTCCATTTGGTTTGTTAAAGTCCGCAATTCCATCCACTTTTCCCACAATTGCAAACTTCATAGACTCCTACTCCGTCAGTCTGTACTGTATCTGTAGTCAAGTTTATTTGTTATGTTACATTGTTATTTGTTATATAGAAGCCGAAGTGTTAATTTCTTGTTTATCATATTATTTTTCAGTGGCCACTTTGTTTCTGGCTCTATCAAAGCGCCATGTTTCTGTGAAGGTTTTCTTGCCACCTTTTTGCTCTGGATGACTTTAGTTAAATGCTGTTCTCTGGCATCTGGCTGTGAGTCATGAGAACCGTGCTACGAGTTTTTGCATAACTGTGTGGGTGATATCTTGTGTTTTGATGTGTGTGTGTGTGAATGGGAGAAGGAGAGATGATGTTGGAGAGTAGGTGTTTGTTTTTCTTATGCAATTTTCATAGTCACAGTCTCCCTCATTTTGTGTTTTCTTTATGCCTCCAGTGGTTAGTGCACAGGGTCTCCAGGCTAAAGACAGGACCGGCTCCAGTGATCCATACGTCACCATCCAGGTGGGAAAAACCAAGAAGAGAACAAAGACCATTTACGGGAACCTAAACCCTGTCTGGGAGGAAAAGTTCAGCTTGTGAGTGCAGATTTGATATTTTTATTTGTTTTTTCCAGTTATGAAGCTCTCCAGAAGACACAACCTGCAGAAACATATTTCTGCTTGTATGACCTTGCTTAAAAATCACTCACATTGCAAACCCACGTAGGTGATATCATTTGGTTCAAACGTCTCTCATAGTTGTGTGGGTTAAGTAAAGATTTTTCCTTGATCTGATTAACACCTTCAGCTTTATTGAAACACACATCCACACACACACTAGTCCCCACATTTAGTCGGGAATATATCCAGAGTTCAGTCTTAAAAAGTCGTAAATGTGTAAAATTAGCTTTGCGTCATTTGTGGGTCTGAATGGGTGTCAAGAAAATAAGCTGAACAAAAATATTAATGCAACACGTTTTTGCTGCCATTTTTTATGAGATGAACTTAACATTTTTACATACACAAAATAAAAATTTCTCTCAAATATTGTTCACAAATCTGACTAAATATGTGATAGTGACCACTTCTCCTTTGCTGAGATAATCCATCCCACCTCAGACGTGTGCCCTATCAAGATGCTGATTAGACGGCATGATTATTGCAAAGGTTAACCGTAGACTGGCAACAATAAAAGGTCATTCTGAAAGGACAGGAAGCAACGATTAGCAAGGAAATGACAAGCTGGGATCTTAAAGGTTGGATACGGAACATGAGCATGATAGCGTCATCTAGTTTATCTAGGTTGTAGTTACAACAATAAAAATATCATTCCAGCTGTTGGGTTGCCAGGTTTGCTGCCGACACACCATGTGACCAAACTGAACTGTGTCCAGTGAGGAATGTATCCTAGAGAAGTTTCACTGATGGCTAACATTAGCTAAGTTAGCAAGTGAGTTAGCTCACTGATCCAGAAGGAAAGTCGTGGAAATGTTTTATGTGGGTCCATCCATTGTAGGTTTCACCTAAAACTACTCTAGTTTCTGTTCTTCTGCGGTCACTCCTCTCCTGAGACAGATAACGATATCTCAGGGGTTCTGAAGCAGCTGATTGACTTGCTGACACCGCCATTTCTCCCAGTGCCAGCTGAGCTGTGACGACCACATAGCTGGATCATACAGACCTTATCTGTTAACCTGCGGCCGCTACTGGTTGGTAGATGCAAACATAACGTCATTGTCATGCCTGTTTAAAATGTAAACTTTATTATATTTTAATCCAAATATAATTTTGTAAGGAAATGTTGTACTTTCATTCTGAACCCCTCTAAAAGACCCGTGGAAGTATTATTTTTATTTAAGTGTTCCATATTCAACCTTTAAATATGCTGAGGAGGGTTGAGGAAGGACTGAGAAAGCAATTACTTTCAAACAGAAGCAGGTGAGGGAAAGGGAACAGGTGAAGGCAATTTTCTGGGCTGGGGAGTGGAATGGCAAGGAGCAAAACAGGAAGAGAACCATCCTAAATAACAAACTAGAAAATAACTAAAGATATCTAAGGAAATATCTAATCAGAGAACAAAGAACCAACAAAGACTGATGGATTGAGGAAACAAATAAAAGGCAAAACAAAACTAAATCAAATAGAAAGATGAAAACATCTAAGAGCAGGAAGGGGTAAAATATGGAAGCAAAGTAGTCCCAAAATCCAAACACTAATGTCCTAAAGTTAAAAATGCACGTCAAGAAATAACTAAAAGTAAATGAGGTGAAGAACTAACTAAAACTCCAACACAAACCTCACATCATTACACATACAGTGTGTACTGCATCTCCTTGATTTCTAAATGTCACAATAGGAGCAGCAAACAAAAATAAACAGAACAACAAAGCTTGTGTACAAACGAAAAGTCTCACTTTAACATGAACGGTTTGTCTCTGTGGTGAATTTTAGGTTTAAATACGCTTGTTATTCGTTCAGTAAAGTTACTCAGAGTGGGAAGAGGTTCCAAATATTTTACTCAAGTAAGAGTAGCAGAACTCCATAATCATACTACTCAAGTACAAGTAAAAAGACTCCGAAACATTTTTTTAAATTACTTAACTAAATGTAACTGAGTAAATGTAATTGGTTAGTACCCAGTTACTCACGGTGGGTAGAGGATCCAAATATTTTACTCAAGTAACAGTAGCAAATCTCCATCATACTACTCAAATACAAGTAAAAAGTACAGACTAGTAAAACCACTCAAACGTTTTTTTAATTACCCAACTAAATGTAACTGAGTAAATGCAACTAGTTACTACCGACCTCTACCTACTTCCTAATTAATTTAGCTAAGAATTATCTTTTCCAGATGCTCAATTTATGCTTTTATATAGGAAAAGAAAAAAAACAAGATGTTGACGTCACAGAAAAAGTAAAGTACCTGGTCACCGTGCAGCAGAAATCTGTGAATTCCTCGCTTTGTCTCTCCTTATGCGCGCACTACTCAGAACGGGAGCGCATCAGGAGACATGCATGCTATAAAGACATCACAGGTCTTATTTTCACACCAAAGGTAGTTGTGCTGATGAATACACTTCACTAATCAAATGTTATATCAAGGCAAGTAATATTGTGTATTTAAATGGGATTTTCTGAATTATTTAGTCATTTCCAACCAGGTTTTGCAAACTTAGTCAATACTATTTGAGATCAACATATTTTTGTTCATACTGGCAGATACCTACAGAAAAAAATTTGACCAAACAGTTTTAGAAACATTTCCTTTCTTCATTTTTTTTTTTCATCAGCTAAATCTTCTTTTTGTTCTCCTTTGCAGCGAGTGCCACAATTCGTCTGACCGGATCAAACTCAGGGTGTGGGACGAGGACGACGACATCAAGTCGCGAGTGAAGCAGCGGCTAAAGAGAGAGTCTGATGACTTCCTGGGTCAGACCATCATCGAGGTCCGAACACTGAGTGGAGAGATGGACGTTTGGTACAACCTTGGTATGCATTACTAAAAAATTCACTCAAAAGAAATCAAAATTTCTTCAAACTTTTCCAAGTTGAGGGTTGATTGCGCTGTCCGTGGAAAACTAGGACTACAGAAAGCACCACATTGTAATGTAAAGAGTTAAAAACAGACATTAAAGGATGTATAGCTATTAAAAATTCATTAAAGCAGTTTTAAAAAAAGCATGTTGTAGGTATTTATCCTGTTTCAACACAACTCCTTAGCTTGCCCTCTTTCATCAGCATGCCAACATGTTCTGCAGCGACCTGCCAATTAACCTTTAATTTAAAGCAGATGGAGAAAAAAAGCATGCAGCGCTATCTATTTTGCTCAGACGTGAAGACAAAGTTATGATCGTCGGTTTTCTGTCGCTGCTGAAATTTTTCTGTGTCTCAAGGTCGTTACTCATTAGTAAAGCAGGTTGAGAGACTATCATTGCTGGCTGTGAACGTAGATTCAGAGTTCATTCTCAGTTCACTCTGAGTGAAACCTGGTTTTGAATCAAATGCATGTCATCGCTTGCAGAGAAGAGAACTGACAAGTCGGCAGTCTCTGGGGCCATCCGTCTTCAGATCAGTGTGGAGATCGAGGGAGAGGAGAAGGTTGCGCCATATCATGTGCAGTACACCTGCCTTCATGAGGTAGGAATTGAAGTAAAAGGGTTGTTAATTCAGATCAGGTTTGTTCATATTAAAAATGTATAATAATCCTGCTCATTTTTCTAAAGAAAGGTACCTAAGCTTTGTTGGCTTGTGTTTTCACCATTTAGCAGACGCTTAAGCCTAGTATATACAGTCAACAAGTTTGTACCCAGACGCAGACGTATTGACAGAGTCGTTTTCCTTTTATACTTCTCTTTTGGTGTGTCTGTGGTTCAAAGCAATTCTCCACCAGGACAGAAGGTGGTGCAGACTTTTTTTTTGGGCAGTTCTGCCTACCATTGCAGTGACGTCTGGTCAACTAGAGTTTATTTCCTTCAGCCGTGAACGGATTCTCCCTCAAGCAGCAATGGATGACGATTTCACTAAAATCGCATGTTTAACTCTTTAGGCGCCAAACCACTGAAGAAGATATCTTCATAAATTCCCTACCATGATGCTTCCCTTTGTGTTGTATATGACTGTATGATTGTTCTGTCTGGATATTTATGATTGTCTGAGTTGTGTGTTCTGTAAAACAGGAATCTGCTGAAAAACTGTTTCGGACGTAGACTGGCCGACTGTTTTAATATTTCCCTGTTAAAAAATTAAATAGAAGATGAACAGCCCCTTTGGACGGTGTTATTTTAGTATATTTTCAAACACTTGGATGCTTTGATGCGACTGATTTTATAGTTTCAGTCATAAGAATTTTATTTTTAGGCTCATAATAATTTATTTGAAATTACATTTTTTTCTGGTGAAAACTGAAATAAGGCTGCAAAGTGGAGCAGTGTTGCCTCCTCCTTGCTCCTCTCTCTGGGTACTCTTACTTCTTTCCTTTAATACACTCTCAAAAACCTGACTTTTAGATTAATTGCTGTCTTTAAATTATCCTTATAAATGCGAGTTTGGGTGCACCTAAATATGATCAAATACATGATAATTTACTTTCTTCAACAAAAAATACTGCAAAAATTGACTTTATACTAGCATTTTAACCTATAATTATTTGATCATTGTTCACCTAATGTCTCTGTGTGTTCAGAACGTGTTTCACTTCTCAACGGATATCGAGGGAGGAGGAATGGTGAGGATCCCGACCGCTCAAGGAGACGAGGCGTGGAAGGTCTACTTCGACGAAGTTCAGCAGGAAATCGTGGATGAGTTTGCTATGCGTTACGGAGTCGAGTCCATCTACCAGGCCATGACGTAAGCCCAGCCGCTGAATGTGTTTGCTCTGTTTGATGCAATTCACCAATTAGGCTGGGATTTCAGCTAATCTGTGGGTGAATTAAATCAGGAAATGTTTTGTATTACTGTGTTTCTGAGCAGCACCGTGGGGCCTTGTGTGTTTTTATGAGGGGTCAGCAAGGTTTTCATGAACTATAAACAGAATGCAAATTAGTTTATCTCGTGTAATGAGAAAATACGACCTGCCACCCCTGAGTTTTCCCCACTGTGTGATCAGATGGAGAGGAAGACTCAGTGAGGTCATATAACCACAAACAAGCAAATGTAAACTGATATAATTTCATCAATAATACTAGAATTGGATTAATTAGAGCTGTAAGCAGAAATGGGGCACATGTTATGACATTGGAAAAGAAGCTGAATAGAAAAAAAATGCCATCGTTAAATCAAAACTGGGATCAAAACACAGATGTTTTACAAGCGATGTTTTGTCTTTTTAAACGTGAGAACACATTTTACAGCACTGATGCCTTCATGTTCCACTGATTCATCAAACAGTTTCCACACATTTGAGATCAGTGATGGCCACTTTATTAGATACATCTGGTTGGAGCCCCTTTTGATCTCAAAGGCCATAATTCTTTGGAATCCAATAATTAACTGAAACAAAGCAGACAAGAACAGCAAAAATTATCCATCTGCTTCAGAGAAGTAACTTTCTCTACCTTCGGTCGAGGGCCAAACAAAATCACTGCATGGGCCACAAACGGCACCTGAGGCACAATTTGGGCACCTGTGGCCTAGAGAAACCAAACCTGACAACTCCAGGGGTTTCTGCCACTCAAGCTTTGATTGATGCTTCGCTGAAAAGGCTAAAATCATCATAGCGACCAATTAATGCATCTTTAATGCATTGCATCTGAGTCCTGGTTCTTGCATGACTCATCCGGTTCGTCTTTCCTACATTTATTTATCTCCTGTTAGATTCTTCTTAACCAATGCAACTTAATGAAGCTGATTTGTTTTATATTAGTTGCTCTTGAAACATAGGTTGCTTATTTCATGCCACTCATAGCGTTAACCATTTTTCTCCGTTTCCTTCTCTTTCCAGCCATTTCTCCTGCCTGTCATCTAAGTACATGCTGTCAGGAGTCCCGGCAGTGATGAGCACCCTGCTGGCCAACATCAATGCCTTCTACGCCCACCCCACTGCCTCCACAATTGTCTCCGCTCCTGCCAGATTTGCTGCTTCCAACTTTGGGGTGAGTGACCGACAGTCACAACGAAACAAACAACGGTTCTTAAGCTTTCCTCACATAATCGAGCTGTTTTTCAGTTTTGAATAATGTCAAAATATTATTAGCAATGTTAAATTAGTAAGAGTAGTTGGTGTGACAAAACCCTAAAAAAGCAAAAGTAAAACTAAAAGAGAGGGATAAAACTGCCTAATTTTCTCCAGACTAATGTTTTATTTGCTGTCTATAGAAAATACAGAAGCATAAAACTTATTTTTCAGGTTTTAGCCAAAAGTTTATATTAAACTGCAAAGCTAAAACAAAATCATTTGTTTTCAGAAAGTTTTCAGATGGCATTTTAACTGAAGCTTTAGCTGGAATAAAAAAATTTAAAAAATGCTGTCCATCCAGTCTGATCTGAAAACGTTTTTTTTTTTTTTATATAAAGCTGGTAGAGACGTACAGTAGCCCATAACTATAACGTGGTTCTACTTTTGCGGCCTCGGTGTTTAGAGGACTTTTTTAAGGTAAAGTTTTCCGTGCTTTCTTTACAGCGTACTAACGTGCATTGTGTTCTGCGCCTGATTGATTGGAGGCAATTGTCAATCTCCTCTGTGTTGTGTCTCCTGCGCTTTCCAAATTCATTCTGTCAGGTTTTAAAAAATCTTCTGGTCCAGAAGAAAAAACAGGACAAATGAATACCCATAACTCTCTTTTGCACTCTCACCTCCAGTGGAAAGAGACACACCCAAGCGTCACACGGTCGAAGAAATCGCTTCATGTCAATGCTTTTATGCTTGTGTATTTGAGATGTGAGTAAACTTTAATGTTTGTCTGAGAAAAGCGTATAAAGTGTGTGGTGAGGGATTTTACAGCCTTAAAACATATATAACAATCATAATAAAAAATAAAGAAGAGGATAAAGACGGGACCAATGTATCCTCAAAGACATACAGCTTTAAAAGCCATGCAAGGTGAGTTTAAAATGTTTAAGTACATATGTATGTCACACTTTTTAAATCAAGAACGAAAAAGGGAGACAGAAAAAAATTATAGAAATTATAACTAAAGCAGCCTTGAAGATTCCATGGTTCTCACTCTATGCTGCCTTAGTACCACCAAGCTCGCCGATCAGTTTTACTTGACAACATGCGTATAAGAGGTAAAATGGCACACACCTTGCTAGTACCAGGTTGGACCCCCTTTTGCCTTCAGAACTCCCTTAATCCTTCGTGACACAGATTCAACAAGGTGCGGGAAACATTCCTCAGAGATTTTGGTCCATATTGACATGATAGCATCACACACTTACTGCAGATTTGTTGGCTGCACCTCCATGATGCGAATCTCTCATTCCACCACATCCCAAAAGGTGCTCTACTGGATTGAGATCTGGTGACTGTGGAGGCCATTTCAGTACAGTGAACTCATTGTAATGTTCAAGAAACCAGTCTAAAAGGATTTGAGCTTTATGATGGCCCTTTATATGGCTGAAAGTCGCCATCAGAAGACTGGTACACTGTGGTTATAAAGGGATGGACATGGTCAGCAATAATACTCTGTAGGCTGTGGCGTTGCAACTATGATCAGTTGGTACTAAGGGGCCCAAAGTGTGCGAAGAAAATGTCCCCCATACCATTACTCCACCATCACCAGCCTGAACCGTTAATACAAGGCAGGATGGATCCATACTTTCATGTTGGTGACGCCAAATTCTGACCCTAGCAACCGAATGTGGAAGCAGAAATCGAGACTCATCAGACCAGGCAACATGGTACAGGCACAAGTGGTTATTTGAGTTACTGTTGCCTATCTATCACCTCGAACCAGTCTGGCCATTCTCGTCTGGCATCAGATTCTGGCCCACAGAACTGCCGCTCACCGGATATTTTCCCTTTTTCTGACCATTCTCTGTAAACCCCAGAGATGGTTGTGCGTGAAAATCCCAGTAGATCAGCAGTTTCTGAAATACTCAGAAATACTCACCTATCTGGCACCAACAAACATACAACGTTCAAAGTCACTCAAATCACCTTCTCTTCCGCTATCTGATGCTCGGTCTGAACTGCAGCAGATCGTCTTGATCATGTCTATATGCCTAAATGCATTGTGTTGCCGCCATGGGATTGCCTGATTAGAAATTCACATTAACGAGCAATTGTGCCTAATAAAGTGGCCAGTGAACGTATATCCAAAATGGCCACCTTTCTGTAGGTTTGGATCATGGTGGGATAATACTTTTTTTATAGTTGTTGTGAACATATGCATAGAATATTTCATAATCTTAGATGAAAATGTGTCTTGTGACGGATTTTTAAAAAATAATTCAGGAGGACACTGTAGAGGAATTAAACCATGCCCATCAAATATTTACACAAGACTCTCTAACAGTTCAGAGTTAAATCTGTTACGTTCAGTTTGGGTCCGGTCAGATGAATGTGGCCTGTAAAGCACTCCAGATTACAACAGGAATCAAGCACCTCTGAGACGCTCCAAACACACAGGGTAATGGTGGTAGCAATTCATAAACAAACATTGGTGAAATTAAGTTTTGTGGCACATAATGCCTTATTTAGAGGCTGCACTTTGGTTGCCCCTACAACTCTTATAATATGTATTACACTAACACTAATCGCAACTGGTGAATAAATGAAAATAAGGTCCAAGGTCCCCTTTAAGGTTATCCAGACCCATGATTAATTTATAAGTTTAAAACGTACAAATTTTGTGAGTTTTTGTAGGTTTAGGCCTCCAAACAATCAATTCTTTATATCGGCATAAGAATAATAAGAAACAGTAGGCCTTTTGCAGCTCTTGCCTAATTATGCCTATTTTTCATGGAGAGGAGATGACATGGAGACAAATTAGTATCTTTCTTTACAGATGGTGTAAAGGAATTCTTAGGCCTATTTTATACTTCTCTGTATGCAAAGACACACAGCGCCATTATCCTATGACACAAGACCTACGATACCAAACGATACCGACTAAATCGTTTATTGCAGATGTGGTGCGGGATGGAATCACGTCTCCAACTAAACTTAACAACCTGATCAGTCCAGAAATTAAATGTTTAGGGACACTAAGATATTTAGCTACAGGGAAAATGCAACTTTGCAACGCGGACAACTTGGGTATATCACAACCATCTATCAGCCGATCAATCCACCAAACTCTTAAAGCGCTCTGTCCACCACATATTATCCAACAATTCATCTGTTTCCCATTAGACATCCAGCAACTTTATCGATTTAAAGCCAATTTCATGGCGATTGCAGGTATGCCGGGGGTGCACAAAGAAGAAAACGTGCACGTCTTCCAATTTATGCAACATATAGGGATGCCTATATGACGGACATTGCCTACCTGTTGCAGCAGCATCCTTTTTATAAGCGGCGATCACGAGCCGATACTGGGACTGTAGAGAATACCATCTGTTCTCACAGTCTTCTGAAGTTCAAGACACCGCTGGATAAGATGCGTTTATGTTTCTGCTAATTTCCACCCATGCCTCTCTTTTCTTCTTATTCGTAATCCCGGCTCCGAATATCCCTTTGAGGACCGTCCTCCTCTCCAGTACCTACTATGCGAGTAGTAATAACTGGTTCTGCGACCAGCTAGGTTTCCTTGTTCTTTTCTCGCCACTCATTTTCAGTTCACAAGGTGCTTTTCAGGGTAGGGGGGGGTCTATTTAAGATGTGGCTGATGTGCTCATTAGACAGCCTAATTGTTTACAGCCTACTTGCAATCACTCCCTTAACATGATGCATCCATCCATCCATTATCTATACTGCTTTCATCCAATTCAGGGTCGCGTGGAGGGGGGGGGGCTGGAGCTTATCCCACCTATCAGCAGGCGTTAAGCGGGGTAATATGATGCATTTCACGTTTTTTCGTTGTTAAACTTCACCCTCTCTGTAAGTAGGCTATTGTGTGTAAGTTGTATCAAGTGTCAGTCTCGTGGCCGACACAAAGATGTCATCGTGCATTATTTCTGCTATTTGCGCTGTTCATAATTACGCTTTAACCGACACTGAAATTTTGCATTTCTTGGTTTCACACGTGTCATTCAACAACAAATCACACTGCTGTCCGTCTATTTACTCATGCATAGGGAATGACGTTTTCCATAGCAACGGGACGTCACTCTTAGCTTACTGTTAAAGATTTTTCGTACGTAAAAGTAGTTCTTAGTGCGTTCGTGAATGGGTTTTACACGACAACTCCTACGTAAGACCTTTTAGCGCGAGTTAGGAGTAACACCTAGCGGTACGATAAGAGTCTTTGTGAATACGGCCCCAGGAGGTGTAGAAAACAACAAAACAGACATTTTTAGTGTATTCAAAGAGCTGATGTCCTGGTAAAAAGCTTTCCAGCTCAATCGAAATATACTTTCTGTCTGCTATTGCTCCTTAAAGGGAGTTTTCTTCATTTACAAGCTGAAGAAAATAAACTCTAGTTGACCAGAGATATGACTGCAATGGTCCCCAGAAAAGTTCTGCACCCCCTGCTGTCCTGAAGAAGAACACACCAACAGAAAATTATAAAAGGAAAAGTTCTCTGTCAATATTTGTGCGTGTGAGTGCAAACATGCTGATGAAAAAGTATAAACTAGGCTTTCATCAATTTGTGTAACCTAAAGAGGCGTAAAAAGTAGGTTTAATATGTTTTCCTTTTTATTTACATTGAAGTCCGTTTTACAACCTGTCCGGCTCCAGCAGGTGTATTTTTATATTGGATCTATTCTTCATCATTAAGTTGTGACATCCTTTGAGACCTTTAGGATGGGTCTGAACTGTGTGCTGGTCCATATCGAACCCTGTGGCTGTTTTAGGAAACACGGGCAGGTGTGCGGGGGGATAACAATGAGTGCCAGAGATTTCTCTTCTCCTGCTTGGTTGCGCTCTAATAACATATGAGCAGCTGCAGGCAAAGGGCTTCTGCTTTAACGGGTCAGAGAATGCAGACAGGTCTGTGCTCATTATTAGCAATGGGGGAGGTTGCTGCTGGGTGGCTTGGTTAGTTTGTTTGTCTCACTAGATTCTCCTGAAATGCCTCTTTTAAATTCAGTAAGAGATTTAGTTCCATCTATTAAACTTATAGGAACTTATAACTTGTAGCAGGTAATATCTTACACAGCAATTAAAATGATCCAATGAGGTGTTTTTCATCCTAATAATACTTCAGTCACAAATGTTCATACGAAATCTGGAGTTCGTAGCCATTGGAGGAGGGCCGGTATGGGGAGCCTAAAGCTTGGTTTATGCTTGACGCATCCGTGTGGTCCGCACGGCTCCACGCAGCCAAATTACATAATTCCAGCAACCACGCCTCTCCGCGCGGCCACCGCTGAGACCCAAATTTCTGCACCGTGCACCTAGGAAATTTTATGACAACGCGGATGGTCCCGCGAGGAAAAACATGGCGGACTGGCAATGCCTCCTACTGCTGGAGGTTCGTAAATACGATAGAGATCACTGTGATCAATTGTGTTTTAAAGGACGAGTGGACATTCTCCTTTTTTGTATTTTTTCCTGAGTAAACAGCATAAAAGTTCAGCTTTGTTCAAGCTCACGGGTGTCGTTATTTTGTAAACAACAGCGATTACTACTTCTACTATGGTGTAGTGTTGTGTGAATGCCGTAGAGCCCTACGCCGCCCCCTTACGTCCTGGATCACACATATGCTGTACCTAAATTTTAATTATAACTAATAATGTGTGTTTCAACTGTGTTTGTCAAGTGATTTGGGATTTATTTGATTGTAAAAATTTGTCATTAAAATTGAAGTTGCATATATGACGTTGGGGGCTAACACTAGTTAGAACTAGCTAGGACTTGAAATACTCACAGAGACTTTGTAGAGCTTCTCCTCCATGCTGGCTCTCACTCCACCGACTGTTTCTCCCCCAACATAGCTGCTACTTTCCACATGGTCAGATTTATAGAGGTTTTCTCCGCATTTAAAGCTCATTCCTTCATCCTGTAGGAGGGAGACGGATCTCAGCTATTTTACCCCTTCTTCTTTTTCAGTTGTTGCCCGATACGTGTTTTTACACAAAACCTAAATTGACTTTTGTCGCCGTTCAAAAATCCGTGTTTTATCCTAATTAAAACATATCTTTGACATTCACAGACATCATATGTCCAATTCACGGAGTATTTCAAACGGGATCAGAAAACTTTTAGCGCTCCGTTGACTGTGGAATTAGAACGCCGTGAGCATTACAGCTTTTTGCTATAGTCCACTTGATATATATGTGTGTAAAAAATATGTGGGTTTATTTCTTGAAGTTATAGACACAGAAACGAGAAAACAAAAGAGAAGAAAGAGAGTAGATGAAGAGACGGGAGAGATAGGAGTTTTTAACTGACGATACAAGAGAGGAAGGGGAACAAAGAGAAGAAGAGAAAACATCCCAACCCTCCACATCCGCTGGACAGGAGAGAGGCCGAAAAAACAAAACAACCAGTAGAACAGAGTGACAATAACCAAACAAACCACATGATAACTACACATTCACAACACACAAAAATGGGAATATAAATATAACGATAATGTCGTTGAAAAGATCTTGGCACCAATTATCTATTAATGATAACCTTAGCCCAAGAATATGTCTGTTAATACTAATGTTCCAACACCTATGTGTGTGTGTAAGCATGCTGGTGCATATAATGTTTTCCCATGCGAGTGTTTGAAACCTGGCGTGAGGAGCCATCAATCCGTCCTACAAGAATCAACGCAGACATGAAGGAGGTCAGGGATACATACGTCCAGAGTGGTCCAGAGCCCAGGAGCCACAGGTGGACCAACGCAGGGCTGACTGCAACCCCCAAAAGAGGAACAGATGGAAGCCCCAGGGTAACATCCAGCAGCTACAATGCAGGGGCCCAGGAGGCTGCAGGGACGAGCCCCAGGCTCCCCCGGTAACCAGCTACGCCAGGGCTGGTCCAGCCCAGGACTCAGAGACCCCGGCAAACACCTGGACACCCCCCACCCCCCAAATGAACTGACCAGGCCCGGAATCCACAGAACGGGGCAGCCGTTCCGAGCACCAGATCCGAGCCCTGCCGAGCCATCGAACAGCACAACCCAACTATTCAAAAAAGAGGTGCCCCAATCGACCCAAGGAGAACCTCAGCCCAAAACACCGGCCCAGCCAGGACCAGTCAGGCATGCACCAAGGCTGAGCCGCATCTATTTGAATTCTTAAAAATAAAAAATATATATCATACTTGGCTTTTGAATATCGATACAACATCATGACACAAAATATTGCAATATATTGGCATATCAATATTTTCTTGCTTCCCTGCTATCCATCCCTGATATCCAAGCAATGTTAAAAAATTTACTTTTCAGACAATGAAAAAGGCACAAATAGTTACACCGAGGTCCAATATTTGTCCTTAGACCGTGTTAGTGTCTTTTTTAGTTACAGTATGTACCTTATAATATACTCCTAATACGCGTACCACTATTTCTGACACTGTAATAAAATTAACGAATGGGGAAAATTTCCAAAGATTTTTTCATTAGATATCCAAATCAGTCATTTGTGAACCTGTTCATAAAGCTCACCAATAAATAAAACCACCCGCTCACTAGGAATAATGTAGAAAATCCATGTTCATACAAACAGTAAATCGGAGCTATATACACATAAAGACTGTCAAACTCTAGTAAAAATATAAATAAAAAATTTGAAAAGGCTAAAAATAAATGCTTCTGTTTTAGTTCCCATCCTTGTTATCCCCGGGGAGAAGTGCGTAAATCTTATGGAAAACCTGATAATTGATTGTTGAATGGCGAAATATTGAAAAGTTGTTGTGCACATCAAAACAGGCTGTAGTTTATTACTTCACGTGTTTCCTTAAGGTACCAACACGAAAATCAGTTCCTAGCAAAACTGGACAAATGTGACGTCTGCTTTATTTTTTACTGCAGGCATATCTTCATATTTCCTTTAATAGGTTTAATTCTAATTGTCTGCTACAGCACTAGTGCCTTGTGGCGACTCACAATCAGCTGCAGGATAAGAGTGGTTGGAGTTGATTGGAGGCATCAAGTCTGTGTTACTAATTGGTAGAAATAAACTATAAAACTTTTCCTTAACACAGCTCTCAATATGACAGTTTCAAGGTTTTTTAATGAGGCACACATTGGTATAAAAATCTAACAAAGTTGTACACCCTAACCTGGTTAATAAAAGTGTGATTTAACACCCTTTTTCTATTTTTCTTACTGTTAGATGTGGCTTTGAGTTGAATTGTTCAGGAAATGGGACACATTGAAGGCACAAAAATGTGTTTTTAAGCCTCAAATTCTTGTAATTTGAACAGACTAGCACACTTTTGAGAGCCATTCGAATTATTTTTTCAGAATGCCATATCCTTTATTTCTCCACATATTTTTTTTTTTCTTTTTTATATCTGTATTTATAAAAATACAGACAGCGGAGATATCTTTTTATTCTCCGTCTCAGTTTTGTCTCATTAAATGGTTGTATTCAGCGTTTCTAATGGAGTCGCAGTGCTTCTCCTGTAAAATAACATTCATTTTCTAGGACTCTTTTTCTCTTATGTTTCTGTTTCTCAAACCTAAACAAGGTATGCATCAGAGATCGGACCGAGTCTTTGTTTTGCTGGTGTCAAGTAAGTCTCAAGTCGTTGTCCTCAAGTCCCTAGTCAGTTCCCAAGTCTGGAACTTTGATTTTAGAGTCATCTGGAGTCTTTTTTGTATTTAAAGTTTGTAATTAAATGTTCAGTGTAAATCAGAAACCATGTTTTCTTTTTAAAATCTCAACACCTTATGAAACTAGTGTAATTAAACTGATAAAATTTACCAAACGTGGTTCTGAACACTCAATTCTTGTCTTTTTAAAATGGTTTCCAGTACAATGTCTGATCCTCATTAAGATACTTGTTCTTGTTTTTAAGTCTCTGGAAGGCACTGCACCATTTTATCTATCTAGTTTGCTTCTAAAATATTCGCCCCTAAAAGCACTTCATTCGTATGACCAGTGTGTGCTGCTGGTTGCGAGAACTAGATGCAAGTCTAGGGGTGATCGTGCATTTTCTGTCTTGGGTCCGAAGTTTTGGAACCAACTGCCACCGAGTATCAGAGAGGCCACCTCTGTACAGAGTTTTAAAGCCAAGTTGATCCTGAATTGCCGTGCTTCGTTTTCTGCCTAGCTGCTCTGTTTTTTTTTTATTGATTCACTTTTACTTTAATTGATGGGATTTTTTTTATTGTATTCTGTGGTGTACAGCACTTTGGGCCCCCTTGATTGGTGGTGGAAGGTGCTTTATAAGTAAATACATGAAATGAACCACTCCATTGGTAACAAATGGAAATCCAAATAAACATCACGTGGAGATTTTTTTTTCAGCGCAGTGAATTATGATGCTTCCTTGAAGATAAAAGTAGGAAATCAATATAACTGTTAGGTTTATGGACATGAGAGTGTTAATTAATTTTAGTTTAGTAAGTATTTGAATTATATATATGTTTTTGTCTGTCGTTAATAAATTTATGTTAAATGTGGTGAAAGTTAGCAGGGATATGAAAGAGGCGCTAAAACAGCCTGTTTTAGGTTGTTAAATCATACTACGCCTGGAATGCCTACTTATTTGGTTGTTCTTCTACCAATATTTTTTCATATTCTGACAGAAACAGCCACATTGAATATTAATTATGGGCAAAAGTTTTGTGTGCATCTTGCTGCAGGTCTAACAGGTGCTGCCTTGCCTGCGCGTGCTTATTAGTAAGTTACCTACTGCTTGATTTTGCGGCCACTGAGAGGTTTGCGTCAGCTTTAACAAGCACAAACTTTTAATAAGAGAAAAAAAAAGATTAGATAGCAACAGTGAAGGATCAGCTTATACAGCTAGACAGACGCATATAGTTCAGTTGTATGTTTCTCTTAGTTTAGCACTAAATCTCTTTAGAGAAAAATAAAAATGTTAAGAGGAACGTTACTCGGTATATAAACAACCCAACTTTTCCATGCAGTTGTGTAACTTGGTGCTTGTGGATTTCCCTGTCCTTGTTTCATCTGTTTCTTTGTCGTGACTGTCGTGACTCACAAAGCAGTGCCGCACGCTTGGTGCTTCTGCTTCGTAAAGCACCACCACTATCCGTGTTGTTTTTACCTCCTTGGGATGCTTAGATAGCCAGAAACGTGACAGATTTTTTTTTTGCTCAACTTTCTTTGCATTTTTATGTGCAGAAACTCAGAAATGTGCAGTTTGCATCCGACAAGTAATACACTGTTTTCTTTCTATGCTTTTAAACATTAGTTGCCACTTCTCTGAGGGCATAAAAGGCAGAAAGATGGGAGGCCTCGAATAAAATCTTAAACGGTCACAATATGAAAATGCATTTGGGGAATTTTTTCCATATTTCATAGCTAATCGGAGAACTCTCACTGACAGTGGAAACCCAGTTTCCTGTAATCATCAGATAAAACCCAGTCTGGCACCTCACTTTGTTATCCTAGTCGTGACTCTCACTGTGGCAGATAATGCTCCATCCAAACAGCAGGTTGCTTTCTTCCCCATGCACATAGATACATTTGTGTAGCCAATACATGTGGAGGAAAGTGAACAAAAATAAGCATTGGGGATACCACTACTGGCCCAAATTCAGATAGGAGAGCTGCTCCGCCTTTTATCAGGCAGATCCGTTAACTCCTTCTAATGGCAAACTGTGTATTTATAACAAATAATTTATAGACCATAAGTACTACATATTAGTTTACTACAACCTGGTTACAATACAATATCACTAGTGCATTGTATTTTTAGGATTTTCTTTCCTCCTAATTTCTGTTTTCACCGTTCTGTCATAGGTTCTCCTCGCGGTTCAAACAGCTTTAAAAATCTCTGAATCTTCTCTGTAATTTTTATTTTATTTTTTCTCCAACAGAGGGATCGTTTTGTGAAGCTCCTGGATCAGCTCCACAACTCCTTGAGAATAGACCTCTCCATGTACAGAGTAAGTAGGAGCTTTCTGCCACTCTTTCCGTCCCATTGAGTGTATGGAAATCTGTGTTTTCAATGCAATAGAGGAAAATGGAGGAAAGCATTATATTTAACTTAAACAAATTAAAAAGGAAACTGAAAATATTTCTGTAATTGTCTGTAAATATAAATGTGCAAACTGCAATCTGGCTCCTCTTTGCCCAATAATACAGTAAGGGGTAATTCATCATGGTGTAACGGTATGCAAAAATCACTGTTTGGCAAGCATTTGGGTTTTAAAGTCACTGTACAGTAAGTTTTCGGTACACCAAAATCATGAAAAATAAGTACAATTGTACATATGACTTTTTAATTTTATTTTAAACTTTGATCAGGATTAAACAATAAGTAAGTTTTTTCCTAAAATTCATTGCAAAGCGTTTTATGGACCTTATTGCAGTTGAAAGATGCGTTCGCTGACGAGGTTCTTCTTCAGTCCATCTTTCTTTTTCTATTGTAGCTGAAGGAGAAAGCATTAATGTTCACAGATAGCAGAGTTTAGTGATAGCTAGGAGTCCTTTCTGGGTTTTTTGGTGTCACTTTTTAAAGTTGCACTGCTGAAACGTTGCACTGCGCCCTGAGTTCCCCACATCAACATTCTGCATTTGTTCAGGCAGAAAACAGCTGGATTCGTATAGCAAATGTGATTACTGAACCGACAGGACCGTATCAAAAAATTTTGTTTGGATGTACTTTTACCATTACACTGCTTGTAATTTAGGAGATTTTAAAGCTTTCTAAGATGAGTTTTAATAGATCTTATCCATTATGTGGACTATCTACTGTATGTATAAAAAAGTTTTGTTTTTAGTAGTAATTAAAGTCTGATATGTACAGAGATGGCGTATTGAGTTTTTTTTTGTTTGTTTTTTTTCTTTCTTATTTTTTGTGCAGAATAACTTCCCAGCCAGCAACAAGGCCCGTCTCAGCGACCTCAAATCGACAGTCGATCTTCTCACCAGTATCACCTTCTTTCGGATGAAGGTATGTGAAAAAAACAAAAAAACGTATTAGACTTCCAGAGAACCAATGTCATTATCCTGTAAATTAATTACACACAACTGGACTCAACTGGAGGACAGGATTGATTTTTTTTTTTTAGGGTTATCAGAGTAAAGTGGTTAAATATCAATGCGTGCAACAATTTTGAAAAGGTGACCACGTGTTGTTTCAAACATATTATCATGATTGCTACGTGAACATGGTGTCCCTCCAGTACCGACTGGCTTGTGCATTCCTGGTTGGTTCTGTTTACTGTTCCCGGTCCTCCCACTCACTGTCTGCTGTCATTTCAGGTGTTGGAGCTGCCGAGTCCACCCAGAGCAGCCAACGTGGTCCGCGATTGTGTCAAAGCCTGTCTGAACTCCACCTACGAGTACATCTTTAACAACTGTCTGGAGCTCTTCAACCGCCAATTTCAACCTGCAATCCAGGAAGTGAGTTTTGAAGTGTTTATAGTTTGCAATGGATTCACTTTTTTTTCTCAGCTCTAATATGAAATGTAATGCTAAGGAGCTTTTAGTGTGCACACATGACCCATAAGGGTGTAAGGAGGGCCATGGATTCCAAAAATTCTAATAAATTTAATAATTCTAATAATGTATTGCACATTAAATTCACCAATATTGAAAATCTTCTTAAATATGTTTTCTTTATCATTCTGGGGTTGGTTTTTTTTCTTTCAATTTGAATAGAGCTGTGTTGAAAAATTGATTCTGAATAGATTCTTATAGAAATCGAAGCGATTCACAAGTTCAAAAATCGATTTTGTTTTTAAAAATAGTTTGCCTAGTTTTGTGTCTGACAGGGTTAATACAGTTTTCCATGGTGAACTGTTACTTACCCATTGTTAAGTCATTGAATTTCTGGCATAAAATTAAGATAAAAGTAAAAAAAAAGAAGCTTTTAATAGCACTGACCGATTTCAATATTGAATTGGATCAGATTGAATTGAATCGAATCGATTCCACATCTTGAGAATCGGAAACGAATCGATTCTTGAAATTTGAATCGATACCCAGCCCTAAATTTGAACCCCTTTTAATGCTTTTGTTTCCTGATTAATTTTTAATACTGTTGTTTTCTGATGAATTTTGTGCTGCTTTTTGTTAATCAATTACCCTCATCTTCAGCACTTCTTTCTAATGTAAATGTATATAAAATGTTACTAATTGTATTATAATGACAATATTTATGCTTACCATGATTTACAATAGTGATGCCGAAGAGGATTAATATGATTACTAATATGGTACTTTCATTCTTGATAATACTACTACTTATACTAATTAAATGTATAATAATAATAATAATAATAATAATAATAATAATAATAATAATTATTATTATTATTATTATTATTATTATTATTATTATTATTACTATTATTATTATTATTGACAAAAAAATAAGTCTGCTATAGGCTGCTATTAATATTTCTAATTATGATATAATTCCAAGCTAAGTTAGGTATTAATCAGTGTAATACAATCGTACAATCTCAACATGCTCTCTATATCAATTAAACTAAACTAAACATGTAAGATAACATTACCATTTAAGCTAAAATTATCATGTTAGCTAAATTTGACCTAATAGTTTCAGTTAACATACAAAATTAATTTAGGTTTTGTTAATAAATGTCAGTGTCCACTGTCAATATAGCATTTTAGCTAACACTTGCATTTTGCCTCTTTTAACAGAATAAATGGATTTACACTAACATGTAAATCTGCTAAAATGCAAATGTTAGCTAACATTAGCTGAAATGCTAATGTTAGCTGTAATGATACTGGTAGCCTGTTTTCAAACACTAACATCCTGTCTAACATTAACCCAATTCATTCATTATGTTAACTTTAGCTATTAAGTAAAATTTAGCTAAAATGCTAATTTTAGCTTAAATGCTAATTTAAGCTAATTTAATTATTTTATTTGAATAAATGTTATTTTTGTTAAAAGGGGCAGATAACATAAATATTTCTTCTTTCTGTTCCCTCCTTATTTCAGTTTTTGTTATTTAGTGTTGTTGATGATTATAATAAGAATAAATTAAAATAAAAAGTTGGGGGGGGGAAGTATGTCAATGACATCATACATCGTACGACCAAAGATACTGCTTAACGGCAATCCTTATTTTTCCAATTAAAGTGCAACTCACCACATAATCAACATTTTTTTGTTGATAAACTGTATAAATGAGTCTATAATAGCACTATCTACATGTCTGGTCATTATTTTATGTATTTTAGTAAATTTTAGTGAAAATATTAATTTTGTACCAAAAACCGTTAGTTTAGTGCCCCAAGTGGTTAAACAATTACACTGCAATGGAATTCACTAGAACTGGAATTCTGCCTTGCTAACAGCGCATCTCGGGTTTCTGACGTAGGCAGTCTGGCCATGGTGCAGTATATAACACGTGCGTTCCCGTTTTTTTTTTTGATTACTTTTAAACGGCAGTTACACAGATTTTTACATTTAGGCAACTGTAAGCATTATACGTGGATTATTATTTTTGATTATTGCAATGATAAAACAGTTTAATTAGTGGTGTTAGTAACAGTCTTGTTAATTCTACTACAATAATAATTTATCATATTAAAATATTAATCAATACAATATAATCTTAAAAATATGTATTGTATTAACATGTCATACTATTTTAAATGATCAACAGTTATGATAATCACTTATTTCATGCCATTAGATCAATAGGACCATAAATATGTTTTTGATTGAGGTTCCTATTCTGTTCACACCCATACAGCCCGAGCAGAAGGAGAAGAAGAAGAAAAAGAAAGAAAACACTGAGGGTGAAGCAGAGGACGGTGAAGAGGAAGCAGAGGAGGAAGAGGAAGAAGAGGAAGAGAAAAAAGAACAGAGTCAACCGGAAGAGCAAGGCCCGAGCATCCAGAACCTGGACTTTTGGCCAAAACTCATCACACTTATTGTGTCTATCATCGAGGAAGACAAGAACTCATACACACCCATCATTAACCAGTCAGTACCAACCCCTTTAGCATGTTGCTCCACTCACATTTAGTTCTTCATCTTCCTTATTTCCAACAGTTTTTGCATTCACTTTCAGAATTCAGTTAAAATTAAGCCTATTATTTCTTCAGTGAATAGATATAGATTAGCAATCAACTATTGTTAGTCAGAGCGTCCAGTAAAATTATTTAACTGCAAAGAACATTTGCTAAAAAAAGCGACTTCCCTGACATTTGCTTCAACTTTCGGTTACTGAGCTGCCTCTGTCCATGGACGTGTATAGTGATACATCGAAACGAATGTCAGGAAGGAGAACTTCTGTTAAAGTTTTTTTTTGTGATTCTGCAAAGATTGCAATTAGGTCATGGGTTATATGTGATAATACTCCGCAATTGCAATCCCGCAAGTTTTACTTTTGCACATGCGCATTTCCCGAAGCTATTGCAAGGCAAGTTTTGTATAGCACACTTTCAACAACAATACAAGTCATGCTTTAGGGGATAAAATAAAAGTAGCGAAACAACAGTAAAAGCATAAAATACAACATTAGAGACACAAAACATGTTACACGTTTAAGAATATATGACATTCCTGCTGTTATTAATTTCTTACTCAAAGGCAGCTCTAAGCAGATGAGTTTTTAGCTTTGATTTAAAGGAACTCATTGTTTCAGCAGCTCTGCAGTGGTCTGTAAGTTTGTTCCAGATAAGGGGCGCATGGAAACTGAAAGCTGCTTCTCCATATTTGGTTCTGATTCTGGGGATGCCTTTCTGATGGGTATGGTGTTCCGTCAGAACATCGGACTTGACCACTTATGAATGACCAAAGGCTCCCTGATGCCACCTCTGCTTTGCAGCAATCTTGACACTATTATTTTTTAAACAGGCTAAAAATGCTGAAAATAACCAAGTTCTGCAAAAACCACTGCGGTTCTCAACGTTTAGTCCTTTGTAGCATTTAATGTGTCAATATTCCACCATGTCTTACAAGATAGACAGCTTACGCTTTCCCTGTCTGACCCTTTTTAGATTTCCTCAGGAACTCAACGTAGGTAAAGTCAGTGCTGAGGTCATGTGGACTCACTTTGCTCAGGACATGAAATATGCACTGGAAGGTAAGATCACATTTTTTTCTGAAAGCTTGGTACCTTTGAGTGTGAGTGCTTCAAATTACCACCCTCCTCTCTAAATCCACGCCATTGACTCTCTTCCCTCTATTCTTCAACTTCTCCTTCAGTCTTGGATAAAATTGACCACTATCGCTGGAAAAATGGTGAGATTAGAAGCATTAACAGAATGTAGCTGTTAAGGTAGAATAGCCATAGGCGTCATTAGTGGAGCAGTTGGTGTCTGGTTGGTAGTTTGCATGTTCGTAGTGCAGTTTTATTGCTGAGATAGTTTCTCCTGTTCATAAGCTTGAGCAAATACACAAAATCTTGAGGGTGTTATTTATAATATATATATATTATAATGTATATATTATATAGTTTGTCTAACTGGTTAGATGCACTAATACTGACATTTAGATATATGCTTTTTAACCCGATCTAGCTGTTGCTAAAAATTTATATATTTCTTTTACCCCAGTTAAATATTTAAAAAAATTGAAATAAAATATTTAATTTTTGTATTAGTGCATTTAGCAAGTCAGAGTATAAGTATAAATGTTTTAAACAAACCTTTGAATTAATTTAAACCTTAGAATGTCCTTAAAAACAACTTTGAAGGGATTTTTGTTTTATTGTAAATACACTTTGTCAAGTAGTTCAGTTTGTAGAGGAACTTCAAAAAATATGTTGCCCAGCCAGACCTTAAAAATGATAATGCAAGAAAACAATTTGCTAAATATTATTATTTTATTTTTTTCTGATCCTCTGCTCTTTGTTGAGAGACTAGTCAACGTTAGCTGGGCTAGCACACCTTCAGTCTACTATCCTTTGTAGCTAGCGGCTAACGTTAGTTGATAGCAGCGTTATCTTAAAATATTAAGTGGCACCGCCCCCCTAGTAGCCAAGTCATGTAAGAAAGTCTGGGTGTTTTTTTTTTTTTTGTGACTGAAAAACGTTTCGAAACAGGCCGGTTAATCTTTTATTTATTAAGAATTAGCGATAAATTTTTAGTTTGATACCGCACAGCAACACATGGCCAAGGTGAAAGTGCAACTTTCATCTTCAGAATCTCCTTCAAATGGGTTAAAACTACAAGGAGAATATCAGGAAATCTTTTAGCTTTAAATTAAAACTTTGCCATTTGCTTAGTTCTATATAAACATATATAAGAAGTGTAAAATAAAAGTTTTCTTGTGTGTTGTCTAAATTATAATTTAACACCCCCTTGTAGCTTAGCACGTACACTTTAGCAGAAAGAGTAAGAGGAATGAGCAAATAGAAGCATTCTGCGGTTCTCTCATACTCCTGCAGCAAATATAGCATGGAATGATTTTCAGCCAAACTTCCTCAAACCTGCATATTATTTTTTTTATAAATATGAATATCTTTCAGCATAACTCCACAGAGGCTTGTAGAAATAGTCAAGAACTGTCCTGGTGGCCTAGATCCCTGCAATGTTTTTTCCTTAGATGTTAGATAATTCATAAATAGAGATTGTTTCTGAATTAGTGTGAAAGCAGTTTTACTTTCTATTTTAAAATCCATCTGTTTGTTAATGTGTCAAGCTTTCTTCTCACTCTGTCTCAAATCTCACTCCTTGATTCATTATTGTGCTGCCATCTCAGCTCCTGCCACATTTCGCATTCGCAGAGTTGATTTTTTTGCTGGTAAGATTTTGTTTGTGTGTGTGTGTAAAGGTTTATGTAACAGATGAACAACATTTTTTTTTGTATAACCACTAGCTTTCTAAAGACTGATCCCTTGTTTCCAGTGAAAGATACGGCTGGGGTCATTGCGGCTACTTTATGGTCCTATGTATTCAGGACAGTGTTTCCATACCTTTCACAAAAATGATGTGAATTTGAATTAAAACAAGTTTTAATAATCAATTTGTAAAGTAAAGAAGAAATGCACAGTATATATCGACTTCTTGGACGATCTTTTAGTGCAATCAATACCACAGCAAGCCATCTTTGTCCGATAAGTGCAGGATTAAAATGATCAAGTTCAGAAAAAAAAAAAATTGCCGATGCTGTTAATTTGAGTTTTAATGCTATCCTGGAGCAAGCTGTCAGACACCAGAGGTAGCGCTGTTGGCTCATCTGAGATTAGTTAATCAAAATTACTCATTTCTCCCTTAAATTATAGCTAAACTGATGAGTCCTAAAAAAAAATCACCCCCTCAGAGTTGACCTGACCGTAAACCTGACCCATTAAACCTGAAATGTTTTGGGGGGGTTTAACCAGGCTGTAAAAAAAAAAAAATTTTCTGGTGTGAATTTGGTATTATTAACATGGAAGTCATTGGGAACTTGCTTCTTTCTGGAGCCAGCCCCTAGTGGATGAGTGTGAACCTGCAATTTTTCTCACGTTTGGGTTGCCATCAATTCTGACCATCGGAGTTTGACCCTTGGTATCAGACCACACTGATCTTTGCCGTACGGCCAAATCCCACTTCTGTATGTGTGTTTGTGATATTTCTTTTACTATTAACTGACTGCAGCAAAATAAAAAAAAATCTGATTCATGTTGCTTTAACAAGAACCTACTTCAGAGGCACCATTAGAGAAGAACTTTCATTTCCACATACATGTGAGTAAATCTGGAGTAAAAAGTAGAAAACCCTGTAATTGCATCCTGAAGAATGAAGGAGGAAGATTAACAAACAAAAGACTGACATGAGATTCAAACTGATCAGACTTTATTGTTGTTTTTAGTTTCTTTGAAATGACAGTAATCAAATAACCTTGGAAAAAAGCTTTTTTTTAAAGCTTTTTATTAGGGATGTTCGATATTGGCTTTTCTACCGATATAGCCTAACCCATAATTTCCGATACCGATATAAACCGATACCGATATGTCGGGACCTTCCCTCATAAAAAACAAAAACTACTAAACCCTTTTAGGTAACCACAATGAAATATCATGTATCATGCGTACTTGAGTTTTAAAAATTTATAAAATGTATAAGTACTCCAATTTTAGTTAGGCAATTGAAAAAGGTGCCATTTTTATTTTGTCTTCAAAAGTAGCTGGAACATTTTCTCACACAGAGAATACTGACAAAGGCCCACAACTCAGGACACATTTCTACTTTTAGAAAATGTAAACAACATTATACCTTTATAGCAGTGAGGTAAAGTGGAAACAACTGAAACAAGAATAAATAATTAAACACCAGCAAACATTTAAGCAGGGCAAATACTTAATTATATTATACCATATTGTACTCTTGGTGGCAACAACTCCATCAAGCATTTGCAATAATTAGCTATGAGTCTTTCACATTACTGTGGAGGAATTCTGGCCATCATCAGTGCCTATTTAACTTTTATGAATTTAGTCCATTAAAAGCAAGTCTTGTGTGCAGGAGGTTTTAAACGTTTAGTTTGGTTAATCCGTGTGATTTTGCTGGGGGGGGTCGTTCACAGAGCATGAGAAGCACAAGCTCTGTAAGTCTGCTGATTACATGAACCTGCACTTCAAAGTCAAGTGGCTGTACAACGAGTACGTGAAGGAGCTGCCCACGTTCACAGATGCTGTGCCTGAATACCCGGCGTAAGTCACTCCTTCTTCTCTCACTTGTTCTCTCTCTAACCCTCTTCCTGATTGATTTTTGATCGATTATTTAATTTGCCTGCACTGCGCCATATATCGAGCTGCACAGTGGTGCAGCTGTTAGCTGTTAGCAGCTAGATTGTCCAGGGTTTGAATTCGCTCTAAATTGATCTTAGTTGTTAGTGTGTGTCCTTGTTTTGGTCAGTGATACAGACAATCACTGCAATCCCCCTTTACAATAATTACCTTTTATGAACCTTTGTACACTTCTGTCGATACTCCTTCCCAAACTAAAGGAGATACATAGCAGGTAAAAGATATTGCGCAGTGTTAAAGTCTTGAACACCCCCTTCAGACTGGACTAAGACTAGGACGTTAATAAAGTCAGCCAGTTGGTGTTATTTGGTGTAGCAGGAACAAGCTGTCCTGGTGGTTCCACTTTCTGTCTTCCAAGCCCTGACGTATCCCCCTTATCTGTCACTATAACACCACAAAAACGTATACAAAATCTCCTTGGCAAACAGACGAAACACCCTCTGTTTGCTTTAGCTAAGCATCAACCACTGTAAGTGAATGGGAACTACCAGCAGGCTAGCATTCACTTACATTGGTTTATGCATTAACTCTGGGGAATATGGGAACAAACTAATTTAAAATTAGCGTGGGAATATGCCTTAAATTAATTCACGTTTTTCCTCGCATTATCTGCACCACCTCCTTTAAACTGTACATCTTTATTTATAAAATCTTTGTCACATATGCCACTGAGAGCTACTAAAACTGGAAAAAGGTGTTATTTTAAAGAAGAACCTGAAAGCATTGCACATAAAACATAAACATTTCATAAACTGCATCCAAGCAGTCCTTTGTCTTTACAGTTTTCTGCACTTTCATGTTTCATTGGCAAGTTTGAGTTCATATATAGAGCTGCTTTAGCTAAAATTGATGGTGGAGAACCAGAAACCTCCTTGAGGAGGAGCTATACTGAGTAATTAAATAGATCTTGGTGGGAAAAAAAAGTAGTAGAGATTGATATCTGTGTGGCAACGTGATCAACGCATCTCAGGGTTACTGACAGCAGCATTGGAAACCTGTTTAGAGACGAACAGTATTGCTGCGTCAATTTTCTTTCGTGATCCATCTCCATGGTATTAGTTTGGGAAGGTCCCCCAGGGCATCCTTCATAATGAAGGTAGTGACAACTCTTTCATTCATGTCTGCCTCCTCGGTGTTGCAGCTGGTTCCTCCAGTTTGTGCTGGCCTGGCTGGCTGAGAACGAGGAGGTGTCGATGGACTTCATGTCTGGAGCTCTGGAGAGAGACAAGAGGGAAGGGGTGAGTTCTCATTTGACCACAAACAAAAATCAAAATGTATTTTAAAAATAAAAAGCTTTAACTTGCTCTACAAATTGTCAATCAACAATGATTCCATCCTATGTGCAGCGATATGAACTAAACCAGGAGGCTGATCCCTTGCAAGTCACTTCTTACTGCAAAAACTCAACACAGTGATGTTAAAAAGCTCAACCTAGCCCCTTTTTTAATCCTATGAATAAATCTAAGGGTGGAGGATGATTAACATCAAAAACTGATTCACTGTCTAACTTAATAAACTAGTTTTAGTTTATATATGGCACTAAACAACAACAGATTTGATCTTGATGCACTTTAAGGGAAAGTAATAAACCAAAGTATTATTTCAATTGCAATGACATAACAGAAAATATAGAATAAATGTTGTGCAGAGGTTTTAACTTACACTTTTTAAGCTGTTTCTAAATGAACTAAACTAAATGTTTAGTTCAAAGCTAAATTTTTAGCTAGCCAGTTTATCTTGCTAACTAAATATTTAGTTTGTAGCTAAACATTTAGCTTATGAAGTAATTGTTTAGCTTTGAGTTAAATATTTAGTTTAAAGCTAAATATTTAACTAGCCAGTGTTGTAAATTATTGAAGGTTATTGTCTGGCTATACGGGAAATAATTCATGACTTATTAATTTAATTATTCCTTTAAATTATTATATGGGGCACAAATCGGGAATTAACCCAGTAATTATATGTATTCTTCAGAATGAACTCTATTGTCAAAACGTAGTCTGCTATGATTACCAGATATGATTTGTCTGAAGGTTGAGCCCTTTGCAAGAATCAGACTCACTCACTAAAAGAAGCAGGGAGACGTGATTCAGTTAAAGAACTTTAATAACTAAAAATGGTCCACGCAAAACCACAACTGATTTCACTCTCGGCTAATTATGTCTTCGCAAATGGCTAAGCTACATGGCTAGGCTACATACTACGTAAACAAACTACAAAGATGGTGGGTGACCGGAAGTGACAATGACCACGTCACCCGGGGAATTTCCTGAACGTGCTCACGCCGTAAATTACACGCACACGTGCACGCGGTGTACTCACATGGACGTGCCGATGCCGAACGGTGGGGGTGGTATTTATAGGGGCAATTTACCGCGTGGTCTCCCTGAAACAAAGAGACCATGTGGTTCTTTTCACTAACTTAGCTTCAGGCTAACAAAGAAATATGAATTGAAATGGCTACAGATTGAAACAAAGGGTTAACAAATGCTAAATTCGGATATGGACAGTCTCTCAGAAACTCCCCGGTTTGTGGCTTAACACAGAGATCAAAGCGAAATCACACACAAACAAACACTGCTCGCTTGCGAATAAAAGGAACACAGTAACTTCAACACAACACTGATCAATAAAACGTTCAAAGAAGCATGCATGCACAGAAATATCCTACATTTGCTCTAACCTAGATTGAATAAAACAAAAATGGAATGATTTTACTTCTGAGTCCGTGTTGGATTGCAAGAAAAGAGCAAGTCCTTTTCGAGTACGACGGAAAAACGCGCAAGAAAAGAAGAGGCAAAGGTTAATCCACTCACTCGGATGAGGGAAGAGAGAGAAATCGGCTGGTGGCCAACCAGCTCGAATGAGGTTTGGCTAGCAAATGAATGGGTTTTAACAGGTATTTAGCGACCGAGGTGCGCAGTTTCTCCCCTTAAAGCTCGGCTTCAAGTCGAACCAGAAAGAGAGCGATCGGAAAGTTTCTCCCCTTTGCGAACAGCTTGGAAAAACCGAACGAGAGAGATGGATCGCGTCCTGATTGCTGTTTTTAAATGCCGTGGTGCTCCTCCTGCCTTTTCACTGTCCAGTCAGGTTGGAGGGAGACTGCAGTGGGGTTGGTCAGCTGGTGTTCTGACCATTCGATGTAGAGGGAGCCGTTCTCGTTTCACCGGGGGGCTGCGCTGTTTTCCAGACGGGGGAAGTTTCCTTTTTAGAGCAACGTCCTGCTCTGATGACGGCAGGGATGGGGAATGATGGCTTATTAAAGAACCCTTTTAATATCGTTTCATATATCCAGGGCCGGACCTAACACCAGTTTAGCTTCCTGATTAAATATTTCGTTTAACTATTTAGTTCAGAGCTTGATATTTAGTTTGAGACTGCGAAATGTATACAGTAAATGAATAAAAAACATCAATACCATTGTGACTTTGAAGAATAAAATCCCGTTTAAAAAAATATCGCTGTTCATTTTTGACTGTATAACTTTAAATTTATAATTTACCTCCTTATCTGATTATCATGGATGGATCATAAAGAGTAAATAGACAGTCATTAACGTAAATATGAGAACAAAAATCTAAAAAAGTGAAAAGAAAGCAGGAGGATTCATCACTACAGAAAGTAATGTAATTTTTGTTTGTTTTTTACACAAAGCACTATAGCTTCATTTCCTGAACACGTCTGTATCCTCCAGCAGCTGGAAAAACGCGCTGAGACTTTATTCTTCAGTTTTCAGTTTCAGATTGTTAAAAAGAAACAGCAGCAGTTTACAGCAGGGTGATTTACAGCTTCTGTCTGAGGACCTCGAGTTCACAGACTCCCTCCTGGATCATTTAATTGATTCCGGTTCAGCCGGTGCTTCTTTAGGCCACCAACTACCCAATTTTACTGGATGATGGACAAGTACTGTCTGTCGAACTCCTTTTACCTCAGAAAGCTGGACTTTATGTTTGCTGAACCAGGATGACCTTTCTTTTTCTCGCATAAAGTCGGAAGCTTGAGTTCACTCTTAAATTGATTACTTTTTTTCTTTCTTTTTTTAGCAAAATGCCAGACTTTGTCAATGTCCTCTCCACATCTTTATTTTAAATAACTTCTTAGCTGAAATAATTAAACTAATGTGTAACAATATGATGACATTTTATGGTGCTTTTGATCTAGTCTGTCACTACTAAGTAATATTTTAAGAGTAGGACAAACACAAGCAGCAAAATCCAGAAACTTGACACTCAGATTATCTTGGTACAATTAGAATTTTAGCTTGAGTTTCACCCCTTCTGACGACTTCCTCTATAACGGCACTTAACACTTTAGGTGAAACTGAGTGATAACGGGTGTATTGTAGGAGAGTAAATATGAAGCCGCCGTTGTCTGACTGAGAAGCGGTGACTGCAGTTACAGAAAAGTTTCCTCTTCTGCTTCTGCCTGCAGTTCCAGCAGACGTCTGAGCACGTTCTCTTCTCCAGTTCGGTGGTGGACATCTTCACTCAGCTCAACCAGAGCTTCGAGATCATCAAGAAACTGGATTGCCCCGATCCCACAGTGGTGGCCCAATATAACAGACGCTTCGCCAAGGTGAGGTTTCCAACCGGCTGGTTCTGCTATATCCTTGGAAATCCTCCTTTTGCTTTTTTCCCCAGTACAGTGAAGATGAAAATAACTGTACGATGTAAAAATAATGCTTGATGGTACATGGACCATAATTGGTCTTAGATATTTCACCGCTATCTCCATCTCCATCAACAGAGAGCGTATGCCTGCGATTGGTTAGCTTAATAACAGCCAGAGTTCATTTAATCAAAACGGTGCTCTATAGTCGGTGTAGTCAGTAGCCAATGCAGCGTTTGGGAACTCCATGCTTTATATTGAAGGGCATCCCTCCAGGAATTTGCGATGTTGCAATCGCAACTATTAACGCAAATTTAGAGAATCCCCACGAATTCTGCACATCCTGCAATTTTATCCAATTATCGCAACTTTACTGCACCATTTACCAATTTTGACGCTCCCTTTCATTATCTTATATCATGCAGCGTCGCATGTCATGTACACTCCCTGTTTCTTATGCAGAGGGATCGAGAATAAAATATGCTACATTTGTATTTTGCCAAAGAGGGTCCTAAGAGGTACTGTTTGCTTTGTCACAGTCATTAAAATCCATCATTTTTGGAGAAACCTGCCCTAAAAACATATATACGCATATCACTGATTCGTTTAAAAAAGGAAAACAATTAGCTGTAATTAGTGATGCACAGAGCAGCACGCAGCAAGTTTTCAGCTGTAGTCAATTCATTTTTAACTACTTTTTAATTTCAGTTATTAAGGATTAAAAGCAGTTTCGACAGACCTGGATTCTAGTTTACTTTTATTTTGGCTGCTCGATGGCATCTTTAGCAGCGGATTGACTCTCTTTTTGCAGCTCTTTGAGCCCGAGAGTGCAGCTGGTTGTGTTTTTGGTCTGGCAGGAACCAGAGTTAGAGTGTTAAAATCAACAGACTCAATGCTGCTTTGCGGCCAAAGTAAGAAAAAAGAAACTTTTTCTTTCATTTTAGACTCAGAGAATCCTGTGATTTTTAAAAATGTTAAATGAGCAGCTATTCGTTAATGTTCAGTGCTGCTGTGCCCGAGCGTATCCAGGAGGTCAGTGAAGAGGGGCTAAAAGAGGCCAGGGTGGGTCTGAGACTGTAGCACCAAAATGAAAGCAGAGATGTTCTTCTAGTGGGGACCCAATCTGTGCTGGTCACAGTTTTCATCTGTTAAAAATCGTAAAGGGTTTATCGATATTACTACTCTTAGCGATACTCCTTATCGATCCGGTACTTTATCGGTATCCTTATCGGTGCTTTTTTTTTAAAAGACTAAAACAAAGGGGGAAAAACACAAATAATGAACTATAATTGTTTTATGTTTTAATGGGGGGCAAGGCGTTCACAAGCTGAAGGAAATAAACTAGTTAACCAGAAACAACACTGAAATGGGAGGCAGGCCCGCCATAAAAAGTTAGCACCCCCTGCTGTCTTGGTGGGGAATTGCTTTGCAACACTGACAGAGAAACAGAGAATCATAAACAAAAAACGTGTCTTTCCATACATCTGTTTGGATTCAAATCTGCTGACAGAGAAGTATAAACTAGGCTTTAGTCCAGCGAATATCAGCTTGCTAACTTCTTTACATGTAATGTATGCTACATTCGCAGTGTTAAATAAAACATTATCAGTCCAGTTATTCATCACGCTGTCACTGTAGAGGGTCGGTTTGCAGTGACAGCATAACTGATTCTGGCCAGTGCAGCAATGGGGTCGACGCAAGAAGCAGCTGTAATTGTTTCCCATAAATTGCACTTTGAGATTGCACTCTGCAATAACATATTTAGCTTGTACTTTTAAATATATGTATATAGATATATATATAGATATATGACTTTGTTTTTGTTAGTTTTTTTGCATTATTAATCATCTAATCTAAAGTTTTATTTTTAACCAAAAAAAATGTAATTTTTAAAAGTGTATAATTGGTGCAATAAAAATAGATATTCTACAGGACTGGATGAATGATCATGATTAATAATCCTGATTACAATATTGATCAAAATAATCGGGATTCTTTTTTTGGACATAATCGTGCAGCCCTACAGGTAACATGTCAAGACTACATGATGAGTGAGTTACTTTAAAATGCATGTTTGATTATTGAGTGCACTTCACTCACAATGGGGAGGTGAGCATATCAAGCCTTTGAGGATGTTGTCATGTTTACCTCTTCAGATCAGCAACACCTAAACCAACAGATTTAAACATTTCTGTTATATTTAGATGTGTGTTTTAGACACTTCTGATTCACACCTTACTTTTCGGTGTTATTTTGAAGCATCAGCTTTCAGGTATTTACACTAAAACTATTAAACCTCAAGGCTGGTTTGACAAGGGATTCAATAAATAAAGAATAGCCTATGTAAGTTATCATTCAGTCCCCTGCCAATGAATTACTTTTCATTTTCTGCTACTCCACTCATGCTTTTTAACCTCCTCCCATTTGTTTTTCATCCCGTCTTCCTTTTTCTTTTCTCACTGCCTTTACAAGATTTATTTGTCACCAGTTCCAGCAACATCTTTCATATTCTCATCCAGTTAACAGTAGTTAATAATATTTTATCACAGTAGAGACAGCAGCAGGAAAGTCTAACTGGACTTACTGAGGGAAGTACTGCAGGCGGTTAACGTCTGTTTAATGCATGAGACTGACATCGGGCTGAGTCAGCAGAAAGCCAGGAAATCTGTCAAAGGGAGTTCTCAATGCTACGAGGAAAAAAACTGCATAATTTTAGTCTTTCTTTTCCCTAAGTTCTCAATTTATCTCATAAATGAAGTCGCTGAAATCTTAAAAAGTACCAGCAGAGATTTTAAAGGTAAACAAACGTGACATTTAGTATGAGAGTTTTTGTTCATCCTCCAGACGTTGTTGACACCTCGTTAACATTTTCTTGACCTTTTCTTTGAATGTTTTTTTTTTCTATAAAACCATAATTACATCCAAACTTTTTTCCCAACAATCTGGCTCAGTGTTCAAAAAACAAAAATGGGAATTTATTTAGTCAAAATACCTCTCAAGATCTGTCTCAGCCTTTACCAGTTCAGTGCTCACATTGTCATTGTCAGTTTTATTGATATAGCGCTTCACAACTAGACACAGCAAGAATAAAACAATTGATTGGAGTAGTTAAGAAGAAAACATGAATGCATTTTTCACTAGTTATAAATATAAATGAGAACACGCTCTGTTTAATCCAGAAGACAGAAAGTAGAGGTTGGTTTTTACCTTAAAAGTCTTGAGATCATGAGCAGCTCCTACATGGTTCGGCAGATTATTCCCCATTTTTGTGGATGCTACAGAGAAGGTACGATCAGCTCCTCCACTTTACTGAAAGTGTTTATATATGACAGATGTTTATAGGGAACATTCAGCTGCAATGAGCTTTAATTACTTCACCACATCCTGTTGGATACGCAGCGATACTGACATCCATCTGTCCTCATCACGAATAGGTCTTCTGCTTATTAGAGATCATGTCACATGTGGTAGCAGATCCAGGGAAGAGGACCCGAGTATCTGCCACCTACAAGTGAATCCTTGCAGCTTATTTGGGAGATCTGCTATATTTTCCATAAATGCATTTACCATAAAATAACTCTTGGAGAATTTTTCTAACCTTTTACATTGCTAGTCTCTTCTTAACCTCTCTTCTCCTCTGCTTTTGATGGTTGATCACCTTCTATACCTCTACGCCCTTTCTTGTTTGTGTCTTGCCTTGATGTACTTTCATTCCTCTTTTCTCCAGTCCATAACCTCACCTCTTCTTTCTTGCTTTTTTCCAAGTTCTCTACTTACACCGGCCTACCTAGGGCCCTATGATTTCCTCGACATGAAAAATGCAGACAGAATTGAAGAATTTACAAAAACAAAATTGAAACTACAATAAAATGCAGAATTTGATTTAGAATGGTACATGTATGTGTATTCAGATGTTTCGGTACGCACCTGTACCAAATGAATACAGCTTCTTTCTACTTGAACCCATGCAGAAAGCTTATGTGCGGATATCAGAGCGCAGCACTAGTTTAAAAAGTGACACCAAGCAATGCAGAAAGGACTCCCAGCCATCACTAAGTTGGAACATTAATGGTTTCTCATGCAGCTACTGTAGAAAAAGAAAGATGGGCCGAACACAGAACTCAGAGCACAGTGCAACGTTTCCGCAGGGTAACTTTACTTGACTCCCAGCTATCACTAAACTCTGCAATTTGGGAATATTTATAGTTTCTCATGCTGCTAAAGTAAAAAAAGAAAGATGGACTGAACCAGAACTTTGTCAGCAAACGCATCTTTCAACACCAATAAGTAGGGCTGAACGATTAATTGCATATGCCATTAAATCGCAATGTGACAAAATTAGATTTTCTAATCGCAAAGGCTGCAATTTGACTTGTCGTAAACATATCTAGTAAAGTCACGTAACTTGCAAACAGCTCAAACAATGCAGGGAGAGAAGGAAACGCTGCCCTTTAACCTGTTATAAAAAAGCCTAAAGCTTAACAGAATCCAATGCTGCACAATATTTGGTACCTAAGAGGAGCGCAGAACACGCCTTGCTGCCTCACGAGATACACTACGAACCTTTATCAACAACTACGAACATCACACCACCATATATGAGAGTTGCATGGCTAAACTGACCACAACCAGTGTTTAAATTTCCAGTAAACAAACTAGACATTTTGGTGTGTGTGGGAGACAGGGGGGTTATTGGGATGTCGGCCTCTGCGGCTCGGAGACGCCAAGCCTCCAATCTCCTTTGTGTCTGCATTTAGTCCTGGACAGCGGATCTATGGCTTCTTACAATGGCTATTGAACACTTACATGGAGAAACTTCATATTCACCAGCATGCAAACATTTGTTTTCATTCATTCCATAAGTACACACCTTTTTTAGTCAATAAATAAAGTTAGAATTAGAAAAAGTGGAATTTGGCGAAAAAAATAAAACAGGTTTCAGTAGCGCCCTAAATTCCAAATGCTGGAAGAGAAGAGGTGCCAATGACAGCCTCAGGAAAACCTCAAGCTCAAAAGAAGAATGGGAAATTATTTTAAAGGAAGACATAAACTGAGACTTTTCAATAAACTGCAAATGTATTGTCACAATATTGTGTGCAAAATCGATATGCCACAGAAATGCTTGGACAGCGCTAAATATTACCAAGTTATATAAATGTAATTTGTTCATGCTCTACAATACAATCATGTTTTTTATACTGCTTTTTTTTTATCAAGCTGCAGACATTCTAATAAGAGAGAAACTACTGGCAACACAGTCTGTCTCAAAGTCACAGTCTCAAACCCAAAGCAGAAACCCAAGAACACAGAAAAATTAAATATTCCTCTCTTTAACTGAATCCATACCATCATCGTTATTTCTTATGTTTCGTGATATCGTAAAAGATGTCATGGGTACATGATGATGAGTTTCCTTTCAAACAGAGCTGTGATTGGAAAACTTTTTCAAGAGAGCTTTATTATTTGTTTAAAGGAGGACGTACAGATATTCACCATAACCAGAGGATCCCAAAGCATTTTCTCTTGTTTTCTTGTTCCCACAGACAATCACCAGGGTTCTGCTGCAGTACTGTGCAGTTCTGGCCAAGAGCTTTCCATCCTACTGCGAGAAGGAGAAGATAGTCAGTACCTTCAGCTACAAAACCTTTTTAAAGTTAACATGGTTTTATATAATTGGTTGTTTTATTGCTAAATACTTTCGGGTCTCTCTTGCAGCCCTGTGTGCTGATGAACAACGTCCAGCAGATGAGGGTCCTGTTGGAAAGGATGTTTGAGTCGATGGGAGCAAAACAGGTGAGTGTGGAACAGGCTTGCACCCCATCCTAGATTTTTGCATCACCTGCGGGTGTTAAATCTCTTCTTCAAATCTCATTTACTTGAGTTTTTTGAGTAGCTTTTAGGATGAAATGTACTTCTACATAGGAGTAGGTTTACTACACCATACTTTAATAATGCCAATATGAGGTATCACTATTCTTACTTGAGTAACATTTCTAAGTGATCTACTTACTGTGAGTAACTTCACTAAATGAAAAACGAAAAGGTTTCAAAAGGAAAATTCACAAGACACAGAAACACGTTAAAGTGAAACCTTTTTGGGTTTTCACACTCTTTGTTGTTTTAATGTTATTTTCAACCTGTTGAGTCTGTTGAGCCGTATAGAGCAGCGTTTCCCAACCACACTCCTCAAGGCACGCTGCCCTGCATATTTTAGATGTTTCCCTGCTTCAGCATTCCTGATTTCAATTGGTGGCGGATCAGCAGGTGGGTTAAAGCAGGAAAACATCTAAAAAATGGGCGATCCCTGAGGACCATTGCTGAAAAACTTTGATAGAGATCAAGAAGATATAGCAAACAACACATATAATCACTGGGTGTACTTTACCCTGTTATATTATTCAAATGAATTCAGTTTATTTATTTATATACCTGTAATTCATAACACACATCCTCTCAAGAAAACTTTGTAAGAAAAGTAATTTGAAATCAGTCATACATACATTATAATTTATCTTTTTGTTTAAAGGTTTTCTATATAAGGAAACCCAGAAGGTTGCATTGATTTTATTCCTACATATACTGTATATGCATGACCAACTTTGAATATTGGTTTCAGTTTTGTATAAAGTTTTTCTTCTGTTTTAATTTATTTTACATGTACAGTAGGTTATTTATTTATATTATTTCTTTCATTTTAGGTTATAAAATACCATAATTTGTGGCTGAAATTTTTAAAAAACTGTCTAATGACATAATTTTTAATATTAAGTCAGATGTTGAGCTCGGTTACTCGCTACTTCAGTCATTTTTATGTGAAACTCTTTTTCTTTTCTTTTTTCTCTCTCACGTGAGTAATTTCTTGTATAGCTACTTTTTACTTTTACTTTAGTAAAACTAACTTGGGAATGACTTATTAAGTTTTGCAGTGATGGACGAAATTAGTTTCTCAGATTGCTTTAGTATCAATGGAAACAGCCTCAAAGTGAAATAAAAACAGAAGATCAAAAACCAACATGATTGAAAGCACGTTCGGGTATGTTTCCCCCTTTTTGGGCCTCAGAAAAGTCCACCAGGTATGAATGCAATAAAAGGATAGTTTGCATTTTCAGACATGATGCTGTATCCCTTCCTTACCATCAGCATACCATCACACTGACCCATGTCTGTGGTCACCTCCTGGTCGGAGTTCTTGCCGTTAGAAGACTTTCAAGAATGTAGTCCATGCTAGTTTCCAGGGCCATCAAATTGTGCAGTTTTGCTTCATAAGACTGTATTTAAAAACATGATTCATTTTGTTTAGAATTCTTTTGTAACTCAGATTGGTAGGGAGGAGTTTTACCTTCGGCTGACAAGTTTCGGTGTCTTACTTCCGCCTTCATCACAGCTGTCATCATTGACGGTGTTGTTACCTCCGTTTATGTGTGGGCAGCAGGGGACGATGATTCATTTGTTCCACCAAGAAAAAAAAAAAGCTGGTCAAAATCCATTAGTTCTGGCTCCGTAACTGCTCCCGTCCACATGCCAGATGCCCAGTTTCTACCCTCAAGGGCGAACACTGGAGGCTTCTAAAAGTCTGTCGGCATTCAGTTCCGTGTCGGATGTCAGTTAAACCTCTCCTTCACTAGGAAATTGTGTGATACTTGTGCTTTCTGAAATGCGAGCAGTCACGGAGTTGCAAATAAATAGAACATTTTCTCGAGCCCATATCGCCTGCATTAGCACCAGAAACGAAATTGACGGCAGAAACGAGCGAGTCAAAAAAAATAAAAGCCAGTCCCTTCTACATCACAGAGAAAATAAGTATTTGTGGCCCCGCCCGCCAACGGGAATGCTGTGCTGATTTTGCAGCTAGGAGAGAGCAGAACATATCTTTGCTAGGAGAATCTAAACGTTAGCAACTCCACATCACGTCGAAACATGTTCAGGCTTGTGTTATTTGTGAAGATAAAACAACAATTGTGTTGCATTTTTTTACCCAGGAACAAAAAACATAGGAAAAAATGATTGGAATTTACCATTGAAAGACCGCTAGCGAAGTATAAAGTTAGTTATTTTTCAAAGAGTTAAATTGGTGGTAGCAAATCAGAGGCAAGCGTTTGCATATCATGAATATTAATGATTTCCCCCCACCCACTCCTCCAACAAACTTCAACCTTCCTGAAACACACGAGCGCCAGACCATTTCTTCAACAGAAAACAACTCAAAAGCCATTCATTCATACTTGAGGCTACAGCAGATTTATTGCAACAACAAAAAAGGGTGAATAACGTCTTAAATGTCTGGAGATATTAGCTTTGAACGTTTCTTTGAGTGTCGGAGCAACTCAAGTTAAATGGCCTTCTTGAATGCTACGTGCAGAACAACGTTTGCATAATTCGTTTCTTAAAAGGAGAAAATGGTATCATCTTTCTGGGAAATGAAAGAGAAAAATGATGATGGAAACTCATTCTTAAAGCAAAAAACAAATGTAAGGTTTAAAACAGTAATTTCATGCAATAAGTAACTGTCTGTCTGCTGTTGTACAGTTAACTGCTGAGGAGGAGAAGGTAGGTCTAAGGATTTGTCTTTCGTTCTCCTTCCTCCTGTCAGTAGAGAAGGAAAAACCTGAACCACATAAACATTTCCCACACCTTATCCCTCCCTGTAGTCTGTCTTTGGGTATTTTTAGGCACAAGTAGACTCCTCTTCCTCGCTCAGAAAAACTCCTCCTTCCCCCTCTCAAATAAAATAAAAAATGTGTTTCTCTGTTCCAACTTGTTTGTTGCTGCTTTTTTCCAAAAGCTTGAGAATGAGGAGGAACCTGACGAGTATGATGAAGAGGTAGGTTTAAGGATAACCTGAGATTTTGTGTTTTAGCTTAGCTTTGTGATATCATATAAAGGTGCTGTCATGAACCGTCATATAAATTTTATGGTTTTATTTAATTATTTACACGATCTTATCGGAACCAGATAATCAGACAACACACAACCTTTTGACAAGAACATCGAGACATAATTTTTAATCTGTTGTGAATTGTATCTGATCTTACAAGGATGATACAAACCTGGCCCCCCAGCACAAGTGGCTGATGCAGATAGAAACTTTATTTTCAATTAGTGCACAATTATTCCAGACAAATTAAAATCTTGCAACAGACCATGTTAGTAACAACATGAATAATTTGTCTTTAACTCATCGCTCTTTTTGGGCCACATTTGTCCACTGATTTTTACTCAAAAGCAGACTTCGCTGCACCCAAAATCTGCTTGAAATAAGTGTAAGAAACTCACCTAAATACAGCAATTTCTTTTCTAAGAAAGTTACCTAAATACAGCAATTTCTTTTCTAAGAAAGTTACCTAAATACAGCAATTTCTTTTGCTAAGAAAGTTACCTAAATCCTGATTTTATTTGTTCCATATTTGATTTTTTTTTTTCTAATTGAGAACTATAAAATATGCAAAATTATTCTAATAAGGCAAACCTGCAAAACCCTATAAGTTTTTTAATCCAAAATAATTTACACATTCTTTTCCAACAACAGAAGAAACGGTGGCCCTCCCAATTATTTATAATGAAAACAGCTGACCACAAAGCAAGGAAAGTATCATTTCCTCTATTACTACAACTACAGGTTAGAATTTTAGTTGTTTTGTCCTAAGTTATAGGCAGGACTTCAATATAGTCCAATATTTTAACTAAAGAATGAAATTAATTTAGCTCACCGGGCGTTGTCTCTCAGACGAATTTAGGTTCGATCCCCGTTGCGGTCAATCAGAACACTTAACGGAGTCTCCCTACTCTATGGGAGGTCCGGAGATGAGTATACAAACACCCAGGTGCTCAGTTCCCTCCTGTCAGGTGTCCGACGGACTTGCTCGGGGCCGTTGTTCGTGACGGCAAAAACTGTCGTGGAAAAACAGTGGGTGTCTGAGAGGCCTCGGATGAGGATAAAACAAAGTGTCAACTGTCTTCTTACAAAAGTTTATTTACCTACAAGCATGGATAGCTCCTAAAAGCTCTGAGGTTCTTCACAAAGTCACAAGTATATATTCTGATTTAACCACACCCTATCGGATCTGTTGCTGACCAGTTCTTTAATCAGCTCTGAGAGAACAAACAACTTCAAACATGGTTGCAGATAAAAAATTGCTTAGAGAAAGGACATTCGGGATGTGTCACAGAACAGCATAATTAAGAATAACGCAGCAATAATTCTGCAATGTTTTATCTAGGCACTGTGAGTAATGAAATAACTTATACTGCAATAAATTTTTCTATAACCCTGACTTCTTTAATTAAAAATAAATAAATATAAAATTCTGTCTCTTTAGTCTTTTTGACCCAAGTATATTTACCAGTGTTAGAAAACGTTTGGACACCCCTGCTTTGGAGGGATGGATGGATTGATGGAAGATGGATAATGACTCGTTAGAGATCGTGTTTCTAAAAACAACAGAGCCACTTTGCCTCAAAATGGAAGCGGAATCAGGGAGCCTTTGCTCTTTCCTAATTAAGTCCGGCGTTGTGGAAAGATTACTATTTGGTTTGAATGGTGCAATATCCTTGCCTCATCATTCGGCCACGGCCGCCACATTGTGTCTTATGATACAGGCTTGAGTCTGTTGAAATAGGTGTTGGAAGTTGTACATTTCCTTTTGAATCAATACATTATAATAAACCTGTTGTTAAATTTAAAAGATGGACTCTAGAATAATTTTGTTTAGCTTGTACAAAAATGTGTTTGCAAAGCTCCACAGTACAGGATTTCTTTCTAAAGCTACATGTTTTTCATTTCTTATGTAACTTTTCGTTGTTTTTTATTTTCTTTGTTCTATTTCCCCCCCACCCCCCGTACACTCACCACCAGGCCATTACTGATAATGAAGGAGAGGATGGCATGGTGGGTATGATGTAGCAAGAAGAAAATCTGCTTTTAGTTTACGTTATTTTCATGTTCTTTATGGTTTGAAATGACCATCCTTGTTTGGTTCTCTTGGTTTAAATCTTAATCGCCTTCAGTCACAGGACTCTAAGGTGAGAGAGAGCTTAATCTAAAAAAAGACAACCTATTTATCCTTTTGAAACATCTTTCCTTGTTTCTTTAGTTATTTTCTCTCACTTTCGTTTGTTTTTTTCTTATTTTACAACATTTCAGTCTGTCTGCTCAGACTCAGAGGGATCTGAGGTAAGATTGAAGTTACACACACATTCTAGTTTATTATGCCAGTTTTTCTTATTCTCTTGTTGGCATTAGCCCCAGTGTCTGAGCGCTGAATTTGGAGAAAACTGTCCCGGTGTATCTTCGACTGTTAATTTACCCAGTGATATTAATGGAGCCAGAAACACAAACACAGGTCCAAAAAAATTCTGATTTTATTAGTTACTTGTAGGGATGCACCAATACTGATATAGAGTATCAGGGCTGATACCGTTCTAATATACTCTTTTCGGTATTAATGAACCTATTTGTAAAATGTGAAAACTGCAATAATTTCACAGAAAATTATAATTTTTCACTTGAAAATTTTGTTTTGTGGTTTTATTATTTTATTTTGTATCTAATTTACCATCATTTGTTGTAACAAGCAGAGAAGAACATAAAATCTGTCTTCCAATTCATTGCATTTTTTATGTGGTACAAGTATCGGCATTGGTACGCGGTATCGGCATGTAGTCAGATCCTAGTAACGGTATTTTATCAGTTTGAAAAAGGTAGTATCGTTACATCTCTAGTTACTTCTATTCTTATCACCCTCGGTAACAAATTCATTTATGAAATTTGTGTTCAGTAAAAAAAATGTTTTATTTTCTTCTACTTGTTTGGTATTTTATTTGGTCCTACCAAACAAGAAGAACAAAATAATAAGCAGAGTAAAAGTTTATGCTGGTTTAGAGAACTGTCCTTCTGAGATCTAAGTTTTCCCCCTTAAATGAAACGGTGTCTATAAAAAGCATTCACCCCCTGTAAAACCTGAACAATCTGTGTTGTGGGATTTCATTTTTGACACATTATCTAGAGAGAGATGGGTGTCTACAGTATTTGTAACTCTGTCCTGTCTTTTCTAATCTGTCCTGCTATAAATGGACCTGTTGTAGGTGGACAACAAGGAAAAGGAGAAGGTTAGTCAGGGCCTATGGTGTTTTGTGTGTTGTGCTGTAAAAGTACAGCTAAAAATTTAAAATGTGAGAAATTCTAGATTTTTCTTGTCAGAAAGTCATTGATCCATCACACATAGAGTCAAATATTTCAAGTCTTTCTTGTGATTTATTTTTGAATATACGGGTAATAAAAACCGTAAATTCTGTGACTCAGAAATTTTAATTATTACATTAAATCAATTTAAAAAGGATATTTTAAACAGAAATGGCAGGCTTTTGAAACGTATGTTCATTTCACTGCACTCAGTACTTGGTTGGGGCTCCTTTTGCATGAATTACTGCATCAGTGTGGTGTCAAACGAAGGCGATCAATCTGTGATTCACAGCCTTCAAGCCATTGTCATTGTTAGTTCTTGTGTGTCTCCTATTTCTCTTGACAATCCTCTATAGATTCACTTTGGGGTTCTGTTCAGGCCGATTTGCTGTCCAGTCAAGCTCAGCCTCACCATGGTCATTGGACTGTGAAACCTTCCAAAAGAAATTAAACTTTATTTTCATTTGAAAAGAGGACTTTGGACCTCTGAGTAACACTCCAGCTCTTTTTGTGCGTCGTGGCTCTTGAAGCTCCTACTCTGGCCTCAGTCCACTTCTTGTTAAACTCCTCCAACTTCTTGAATGGATTTTGCTCAACAATATTCTAAGGATTGCTGGTGCATCTTCTCCTACCATACTTTACCCTTCCATTCAACTTTCTATGAATGTGCTAAAGCTTTTTTACAACATTCTACTTTCCTGAGTCACAGAGTGTTTGTCTATAATCACCAAAATTACAAAAAATAAATACTTGAAACCTTTCATTATGTCTGTAATAAATCAATGTAATATATGAGTTCTGACATTTTTTAAACTGTACTTGAAATAGTGAGATCTCATCTGTCGTGTAGTTCTGGTCCGTTCTTACAGAGATTAAAAGTCCCATCAGAGCAGGGAAGCTGCAGCTGTGCTCATTTATAGAACTCAAAAAGACAAAATAATTTTAAAAGATTTGGTTCCTGCGGTTACACTGTGTCCAGACATCAACTTCTTGTCTCAGAACACTTGAACGAAACTTCAGTGGATTGTTGGCTGCTGCAGACAATTAATCAGAGACGAATGAAAAAATGATTGAAGTGGAAACCAAAGACTTGAGATGTTACAAACTCTCTGTAACAACATAATATTGCAAGCACAGAACATCTCTATTTCGACAGAAGAAAGTAAAAACAGGCCTTAGATGCTGCCTTTTCATGTGGTATCACTGAGCACGATTCTTCCTGCCTTTCGTGGTAGAACTGAATGGATGCTTGCGGGTGTTTGTTTAGTGATTAGAGCAGCTGTTATCTGTCCACTTGTAGGATGACTCTTCCGCTTATGATGAGAGCGAGGATGAGCAGGAGAAGGTTTGGTCTGCTGGTCACAAAGCCATCTTCATTTTCCTAGAACTAACCTCTGCTGCTCACTGACACCTCATCACCAACTAAAATCCTCCTATTTTCAAACGATTCTTCCCTTGCTTCTCCTTTGTGTTGAACAGATTTCTATTTAACAGGGTTGCCCAACAGCCCTCCATGAGCTTCTGTCCTGCAGCTTTTAAATGCATCCCTTCTCCTATTGGGTGCCAGTTGTAAAATTGCACAGTCAAATATTAACAACAATATTTTTTTTGATCATTTAGTCTGTCCTAAGAGGAAAAAATTGGAGTTTATTTATAAAACTCGTATTTTTTAGACATGTTATTTATTTATTTTTACTATTTTACAGTTTAAAATAAATACTTATCAAGCTAAATTTAGTTTGTAAAATAATGTTTTGTTCAAATGGATATATATTTAATTTACAAACTAAATATTTAGCTAACAAGCTAAAGCTATTTAGCTTCACACTAGGGCTGCAACTAACGATTATTTTCATAATCGATTAATCTGTTGATTATTTTTTATTATTCATCAATTCATTGCTTTTATTAAGAATTATATTTGACTATTACTTTCACCTATATAAATTATTAAGAAAAAAATTTCATTAAGAACAATGAAAATACAAGAAAATTGTGCAGTTCACTGCAGTCTATTTTATTGGACCTGAACCCAGTTAACAGGGTAAAATTAGCGTAACAGTGCAAGATATTTGTCCTGAAATTTGTTTAGCCATAAAAATACAAAATGAGGTAGAATTCCATACAGATTAATGTACAGCATATTAACAAAAATATCTCAGCCCATAAAATGAAAATGGCATTTTTATTTTGGGAATGAAGGAGCTGACTTAGTTGGACAGTATTTTGGGGCAACATTGGGGCTCTCAAAATTTATTAACCTACCGTCACTAAACACAAAGTTTTCATGGTCTGTGGGGTGTTGGGGTAAATGTTGCTTTTTAAATTCAGATCTACTGATTTCAATTAAATGAACTCAAACATTTCAAAGATCAGATTTGTGAGAGACTGCAAGCTGCAAAATGTGAGTTGTGCATAATTCTTCTTCTGGGAGGGAATGAGGGGTTGACAAAGACAACTAGTGTGTTCACACTTATGATTGTGTCCTTTATTGGCTTATATTGTTTAAAAAAAACAATACTAATAGCTTTCCAATTATATAAAATGTATGAATTCATAGAAGTGATAAATATCATGGATTAAAAAGTAAAAATGGCGTCCTTGGGACGTCGGAACATTAAGGGGTTAAGCTAAAAGATGATGATAAAGCAACTAATCGATGACTTAATTAGTTGTCAACCATTTTAAAAATCAATTATAATCAATTAAATCGATTAGTTTCAGCTCTACTTCATACTAAATATTTATCTTAGAACCTAATTATTTAGTTAAGAAACTAACCATTTAGCTAATTAAATATATAGCTTGAAGATAAGTATTAGCTTGCGAGCTAAACTCACTTACTAAATATGTAGCTCCAAGCTAGATAGTTAGTGACCATCTAGATCTTAAGCTAGCAGGTGAAAAATTTAGCTTCCAAACTAAATATTTCACTTGAAGCTAGCTTTGGCTATCTAAATATTTAGCTTCAAACTAAATATTTAGCTATCAACTAAATATTTGGCTTGTAAACTAAATATTTAGTTCAAAGATAAGTATTTAGTTTACAAACTAAATATAAAGCTCTGAACTAAATGTTTAGTTTGAAGCTAAATAAATATAGCTTACAAGCTAAACTAGCTAACTAATAATTTAGCTTTGCACTACACATTTAGCTCAAAGCTAAACATTAAGCTAATATGCTAATTTACTTGCCGATTAGCATAAGTGGACTACCAAAATAATATGTAGCTCATTTTCAAAGTTAATTTTTCTTCCGACATGTCCAACATTTTTGATTAAAATGTAGGGTGACCGTTTTAATTCAGACGTTTACAAATGGATTTACAGCTGCAGTTATGCATAAACAGCAGGACCTCCTTATATAGAGGTTAGCAAGACTCGCCTATGAATTTTTTTGATAGTCCACTTCCGCTTATCAGCAAAAAAATATTCATATTCGTTTAATGTTTTGCTCTAAACCAAATGTTAATTTTCAAACTAAATATTTAGCTAGCCAGATTAGCTTTCAAAATGAATATTTAGCGTCAAAATAAATATTTAGCTTACTAATTAAATATTTTGTTCAAAGCAAACAATATTAAGCTTTTTAACTAAAAATGTTGTTTATAAAGTAGATATTTACCTCTAAATTAAATATTTAGCTCTCTAAATAAATGCGTTAGGGAATTTAACATTTAGCCTATAAATACATGAATGATATGATGAAAATATGAGGTTGAGAAATTAACCCCCATTTTATTCTCTTATGACTAAATAATCCAAATTATTTCTGTTAATTTTGACTATGTTACTTTACACGGCACCCTATATTCTCAAGCACACCTGAATCCAAAGAATGGCTAGTTTTATTCAGTTGTGTTGTAGCCGGAATGCATCTAAAAGCTGCAGGATCAGGATGGTAACTATCCAGACCCAACTCCATTTACACCCCTTCATCACTCCACTCTTTTCTTGATTTAAACTCAAAACTTTCTGTCATTTTTTTTCTCTCTCCTGTCTTTGATCAATAGCTTGACAAGGAGAAGGTGAGCCATCATCACAATAACTTGACTCGGATGTTTTAAAATAATGTTTTTATTTAACATACGAACCAGTTGTCTTTTTTTGTTTCAGTCTGAGCCCAAACTAGAAAAGGTTTGTTTGTGCTTCCAAATCCTATAATCATAACTTTAGTCTGAGAAGTACCTGAAGGTTAAGATCTTGTGTCTTTGCATAACTCTGACAAATGCCAAGGTTTCATTTTAAGTATTTAACCTTCACCAAGGGGAGAAAAGAGACCAAAAAGTGACAATTAAAAACCCTGTGACCCACCGGTGAGACGCAGTTATTAAGGATTGTGAACCTGCTCAAAGTGGTAAAACGAGAGGATGCCTGCATGTTGTTGCTTGTGTGTGTTTAAGTGGGGTATAAAACAGAAGCTCACCCACACATGTGTGTCCTTTCAGGCTGAAAAGAAGGACGAAGAAAAGCAGGTTGGTTGGTTTCACATTTCACCTCCATCTGCAGAAAGCTTCCCGACTGCTTTATTTAATGTTGCTTTATTGAAGTGCTCCCTGAAATGGCTTATCTTGACAGCCTAGACTGGTAGTTTTCCTTATTTTCTCCCCACTGATTGTTGATTAGTTCATTTTAAAGACAAATTTTACATTTTTCACCTTTAAATGAAACACCTCAGCTAGTTGTGAAATATAGATTTTCTGTTCAAGAAAAAAGGAAATAACTTTCTTTCTGAATTTCATCCTCATTTTTGCAAAAAAGGAGGAATCTAACACCAAACAGGTGGGTTCTTGAAATGTATTAATTCCCACTGTAGAGAGCACTTGAAAGTTAAATAACCATTAAATGTTTAGTCCTTTTTTATTTAGTACATGTTAATCCTCTTAAATTAGAATATCACCAAAAGCTTATTTCAGTGATTTATCTAAAAAAGGTAAATCTCATAAATAGATTATAAACCCTATACATAGAGCAGTGTTTCCCAACCACAGTCCTCAATGCACACTGTCCTGTATGTTTTAGATGCCTGCCTGCTTTAACAAAACAAATTCAGATGATTGCAGCTACTGTAGGGATGCACTGATACTGTTCTTATGTACTGTATCGGTATCGGTTAAAGTTGACCGATACCATGAACCGATGTCAGTGATGCCGGTAACGCGTTACTCCGCAGTCGTTTTCTGTCGTAATCTGCATTGGCTGATTTTTTCCTCTACCGTCGTCATTTTTGCTTTGTTTGCACCCAACATGTCTGCCCTGAGTCTGAGTTCTGTAGTCTGTAATCTGCCCCCTAGTGAAACTCCCCAGTAGTACGTGCAATGTGTCAACAACTATATCCTCAGGACACCGCTTGTTGCTTCATAGTTGCTGGAGTCGACTTGAGGTTAACAAGCAATTACATATCTGGCCTTAGTGTTGAAACGCACTTTAAAATAGAGTAAATTAACTAAATGATTAAGATAGATTTGTAAACCAAATTTTTTATTTTCTTTACGTGGCTGGTGTGGTACCTGAATTGTTTATAATCACTCCAAAAAAAAAGATTTGAAAATGTAAGCACATATTAAAACTCTATAAATGTAAATGAAGAGTTAAAACAGCATCTGTCATATATTTAAAAGCTGTTCTTGTACATCCTGTTCAAAACTGTTGACTAACTTCTTTTCTACAAAATAATAATTCTAAAAAAAATGGTCGATCTACGTTCCTAACCTCATCTATGATCGCAAACTGTGGGTGATGACCGAAGGAGCTGTAGCAAGTACTATAGCTGAGGAGAGGGAAGTCTGGGTCTCTGCTTAATCTACTGGATGGATGAACATCAAATGTTTTACTCCTGATTTTTAAAAAAAGTTGTTCTACAAAGCGAAATATGTATTGATGGCATTTAAATGACTTAAGTGTCACCATTACTATAAACGACCACACATCGCATGTTAAAATGCAGGTGTTTCTATATCTTACTCAGAGTTGTGTGTGATAACTTCAAGACCCAATTGAAACTGACCGGGTCAATAGTTTTGTCAGCTAACCCCTGTTTGCTCCCTCATTTCCCAGAATCGTTGCACTTAATTTTCCAATCAGTGGAGGAAATAAACCCATTTTGGATCTATTTCACAAGCTCCCTCCGTTGGTTAGCTCTGCTTAATGTGGTACTGGGAGAAAGATTAGAAAAGGCTGCTTCGGATGTCCGTTGTCTGATGTTTTCTGTTTTTTGTTTGTTGTGTTCTTTACAGTCAAAAGAAGAAGTCAACAAGGTCTGTTTTCTTAATGAACACCATTTTTTCCTTCTTACTAATGTGCTATATAAACCTAAGTGTGAACTTTCCTGAGAAAACTTGGATGGCAACATCCTCCCAGTTTCCTGCTTTATCCCTCATTTCCACTGAGTGGTACGACACGAGTCAGAGCAGTTTGGTTTACTAGACTATTATGTTATCTATTGTATTCAGTGGTATGGAAGCCTGTTGCATTCACTTGAAAAAAAACAACTGTTTTTCTGAAATTACCATGAAAAGTTTTACCAAAAAATGCATTAACTAGATAATTGAAGAAACAAACTAAACAAAAGCTCAGTTTTTCTGAATTACAATTAATGAGACAGATTAAAGGGAGATTCAACACCTATGTAAAAATGTGTCTGTTGAAATATTCCCCAGAGTTAGATAAGTGAGAAAAAAACATTTTGAAACCAGCTCAATAATTCCCCTGGTCTGGCAGCAGTTTTTGTGTTAGCTTTAGTTTAGCATAAAACAATGAAAGCGACTGAAGTCTACTAGCATGCTAGCAGTGCTCCTTTACTTACATTGTTAAGATTTAGCTTAGCATAAGCCAAGTAGCAGACATGCATAAGCTATGTAAGCATGGAATATTACTTTAAACTGAAAAAAATATATATTTTTTTAAATTAAGAGATGTCAGGGAGGTAGGAAAAACTGGGGCAGAAAATCCAATATGCTTTTATGCCTGACAAGACGAAAATTCCTTCGGTTTCTGCCCAAGTCGAGGTTTGTTTGAGTTTGTCTTACTTGGCCAGTTAATAAAACCTACAGACATGGAACATTATCTCCTTTATTTTTTATTATCTCATTGAGTAAAAAAAAACCCATTTACAAACAATTGTTTTTGTAAAAACGATCTTTTTTTTTAAGAAAAACTGAGATGTCATCTTTTTTTTCCATGCGAAAGTAACACGCTTCCTTACGGGAGGGCGTTTACACCCCCATTTAGACTCTCACTAGTAAAGCGTAGTTAAACCCACCTACCTAACGTGAAGTTGAACGTTGAATGGAAACAGATAAAGTAGCATATTGTACAGCTCAGTAGAAACAAGGCATTAGAGATCATAGATACCCATAGCCCTGTTGTAGCGGTTTTCCTTCATATTCACCCACTCAGCCCCAAGCTCTCTGGATAAAATCACAAAACTAGATGCAGAATAAAACATGTTGTGTGTAGTTTTGTTGTCTTTTCTGTCCCCATCTACCATCGAGTGACACTTCTTTTGTTCTTATATTTCTGACTTTCTGGAAAGACTGAAGCCACTACTGTGGGCTCAAAGAAGGTACAGTGAAATTCAATGATTACAGTATTACCCTGTTTAATGGTTTAAGGTAGCGTGCATGTCACTTTTTAGTCGATTTCTGACCTGAAGATGATCTTGCGGCAACGCTGAATTATAAATGTTATTTTATTAACCTTACAGATAACAGTTTTTGTAAGCATGTGATTTTATATCAAGAAAATTTAGATAATTTTCAAACATTACTTGATTCTGCCCTTCATTCAACATCTTTACTCTTTGTTTGTTTATTTACCCATACATCCCAAAGAAGCTTAGGGACTATAATAGAACTACTTAGTCTATATCACTGTTGTATTGTTCATTATTTGATTTCACCTTTGAGGTTAAATCAAAGGTCCCTCGTTGCCTTAGTAATTTTGTAGTTCTGCAAGCTGGTGTGTGACGTAACGGCACTGCAATCAAATCCTGAGTCTTCACCTTAGTATCTTTAAATTAGGGGTGTAATGGTACACAAATATCAAGGTTTGTTACATATTTGGGGTTTCAAAGTCATGCTACAGTACCCTTTAATCAAGAAAAATAAATACAAATGTGCATATGACTTTTTTTTTTTTTACTTTGATCTGCATTAAACAAAGAAAATGTTTTCCTGAATTCCTTCCTTTCTATCCCTGAAATAAAATTGATTTTATGTTCTTTAACTTTAAAAAGTTAAATGTAAAAAAGTGACTTGAAATTTGATTGGATTTTTAAGAATAAATATAATAGTCCAAGCGGACATAGCCAGAGCATGAAGCACTATAACCACTTGAAAACAATCAGCGCTAACGTTTAAAAGTGTTTGAATAAAATTGTTTCCATATTTGAGAGAAAAGCATGCTTAAAATGACAGTGTATAGTTTTTGCAGTACATCTTTGAAAATAGCCATTAAAATATTATGTAATAATAATTGCGTAAAGCACATTAATTGCAAAATATTAGCGATATTGTAAAATATGACTTTAAAAATCAGTTTTAAAGTACATAGGTGCGGGTCCTCTTTTCAGGGGAAAGCCATATTAGATGACGTCTTTACTTCTACAAGATCCCGGACGGACAAAGCGCACTGACGCTTGTCCGCTATTAAAACATTGATTTCCCCTCAAAATACAAAAAAGTTTAGCCATAAATACATTTTTACCTCTTCGCTAGTTCCAAGCGATGAAAGAGAGACTGATGTGCTCGTCATGTTGCTGCTAATAGATAATTCTCAGGGAATTGAGCGTTTGAACACAGCACTAGTTGGACCTCCGTTTCTTACTCGAAGACACAGATACCGCATGCTTGTGATAATTTAGGTGTGCACTGCCCCCTACTGGCCGAAAATTACACGCTGTGCCTTTAAATCACTTTGGATTTATTTTGGAATTTCACCAGCCTAGTTTCCCAGCTTTTCCCAGAGTGCGTTATGGACCATATTGCGGTTGAAAAATGCGTTTGCTGCCAAAGTTCTGGTTCAGTCCATCTTTCTTTTTTTTTGCTGTAGCTGCATGAGAAATTATCAATGTTCCCAAATTGCAGAGTTTAGTGATAGCTGGGAGTCCTTGCAGTTTTGGTTTTGGTGTCACTTTTTAAAGTTACCCTGCGGAAACGTTGCACCGTGCTCTGAGTTCTGCGCATAAACATTCTGCCTGTGTTCAGGTAGAAATCAGGTAGGTTCGTTCGGTACATATGTGTATCAAACTGATGAGACAATATCCAAAAAAATCCATCGCTACTTTCACTTAGCAAATGTATTATGCTAAGTTCAAACATAACCGCTATTTGCTCATAGATAGGGTCAGTAATCGGCAGTTTGCAGCACTTTGTTTTTACCTGTTTCCTGACCGAAACTACCAAATAACAGTGGATTTTCTGGGAGGCAGCAGCGTAGCTGATATACAGAACTACTGTGACCATGTATGCCTTGTCCTTATTAACAGGCCTGATGTGCTTTAAAGTGTGCAGACTTTAAATCGTAAATTTCTTGTTGCATGATGAAAACTGTGCAGCCGTAATTTTTTTTTCACAAAGATGAAAGACTTGCTTTAATGTTTACATGTCCATAAATATGTTTTCAAGGTTGAAGCAGCTGCATATAAGCGACATTTAACAATAAGAATGCCAGAAGGTGAAGCGCTGTCACAGGAAAGTCACTACCCCTCCATATATTCTCTGTGCCCAGTGTCTTCTAGCTAATAACACTCTTCTGCAGTTAGTGATGGAGCACGTTTAATAAAGAGTGATTGGGAGGCTTAGGCTTGTGTTTGTCCAGCTGCTGCTTGGACTGCTGTAACACAGGGAGAACACTTGAAGCATTGTAATGAGCTTCAGTTTTCCTACTTCTAGTTTTACTAGTTTTGTTACCAAGCTTCTAAAGGCCCGTTTATTCTGCAGCCCATTAAAGACAGTTTAGTGCTGTGGTGTGTTTCGCAAGGAAAAAGCTTCTTTCTTTCTTTCTTTGTAGTGAAGTTTTGCTCCAATGTCCACTGTTTACCTTAGCACTGTGTTGACTATGGTCTAAAGTGGGCTGGAATGTCCTTGGACTTTGTAGGAGTTACATGTTTCGTTTTAGTAAATAATAACAAAACACCAGTTGGCATTTTGATTACTTTTTTAACATTTATCTCTAATTTTGTTCTCCCTTTGCTGTAATTATCTCAAATAAACTTCCATCATTGGTATACGGTAAACACAATCCCTACGCAGAAGCGAAAAGGCCGGAATTAGATTTCACTGTTTTCCAGGCCTGCATAAGTATGGAAATGATATAAGAGCGCATTAAAATTGAGAAGCCCATACTTTATTCCCCATTCCACAGTCTAAAAGGTCTGTCCTTCATACATTCTTTCCTCTTAATTTATTTTCACTCTTTTCTGATGTTCTTTCTTCTTTTTGTGCCTTTTTTCATCCGTCTTTGTTCTTCTTTTTCTGTATCCTGCTTTCATTCCCTTTCTTGTGTCTATTTTCCATTCCTTTTTTTCTAACCCACATCCTACATATCTTTATTCCTTGTTCCCTTCCCTTGTTCTTCTTATCTTTCCTTCCATCACCCTTCCTTCCTTGTGTCCTTCTTTTTGTCTCCCTTCCTTCCTTTTTTCATTATCCCTTCCTTTCTTGTTTGTCCTTCATTTCTTTCTTACCTTACCTATATCCTACACCCCTTCCTTCCTTCCTTGGGTCCATCCTTTTCATTTTTTGTGTGTTAGTCATTAATTTCTTTCTTTCCTTACCCTTATTCCATCTCCCTAATGTCTTTGTGTTTTCGTACCCAATTATTTCTTGTGTCCTTTGTTTTTTGTTTCCTTGTTCTGTTATACCTTCCATCTTTCCTACCTGCCTTCCTTCCTTTTGTCCGTCCTTCTTTACTTGCTTAGTTTACCAATATCCTAACCCCCTTGTTTCCTTGTGTCCTCTGTTTTTTCTTTCATTCTGTTATCCGTTTCTTTCTTCCTTGTGTCTGTCCTTCATGCCTTTCTTTCCTTACCTATATTCGAACTCCCTTCCTTGTTTTTTCTTTAATTGTTTCATCGTTCTGTCATTTTCCTTCCTTAGGTAATCCTCCGTTTCTTTCTTTCTCTACCCGTATCCTATCTGCCTTCATTCCTTGTGTTTTTCCAGACCTGTTCATTCCTTGTCTCCTTTGTTTTTTCTTTCTTTGGAAGCCCTTTGCTGCTATTTGTCATAATTTATTCCTTCCTTGTTTCCTTCTTTGCGTTTCACCTTCATTCCTTTCATTTCTTACCCGTGACTAGGGCTGGGTATCGATTCAAATTTTAAGAATCCATTCAATTTAGATTCACAAGAGTTAGAATCGATTACACTCAGTCTGATCCAGTTCAAAATAGATATGAGTCAGTGTTACTAAAAAACATTTTATGAGCTGCCATCTTAATTACATACCTCTAATTCAAAGATTTAACACTGCATGAGTTTACCAGAAAAAAAACTATTGACAGTTTCAGAACTAAGCCTTAAAACGGCGATCTGGACCTTTTACTCTATTTTTAGGTGTGAAAAAGGGGCAAACTAGGTTAAACAAATAAACCAATGTTTTAACTTGTGAATCGATTTGATTATATTATAGAATTTTTATAAGAATCGATTCAAACAGCCCTACCTGAGCTGAAGAGAGATTCCTTCCTTGTGTTCCTGCTACACCGTTATTTCCTTGTCCTTTGTTTTTTCTTTCAGTTTCATTATTCCTTCCTTCCTTCTTTAATTCCTTCTTCTGTTTTGCATATGCTTAAATTTTTAAGCCTGTTGAAATATCAGCCATAAAATGGTGGTAAACATTAATATTTTATATTCTAAATAAACGCAAAAGACTTGAGAAGTCTGGTATAGTCTGAGTCTAACAAAGTAGTAAATTACATGTAAAACCCTGTATGTAGTAACGTGTAAATTTCCAGCTTTCACCCAGCTTTAAAGAAACTTTTTCTGTCAAAGTAAAACTAACTGCAGGAAGTTTACGGCTCCTTCTAAAAAATGTTTTCGTTTCAGCTGCTGAAGAACTGTTCAGGTTTCAGGAACTAACCTTTTTAATTGCTTTATTCAGACACCCAAGAGACGGTCTAAAGTGTCACAAAAGAGCTCGTCTTCATTCTTTCCTGTCGTAACTCATAAATTCTACACAGATTAAATGAATTATGGGCTCTCATTTTCTTTGGCTGTTAACTTTTATTTCCTGTTGCATCTCTGTAGCTCACTCATTTATTCCTGTCAGTACGTCTCATAAACTAAGAAAAGAGCCCTCTGTTGCAGAAGGTCCTCAACAGTATTTGTGTTTTTAACATAATCCGGTTTTATATTTTATATTTGCGAACAGTTCAGATAAAACAGAAATGCACCCAATTAAGCACAAAAGCAATTACTGATGCTTACTTTGAGTTCAACACTCCAGAGTGTTTTATACTTTCCTGACCTGACTATTACAGCTGGTTTAAAAGATAAATGATTCATTTTAGCAAAGAGTGACCTCCTAATGTCAAGTAGATTCTTGCTTACGGTTCATTTCAGGAAAAAAAAAATTGCTATGCATATAGTGTTAAAGTCAGGGTCAGGATTCCAATGTTTCAGGGTGTTGTAGTCAGGGTTACTTTTCTGTAATTTGTAAGTCAAAAGATACACGTTTCGGAAGCCTTTTGTAGAAGCATAAACCATTTGGAAAGCTAGTATCTTCCTTTTAAAAATAAAATTTAGTTCAACGGGTTACATTTGATTCCTATTACATAAGAATACTCTATAGATTAAATTTCAAACATCGGTTCGAACGTATTTTATGTGAGGAAGCAGAGCCATTTGTATCACTCCTGAGCAAGCAGATGACTTTATATCAATCCCTATTACTGAGAAAGTGTGTGGTGGATGTGGAATAGAATGGCTTCCTTTTACTAAGCAGAAACAGACAACAAAAACCGAGACGACGTGCGTGGCGGACTGCTGTGACCAACTTGAGTAGTGGAAAGAGACAAAGACGGACGAAAATACAGATCTAGGAGCACGGTTTATGGGAAAGAAAATCTTGAGTACTTAGAGTTATTCAAAAGTCGGATCTTGGAGCTGGGTTTGACGTCAAGCCCTAAGAAACTGCGTTCCAGTTAACGTAGATAAGTTGGGGTTCCAATATGGCCCAGGTAGGGATTGTTGGTATTACCTCTTGCAAGTATCGATATGCAAACACCACTTTTGTTTTTACGTTTTGGGTTGCAGGCACTACATGTAACATTGATTTTAGAAAACATTCTTACTAGTGAGTTTATTGTAAAATAGACATGTTTCTACCAAAGCTACTATTGTAGATGTGAGGAGCAGCAATATTGAGACTGGAAGTTGCAGCAATAAAAAAAGACTTTCCAAGTGGGGCGTTAAAATAAAAAATTTCAAGTTCTGAGTACAAATGATACGCACCATTAATACCAGGAGGAGCTCTGCCAGTGGCCCTGACAAAGACAGAAAAATATTTATGCAGAGAATAACTGGGTCCAGATTTAGACACTAGCTGCTTTCATTTATCTGTCTAGGAAAGAGTTTAAAGGAAACCTAGATTCATTAGGACAGATTTTAAAACTGCCACTCCTCATCCTAACTTTCTGTAACGGTTAGCGGTACTGCAAAGCTAGCTTGTACATACAGAAACAACATGGAGATTTGCAAAACCAATGTTTGAAAAATGCTCAACCGTCTTTCTACAACAATAAAATGTGACATTTTAAATTTTGCCTAGCAGATCACAAACAATCCTCAACTTTTGAAGCAGTGGCTAGTGGTTTTAAACAGCCACTTTGCTAATTCTATGTAGCAGCTAGCTGTGCTGCGTTGCTAACAATAGCTTGTCCCTCTGTGCTCTCTTTCAATAATGTGCATGCTGTGAAGTACAGCTGTAATTGGGCTTTAAAAGTTAGGCCCGCCCCGAGCCCAAGAGAATTCAGCCTGAGCCCGAAGAGTATATTTTGACTGACAGCTTATTAAAGCCTGAATCTGATTACAGCCCGACATTATTCAAAAGTCACACACCAGGGTTTCCTCGAGGAAAAAACTGGCGCCGGACAACATGACCGGCAGGTTTTCGATTTACTGGACAAATGTTTGAAATTCAGATCAAATAGGTCTATTATCTGAAGCTTAAGATCATAAATGAGGCCCTATAAGAATAATATCAAGGTATGTCGATTTATAATGGGGTTTTTTTAAAGTCTACAGCTATATGAAATAAAATTAGTACCGTCAACAGGGTATCCCAAATGCAAGACTTCTCAAATAAAAGCATTTGCACAGGCCTGCCCTCTTTAAACATGAGCCTACCTATTATCAGATTAAATCATTTGCAAACAAAAACACATCTGGACTCGGTCGTAACCATTTTGATAACGCATCTATTGCTGCCGTCTTGAAATCAAACAATGTTTGTTTGAAAGATCGAATAAAAACTATGAACTCTGAAAACAAACTGAAAGATCCCTGAGCATGGATTATGACATTTTACCTTTTTTTTTTAGGGTGACCATAGTCTGAAAACCCAAGCAGAGGACCTTGGCAGTGGCTGAGAGAATCGGTTGCGTAAAAGTCCGTCTCGCCTGCGTGCGCTTCTGTGTGCGCTCTTGTCCGCTTGCTCTAGATTTCAGGAGATTTTATCTGATTTGTGGGCATCGGGGAGCTGCTAGATAAATGCAGTAGACCTCTGCAACTTGACACTCGGGATGTATGGAAACGGTGCTTTTACACTTCAGCATTTTCTATCTGAGAGCGCAGTGCAACAATGAGAGGATGTTTTCTGTTTCGATCTGAGAGGAGTAGCCTGGGTCTTTCGGAGATCGGAATAATGTTAGTGGCCCAGTGCAGCGCTTTATTGTACGTTTTCGCGCTAAAGAGATGATCAGCTGACCGCTAATGCCCGAGCCCGTTGACAATGATAGAAATTAGGCCCAAACCCGGCCCGATCTGTCGGGACCCACTGGAAAAACGTTGTCAGCTCTAGTGTGATGTGTAAAAAAGAAGTTATATGGGCTTCAAATGGAGATCCATAACAGAGCACATGTGTTCTGGCTGTAGTACTGACTCCAAAGTTCGTCAACCCCTGTTAGCACCTCTCTTTAATCCTTCTCTCTTCTAATCATGTTGCAGCTGGATACTGAAGCCGCCAACATCCTCAATGACCTGCAAGTGAAGCTCAGCACCGTCTTGGACAACTTTAGTGCCATGTTTGCCAAAAGGTAAAAACCTTTATCTCCCGCTTCGACTCTAAATCCCAATGCTAAAATCGTCATCACTCCTTTGTTTTAGCAACTCACTCCCTGCTCTCTTCAGCTTCCAGAATCGTATAAACGGCTGCATGCGACAGATGGCGGAGATCCTCTACCAGATGAAAGGACCGCCCAACCACAGCACTGCAGAGGCGGACGCTGAAACCACGCTGAGGCCCCTGATGGAGTTCCTGGATGGAAAGTAGGTTTAACCAGAAACACACCACCTACTTGTTTATAAATCATTGAACGGTTTAGCACCAAAGTACATTGAAAATATGCTGTCACTATATCAACCCAGCAGATCACTCAGGTCCTCCAACTCTAGCCTACTAATCGTCCCTAGCATCAGAACTAAACAGGGAGAGGCAGCTTTCAGCTTCTATGCTCCACAAATGTGGAATAAACTTCCAGACGAATGCAAAAACGCTGAATCGCTAGGCTCTTTAAAATCAAAGATAAAAACTCTACTATTCAGAGCTGCATTTGAATCTTAAATTGCGCTTTCTAATCACTTTTTGTTTTGTTTCCGATTGTGTTTTATCTGTTTTAATCTGTTTTAATTGCATACATTTTTTCCTTAAATTATTTTTTATTGTTGTGGTTTAATTTCTATTATTACTTTATTTCTTTCTTAAGTGATTGTGTATTAATTACATACATTTGTTCCTTACATTATCTTTTCTTACTGATTGATTACTGTTAAACTTATATGTTTTGTTTCTAATCTTGTGGTTTCATTATCACTGAATCATGTAAAGCTCCTTGAATTGCCTTGTGTTGAAAGTGTGCTATACAAATAAAATTGCCTTTCCTTGCCTTACTGGGGATTAAGCCCAAAAGTGCTGAGCTGATTCCTTGAAAGATTAAAAAGGACAAGAGCTTTTTAAAAAAGAAGAGTTAAAAAAAAAAAAGTCCAAAAGCCAACTGGAATAGGTGGAAGAATGGGGGTCAATCTATGTTACCAAGTTACCCTCATCTATGGTCAGGAGCTTTGTGCAGTGGCCAAAAGAACGAGATTGCGGGGGATTCTCATCTAGTAGGGGCTCAAAGTCGAGCCGCTGCTCCTCCACAGCAAGAGGAGCCAGCTGAGGTGGCTCGAGCAACTGGTTAAGATCCCTCCTGGTGTGGTGTTACGGCAACATCGCACCAGGAGGAGACCTGGAGGAAGACCCAGGGCAAAAACATAAGATTTAAGATGGTTAAATAGCTGCTAATAAAATTTACATTGGCCATTTTTATTGTTTGGTTTACGTGTTTCTTTTTAAATATTATTCAACATCTTTACTCATTAGTAAACGACTGCCATTCATAACGGCAGACTGCTACACTGATATTAAACCTATCAAGTTTTAAACATGTGCCATCTTTCTTTATTCTTGTGATCCAGCCTGAGCATATTCGCTGACGTCTGTGACAAAACGGTGCTGAAGAGGATCCTAAAGGATCTGTGGAAGATCGTCCTTAGCAGCCTGGAGAGGATCGTCGTCCTGCCTCAGAGCAACGACAGCCTGGTGAGAGCAGCGACAGCCTTACAAACGTCGTCTAACCCTGTGTCACAAAAAGTTCTCAGATAATGGGATTTATTTGAGAGATTAGACCCGAAAACTCCAGAATCAAAGCAACACACGTGGCTCCTTCAGGACTGTAATTTTCTCCCTTGTTATCTACAATGCACCAGACAAATTGCCAATTATAGGGGTAGAGGAATAGGAGAAAAAGGCTGCACACACACATAAAAAGGAAGATCAGGTTTCTGTTGAGGCGAAAGGAGCTTTCTGGATTCACTTTGCTCGTCAAGTACCTCGTTTTAAAACCATATTTTGCTAAATTTGATTTTAAAATTTCAATGATATGTTTGTGGCACTTTTTGTCAGTGATTATAACTGTTCATTAATTTACACTTTGATATCCAAGCAAAGAAACAGTAAATCTTTAGACCGTAGAAAATTCTCCACAGGATTTGCTGTCTCTGCTGCCCTCTGCTGGTCGCTGTTAGATGGTGCTTTTCTTTTTCCAGGATATTGGGAAGGTTTTTTGGGTCAATATTTGTCAGTTTTGGAAAAAAAATAACTTCAAAATAAAATCTTCCTCTCTCTTTGTTTGTAGGGAGCTCAGCTTCTCACAGCAGCAAAAGGACTCTCAAATCTCAAGGTAACTGACAGAGCTTCAATCAGAGGCATTTATTTCTCTGGCAGGACATTTTTTAGGACCCATTACAGCTTATTATTCATTACCGTGTACTCTGTTACTGATTTTAAACTGATAAACTAATTTTAAACTGATAAACTTCTCTTCTTAGCGATTAAAATTTCAAAGATTGATTAAAGTTGATTAAAAACTTTAAAAAAAGCACAAATATTCAGTCGGTGTTTCACATTAAATACCAGTAAAACTCTACTGAACTTTGTGTTTTTAAGGTGACAAAATACAATAAATGAGGCATGAATATTTTGCAGGTTCTGTATATGTGTAATTATTATAAGTGTTACTTTGAATGTAACGTTTGTCTTTGCTTCACAGGGAGGAGCTGAAGCCAAAACTTTGACACCTAAACAATGCATAATTATTAATGCAGGACTGGAGACAATCAAGGTAGGTTTACGGAAAAAAACATCCAAACTTTTATTGCACGCAAAATTAAAAATACAGTTTTTGTTTCTTTAAATTAATTTCAAAAGTAACTTACTGATCTCATAGGGACGTTACGTGTTGAAATCACTTTTTGCAAGTTTCCTAAAGAGTTGTAAACATTGATGGGTGTTATCAGGAAGGAAAAAATACGGTAAAGATAAGTCGGATTTACTTGTCATGTATGTCATATATTCCAGACATACGGCATAACTGAAATTACTCTCCTCTCGGACTCATGGTGCAACAAGAAAATACAAAGAAAAAGAATACAAAGAAAAATTAAATATACTGTAAGAATAAAACAGAAGTTTATGTCCATAAATAAGTGATAGAAAAAAATATAAATGTAGAGTTTATACAATTTATAGCATAACATTGAGGTATTTGGCTTTTCAGTAGTATAAATAGTTTTTTTTTATTAATACAAATGTAAAATATTAAAACATATTTTTAAATGCTACATAGCAAACAATTTCGTTCAAAGTTAAAAAAAATTGAAATAAACTTAGATAAAAATAATTTATAATATTTGTAAATTATTAGAATTTTTATTGTTTAAATAGTATTTAATTTAATTTAATATTCTTAATAAATTGATTTCTATAACGGAATAATTACCATAAAAATGTATTTAAATAAAACAATTTAATTTCATCATATTCATATTTTATAAAATGTGTACTTATTTTGTGTATATCTGCAATAAATTAAAGGCAAACATTTGTGTTTTAAAATGAGAACAAAGGACGTCCGTCCATGTCCATCTACTGTAAAAAACAAACTAAAAAACAACAACTTTTTTGTGTTGACAGCTCATTTAAGTTGGAATTCCATACTCGAAACTAAGGATGATAGAATATATCGAAACGCTGACATATTGGGATATTTTATTTCACAATATGTTCAAATCTAATTTATTGATTTGGAATTCATGTTAAGAATTTGATTTGAAACATTAATGATTATTTTTGTAGTAAAATTAAAAGTATGACCTCTAGTTGGCGGCTGTTTCCGCCTTCTTTGTTCCAGTGGATCAACTAGATCTAGTAATAAAAATGGATGTGTTTCGTCTGAAACAGGTTGGAGTGTTTAGAATTCTGCTTTTTGTTTAAATCACGATATACAGTCTTACTCATAGTATTGCAATATATCGCTGTACTGTGACGTGTATTGCACGACCAGATTCTTGCCAATACACATTTATATTGAATAAAATGGCTGTTTTCTTCCTTTGTCGCCTTTCAGCAATACTTCCATGCTGGAGGAAACGGGCTGAAGAAGGCGTTCGTTGAGAAAAGCCCTGAGCTGGCTTCACTGCGTTACGCCCTCTCTCTGTACTCCCAGAGCACCGACGCGCTAATCAAAACCTTTGTCACCTCGCAGCACTCCCAAGGTGATCCCAGATACACACTGCATGCCTCCAATACTTTTTATGTGACTCATTTGTCTCAGAATCAATTCAATATGTATCATCTTTGTTGATTCAGTGCACGACGGGATTGGCATCAGAATCACCGGCAATGAGAAGATTAAACCCGACAGAGGTGAGTCCTCTAAAGTCGAGACTTTTTGCGGCTCCTTTGTGGTCGTGAGTTGTAGACGGAAAACACCTCGACTAAAACATCTAAATGTTGGATATCAGTTAAGTAAAACTGAAACTTTTCCGAGGTTTTTCAACTACCGCAAGATGCTCAGCTAGGAACTCATTTAGACACAAAAATTGAGGTTTCAACTTCAACCTCACTTCGTTTCGGTAACTGCTACGACAAAGCGGATGCTGTAAGTTAAGAAATGATCACTTTTATCAAAAATAACTAATAACATCTTAGATTGGTGGTATTACTTTGTTGTTACACGTTGTTTTTACCTACTTCCGTATGGGTTAAAGGATTTTTAACGAGATTAAAACCGAAAGTGGAAACTTAAATCAATAAAATGGGTCTCTGAAGCTGCGATAAATCCAATACGAAATTATTGAAACGGAGATTAAGATCGTGAGGTGTTGTCACTCATATCAATGTGTTGGTTTCGTTGTACAGGCTCGGGGGTGGAGAAGCCCATCGGTGAGGCTGTGCTGCAGATCGACATGCTGCTCGGGAAGGAACGCAAGGTCAACGTCAGGGGTGAGGATTTTCTGCAGCCGAAATGTCAAACTTATGTACCGAATTGAGCTGTAGTAAAAAAACAATTATAAAGGAAGGGAAACAGAAAACGCATAAATGGTGAGAAAACGTTATGGGGCATTCAGACCGCGGGCTTTGTCAGCGTCAGCAACGTCAAGATTACATGTTTAGTCTACGGTTGAGGCCGTTGGAGGAGCGTCACGGTCTCTGCAGCGCTTTGTGAGCGTTGGCTCCGTCAACTTTACAAGCTTTTCCTGCGTTTCAAGCTTCAAAGCTCATAACGCTAGCAACGCAGAAGTTCAGCTAGTTGAACTTTTGACGGTGCTAATGCTCTTGACACAGCACGGCAACCAATCAGAGCGTATCACTGTAGTGACGTTGCCCGACGTCTACGCTGCCTAACCAACCACTATCCGCGAGTGTTTAAAACATCAAGCAGAGAAAGGCCCGCCAAGAGCTTTGCAAGCTTCAGCTTAAAAATGTATCTTCTGTGTATATGCGTCAAACTAGACGCTTTGTGAGCGTTTCTTGACGCTGACAAAGCTTGCGGTCCGAACGCACCATAAACTTGTAGAGCTGCTACCTAATTTTGACTTTATAAATTAACGCTAACATTCCAGATGAATCGCTACATGATATTTTTTTAACTTTGACTTTTTTAACTTGGATGACAAATAACCTTTTTTCCTAAATTCATTCCTTTCAGTTTGCTAAATGAATTGTATTTAATTATGTTCAATTACTGAAAAACTTTAAATAATAGAACTGATTGGAGATTTGATTCACTTGTTAGCAAATAAACAAAATAGTACAAACTGACATAGACAGAGTAGAAAACAATTTGAAAACATCAGTGTTGTTGTGTGTAAGGAAATATTATATATATATATATATATATATATATATATATATATATATATATATATATATATATATATATGAGCTTTGGTACCATTAGACGTTACATGCAGCAAAACCGCTCATGAATAGTCAAAATCTGCAAATACTTTAGACTCCATCTAGAAAGGCTTATTTTATTTATGCCTATTTTATTAGTTCAATTACCAATTATACCTTAATATTGTGGGCGTAACGCCCCATGTATTTTTATTTTTGGTATGGCCCTGTCGGTTTGGTAGGCGCACCTGTACTGAACGAATCAAGCTGTTTTCTACCTGAACACATGCAGAATACAGAGCAACTTCAATATGTGACACCAAAACATAACAGAAAATAAATATGGGCCAAGTATTATTTAAACAATCAAAAATGGTAACACTGAGATTGAGATTTTACTTTTTCAAGTGCTTGTGTTGTTTTCTATTCTGGCTATGTCCGCTTATACTATTTTATATATTTTGAGAAATTCCAATCAAATCTCCATTCAGTCCAAATTAATTTGAGGAATAGAAAGGAAGAAATTCTGCAGAAAAAAACAAGGTTTTGTTTAATGCTTTTTTTTTAAATGCTGATTAAAATAAGTTTGCTTTTCTTGATTAAAGTGTACACAAAATATACCACCCCATAACTTTAAAATCCCAAATATGTACAGAATAGGGATTTTTGCTCATCGTTTTACCCCTAGTTAATATGCATTAATCCACACAGTGGGAACTGTCGTAGCACTACCACATTAGCTAATTTCTACAGTTCTCCTTATTTCCGCGCACAAGTGTAGAGCCAATCAGCCGCAGTGGAACTGTATGCCGCTTCTGCAATGGCTACCTTGAAAACACCAACGAATAGCGTGTAAAGTAGCAGGCATCTCAGCTTCCCAAACTGCATCTTCTTTTGAATATTTTAGATATGCTCTACGAAAGAAAATTGCAAATATCAAACCATGATTACGTTTGGATGTACTGTATTATTATTACGTTTTCCACATGTAGTTTCCAAACAGACCGCATGTAGCTAAAAAGTCGTTCAGTTTTTGCTTCCCCAAACGTGTGGCAACAGCAGCTTTACAGATAATTTAGGAGCCCTTTCTAACCTGGAAAAGCCTTGGGATTCCTCAGAATGAGCTGGAGAGTGTTGTTGGGGAGAGGCATTTGTGGATTTTCTCTGAATCTCTGACCTTTGATGAATAGAATAGTATTCATATATGTATGGATGGATAGATATGCTGCGGCCTATTAGTAGGATTTCCGAATGCTAAACTTGTTTCTAAATCTGTCCGGTCAGTAATCGCAGTGAACGACATGAAGTGGCAGACATCTGGGATGTTTCGGCCGTTTGTCGAGGTCTCCATGGTGGGTCCTTTTTTGGCTGACAAGAAGCGCAAATTCACCACAAAATCTAAGAACAACAGCTGGACAGCAAAGTTCAACGAGACCTTCCAGTTGTAAGTACCTCCACTCCAGAGCCGGCCCAACGCACAAGCGAGCCAGGAGGTTGCGTAGTGGCGACCTGCTCCACGCGCCTGCATCCATGGACGCATCACGTTGATCCTTGATGATTTATCCCTCCTTCTGCTCCGCAGCGTCCTGGGCAGGGAGTCCCCGGACTGCTACGAGCTCCAGGTGACGGTGAAGGACTACTGCTTCGGCCGGGCGGACCGAGTGGTCGGCGTGGCTGTGGTCCAGCTGCGAGACGTGGCCGACAGGAAGAGCTGCGTGTGCTGGTGTCCTCTCGGGCCTCGCGTTCAGACAGACGAGACGGGCACGACGGTGATGCGCATCCTGTCCCAGCGGCCGGCCGACGAGGTGGCCAAGGAGTTCGTGAAGCTGAAGTCTGAAACTCGCCCTGCAGAGGAGGGCAGATGAGCAAGGGACCGTTACGAAAATGGGGAAAATGTCCGTCAGTGTGCAAGTTACCGATTGTTTCTGGTTCCAAGGAGAAATACAGCTCACTGCTCATAACACATAAGAAATTAAAGGGTGTATTTTGGAAGATGAAGTTTCAAAATGTTAGCCAGTTAATCTGGATACATTCAGAGCAGTAGGAATTAATGATAAAGAATGATTTTATCGGGAAAAATATAACCTGAACAGCAGGTCTGTTTAATGAAGAGGCCTTAAGAGTCCTCGTGTGCCATCAGTAACATTATTCATTCTGTCTCTGAACTCCAAATTAGTCTGCAAATTCAGTAGCTGACTTTTTTTCCCACTATTGGGTTAAAGCCTAATTTTATGTGAAACAAACCTTTTTGCAGCTTAGATCCACCGATCAACATTCGTAGCACCAGACGTGTCTTATAGAAAGTAGATGTTTTAATTCAGTTTTCAGAACCGCAGCGTATCCCAATAGAAACCGGTGGGTCATCTCTGATTTTTTTTGTTTTTGTTTTTAACCATTGATGGTGCAAAATCATGCTGGATTATAATGTAGCAAGTTCTCATTTATGACAGCCTTAAACACAGACGGTTAGCTGCCAGGGGGGGTAGCTCAGCCTAATTTTAAGGAATGCTATGATTGATTAGTAAACTGCTGTTGGTACTGGTATTTAGAAACAAATCTGTTGATCACTGATTTGAGATTTTACGTTTTAATTCCTGTTAATATTTTTTACTGCTGAATTATGTCAGAATTCAAACAAGTAAACTTACCAGAAGACATATGGAGTGCCAATTGTAAAAAAAAGTCTAAAGTTAATGAGACTAGCTTGGGTTGTTAAGTCTGTCGTAAGATAAATAAATGGAGGTTCATTCTTCAAAGTCATATTTCCATCATGCCATGTTATTGGTTAATGTCAGTTCCAACAAAATAGTTAACTAGCCAAATTTGAAGTTGAAAAATTATTACTTTTCAAAGTAAATATTTAGCCTGCGAGCTAAATGTCAAATTTACAAATTAAAAACTTAACTAGCTAAATATTTCATTGGAAGATAAATATTTAGCTAACAAGCTTAACTGACAAGCTAAATCTTTAGTATCAAACTAAACATTTAGGTTGGAGGTAAACATTTCCCCTTGAGGAAATTATTTAGCTAGCTAGCCAAACCGATTAGCTAAATACCTAGCTTCAAACTAAATATTTACATAAGAACTTAACATTTCGCTCCGAGCGAGATATTTAGCTAGCAAGCTAAAATGACCAGCTAAATATTTACCTTTGAACCAAACATTCAGGTCAGAGCTAATTATTTAAGTCCTGGCTAATTATTTAGCTAGCAAGCTAAATATTTCACTCAAAGCTAAAAATTTAGAAAGCTATTGCTAATTTTTGACTGTAATTTTACAAACTACATCCCATGAAGACAAGAATCTGAAATAATTTTTTTTACTTCGTTTGCTGTTTTTTTTTTTCCAAGCAAAAGAACAATCCAGATGCCGCAATCTTGTGATGCATTCATGGTGTCTCGTACCTCAAACATTTTCCACTATTTGATTGCCATCCTATAAACAAACCTGCAGCATTGACCAAACTGAATGACGTACGTCAGACAGATCTGCGCTCCTGTGAGGCGACTACGTGCCAAGGAAGGCGGGTGTTCGGCCAGTCACGTGACCGGTGTTTTAGGTTGCTTTTTGAGAGAAATGTGGCCTTTCTCGAAATTTGCTGCCAGTTTCCAGAACCAATCTAGTAGCAGCTATAACTGAACTGACAAGTCTGCAGTAAGTGGAAGACCTTGGTGGGATCATTTGCAGTGGTTCACATCTTATTGACAGCTGAACACTTGCACTCTGCTTAGAACAAAACTGTAAAAATTTAAAAGCATGTATTTATTGTACACAAAATCCACTAGATTTGTGATCCCCCCCCCATGGATTTATTGTGAAATTGAGTACATTTATGTAATTATTAATATATGTGACATATGTTAAATATACTTGAAACCATATTTTGTACATAAAACATTTATAAATCAAGACAGCTGGGTTGTGTTTTTTTGTTGTACATTAGGCATCGTTTCAATTCAGTCTACCATCTGACCACCACAAGCAGAAGTGGGTAGTAAAGTTACATTTACTTAAATAACTTCTTGAAAAAGTTTGACTACAGAGTAAAATTTCTGACTACTCAGTCTAACTTACTGAAACTAATTATATGATCTCAAAACTAGTATTAAATACTTAAAGGGAGCCTTTTTACCAAATTCATTTTCACACATACTTGAGTAATTGGTTTGGATTACTACTTTGTAATTTTACTTAAGTAGAAATATGTTAAAGTAGTGGTACTTTTACTTAAGTAAAATTTTCGGCTACTCTACCCACTTTTAGGTAATATTGCATCCCTTGACGACTTTTCCCTAATTTTTTCTTATTCTTTTTCTTATTTTGACCTGTGACTAAAGATATTTTCTGTACTGTTGCACTCAGTATTAATATTATTTCAAATGTAAAAGGTTACTTGGATGTTTTATTTACTTAGTTCCGGACCAAAAATGAAAAAAAAAAAAAAATTTGCACCATATATAGCTGCAGTTATTGCACAATCGCAATATTAATCAAAAATGTTAAGAGTAATATCTATATACAGTATGTGATCTTTCTGAAAGGAATAATCAATAGATGATCATGATAGCAAGACTAAAACACTTTCGGTTTTGAGCCATTAATGATCTGGAATAACTTTCAAATATTAAAAGTTTGTGCTTTTTATTTTTAATAGGAAATGACAACCCTTCTAGAATGAACATCTGAAACCAACTTTTAATTAAAAACCACACAATGAAACACAGACGTAAACACATGAGTTAATCTCCAAAACAAGTTTACACACAAAGCTGGATACTGGAATAGTTTGAAATAAAACAATGATTACATTGGCAGGATGAAAATGGATTTAATTCTTCCCCCCCTATCTACATTCAGCATTTACTCCTAAAAAAAAAAAAAAAGAAACATGACAAGAACCTATAATACTGTTGATTTAAATATCAGTGTTAATGTTACATGACTGTTTTATTATTTTTCCTCATACCTTGTTGATTATATTCAGTAATTTCACAAATATTTCAAAAGCTGTTAGTAAAGAGGAAAAATATGCGCCTTTGACATGGGCACCAAGAGTGAAGAATCATTAGGAATTTGAAATCAGCATTTTACTTGCGAGTTACAGAAACATACATTATTGTTTTCTGCTGCATAATTACAGAAACAACAGAAGGTGGTCACAGACAACTGTACAACATGACATTTGATTTTAAGAACAAGTTGTAAACATCTTTGCGGTTTTACTTTTAAATATTTCTGTGATTATCCACGATAAATCTAAATGTTTGCACACTTTAACAAATGCTAGCGCTCATTTTGTTTCACTGCAGAAAATCAATACCACTGCTAAATCATTTTTATGCTGCTCACAATAAAAAAATATTGGCAGAAAAAATATTTGCCTTATAAAAAGAAAAAAATATATTTAGTCCATTTGTGGCCAGTTCCCATAAATCCGTACACATGTAAAGAATGAAATTAAACGATTGCACTTGAAATACAAAAAGTTCACCTGAACGTACAGTTTCACAACTTCCTCCTGAAACGCTCACAAACTTGTGCGTAATTAAATGTTTCAAGTGGGATTGATGGAGAAGTTCTCATGAATTTTGGGGGGTTTTGCCGCAAACAGAAGACTTCATATGGAGATTTAGATGTTGTTCTGGAGGCCGAATTTGCGCTCCACTGTCGCACTGGAGACTGGAACTAAAGGCATCACTTCATCTAAAGTTTTGAAATCAGAGAACATTTCTCCAAATAAACCGAAAAAGTGTCTGAACGAGCCGTTTTACTGACCTGTAAACCATCGCTTTACGCGGGAGGAAATCCCACCAGCATGTACTGCTACTGCACTGGTCGTCTGCACAACTTAGAGCTCGTCGGAGCGTCTGTAATCAGCAACATCGGTCACAGCATGTTGCCAGGTCCCGGTTAGTGAGATGCATTGAGAACAGTGTCCAGGTTTGAAATGATGCTCAGATGCGCTCATGCAAATCTTTTATTGATTGATTTAGTTCCCAATACTGTGATTAAAGATGAAAATGTCTCCATCAAGTGGCCTTCAGATTTTTCTGTCACCCTTCGAAACAGGGGAGTTTTTCCTCCCCATTGTTGCTTCATGCTTGCTCAGTATGAGGGATGATGAACGGATGCTGTGGTTGCAGGCCTGCATCAATGAAGCCCAACCCCATCTCAACGACTTCATGCAATCTGCTGGGAATCCTTACACAGAAAACTTAACTGATAGGAATGTTTGTATTGAATTGAAATAAAAAAGCAATCAAACACGCAAAATATATGATTATTTCGACTGACAGATGAAATAAATAAGTGATTATTAAGACTGAAATGATTAAATACTGAATAATTATATATGTTATAAACTGGGAATTGGCAATGTGGACTTTAATCACAATACTTTTAGATACTCTCTGCAATAATCATGAGTGTCTTTTTGTGCCCGATACATCCATCACTGCTCAGTAAGAGCCCCACAAACACAAAAAACGGTTTTAAAAATAAAAAACACCAATTATCAAGTTCCACAATTACATCATCCGCATCAGATGTTGGCAATAATTACATCTGTCAAATCTTTAGATATTGATGCGCTTAAAGCTAAACATGCGATGTTAATGGGATCTGTTTCGAGACCTCGGTGTCGAACGGGAAAAAGGTAGCCTTCCCTGGGTCGGGGGCGAGGTCGTGCCCCAAGTGGAGGAAGTTTACATATCCTTGGGGTCTTGTTCACAAATGAGGGAAAAACGCAGCGGGAGATGGATGGGTTTATGCAGCGTAGAGGCTAACAGATATATTACATTTTTTTCTATATAAGCCATCGGCCGAAATTCGTTTTAAAAAGCAGATGTATAAAAAAAAAACGATCAGGCACCTGTGTGGTCAGCTGCAGCCACTATTTGACTGAAGGAAGGACCCTTACCATGAGCCAGGCCACTAATTTTACTCTCTATTGGCGTTTAGTCTTGATGCACTATTTATATATATATATATATATATATAAATATATATACACATTTTTTAAACATTTCTTTATCATTTACTACCATTTGGTAGGGGTCTTTACTTTGTGGTGATTTTTCTTTGACCCTTTCAGTCCAGATTCTACCTAAACCAGCTATTTGCACCAACATCCTGGTTAATGTTTGAATTAATTTTCAAGAAACTTGAATCTGGATTATTTTCTTTTGTTCTGAAACCATTTGCACTCAGGCTACTGTTTTGAGTTTATTTTTATATTTGAAGTTCAAAAAATATTTATGGAGATTTATGGACTTTTTTTAAATCATACTGCACACCGTGAGTGTTCAGTTGTCTTTCACAAACAATGGGCTGCTAAAAAGTATATACATCTGCCTTGGCTATTGGCCTCAATAATCTGCTTCAGATATCGGCGATCAAATTTTTGAAAAATCTGTATCGGCCTTTAAAAACAACCATATCGGCCGGCCTCTGATGCTGCGTCTGGAGTGATGCGGGCGCTGTACCTAGGAGCCGGCCCAAGTGGCTGGAGAGGGAAGTCTGGGCAGAAGTAGACTCCCAGGGATACAGCTGTAGCAGTGGGGGAGCAAATGCAAAATATTTGGATATTTATTATGCTGTAGGACACTCTTCAGCAAAGCATGCCAGGGATTTTTAATTGTTATTTTTATTTTTTGGTGGGACGAAACACTCAAAACAGAGTTACGTACCAAATCGTGACTTAACGTCAACAATGAGAACCTTACCATTAACTGACGATTAGTGAGCAGCATGTTCCTATTGACATCAAGTGTTTCAGGCTGGGCTTTTTTTAATAGCGGCTAAACATCCCTGAACTTATCCGACGTCACATCTGCGTCTGGCTGCCGTCTTCCGCCTCAACGCGGCTGCCGGACTTCCCGTCGGTCCCGTTGGTCTGGGCCTCCCGTTGGGACTGTAACCGGTCGGGAAGCAGAACCTCGACGGTGTAACTGACCCGTTTGGCCTGGAAGATGCTGTACGTGTTGTCGAATCTCAGCACATCTGTGTTCGACGGTAAGGGAAGCATTTTCAAAAAGGCTGGACTTTAGATGACGTAGTGGCTTTAGATGAACGGGGAGAGACAACTCACAGACTCCTGGGCGCTCACAGGTCAGCGATCCGTCCTCGGGAACTAAGTGAGCATTGTATCGCTGGCTGGGAACGACTTCCTCCATCTCCGATGCCTTTTTCCACTCACCCTTTTTCGACTTTCGAAACACCCCAAAACCAATGTCTGAACCCTCACAGGCAAACTGCCACCTTAAAGGATCACACATGAAAAAAATTTCAAGAGATGCATCATAAAATCATCTTTGACTTTTACAGATACTGATGTCAGGATAACCACTGGGAAAAAACAACAACAAAAAAACAGGCCAGTAACTATAATGGACACAAACATTTCAGATTGTGCTTCATGGCACCCTGAACGTGTGTGATTATTTTCCACCCTAAAAAGTGGTTGTATATGCACCAACCAGGGTGTAAAATCAGAATATAATGAAAAAATTTATTTATTTCAATAATTCCATTCAAAAAGCTAAACTTGTATATTACACATTATATTTCAAATGTTAATTTCTTTTCATTTTGATGATCATAACTGACAACTAATGAATGTCCCAAATTCTGTATGTCAGAAAATTACAATATCAATTAAGACCAATCCACAAAAAGAAAGGATTTTTATTAATGTTGGCCAACTGTAAAGTATGAGCATGTACAGCATTCACTATTTAGTTGGGCTTCCTTTGGCCTGGATTACTGCAGCAATGCAGGAGTCGATCAGTCTGCGGCACTGCTCAGGTGTTATGAGACCCCATTTTGCTATAACAGTGGCCTTCAGCTCTTCTGAATTGTTGGGTGTGGCATATTGCTTTTTTCTCTTCACTTAAGTTCAGGCGAGTTTGCTGGCCCCAATCAAGTAAAGGGACACTATGGTCCTCAAACCAGGTACTGGTGGCTTTGGAAGAGTGTGCAGGTGCTAAGTACTGTTTGAAAATGAAATCTGCATCTCTGTAAAGTTGGTCAGCAGCAGGAAGGATGAAGTGCTCAAAAACTTCCTGGTAGACGGCTGCATTGACTTGTGACTGCAGAAAACACCGACACCAGCAGATGTTATGGCACCCGAAACCATCACTGACTGTGGAAACTTCACACTGGACCTCAAGCAACATGAATTACTGTATTTGCCTCTCCTCTCTTCCCCCAGACCCTGGGACCTTGATTTCCCAAAGCACATGCTAAATTTACTTTCATCAGAGAATATAACTCTGGCCGACCAAGCAGGTCCTTTCTGTCTTTAGCCCAGGCGAGACGCCTCTGATGCTGTTTCTTGTTCAAGAGTGGCTTGAAACAAGGAATGCAACAGCTGAAACCCAGGTCTTGCAGACGTCTGTGCGTGGTGGTTCTTGAAGCACCGACTCCAGCTGCAGTCCCCTCTTTGTGAATCATTTCCACATTTTTGATCTCCAGGGTGTGGTCATCCCTGTTGCTTATGCATCTTGTCCTTCCCTTCGCCTCTCTACTAATGTGCTTGGACACAGAGCTCTGTGAAAAGCCAGCCTCTTAAGCACTGACATTTTGAATCTCGCCTTCCTTGTTTAAGGTGTACGTGGTCGTCTTTTGGACAGCTATCAAGTCAGCAGTCCTCCCTGTGATCGTGTAGCTAACAGAACTAGACAGAGAGACCATTTAAAGCTGCTTGCAGGTGTTAAGAGTTAATTAGCTGGTTAGTGTGTAGGGCTGGACCATATAGAAAAAGAGCATATCGATACCAATTGAGAACTTTTACTTTTGAAATCAGTACGAACGCATTTATTTTTTTAAACAAACATTATGTTGATGCCAGAGGCCGAAACGAGACTAAAACAGGGTTCACCTTATGGCCCAAACTCCGCTCAACCACAGCATTGGAACTTCTATCGACATTCAACAACTTAACAGCAAGTACGTTTTCTGATATATTTGCTGTAGGTTTCTCTGCTGCCATTCTGGTTGAGGTACAGTGTGTAAAGTTTTATATTTTATGACAATAAAAATTTGTTCAGTGTCTTGAATTGTAAAACTTAGGTTGTAAAAGTTGTTATCAAATCTATTGACCATTGGAATATTTCATAATAATACAACCTTTCACATGAAGGCTGAAGAGGAGAGATAAAAACCTTGTGATAAAAAGAAATATTGCAGCGAAAGGCTGAGGTCACACCAAGGAAATACAGGCAGAAGCAGAACGGACTGGATAAGAGACTGTGACCCACAAAGACTGATTTAAATCAAACTCTCAATCTGGGCTGATTTTTTTTTTACGCATCAATAGCATAGTTACATTTATTCGAGTTAGTTTTTGGGGACTCTATAGTTTTGACTAGTTTTACATGCCCATACTTTTTGCTTTTACTCGAGTAATATTTTTATGAAGTATCACCACCCTTGATTGGGTAAAGTTTCCGTCTTCTCTACCCACAGCAAGTAACTTCGCTGAATGAAACTGAATGTTTGTTTTGACAAAAAAATTGCTGCAAACTCACAAATACAATTTACACTGAAATTAGATCACGTTTGTAGGGCTGTCCCGATCAGCATTTAGGGCCTCTGATCCAATCTTTTAACCTCTAATCCGACACGATATTTGCCTTTAGTACTGAAATTTATAAAACAGGTTTTATAAGACTAACTTCATAAATAAGTATTACCATTATTGTTGAAAATCCCATGAAATCAAAAGTTTACAGAGAATTTCAGGTCAGTTTCAGTTTAATATTTTAGACAATTGTAAAAAGCAAAACAATTATACTTGGTACAGGATTATTAAAAAAACATTTCAGACTGGCTATACGTACGCTGGTATGTCCAATACTGCCTTCCACTGTCGCGGGATGGCATCTACTCTATATTTTTTGAATAAATGCAACTATTAGAAAGCCCATATTGTTCTAAGTGTTCAGTTGGAGTATTATTATTGGTGTTTTCGATATAAGCTATAATACCCTATGCTTCCGAACACAGTATAGATTTTCAATGCTATTTTAAAGCCCCACATGTGCAGTTCAGTTTTTCTCCCCCGCTGCACGAGCTAAGACAGGAGTTTTTTTTCGGTTTATTGTTGTGTTTAAATGCTAGGCAATGAGTTGTAATGCTTTTATTATATAATTTAAAGTACTGCTAAGAATATTCATGAAGTTTACCCATATTAGAACTCATTAGGGCTATGACTATGATGCCTGTCAAACGATTTTTTTATTTTATCTGATTAATCACACAGTATCTGTGAGTCAATCATGGCAAATTAATATAACCTAAATATGACCAAAAAAAACGACAATTTTTGGTGCACATAAAGGACGAATCCAAATCACATTCACTCATGGCCATTTGAAACTATTTATCTTTTAGCCACTTGCTAACGCGAACTAACTGGGTTAGGGTAGGGCGTCCTCTTAATTGGACTATCCTATGACAACAGAATGATTTCAGTCAGAGGCTTACACGGTTTTGCTGCAACACAGAATGCTACTGGAGTGGAGGAAACACTGAGCGGTCTATTGAGGTACTGGTTCAGGATGGGATCACTCTTAACTCTGTAATATTTGCCAGAACTCCACTTAAAGCCATTCAGAGTATGAGAAGATATGAGCTGGAGAGAAGGCTGTTATATTTCTTCTGTTCTTTATTATTTCCACACACCTGCTGATACAGCTTTGGATGATATAAATGTGAGGAGGGAGAGGAATTTAGTTGTGATCTCAAATGAAAAAAAAAAAATAATAACACTCATCATCAATGTAAACATTAGGACTAAAGGCTTTTATTGTGAAGTAGCCGTGTCTACACAGCTACTTCTGCTAACGAGTTAGCACTAATTTAAGTCCGAAAACATATCTTCAACAGAATAACGCGCATTTTTAATGCAGAGGTAACTCAATATGAAATGCACTGAAGCTATACAGTGACCCAACATGCATAAATCAACATAAATACGCCTCTTTTATTCTCTCGTTTTACTGCTGATTAATCTTGATATTTGGCTTGTGATCAGGTCCGAACTATTTCAACTCAAGCTTCTCCTGCTAAGTTTTTCTCACAAACAACACTCTTTTGAGCGATATAATTGATGTATTCTTTTTCTCTTTTTGCATTTTGAATCTCTTTTTGTGCGTCTCCAACTCCCGAGGTTTGACCCGTCAGTCAGCCCCAACGTATGACAGATGTCTGTGATGTTGGTTCGATGTCAGTCCCACGGCAGGAGGGGGGGCTAACATATGTAAACCCTCAGGGCGCAGCTCTCCTGCACCCCAAATCGTCCCATTTCTAGTACTGAAGAGGAGCTACTGTGCATGTACAACTTTTAATGAGAGTCTATGGGCAAAGATTGTTGCACCCCAACGTGGAATCACTTCCTCAATCAGACAACGCCGATGAGCATAACGCCTCAACTCACCATAAACTATAAAATATTTATCTTGCACATCTGAAAGAAAACACACATATATTTAGAAATAATTTCTATGTTGTAATAAATAAAAAAATCTGCATTTTATTCAAGGTAAAATGGCAAGCTGGGAGTGGCCAGCTGCCCCTGTTGGAACTGTGTTTAATCTCCCATACCGATTTGTGGTAATTAAGTGTCCTTGTTTGCACCGCTACAGAAGTTTGGATTATTGAGCAATCACTTCAAAGATAACTAGGGATGCACTGATCCGACTTTTTCAGTCCCGATACCAATACCAATGGCTGGATTTTGTGTATCTGTCGATACCCGATACCGATCCGATACTATTTGTGACAGTGTGGAGGTCCTGTCACTATGGCTCCGATAGATCGTGTGCCCTGGCTGCTTGGCCAAACGGATATCTTCTTTGGCTGACTGGTTAGCGCACCTAACCTTCACCTGGAACTCGTGGGATCGAATCCCGCCTGGGCCCTCGTTGTGTACCTTGCCACATATTGTTGAATTAATAAACTGTGTAACTTCTGGTGCCTTTCTTGAAGAGACTAAAGGCACCAGACTTTACAAACTAAACATAACTGAGACAAAATAACAGATATAAAATATAAAAGTACCACAAAAATAAAATTTCCTTGTGAAAAACTAATCTGTTTTGGTGAATTTGTTGGAGATTTTCCCCATTTTGAGTATCGGTTCATGGTATCGGTTAAGTTTAACCGATACCGATACCAGTATATTAGGCAGTATCGGGGCCAATATCCGATACCAGTATCGGTGCATCCCTAAAGATAACTAGGAGGTATTTTCGTAAAAAACGGCGTAAATCATCAGCTAATATAGCCAATCTTCGATCACTGAAAAATTTTAAATTATCGGCCCCATCTGATCTGAAGATCAGATGGGGCCGATAAGATGAAGATGTACATAAGCTTCAGCATATTAATGTTATTTTTTATCTGCTGATATATAGATAGGCCTACATTAAAAATTATTTGGATAAATGTTTGTCAAATTTTTTATTTTACAATTATGTGAAATGTTTCTATTATCAAGTATCAAGAAGCTCACTGACCGGAGGACGCAGCCCGGGAACAAGATCTCGTAGTCCTGCTGTTGGGAAGAACCTCGATTGACTGTCATGCAGTGTTCGTAATCCACTTTGACATGGTCCCGCACATAGTAGGAAGGAGGGACTGGTCCAACATGGTTTATCTGTATACGAATGATCAAGAGTCAATAAAGGTAATGAAAACTTGGGAAGTTAAAGGTGAGAAGAAATCAAGGCAAAAGAGGCTTGACTTACGGTGGCCGTTTTTTCTATGACTGCTTGTAATCGTTATGCTTTGTACAGAACCATCAATCACTAGCAAGTCACATGAAGCACAACAGGCGTCTTTATACCACCTTTTTCCCTTTTTATTCACACAAACTCAATCCTATCACCATAGCGTAATACAATACATAAACCCAACCAAAAAGACAGGCCGTTGCTTTCCTGATGTGACCTCTGCTATGGAATTACATAGTCGGGGGTGCAAATTAACCGTAATCTGGACACACATAGAAGAAAAAAATAGAAACAATGTAAAAACAGACGATAGCAAGCAAAGCAAAGTGAAGGTTTTTCGGCTTTAAAACACTTTCATCACATAGTTGGTGCACAACTTAACTAAGAAAAATAAATACATTTAAAAAAACGTACAAAATGTATAAGGCTCGACAGTTTTCAAGTTTTTTATTAAGAATTGCATTTTCTGAAGTTTGTCATTATTAACTGTGAGCCTAAGATTAAAAAATAACTACAAGACGAAGAAGTTAATGGCTGCACTATTGATTTTCCTTTCCACAAACATTTTCTAGAAAACCAAAAAAAAATAAACACATTTGTTTTGTATTTATTTTCCTTAATATAGTTAATGTGGGGGAGATTCGGCTGACATGTTCCTATTTAATATTTTTTTTGTAGTCCAAAATGTTACTTTTAAATCTTAAATTAGCAAAAAAAAGCTTATTAAAAATATCCTGCTAATTACTAAAAGTCATCTGAAAGGTGTTCCACGAAGCGAGCTAATCTTAAAGAAATTTCCCCAAGTCTCTTCCTCAGCAGGACCAGACTTGGTAGGATTTCAGCTTGATGAAGATGATTGGAGGATCCATGTGATGTCACAATGCAGGGCTGGTATTCTGCTGATGTTCTCTCCCTCACCAAACCCACCCTCCAATGTAAAGCTATTAAAACGGTTGCAGCAGCTGCAGGTTTCTTTTAGGCGGCTAAATAATGCAATGTAGGTTTTATCTTTTAAAATGTATCTCTCCTTGCTGCCAGAAAGCTTTTGTACCACCCACGTCGCTTTGGACACCAACCATAATTAATCATTACAAATAAATCCCTTTTAATCCAAAATGGATCCATACAAATCAACATGCAGCCTTAAAAGTTCTTAGCAAATGGTAACAAAATACATATGTAAAAGAATTTACTCTAATTATGCAACGTGACCATTTTTAAGGCTTGAAACTCTTCATATTTAGTTGTTAAATATTTTTACATCCTTACTTGAATCATGTTCTAACACATTTAACATGTCAGCTGTTTTCTGTCGTTTCGTGTTATGATTTGGTTTTAATAATTCACAACAGACTGCAGATTATCTTGCCCTACCCAACGAGGTAATATGATTTATTAACATGTGAATAGAAATTTACAGTTACAAGTGCTCCTCAGCGCTCACTGTATTACACTCTACAGAGTCCATAAAGCAATATCACCTTATTCACATTATTATACGATGCAGCCTGACGAGCTTTTATATGCAGCTGGTGTTCCCTTATTAACTATAATATAATAATTGTGATGTTCATAGGCTGCATTAATAAGTCTTTCTCAGACTGGGAGAAGAATTTGGCTTTTTCCTTTCCTTGTATTCTCACTTATCTAGCATTGATTGACAGGGGCTGCCTTTAATTTAGCTTTGACCCACATGAATTTGTGGGAATTGAATTCACCTGAGCTTTGTACGTGGAACTGAATAAGTCTGTAGTGAAGTGTTACGCAAATTCAAGCAAGGATATTCCGATTAACCCTCAATTCTTTTATTGCTCTTTGGTGCTTTGATATTGCTGGAACAAAAAGGGTCACTAAAATGTCAACATTTGTCAATTTTACATCAAAATAAAGACTATAAATCGGATTAACACCTTGAATCCTCACCCTGATTTCTGCTGTTTACAATCGTCCATTAAATCATTCGTTTTTATGTCTGGTCCCCTTACCTAAATGAAAATAAAACGAAAGCCCTAAAACATGTTTAATACTGCAATTAGTGATTGGGGAGAAGGGACACTCTAAAATGTTTTGTACTCTAAAATAAAAGCGTATGTAACAGAAAGTTAGACCTAACCCTTGTTACAGACAATGTTTTCTAACAAAAGTACACCTCAAGCTGTAAACAGCAATCCAGCTCCACAAGACTGTAGATGTGGAAACACAACGTATCATCTGTTATCACGTAGCAACAATTTGAACAGAGGTCGGGCCCCGAGCTAACCAAAATACCACTGTACAATGTGAAGGACACGGCAAGCTAACTGGAGGAAAAGTTAAAAAACGACAAGCAGGGAAAAAGAAAAACAGAAAATTTCGAGGCAGAGTGAATTCCTCGCATCATGGAACGCAGTCAAAAGGAATTTGCCTCCTTCTGTTCCTCATCTGTCCTGGGCCCATTTCCTTATCTGAAGAAACAGTGACAAACAGGGGTCAGTTTTCTAATCGTTTCCTCGAGCCAGAGCAGCGTCTACTGGGTTGGCACTACGCTAGGCATGGGCCAGTTACAGTTATAGACTTATACCAGCTTTAACTGCCATCATGTTTTGGTCTTCTGAAGGATTTCAAAAACGTTTATAATCTCTAATTTGTCTCATTTGACATTGGGACTGCAGTGTGCAGAGACACAGGTGATACTGCAGTCTGCAGCAGCAAGGAGCTTCTCCATAAATACAGAGTGCTTTGGAGGAAAACCTCTTTAAAAAGAGATTTGGAAATTATAGAAAGGTAGATTCACCAACCAGCCAGCATATAACTCAGGAAATGTTGGATAAGGAACATTAACATGATAGCTAGTTTATCTAGGTTGTAGTTAAAATAAAAAAATTTTTTAAAAATCATTCCAGCTGTTGGGTTGCCTGGTTCGCTGCCGATTCGCCCAGTGACCAACCTGAACCATGTCTGGTGAGTAATGTATTTTATAGGACAGCTAACAGACAGCTAATGTTAGCAAAGTTAGCAGGCGAGTTAGCTTACCGATCCAGAACGAAAGTTACAGTTTCTAGTGTAGGCTTCACCTAAAACTACTCTAGTTTCTGTTCTTCTCCTGAGACGGATAACGATATCTCCGGGGCTTTGAAGCAGCTGCTTGACTTGCTGAGGCCGCCTTTCTTCCTAGTACTAACCAAGCTGTGCCGACCACAATGGTCTTGGGCCTTCTTATCTTTCAGAAATGCTTTTAACGTGTGAACCTTAGCAATCTCTGCACTCCTCTGGCAGCCGGTCTTGTATTTATCATGTTAATTTAATTCATTTATCTATTTTTCTCTTAGGTATTTTAACATGTTATTTTACACAAATAACAAATAAATATTCACATCGTTCCAGTTGGCCCCTTTTAAATGTCCCTAATTTTGAGGTCTCAAGGTTGGCAAGTATGGACATAAACGTGCAATGTCCGCGATAGAAAACAACAGACAACAGTGGCGACAATAGAGCGCGAGCATTCAGCGTTTGATGGTTGGAAGTATCGGCACTAATTTCAGTATGATTCTGTAAAAACGAAAAAAAAATATTAGTGTCCGCTGCACACTCTGCGTTGGAAGGAAACTTTTATCTGCAGCGAAAAACTCAACTTCATGTTTTTGAAAAGCACTTAAGTAATAAATTAAGTAATTACTTTTGAAAAAAAGTCATCAGTAGAGGTATTACTTTTTTGGGGGAAGTAATCGGTAATTAATTACTATTTCCAAGTAACTTGACCAACACTGCGCACCAATTCATCATTCATTAAAATCAGACACTGAATTTTTATCCTTCCCAGCCATTGTGTGTATGATTTTTCTTCTTTTCTTTTTCTACTTTAAATTTGCAAACAACAATATCACTTGCAAAAATTCAACTGCAGAAATTTGCCTGTAAAAGTGGTGACATTCTGGTGACCTGAGCCAAAGCAATCGGCACCCGATCGAATCAAGCGGATTTTAGTCAATAACATTTTGCTCGTTTGATCACGAGACGAACAGTAAGCAGGCCAAGACCACCCAGGACTTATGGTTCTGGTCTACTCTGCACCCCCAGGACAAGAAACAAACAGGGAGAGGCAGTAGGGCTGTGTTGAAAAAAAAAATATCGTAAAATCTTATCGAATTGATTCACAATTTCAAAAATCGATTTTATTTTTTGGAATAGTTTGCACTTTTTACAACTAAAATAGGAAGGTAAAGTCCAGACTGCCTTTTTAAGTCTTTCCCATTGATAAGCCATACTGAATTACGGGCATATAATTAGGATAATAGCTAAGAAAAATGAAATAGCATTGACCCATATCAATATCGGGCTGGAACAGATTGAATCGGATCGAATAAGATCGAATTGTGATAATCGGTTCTAACTCTTAAGAATCAGAATTCAATCGATTCATGAAATTTTAAACGATACCCAGTCCTAAGAAGCAGCATTCGGCTTTTATGCTCCTGTAAACTGAAACAAACCTCCAGAAAAGTGCAAAACTGTTCCTTCAAATCAAAGCTAGAAACCCATCTGCTTAGAGACACTCTTCATCGATAACTGGGAAACATTTTCCTTACTTCTCTTTATTTTTCCACTATAATATGGTGTTTTTTTTGTTTGTTTCGTTCATGTGTTTTTATCATGTAAATCGCTTTGAACTGCATTGTTGCTCGAATATGCTCTACAAAATAGCTTACTGTTAAGAGATGCAGCCACTGGTGTCACATGATCAAAGGAGCGTAATTTGTTTGGCTAAAAGCTGCTTGATTTGATCTAGCTGCGATCACTTTGGCCTGGGTCAACAGAAGGTCGCCACATTCGCAACCAAAGTTTTGCTGCTGAATTTAAAGTAAAAACAAAACAGAAAGAAATCCTACACATAATAGCACGATAACAGAACAACCTTTTAAAGCCACTAAATTTGCTTGAAAGAAAGAGTAAACTGGCTGTCTGGATACATTTCCAGTCTCAAAAACAGATGAGGCAGTTTTAAATCCTAAAGTTTGAAGCTCTAATTGGCATGTTACCTTAGCAAAAAAACGCAGTTTTATTTTGTTTCACTTGTGCAGCTGTACAAAGAGCAGAAAGACATTTTTTTATAGTTATGTTTTACATCTTTGAGTGAATAACTGTAAACTGTAAACTTCAGTGTTTTTAATTGGGGTTATAACTTGTGACTCTCAAACCGGCCCATGCCTGTATTGCATCCACTAAAATGTATCTCTAATCGGCAAGGGTGAGTTATATTAATTGCTTTTTCAGCAAAGCGAGTCGGGACAGCAGCAGCAGGAAGCTGAACTTAACAGTCCTGTCAAAGGAGAATAAAGTTAAAGAACAGGGGTTGATTTGCCTTGATTATCAGTCTTCCGAAATATTTTACAAACGTTTAATGATCCAGGGTTGTAAAAATTCCTGATTACATAATTTCCCTGGATGGGGTGTGACTTTATTCCTGTGTAGGAAAATCATCTATTTGTTCCACCTTTTCCACGAGGCCAGGTAAATCTGGCGGTCCAAGAGCTTGTATAAAGCAAACTTTGCAAGTCAAATGCAAACCTGCAATATTCCATGTGCACAGTGCATATTAGCCAGGCAGCGTTTCATTAAAGCAAAGCTCAAAGCTGCTATAAACTACAGAGGCAAAAGATAAAATTACACGACAGAGAGAGTGAAAGTATCAGAAAGGAAAAAACATGTGGAGCCGTTCCAAAGCAGCCATGCTGAAAACTATTTCTACACCTACTTGCTTCAGGTCATTTTTTCCCTCATCATTTAAAATCTGATTTGGGACTGAATGGCTGTAGTTGGAATCAGACTCGTATCCAATAACATATTTAAGAAACAACCGTTTCTTGTATTATTATATCCCACTGATACATGCTAACGTTTCAGTATTTCTGGTAGCTTTGGGAAGTTTGTCAAGGAAGTCTGTTCCCGTCTCTCACATAGAAATCCAGGATTTCATCCTTAAAATGTGTTCTTTGCTACAAACAAAATATGGGGGGGGAAAAAACTACTGAGATTTTAACAAACTTCGTCGCTTGAGCGTTTTAAAAACCAACAAACGGAAACACCTCAACCCAGATAATGCTTCCAGTGGTCAGTTTGACTGGAAAGGTGTCACGGAAGCGCTGTCTGTTTAGCATTTCACTGGAATTAAACATATTCTAGAGCAAAATAGGTGACCTTTAATGTTAAAAGTGAAAGGAAATTGCTCCAGATTTTTTTTTTATTGTTTACAAATAAAAATTGTAATGAATATACACTGAGCCCTAATTACTCCGATAAAACCCAGACCAATCAGCTTCCTTTAAAAGTCACTTCATTAGTAAACTGGGACCACCTGCGAGTGGTTTTAATCTCGATTTGAATCCAGCTGTTTTGTGAAGGCCTTGCTAGAGAACATTAGAGAACAAACAGCATCCCTGAGACCAAGGAACACAGCAGACGGGTGGGTCAGGGACAACGTTGTTAAGAAGCTTAAAGTAGGGTTAGATTAGAAAACATATCCTAAACTTTAAAAGTCAAATCCACTCGTTTTTTTAAATAGGTTTGATGTGGCCTGCAGTATGACTGAATGCCTAGCGAGTCATTTCCTTGTGTAGAAACTGCTCCGGTGCTTATGCTTCAAGCAAAGAAGAGATTCCCATGAGAGCATCTGCGCATCTCGTTAACTGGGAGCTGACTGCACATAGAAGAGTTACTGGAGCTATGGAGCGCAACTGTGACCGGCGTGGCTGGTTAGATGCACTCCAAAGAGCACGATGTTTGCCTAACGGCGGCGCATGCTGCTGCCATCCTCCCGCTGAAGCAATAGCTTATGGATCAGGAAACGGCTCGTTCAGAGAGTCTTTTCGACTGCTTCAATTAGAGAAATTGTTCCAGACTTTTCCAGGCTTCAGCGTGGCAGCGGAGTGTAGATTTAGTCTCTGGAACAACATCCAAACACCGATGAGAATTAATCAGTCTGAGGCAAAAATCCAAAACCTCATGACAATAACCTCTGCAGCAATCCCACTATTTTACTACCTGCAAATTGGTGAGCATTGAAATTCCAATCAGGGCAGGAGAAATTTGTGAGACATAAAGGCCAAAGCAGATATTTATATTTTAAGTGCAATTGTTTAATTTCATTTTTATATGTAGTTCTGTTCAGCTTATTTGGATTGAATATTATTTAAAACATAAATCTTTGAATATTAAATATGTATTAAAACAAAAAAAAAGAGTAAAGCGCGACGTCTTCTGCGCCTGTAATCGAACTTCCTAAACAGACCAGTGCTGGTGGCAGCATCTGGATGTGGTGACGCTTTTCCTCAGCCGGGACAAAGAAGCTGGTAAAGGTTAAATGTACGGTGGATGGACCTAAATGCAGAACAATAATGGAAGAAAACCAGTTAAAGATCAGAAGAAGGTTTATCTTCCAGCAGGATAGCCACCCTAAACACACAGATAGGTCTATAGTAGTTTCGATCAAAGTGCGTTTTCGTGTTCGGGCGACCCAGACCTAAATTCAGTGGAGAATCTGTGGCTATTCTTGAAAACATAAGTTCAATCCAATGTGACTTATCTTGAGATATTCTGAAAAGAAACGTGAGCAAACTAGTGCAAAGCTGAATGAGACATTACATGAAAGATGTGCAGCCGCGATTGCAGCTCAATGTGGTTCTTCAAGCTGTTGGTACAAACGCCGGCAACGCTTTTCAGGCTTGTATTTGTAAAGGAGTGTGGAAAAGCGTATATTGCCCCCTCCCCCCGTTTCACAGTCATCATCCAATTCCTGTTGCTCCATCAAACGACCCCTATTAAACGCATTAAACTCTTTTCCATCCCACTTCTGCTCAGAACACATGGCTGAAAAGAGGGTTTAGTTGCTGGATATTGTTCCGTTTGCATGTGCATGCGTTTGGAGGCTTATGTCTCCATTACAAGTCGTACAACTCGTGATGAAAAGTAATCACGTCAGATGCTTCGCTCCACAGTCCTGCCTTGTTTCTCGAAGATTTCTGTGTGCATTCAAACCATAGTTATCGCCCTCATTAGTCTTTGATTTTTTTTTTTATAGCTTTTTTAACTGCGACAGAGCAGAGTACATGTTAGGTCAAGATAACCGTACTGGAGGTAATGACAGCTGGTTTACAGGGAGTGTGATTAAAAATTCAGATATTTCATCAAGATTAGAAACCCCATCAGGTGATCTCAGAGGTCTGAATCTGTTGAGGATTGGAGGGTTTAAATTCTCTAAGTGCTAAAGAAAATCTTTTTTTTGGCCTAGATTTCTGCAAAAATTGCAATAAATATTCCTCAGGAGGATAAAAAGAAAACAGGAAAAAGTGTAATCTGCTCGGGGCTATAAACTAAAAGAGCATCGCTCCCAGGATACGTTTTGTGTAGTTATAGATACTTATCTTTTCCAACTGATCAGCCATCTCTTGCATAAAATAATCAGCGCCTAATCAGTAGGATTGCTGACTCACCTTGGTCCGACAGCGAGGATCCCCGTCAGGATCCGTCGCCTTCCCTCCGTAAATAGCCGGCAGCTCCTCTGCATCGATGTGCTTCAGTAAAACCTCCTGCCAGTTAGCTGGAGAAAAAAAAAAAAAACATGTTTATTGTGCAGTTATATTACACATTTTGGTACACTTCACAATCATGTTTAGTGTGTGAAAAGATGGCCGTCAGGAATAAGTGTTGCAAATCTGAGATTGGCATTGTCGTCTCCTGTTGTGCAGAGTGTGACAGTTGCGCAAGACTCTGTGTGTGGTTGATCAACTTTGCTGCAGCTAATTAGAAACAGTTTTAGATTATATATTTTCCAAAACTGGATGAAGGGATGAACACAAGCCCCCAAATCTCTTCGTGTGCGTTTGTAGCATTCATGAGACGCCAAACGGCCGAATATTACAACAACATGCAGAGTGTGAACTCATGACGCTTGGAAGAGATTAGCAAACATTTATTGCACTCAGATAGTAGTGGTATTATTATTATTGAGCACACTGATATTGCTATGATGTTGTATATTTGAGATATTGTGCAGCTCTGGAGTGATGTGTCCACATCTCACCCCCCAGGATGTAGATCTTTTGCCGCGTGATCTCACTCAGAAAGTGCTTGACGAGGTTATAGGCCACAGGGAAGAGTTTGGGAGCTAAAGGAGGAAAAGCATAAATTAATGTCAAATAATTAAAAGGATTTTGCGTCTACTAAAATATAGCTATGAATGTCATTAACTGGGTGCACAAGTTAGAATTTATTGTGGAGTTTCTCTAGTCAACAGGGTTAAAATGATGCATACAAACTTGAATATATTCATGCATTTAAAATGACACTTTGTTCTCAAGAACATCTACCCAAAACCCTACAGTTATGAATGTATCATTGAAGGTTTTCAGTGACCTATTGTGTAGGAAGAGTTGTTGTGGACTATTTTATCGGACAACATTAACTGGATCCTTGTGGATGTAAAAAAAAAGAAGCTATTTTTGTTCGATAAGGCCCAGTTTTGTCAATGAAATTAGGCTTTGAACAGTTAGTTGCACATTAATTTGCTTTGAGTTTGTAAGGAAAAAGTATTAACTCTGTCTACAGTTATGAATTTATCATTGATTGGCTAAAATCTTTGTAATCTCAAGAATCTTAGCTCTTCTATAATATATAATATGTGTATTTACGAGGCAAGAATGTGTGCACTTCTGATAGTTAATTATAATCGTTTTCAGCTGTGAGTTTCTCTTTTTCAGAAATATAAAAGCATTTTCTTTGACACCACACGCTAGATTGATAAATATTCAGAACAACCAAAATGTTCAAGGAAATCTGTGAAGATGTCAGAATATGAACTGTATGTTTACTAGGGGTGTAACGGTCCACAAAACTCACGGTTTGATACACTAATCAAGAAAAATAAATACAACTGTGCATATGCCTTTTTGTTAATTTGATCAGAACTAAAAAGAACATTTTTTCCTGACTTTCTTTCAATTCCAGAAATTTTTTGGATTTTATAATGAAAAAAAGTTGAAACTACAGTATAAAACATACTGAAGATTTGAAACAGACATCGTACAAGTGGACATAGCCAGAGTAGAAAACTATATAATCACTTGAAAATAGGGGTGGGCAGTATGGCAAAATTTTCATATCACAGTATTTTTTTTAAACATAACGGTTTCACGGTATTTAACGGTATTTTTTTTGCCATACAAGACCGTTCATATCCACATTATCTTATAAGAATGAAGAATATAAAAACGTGCTTTAAGTAGCACATTTTACTGCCCTATGGACTGCATCATGTTATTTTTTCCCAGACACAGGTGAATGATATGAAAATAATTACAACGATTATGATTCTGGTAGACATTCTTGATGTTCTTAGGCTGAATGTATATATTTTTTAAAACCTGACGTTGGCGCAAGCAACAAATTGCATCTTCTAATTGCTTTGCATGTAGTACTGAATAATCCCGTTAGGGGGCAGAGTATAGACTCAGACCGGATTTTGCCAAAGAAGAAGTAAAATAAACATGGCGACCGTAGGTGATTATTAGCTGGTTAGTATTCAGATAACAGAAAAAAAGACGGCAGAAGTATCGAAGATTGTATGTAAAACATATTTACCGCTACTTTTTAATTTATTTCCGCCGTTGACCGCGTTTACCTAAAGACGGTCAAATAGCACTCAACACTTCCCCCTACTGGTTACTCCCAATAGCGTTTGTAAAGGGTATGCAGTTTGGTTCTCGTTTGACATTTTAAAGCCGATAAACTTTTTAAACTAAAGACGAGGCTCCTCTTTTTTTCTGAATTACTTCATCAGAATTGTGTGCTTCGCTCCTGCCAGGCGCTGTTCTTAGTTAAAAAACGTTATTTTCTACACTGTTTTGAAGTGCGTGTAGCAGTGAAATCGGTCCCGGCTGAAACACTTTCCCTCATTAAACGTCCTAAAGTTGTCTTAGCCATTCATCGGTATACGGGTTTATTAAAAATTCATGTCATAACAAAAATAAATACCGGTTTTCGGTATGAACCGGTATACCGCCCAGGCCTACTTGAAAACAGTCCATTTATATGTTTAGAAAGGTATAATAAATAAGACTTTGCCCATATTTGAGAATTAAAAAAAAGCTTAAATCACTTTGGAGTTGTTCGGATATTTTGACAGCCTAGTCTCCTTGCTGTATTTGAATGCAGCATTGGCAGCTGTTGGGAAAATCCCTTTTCCTCAATGGAGTTTGGCCTGGTTGGATGCTACTGGTAGCCTTGTGGACGTCAGCTGGTTTATCACCAGTATCAGTGATGTTTCCCTTCAGCTTGACATTGTTTCAGGTGAGTCATTCAGTTCAGAGCAGAGCGAGTTATGGACCTTATTGCTGTTTAAAGATGCCTTCACTAACAAAGTTTGGCTTTGATCCATCTTTCTTTTTCTACTGTAGCTTCATGAGAAACCATTAATGTTCCCAAATAAAGTTTAGTGATAGCTGGGAGATCTTTTTGGTTTCTTTTGGTGTCACTTTTTAAAGCTGTGCTGCTGAACATTGCATAACAATCTGCATGTTTTCAGGTAACAGGGCCGTACCAAAAAATCCCAAAATGAATACTTGTACCTTGGCACCACTAAAAATCAAAGACACTCACATCAATGTTGAGTTTATACAACAGGGGATTATTTAGTGAAGATCAAATTATAGATCTGTTTCAACATCCCAAACATTATCGGTGCTTAATCTAAATGTACCCTTAATCACAAACAGCCTCTTCAGACCCTCTGGGTAGTTATCTTCAAACATCTGGAGGATCTACAGGGGAAATGGAGCAGAGAAATCAACAAACGCTTCATTGTGAGGGAGGATCACTCACAGTTTGTGTATCTTTGTACCTCTCCATATGTTTCTATTGCAGGTTTCCATAAGTGCTTCAGTCCCAGACCTTCAACATCGTAGATCATCGTGATTGACTCAATATTCCGGCCCAGCTATTAAAAAATGATGAGGAGAATTTAATGAATTATTCTGTAATTCAAAATAATCCAGAAAACTGCCCGATTTGTAAATTACATAACACAAAATATATTTTTCTTAACATTATTTTTAAATTTGGAAATCCTGGTCAACAGATTTTTCAGTACAGAACACCAAAATGCTCAAAAATTTAAAAAAGCATTAAATTGTTTGCATTTAGTATCTAACATTATCAAATTAAATATCAACATGAATAATAATAATAGGCAAAAATACTACATAGATAGATAGATAGATAGATAGATAGATAATGCAGCAATTAAATTGTGAAGAAAAAAGAATGAATGTGTATCCAATCCTAAACTCATTAGTATAAAATATTTTTTATATTCCTTTAAAAATGTGTATCCAGGTATCCAGAAAGATCGGTGTTTAAGCATCATCATAAAATAAGTAAACTACTTTGTTATGAAATTTTGGAATAAAAACAAAATAAATTAAACAAAAATGGCTAAAATAGAATCTATATTATTAGTAAAAATTACAGTTAAACAATTCTTAAATTAATAAATACATTTTAAAGGGAAAACAAATATTTAATCCAAATTAGCTTAGAATTTCATAGTTTGGTACATCTTCAGAACACAATCAAGAAAAGTAAATACAAACGTGCCAATTATTGATTTCTTTTTTTTTACTTTGATCAGCATTAAAATTAAGAAACGTTTTTCCTGAATGAATTTCAATAAAATACTGAAATTTTGATTTTCTTTTGTTTGAAAAAATTAAATAAGTTGAAATCATAGAACTGACCGCAGATCTGAAATAAATATGACAAATCTATAACAATAACAATAATAGCACAAGCAGACATAGCCAGAGTAAAAAATGTTCGTTTTAAAATTTTGTTTAAATAACATTTTACCCGTATCTGAGTGTAAAACATGCTTAAATTACTTTGGAGATGTTTTGATATTTTGACACCCTAGTCTCCCAGCTTCACTTGAACACAGCATGGACAGCTGTTTGGAAGAAATTGGGAACATTTTGCCTATTTTTTTCTTTAGGTGGATCCTTATATCATAATGTTTTCTTTACTTATCCAATTTTGAACACTTTGGCATTCTATATTTCCAAACACAGCAGCCCAGATTTAATCAATTAGTTATTCACTGTAATTTTAGATATTAAAACAGAACTTTTAGTTGAGCGAACAGCACATTCACAGTAAACTCAGTCAGGTACTGTAGTTTCAGCTGTTGTTCAGCCCCGGGAAAGGATAGCCGCCCTGATGCTAACCGCCTCTTGCACTTACTCTCTCCGACTGGAGGTCGCATTCCCTCTGCAGCATCTCACAGTCTCTGATCTTGGACTTGATGAAGTCCTGCTTGGAGGCGGACAGGAAGAGTCCCTTGGGATCCACCGGTCCAATCACGTCGTACCAGACGGGGCTCCCCTCCCGGTCGTAACCGCACATCCCTCCGGAGAGATACTTCTCTATCACCTACAGGTGGGAATGGGGGGACATTATTAACCATGAAAAATCCTGTTTTCTGCCGGGTTTCTTGAAGATCAGAGCGTGGTTTTTCATGTTCTACCTCTGGTGGACGCCACTCTGTTAATATCGTGTCCACTTTCATGTGTTTCCTGAACTCCAGATGCTGAAAAAAAAAAGAAAAAAAAAGCATTAGTTTGTGTTTATATTAAACATTACATTAGGGTGGAGGCTTTTAGCATGTTCCGCTGCCTGGTGGAGGGCGATTAACCGTAAATGATGCAACCATTAATCTTAACCTGCCATAGGTCCTTATTTAATCTCTTTTCTGTGTCTTATCTCATCAGGTTGCAGTGATGACTCAGTCTGCCCGCTGCGAACCTTCAACCCCCACAGCTCCTCTATAATCTGGAGCCACGCCTGCATCTGTGTCTTACACAACCTGAGCTGGAGCTAAGTGCACCTCCACAGATGCCAGTCATCAAAATTAAACAGGAATCCAATGTGGTTTTACTTAGCTCCTTAGATAATGTGGTCTCTGATGCTCTTTTATAATGCGCTGACTTGGTGAGGTTACCTTTCGCAGCATGGCTTCGGACTTCTGAACATTGAAGTTTCTGGCTGAAAAACAAGAGGCAGTGATTAGTGTAAACAGACGGTTTGTATCTTTGAGTAGCTCTATAAATTAATTAGGGAAAAAAGGAAAAAAATAGAGGTTCAAACTATTAGGAAAATTATCAAATACCTCTTTATCACATAGTTTATTAGATAATCCGAGGTTGCACTAAACATTTTTTTTAATCGGTCTGACTTACAGAGTCTGGGGGGGGAAATCAACTCAACCTATTTTTACATGTAAGTTTTTAAAAAAATGATAAGATATTGAATAGTGTTTAATTTTAGTTTATATTAAATCCAAACAACGTGAACATAGAATCCCACGTCAAGCAGTTTCATAGGTTACATGTATTAATTATGAATATTTCACCAGCCGTGCGCTGAACGCCCCGCATGGAGCTGAACTGCATTCCCGTTTGTGCGCGACGGAGATTTAAACGCCCCTTCGTTTCCAAGTTTTATAATCAGGGAACATTTCTACGGTTAGTGCAGTTAAGGCTGCACGGTGGAGCAGTGGTTTGTACTGTTGCCTTGCAGCAAAAAGGTTGTGGGATCGTATCCTGGCCCTGCATGGAGTTTGCATGTTCACTCCGGGTACTACATGACTGTCAGGTTAATTGATTAATCTAACTTTGATTGTTTGTCCCGTCTGTCTCTATGTGGCGATGGACTGGCGACCTGTCCAGGGTATACCCCGATGACAGCTGGAGATAGGCCCCAGCCCCCCGCAGTTCAGAAAATGGATGGATGGATTTCTACAGTTAAAAGTGATCAGAATCCAGCAAGACTCTCCGAATGTCAGCTTTTCTGATCGCTTCATAGGGAGGAAACCCCCCCATGCATGCACTTTCATTAGTAGTTAGGCTGCAGCGATCTTCCTTTTTTCCTTCCTTCCTTCTTTCCTTTTTTATTCAAAGGATTCTGTCTAGTTAAGCTGGTTTGTATTGTTACTTCATAAAAAAAAAATTACGAAAATGTTCACTTTTGAACTTCTTCTAAACTAATATCTGTCCCATAAATCCAACAAAATCTTTTTACAACACCAGCACAAAATGCAGGAAATGAAAGTAGAATCTTGATCAGTGTGTTGTAAACCCAGTTTGAGGACATACTCCTGCTGAACAGAGTGGGTGTTTCGATGTCTAATACTCTCTGTAAGGTGATTAACTCTAGAGCCGACAGCCTGGTAGCTTGGCAGCGCTGTGGCTGTGACGTGAGATGAGCACCGGATTATGCTGCGTTCATTGTTCCACCTTGGCACAAAACCTTTAAAACGATGAGGCAGGGTGTTAACACTGCTTGGTAATGCCTCTGTACGCCAGAAACAGCAGAGTCATTACGGAGACTTTAGTTCCTTTCTGAGATTTTTTAACGGAAATAACGTCAAATGTGATCCTCAGATGTTAGAAATGGATCTGATTGTGACTGGAAGCAGACGATAGAGGTGTTCAGAAGATTTTGTTTTACTGAACTTCTTATGTACCACTGACAGATGAAAAAAAGACAACAATAGACTGAACTAGTGTCTTTTTTCCCCCAGCTGTTTATCAGTGAGGGTGGAGCTGTCTGAAGATAAAGCAGGAGCAACAGGCTAGTTTACAGTTAGAACCATATTTACCTCTTTTTACATACCCCCCCCCAAACATTCTGATTTTTTTCCTTATATTAATATCAGAACGGATACAATGATATTTCCTGGTTTAGTTTTTCATCTTTAGATGACAAAAAAAAAATAGGACGTTGCCCTAATTCAAAAAAATGAAGGCCCCTTCGACAGACTGGAAACCTGATTGTCTACCTGTGAGTTATTTTTCAGCTCTTTTATGCGATACAAAAAGAAAATTAGACACATTTGTGCTTTTAGGGCCTGCTTTATAAAAATTCAACATTAAGAGCGCAAAACTGTGTGCGCCCGACAAATTTCTGTACCAGTGGGTGTTCCTCCATTTGCAACTAATCCACTAAGGTTCTTGTGCAATTCATAACAACTGCAAAAAAAGTTGTACTTAAATGAAAAGACTTTGTGTCCGATGCGGTGTGCGCCAGCCTGCCTGCCCTATGCAGCCAGAGGATCAGTGGATTCATGATGCATCTTCCACTGAGCGGCAAGGCACAGGTCGGCATCCCATTTCGCCGGTTCTGATTGCAAAAAAATGTTTTTTATTTACTTTCACTAACGTTGTATTGTTTTCATCTTTTATGCTTTTTGTGTTTTATTCTTAATTGCCATGTTTACTTTCCATGCTTTTATCATACAGTCGGAAGAATAAGTATTTGACATACCGCTGATTTTTGAAGTTTTCCCCACTTACAAGGCATGTAGAGGTCTGTAAATTGTATCAAAGGGTACTCTTCAACTGTGACGGACAGAATCTAAAACAAAAATGCTGAAAATCACAGTGGATGATTTCTAAATAATTAGTTTCCATTTTATTGGATACCGTAAGTATTCGATCCCCTATCAACCAGTAAGAATTTAGGCTCCCACAGACCTTCTTTAGGAAGCCCTCCTGTTCTACACTCATTACCTGTATAACAGACACCTGTCCACACACTCAAATAAACTCCAATCTCTCCACGATGGTCAAGACCAGGGAGCTGCACAAACCTGGGATGGCCTACAGGACAATAGGCAAGCAGCTTGCATTACTTAGAAAATGGAAGAAGTTCAAGACGACGGTCAATCAAGTCGGGAACGCCATGCAAGATATCTCCTCGTGGGGCATCAATGATCATGAGGACAGTGAGGGATGAACCCAGAACTACATGGCAGGACCTGGTCCATGACCTGAATAGAGCTGGGGCCACAGTCTCATAGAAAACCATCAGTGACACACTCCGCCGTCATGGATTAAGATCCTGCAGCGCACGCAAGGTCCCCCTGCTAAAGCCAGCGCATGTCAAGGCCCATCGTAAGTTTGCCAATGACCATCTGGATGATCCAGAGGAGGAATGGGAGAAGGTCATGTGGTCTGATGAGACAAAAGTGGAGCTTTTTACGGTCTCTTTTTGGTATAACCCCAAGAACACTATCACACTGAAGTATGGAGGTGGAAACATCATTCTTTGGGGATGCTTTTCTGCAAAGGGGACGGGACGACTGCACCGTATTAAGAGGAGGATGGATGGGGCCAAGTATCATGAGATCTTAGCCAGCAATCTCCTTCCCTCAGTAAGAGCATTGAAGATGGGTTGTGGCTCTGTAGGAAGCATCTCAAGGTCCTCAACGAGCGAGAAGTTGGGTAGACCCTGGACAGGTCACCAGTCCATCGCAGGGCAACACAGAGACAGACCGGACCAACAACCATGCACGCACACACTCACACCTCAGGACATTTAAAGAGACCAGTTAACCTGGGGAACATGGAAATGATCAGAATTAAACATAGAACCCTTTTCCCCCCTGAATTCCTTCCTTTCGATTTCTGAAATTAATGTAACTTTTTTTTTTTAAGTACTGGAGATTTGGTTGGATTTTTTATATTTTTTTATAAATGAAATAGTACAAGCAGACATAGCAAGAGTATAAAATCAGGATTTTGGTCTGATTGGACGCTACTGCTTGCCATGTGGACATCAGCTGTTTTTTCTCTGGTATTAGTGATGTTTCCATTCATTGACATCGTTTCAGTAGACTCATTCAGTCCAGTGCAGATCATGTTATGGACCTTAATGCTGTTGAAAGACGCGGAGAAACCATTTATGCTCCCAAATAGCAGAATTCAGTAATAGCTGAGAGACCTTTCTGGTTTGTTTTGGTGTCACTTCTTAAAATTGCACTGCAGAAACGTTGCACTGAACTCTCGAGTTCCGCACATAAACACTCTGTATGTGTTTAGGTAGAGGAAAAACCTGTAATCATTCAGTACACGTGCGTACTTAAAAGACAGGGCCGTCCTGAAAAATCAGAATATGAAGAAATGTTCCCCTAAAAGCTTTTCAATCTTTTGCTGCGTGTGCAAGCTTTCCTACCAAACTTTTTCCTTCCACTCAACTTTCCATTAATGTGCTTGGATACAGTATTCTGTGACAGGCAGCTTCTTTAGGAATGATCTTTATGCAGAAGAGGTATGCCAATGACTTGTTGCAGGACTCTATTGAATGGAATTTTCTGTTGGTCTTGATATTGCACGCTTTTAAGAAATCTGAGATGTTAAACGTAAGGATCATCTAGTGCACTTTTCATGCAGAAACTGCTACCATGTGCCAGTAAAGGCAGTCAGGCTTGGTACGACACGTATCCCTGTGGGATTTTAATCTAATTATGTCTCAAACAGTTCATTAAATCCAAGGAAATCATGCAAAGTTAAGAGAAAAATCACGTCTCCGTTAAGCTTTTGTTTGTGCCATGTGGCTAAAGTGCAACGTATTGCATCATTAGTCACAGTGTTTGTGTTAAATCTGATTCCTACACAACTTTAAATGGTACGTTTTGTTCTATATATAAATGCCAGGGTGACATAACTTTAATTGTTTACAGCGTTCATCCTGCTAACAGAGCTTTACTGTTCCTGCTCGGAGCTGAGACACTTGGTTTTCCAGAGGGCAAAGCTGGCATTTCATAACTGGTACGGTCATTTAGTAAAGCTTAATTAGGAGAACAAAGAGCCCTTAATTCTGCTTTGAGTTCTTGATCAGAAACAGCTTCTCGATATCTTCTAAACGCTCGACCTTAAAACTGAGCAGACCAAAGGAAACAGCAGCCGACCCCTGCAGCTATCGTACTCCACTCTTAATGCGATTAACTCTGGATTAGATTGATACACAGACTTGGACCTGTGCTGCTGGATTAATCAGAGCAGGACCTGCTTTAGCTTCCAATTTCCTTCCGTACAATTCTACTGCACAAAAGTATTCGTATTTTTCGCGACGACGTTGTCGGTTTGGTACGCAGAAGGTTTATGTATCGAACTCAGAGCGCAGTGCAACGTTATGCAGGACAACTTTAAAAAGCAAACCAGAAAAGACTCCCAGCTATCATCAAAATCTGCTATTTGGGAACATTAGTGGCTTCTCATGCAGCTACAGTACAAAAACAAAGAACCAGAACTTTGTCAGTGAACGCATCTTTCAACAGCAATAAGGTCCATAACACGCTCTGCACTGAAATGTAAATCTAAATGGAAACCAGCTAACATCCACACGGCTACCAGAAGCATCCAATCAGACCAAACTTCTGATGTTGGATAAAACACAAGTCGGCTGAATCCCGGTTGATGAGAAGGAATTTTCCCTACAGTTGCCCATGCTGTATTCAAGTACAGCTGGGAGACAAGGCTCTTAAAATACCAAAACAACTCCAAAATGATCTAGGCATGTTTTATTCTCAATTATGGATTAATTATTATATAAACAATTTTAAAATGAACACTTGCTGTTTTCAAGTGGTTAGATGTTTTCTATTCTGGCTATGTCCGCTTGTACCATTTTATTTAAAATTCTATTAAAACTCCACTTTGTTCTATAGTTTCAACTCATTTTTAAAGTTGAAGAACATAATAAAATGTAATTAATTTCAGGAATTGAAAGGAATGCGCATTCGTGTGCATTTTTCTAGATTATGGCGTTCCCAAAAACGTACAGAACAGTGATTTTTGCGTATCGTTACACCCCTAACAGTTCTGCCGCTTCACTCTCAAGATCAGCTAAAAGTTATTCTAACTCTCCACAAATTCTCTTAACATGTTGCATCACAGCTGCATGTGATAAACCCCTGCAGCTTCTGCTTTCAGCTGAAGAGCGATGACAAACAGATCCCCCCCCCCCCCCCCCCCCCGTCAATTCCCAGAAATTAAGCAAACATCTAACCGCAGAAGCGAATGGATTATTCAAGAGATTTCTGCAGCGCCCAGTTCGACAAAACCAAAAATAAAAAATGCGGGAACAGTTGATAAACTCACCTCGGAGCCAGCGCAATAGGAAGTGGTCATGCTGTGCAGGAAGTTGAGGAAGAATATCTTGTATCTTCGATCGAAACTAAATGGATAAAAAAAAGAAAGCAATGTGTGATCAGTGAATATTTGGAGGTAGAGTCAGGGTTCAGCTCCAATCTTCTTTAAAAACTCGTTTTCTGTTCCCTGTAAAAATGCAGAAGCACTAAAGCACATCGGCAACAGCTATCCTAGTTGTCTCAGTGAAAGTCTGCAATAATTCCTCTAAACTAGAGTTGAATATAATTCCACAGTGGCCCAAATTATTACCAGCTAACATGAATTATGTTTTTTCCCCATCAGTTACTATCCTCAAGGTGTTTTTCTATGTTCTCGAATATTTAGAAAGCATGTTTCTTTTATAGATTAAAGAGTCAAACTGCCTTAATTAGTTGTTTAGATTTTTAGGTCTTTAAATTTCACAATCTACTCTGATTTCTTTTTTTCTATTGTTTTTATGTATACCTCCATTTTGGTGTACCCCAAGGTTCTGTTGTGGGGTCTCTGTTTGTTTGTACTATATTTTCGCCCATCTGCGCACATTTCTTATCACCGCTACGCAGATGATACTCAGTTATACACTTCGTTTCACCCAGAGGGAATGTCTAAACTCAACCTATTGTTCAAGTACTTAGATTCTGATAAACGGTGTATGTTGGTCAGTTTTTCTCGGCTAAAGGAAGGAAAAAAGCTGAAATCCACAGAAGCAGCTAAGGGATGGGGTGTAGGGGAGGATTAATGCAATCATGTCATTATGGAACAAAATGTTTCTGACAATGTGTTCAGTCTACAAAATGGGAAATGAAGGCACTTCTGAAGGCAAAACAGGGTCCAATGTTAGCAAAGTGAAGCTTATAAAGTTGCCAGTGAGTTTATAGTCCTTCCTTAAAGAACAACCAGTCAAGTCGTACGTCCACAGGCCAAGCTACTGTCGTCAAACAACACAGTCCATTAATCGGAGGACAAAATAATGACTCTTGTTGCGACGAGCACAAGACATGTTGGTGCTTTAGGAGTTTTTGTTTAAAGGGAACGTTCTTTAGGGTTTGTTTTTTTCCAACTCGGACCTCATTTTTAGCATTTATTCATTCATTTACTCACCCAGACAAGTTTGGAGCTACTTGGATTCCTTCAGGAGAAGTTTTTATCCAGTCGCGATCAGCGTACATCCATTTAAGGGGAGTCGATCAGGGCAGGAGATTTGCCACCTGTGATAAGGCATTATTTGCCCCAAACCTCCTTCATTTCACCATGTTTTGTTATGAATAGTTAGCGATATTCAGCTGTGAGTTGGAACGTCGCGGAGGTGCTATGGTATTAGCTTCTAGATGTTTTACGGGCTTTTAATGCAAACGATTCCACCTTGTACTAACCTGGGATTTCAATGATGTAACAGCCGTCCACCATTACAGCTGTAGTCTGCGTAGGTTGCAGAAAGGGAGCCTGTAGAAGCAGAGCTTAGTCCAATTGGTAATTCAGTTAGTGTAATTTGGAAACACGCAAACGTGAACCGTGTTGATCTCTGTAGTAGCAAGTTCTGTCTAACAGACCGCTGTAGAGCAGAGAGTTAAAAGTCCTGCTCAGACTACAACTGGGATGGGGCACAGCAGGGATGTCATTGAAATCGCGCGATAGTGTAGTTGTATTACGGCCACTGGATCACACCAGAATCCAAAGAAATAAGCACTTTTGAGACATTCTGAACTCCAGTGGGAGTATCACTAACTATTCATGATGAAACATGGTTTAATGAAGGGAGTTTTGGGGGAAATAATGCCTCACATCAGGTGGCAAATCTCCTGCCCAGATAGACTCCCATTATATGGATATACGCTGACCGCGACTGGATATAAACTTCTACCGAAGGATTCCAGTTGGCCCCAAACTTGTCTGGGTGAGTAAATCAACGTAATAAATGCTAAAAATAAAGTCAAAGTTGTGGAAAAAAAAGAAGAAGTTTCTCTTTAACCACACCAGCCCGGTGAAAAACAGCGTACCAAACAGCACCGACCCGTCAAGCCACTCAGAGCAAACAAGGCACAGGAGATGTTTTGACAAGACTACTGACCTCTCGATATGGATGAGCAGGAGTTCTACTACAAGATTCCCCCTTGAAAATGTGGCAAGAACCCACGGCTCTTTTTTATTTGGATTTTGTTTAAAGTTCGGGCCAAAGAAGAGAGTCATTCTTCCCCAAAATAGACCAGATAATAACCTTCTATAATATGTGCTGCATTTTGCCATCGCTTTAAAAAGAAATATTCAAACTTCTCTGATTGACGCAAAGACTAACCACCAACCTTTAGGGGGCCATCAACTTTTTTCTTCTTCTTCTGTGGCTTATAAACTAGAGTATCTGCCTCACATCCTAGCAGCTGCAACTACTAGTATCCACTCAAATGAAGGACTAGACACCAACAGCTAAACACCATCTGGAAAAGGCAAAGCTAACAGACCTTGTTGACTTCACAAGTTCTCCTTTTGAAACAAACGGGACCAAAACACATTACACAAACATTGGAATTATTCTTCAAGTATCTACAGACTGAGTTTTGAAGCCAGAATACTGGTTGAACTGGTAAGGTGTTTTTTTTCTACCCACACCGAGATGTTTTCTCAGGGTCAAGGTTTTGTGTACATTCTAGGTTTGATGTTTAAACACACCTGGAACAAATCTCTGATAGACGCATGTTGCTGCATGTTGCAGCTTTATGGTGTGTCTGGCGTCCTTGAGTCACTTTGGGAAGTTTCCAGAAAATCTTCAGCCTGTCTCGGTCCTGCCGTTACAGGTCCAGTTCTCTCCGTCTTCATGTTTCCGTTCGTTTTTTGTTAAACCTGAACGCTTTCTCTGTTCCCAACAACCCCCCGTCCTAAAGCTCCGAGCATAAACGCAGGACGTAAAGGTTACCGACGTCTCCTGTTACTTTTGGAACAATGCAGTCACCTTTTAGGTGTTTGGTTGGAGGATTCCCTCACAGGTGTGGCTCTCTCCAGTGGGTGGAGGGCTGCTGAGCTGAAACATGTTGCTGATTTTATTTGGCTCTCAGCTGATATAAAAAAAAAAAAAAAAGTTTTGAATGGTTTAAGAGGAGTTTGGCTTGGAGTGTTGGTGCTAATTCAGTTTTTACCTTATCCCAATCACTTTGTCGTCGTACAGTCACAAGCTTCCATGCATTTTATCGGGATAGATCAAGAAAAAGTTGTGACTTCTTGTCAGCAAGAAGGAAAAATGCACAATGGAATATAAGGGAAATTGTAGACAAAAGAAAAATATATTGGATTAAAATCCCTCTAAATCTGCTGCCCTGATTGACTCCCATTATAGGGACACACGCTGAACGCGGCTGGATATAAACTTCTCCGGAAGGACTCCAAGTGGCTCCAAACCTGTCTGGGTGAATAAATGAATGCTATATTTGCTAAAAAATAAGGTCCAGGTTGAAAAAAAGTCCCTTTAGCTATGAAGGTAATGAGAAAGCATAAAGCATATACAACAGAAGGGTGCCAATGGTACAAGGCTTTATAAGTAATTTGTTTTTAGCTTTAAATTGTTTGCTTTACGTATAGACTGTGTATTTTTTTTCATTTTTATGAAAATGGGTCACTCAGTTGGCCATCTGCAGAATTAAAGAGGCTTATTTTGCCCTTTGTAAAAGTTAGATGATTCATTTTGTTGCATAATCTGAAAACGGAAATTATTTTTACTGTATTTTCCCTAGCTTTATATATTAAAAGAAAACATTTAATTTAATGCATGTCTATAAAAACTGAGGCTTTTGCTGCTCTAGACCACTGTTATTTGTAGAAGTAGGGTAAAAAAAAGTGTCTCTTCGGATTGCAAACCTTGCCGACTCCTGTTTTAGATGATATTCGTGTGTTAGAATGGACTAATCAAAGCCTACATCTTAATCCGATGGAGAATCTGTGGTGAGACTTGATTATTGGTGTCTATCCAGCCACTGTCTGTACAGGCTTGACCTTGCAGGGTCATGGAGGAGCATGGTGCCCAACTCCAGTGGTCATTTGGGGGAGAGATGTTCGAAAACTGATGTTCACAGACGAAACGTTTGACCTTTTATTTTCTTTGGACATTAGCAATAAGTTAAGTATTTACCTGATGCATTCCCCCAAAAGACTTGCACCTGTAACTGAAAACTGTTTCATCTTTAAACTTCTACCTCGTAATTCTTCCCTGCCTTGGGTTATACGTTTAAAAGGCTTAAATCTGTCGTTTTATTATGACAAAGGTTTAATAGGTTTAACATTAAATCCATAAACTCGGTCTATATAAGAGCTGTTTGCTGAAATTGACATATTTACCAGAAATTGTGTGTTTCGACATTAGCTAGCTTTTTTAATAAACTGTTATAAAAGTAGTAAATCATGAGCGATTTGATGCAATGTTAGATTAAATACTTTCTAGGGTGGAAACAAATGCAAAACCGGAACGACAGGTCAAAATGATGGGAAAACAAAGTCTGACAAAGAGCATCTCTGCAAATATGAATAACCTTTTCCGCCCAAACACCAGATATAAAAAGAAATAAACAGGGCGAGAAAAGAGTAGATGTAGACGTTAACATTGTGAGGTGTTTCTTATAATTTTTTTTTTAATTTACCCAAATAAAACCTACTTGTTCCAGTGCCTCAGCCTGCTTAGGACTGAGGTCTCCAACTCTTCCGCTCATTTTCTGAGCCCTAAAGCTGGCAGCGCTCCTTCAAAGTCAAATCCGCAGACAGACGCAGTTAACAGCAAGGGCCGGTTCTCCGTGTCTGACGCCGCACCCGCGATGCTCGTGTGCGGCTACGGTCTCCTGTAACCCCCCGCTGACGGCGGCATGCAGGTGGGGGAAAAAGAGAGACAGAGGAGGGAGCAAAAAAAATGTAAACACGACTGTAACAGTCGCATCGCCCGCAGATCACTTTAAGCGGCTGACTCTGCCAAAGATCTGCGACTGAACAAGAGGAATCCCTCCAACCACGGCAAACGGAGGATCCGCCATCTTGGTATGGAGGCCAAAAAGTGCCAAAAGGTAATAATGGTAAATTCTTAAGTCGGTTAGAATTGAATAAAAGTATGATATGGATAATTTAAGTCAGACAAATAGCAAAACCAGAGGAAAAATAAAGACTTTTTAACAGTGCTGTACCTGATGAAAATACAAAAGGGACCCGAGTGGAGCTACAATGGCCGACAACATGGCGGCGCCATATATCCAATCCACGTCGGAAGTCCACAAACCGCTGTGAAGCAAAAAGAGGAATGTAATGTAATGTATGTATGGCTTATTCTACGTCAAACAACTTTATTAAATAGAGTACAAGTGTACAACAAGAAAACACAAACAGCCAGAGGGGTAATTATACAAATACATGCAAAGATTCATAAATATCAATATTTTTGAGAGCGTTTATTTATTTATTTAGAGGAGTGTGATATTAATTTTATGTATAAATCTACCTCTGCAAGGTCCCAAATTTCTCATTGCCGATTGGCTAGCCCGGTTGATCACTAATCCTAACGTTCGAGGAGCATTGCCTAAACCTAACTTTACTACTTTCCTAATCCTAATATTCGAGGAAGGCTGCCTACAACTTATTTGTTTTAATGTAGGAGCATTTATACCGATAAAAAGCTAACGCTACAGCTTAGTAATCAATTAACTTCCGACTGAGACTTCAGGAATGGATTGGATATGTCGTGGCGCCCCTTTCAGCCATGGTAACCGCGAGAAGGTACTGCTGGAAAATTCAGCTCAAATCATGTGACTGACTAGCTTCTTCAGCCTGCATGTATGTATACATTTCTATATTTCATTACATATTTTTATTTTTATCCATTTTTTTCATTAGTCTTCCAACTTTTTTGTTTATCAGCATCAATTATTGATTTTGACCAACATGACGATATGCCTTGTAGTCAGTCAACAAAGAATTGTTCTTTGTAGGTGGTATAGGTGTACCATGTTGGTCTGTCACTTGAGTTGCCCGCTTAGATGTTTGCCGTTTTCCTTTCCTTTATTGAATGGATGTTAGATTATTCCGGAACTGTGTCATTTTATTGTTATTTTACTCTCGGTACATTTTATTGTACCGAGAGTACTCTTGAGCCTCTACATATACACATGTTTGTTCATCAACTCCAACACTTCTACCCCTAATTGCATTGGCTCACTCATGTAGATGATTGTACCTGTTTTCTTTTAATGGCCCCGATAAAGGCGTCGGTCTCAATAAAGTGGATCTATACATTTCCAGATGTTGCCAGAGTTTCCATTCATTCATAGCTTCTTCAACCTGCCATAAGTATTTTGCTCCGGATGGATAATTGCTAAATTGTCCTGACTGGGCTTGACAAAGTAAATCGTATGCCGGCAAAACCAGTTGGGCCCCTAAATAGGTGTTAAATATGTCTTTAACGGATATACCAAAAGCAACTTGAGGAACAAATCCAACATGTTTGCAGAGCAGTCCTGTATCAAACCTGTATAGGATGTTTTGGAACCCATGGACAAATTCTTAAAAGGACAGTTTTTCTATCAGTTCTCAATCAAAATGGATCCTTTTGTATAAATCCTGGTTGGTAATTTACGTAAATTTTCCACTTTATCGTTAGCACTCAAAACATTTTCAGGGCCCTCCTAATCAGTAGTGTAGCATGAGGAGTCATCTTATGCCCCATTTCCACTAGGGCCAGTACGGTACAGTATGGAACGGGTAGGCTGTGTTTCCATTACCATCTCAAAAGAACTGTAGTGGGCGAGGATGTGGGCGGGCTTAGCTTAACAAAACCTCGAGCAAAAAGCATCCGTCTTCTGTTGTTGAAGATTCAATTTTTGGAAAACAGAGATTTTTTTTAAACCAAACTTAAACTTCCATTCCTCAGAGTGATGTCAATCCAGCCGTCTTGTTTTATAAGGATACTTATGCAGCTTGTTTTTAGTTGGACGTTAAATTCAGCTCCAGGACAGGGTGATTGCATTAAAAAGCAGGTTTTTGAAAATATTTTTTATCACTTACAATTTCTTCTTACAAAAAAAAAAAAAAAAAAAAAATCAGGTAGGAATAAATTTATTAAAATCTGAAGAAGAATAGAAGAATCTATTTTCTGGAAAATGTTTGACTTTCTGAGTTTTTTGGGGGCAGAATTTTTTTATTTCGTTTTAATAGCCCTGCCACACTACTCCGTCGTAATAAAGCGGCTAGTTTACATGACGCGAAAAAGTTTCTTTAAAACCAAGAAGGAAGTGTAAGCAGATTCCCCTCTTGGTTTCACATTCTTCTTTGGGGGAATACGGCGCAGTTAACTTTACGAACAAAACATTTTTTATCAACTTAAGACTTGTCGTATTGTCCTACATACGTACATATACATATATATTTTTTTAAACTAGCATTTCGAGTTAAATGGAAGCTAAATGAAGCCATACTGCGATTTTTGTGTCATCGGAACGCTCTTACACAAGATAGTAACCCTCCCCCGTTTCCGTTTTGTTATTTTTCCTGTTTACATCCAGGAGACCGCGAGCTCACAGATCATTTTAATCGGATGGGAAATTTCCAACATAATGTCTGACAGTTGAGTTTTGTGGGTCTATCGTTGCTTACGGCTGCTCTTTTTCTTTTTTTTGACGGGGTCATGGGTTCATCTCGCCGGTGTGGTCTCTGTTTACCTTCCCCGCTTCTTCTGCTGCTGCTGCTGCGGTGGCCCGGACCGCTGGTGGCCGCGGAACAAGTCGCTTTGGTGGAGGTTTTTCTGGAGCAGCAGCCCGCTGTTAGCGCCCTTCTGCAGGGGGAGGTGGTGGAGCCGAGCCGAGGCAGCAGGAGCTCGGAAACCCGGGACGAGGAGCTGGAGGGGAACCTGATGTTGGTGAGTCTTCCTGATTGGAAGGTTTTAAATGTTATCCCCCCCCAAAAAAAGGATGTAATAAAACGAATAACATATGCATTATACTTATGAAGGTGATAATGTGTTAGAATGATCGTTTATTTTACCACAACTTCAGCTGTAACAGCAGCAAACTGACAGGTAGAAGCATTTACAAGTATAAAAACAGAATTAATGATAATTCTGAGTAGTTGTTGAAATAAAATGGCACACTCAGACTTGAATGTGCAACTGAGTAGGATTATAAAAAAAATAAAACATTTATAGAATGTGCATGTGTTGTGCTTTAAAAAGTAAACGAATTAATAATAATATAAGTGTGAGTAAACAACTCATTGAAACGGGTATAATCAAAGCTTACATCTCATTAAAAAAAACTAAAATTCAGGTTCTAAGAAAATCAGAATAATGTGAAAAACCAATAAATGAACGACAACAAAAAAATTCAATTTCAATTCAGTTTATTTATATAGCGCCATTTCACAACAGATGACATCTCAAGGCACTTTACAAGAAAAGTTATTACAGTAAAATGTTTAATTTAGAACAACAGAAGATTGCGTCGTGTAATTCTCAGCAATCCCTCACACTGAGCAAGCATGAAGCGACAGTGGAGAGGAAAAACTCCCTTTTAACAGGAAGAAACCTCCCGCAGAACCAGCCTCAGCATAAGCGGTCATCTGCCGAGACCGTCTGGGGTTTGGAGAATACAGAACGGAGACACAGAAAGAGCAACAGAACTGATGCAGAAGCAGAAGCTGGTAGCAGGACGTGGAGAACGTTCCGCCATCTTAGTCAGGGTCGTCAAGCACGCGCGGGTCAGGAGCACCTACTGTAGGAAGAGACTAAGAGAAAAAAGGTTAGTGCTTGAATTGACTAAATTGAAATGCGCTCTGTTTCAAAATCATCTCAATGCAGCCCTATCCCCGTTTTTTTCTCCACTACATTTCTTCCGTCCACTAAACTTTCCTAGCTTTAAAGTCTGTGAAGAGCTAGTTTGTTCAGCACTGACCTTTTTACGGTTTACTCCTCCCTGTGTAAGGTGTCATACTGTCTGTGCCGCGATTTTGTAGACCGTAACATGACGATAATTTCATATTTCTTTACTTAAAATCTCGTTGTTCTTCCATCCATCCCTTATTTTTTAACGCTTAAATCCAGAGGCAGGTTCCTGAGCAGGGAGACCGAGACGTCCCTACTAGCTCCTCCGAGGGAATCCCAAGGTGTCCACAGAAAACAGACCTTCCTCTGGGCCTCTTCCAGTTATTCTTAGATAATATTTTCATTTTTAAGTGATATTCTAATAAATATGTGCACATACCTGTATATATAATTAGAGACACACTTATACCGATATTGGTATCGAGTATCGGGGCCAATAGCATTGTCATGTACTCCTATCTGTGATCCGATACTTATAATGTGGAAAAACTGCAATAATTTCACAAAAAAAGGTTTACTGTTCACTTGCAATTTTGGTTTTTTGGTAATTTCTAATAATTTTTAAAATCTAACTCACCTTCATTTTTTTGTAACAAACAATAAAATAAAAATAAAAAACGTCTTCAGATTCATTTCTTTTTTTTAAATGTGGTAGAAGTATTGGCATTGGTACACGGTATTGGCAAGTACTCAGGTCCAAGTATCGGTATCGCATCGGTTTGATTAAAATGGTATCGTTGCATCCCTAATAGAATATGGTGAAGAGATACAAAACAGGAGAAAAAAAGTCCAAAGAATTAAACCGTATAATAGAAAAACTTCCCCGTGTAGAATGTTGTTTCCATATTTTTAACCTTGAATTAGTTTCTTTCTAAAACATAAAGTTGGTATTGATTTGATTTTTGAAGCCGCTCAGCTGCCACATTCGAAGCTCCCTAATTAATTAGTTGTTTTGTCAAGTAATTTGATACGACGGTATCTTCAACAAGGCTGTGTTTGGACGCCGTCTCGTGATTAAGCAGGTTTAGAAGACGGATAATCTCAGATCGTTTTGGTTTTCTGTCTCGAAGGTTCGGGACGATGAGGCGCAGCCGAGCGAAGGAATAGATGAGGGCGAGTCCGACCAGCAGGAGCCCTGGATCGGGCTGGTGCCTGTGGAGATGGACGACAGCAAAGCCTCCACTAAGAACCAGGAGTCGTTTGCCGATGCGGTGGTTAACAAAGTAGGAAACTATTACACCTGCTGGAGATCTCGGTTATTGATTCTCGGTGATGTTTAGAGGACAAGCCTGTGTAAAATGTAACTCTTTTTTTTTTTTTTTTACATTTTTGGTATACCAGATGAAGCGAGCTTTGGTCCTCGGAGCGTCAGCGCTGATCATCCTGGCCCTCAACCAAAACACCGTCAGCGAGGTGAAACTCTCCACCTTTATCGCGCCTTCAGTTCTTTGGTTCCCGCCGGTCCCGTCCGATTTGGACCTGTTTCTGTTGGAACGCTTGTGCGGTCCTTGTTAAGCGTGGTACATTTCTGTGTCGTAGATGGATTTGTCTCAGGTGCTGTCCAAGCCCATTATCGTGATCCAGACATCAGAGAACGTCACCAAGCTGATCGGAGCGCTGCTGAGGTACGGAAAAAGTCCCGTTGTTTCAGGCGCGGATGCACCTTCACAGTGATCGCTACGAACCGCTTCCTGCCTTATAAGAATCCATCTTTTCTCCCGTTCGTAAGAGCGTGCTACGAAAACTTAAAAACAACAGAAGAGCAAATGACAGTGTTCATGGCTTCTTTAGGCTCAGAAGTTCGATTCTGGATCGATACGTACATCCAAAAATGTAATCGTTTAACATCATTTGCTCTTTTTACAGCTGAAATATGACCGAAAACTCGCATTTTAAGGCTCACGTCTGAAGGGGTTAATATTGTTTGCCCCGCCATCTAGTGTTGTGTCAATGAATTACACTCAGCTCAAATCAACATGAAATCAGACTGGATCGGGTCCTGATAATCGATTCCAGCTCTTGAGAATCGGAATCGAATTGATTCTTGAAATTTGAATCGATACCCAGAATCCCATATTCCTATGGTGGTCAGAGAGGTCATGGTAGTTATTTCGTTGTGTCATTTTGCAGTTTGCTTTTTCCTGTCAATCTATCTATCTAATTTCTAAACTTGAACATATTAATTAGTGTTGGATAATAAACAAAATTCAGTCCAAGCAGAGAACTGCATATAAACAATGAAATTATACAATTGCACCTCAAGGTTTTTGGATTTTTGCCTCGGACATGTGACTTCTCACCGGAGGAAATTTTCGCCCCAAAAACTCCAGAAAAATTTTCCAGAAAAAAAAACGTGCAACTTCTCTGATGTCAAAAATAGCAAAATTACAAGTAAAATCTTAGAATATCTGAGATTAATTGCACACATTTTCCAGGAGAAAAAAAAAAAAAACTCAGAAATTCTCTGTCACAAAAATCGTAAATTACAACTTAAAAGACAGAAATGTTTAGATTAATTTAAGTTATTTTATAGGGGGAAAAAAGCATAATTCTGCAATATCGAAAAATAGAAAACTAAGAAATGTCTATGATTAAAGGCATACATTTTTTTGATATCTAAACTAAGATATTTCTGAAATCGTAAAGCCAGAAAATTGTAAGAAATTGTATGCCTTAATTATAGAAATTTTATTTTTTTTCTTGCAAATTTTCTACACTCCTACTTCAGATAATTAAACTTTTTTCGGATACAAGAAAATATCTTAAATTAATAAAAAAATGTATGTCTTTTTACTCGTAATTTTACTACTTTTTGAGATTAGAAATTTCGGTTTCTGTTTATTTTCTGGAAAATGTGTGACTAATCTGATCATTTACTCCAAATTATTTTATATTTAATAAAGCGGCTAGTATTTAATACTGCATTTACTGATTTAGCTCTGCCGTTTAAATTATGCGAAACCGTTTCTTTAAAACCAAGAAGGAATTGTAAGCAGATTCCTCCCTTTGTTTCACATTATATCGTGACATTACTTCTTATGGAGGTTTGGATGCTCTGGAGACTGAATCCGCCCTCCGCTGCCACACAGGAGACTGGAATTATGCGCCACTTCAGTGAAAGATTTGAGATCGGGCCACACGTCTGCAGTCGAAATGATCAGAATTTGGAAAGACTCTCTGAGTAGTTTTCACGCCGGATTTCGGAGGAAATCCGGCGTGATGGAAAAATCAGGTTTTTAACCATCACAGTTAAAAATAGGGATGATTTATTGGCAAGAATCAGGCGATACGATATGTATCGATTTTCAAAACTGAATTTAACTGTAGAAAACCTGTCACAGCATCCTAAACACTCCAATATGTTTCATCCATAACTCATCCAGTTTTATTACTAGTTCTAGTTGATCCACTGGAACGAAGGAGGTAAAAAAGCCACCAAATACCAGTCCTACTTTCAATTTTACTGCCAAAATGGTTGTGGTGTGTCAGAATTTCATTGAATTCTAAAAAAAAAAAAAAAAAAGATTATTTGCTCTTGAATATCGATAGAATACCGTGACATAAAATATCGCAATATATTGGCATATCGATATTTTCTAACATCCCTACTTAAAAAACAAATAAAACAACTCAAATTATGAAAATATTCATTTAACGTGGCCATAGGTGTGTAGCAAGAACACATTTAGTTGTTCTCCAGGGGGATCATGCAGGGGGTTCGTTCCAGAAAGCAGGTTATGTGACATAACCGGATAAGTTTGTGGATAGCCTCAACTTTTGGTTCCAAAAATGGCGGCATCTTTCAAAGTGTGCTAGTAACCATGGCAACTTAATCTCTGAACATAACCTGCTCCGGACCAGGTTATGTTCTGGGTAAATTTGTTCCAGAGAGGTTCTGAACGTGGCGTGAACTTTTAAATGATTATCCTTCGGACGTGGAAGCACAGATTATACTATATTTTGTCGAAATAACCTCAGTTTTGTCAACCAGAAACTGTAGGGCAAAAGCCCATTGCACATTACAAACGATCAAAAACAATTTCCCTAACACATTAGTAACACGTAAGAGTATTTTTAAATAACATTACAGAACACATTATATGCAGCTATATGAAATAATCCTGCATTGTGAAACAATGACTACTGATAGCTGCATTAAAATGCCCTTAAATGGCAACAATGATGGTTGTTTAATTGGAACATATTAGGATATGTTGTAAACTTCCATTTAACAAAGTCACTGGAAGAAAGATGATGTAGTGCCCCCAGGAAGGCCATGAACGATACTAAAAAAATGAAAATATGAAGAGACATGTAGACACTACTTTATATAGCTTATCAGGAAAGTTGATTAGAGTGTGAGTTGGACTTTAAACTCACGCACAATGTTATTTTTTGCCCAACCAAAGTTCTTTCTTTAGCTTTATTGCCGGTTTTTCATAATGATTGGCTTGAATTCCTCATAGGTCAGCATTAGTACTTCCAACTCCACTTTTTTGAGAAATTCTGGCCTTTTTTCTCTTCAGTTCCCTTTGTGACTCTTGAATTCTGTGATCCATTGAGAGGGTCTTTATGTTTCAGGGTTAACCAGTTGTAGGCTGTTTAACCAGATTCTTATCATCTGTTCTAGAACCGACATAGTGAGGCTAAGCAGGTTAACCGAGACTTCAGCGTTTACCACATGGTGAGTTAACCTAGCTTTCTGGAACAGGCCCCAGGAGTGGTTCAACGGTTGTACTTTGACTCAAGAAATTAAATAGTAAAAAAACTGAATATCACCGTTTACATATTTCTGTTTTTTTAAAATCTAGCTTTGGAGAAACATGCAGTCATTTAGCAGCTTTAATATTTAAAGCAGAAGCAGCTGTAAATATGGTACTTAAAGCCGCTGCATGTACAGCAGGTTGGTGCTTGGGACTCCTGAACCAGAACGCAGACACAATATAACCCCGATGGTTTTAAAATATGCAAATTAAAGGTTTTATTCTCTGAATAAATAAACTGTCAGACTAGTGGTGGTTTTTCATCACACATTGCATTTTGTTAAATGTTGATCTTGCTTGATATGAGAGTCTTTTTCCTAACGTCACCTGCACGGCTTCTGGCTTTTTCTTCCAGCAGTGGGTTTATTCTCTGCCACGCTCTTCTTCTTTTTCAGAGCTTTGCGTGACGTTCAAAGCTTAAGATGTTGTCGGATTCCGTAACGCTGCTTAAAAACCTCTGCGTTCTTGGTCTTCATGATGCCGTTTGTTTGCTAATGTTCCCTAACAGAACAGCTGAGTTGACTCCATTTTGATTTATTTTTTGGCCCTGAATAAATTGGCTTTCATAGCTGTTAAAGAAATCCATCTCGTCTCCATTCTAGAAAATAGTTTGATTGGAGATAATTGACTTTATTATTATTATTATTATTATTGCAGGGGTCTTCGGGCGACAGCAAAAATCACGTATGAGACGATCCTACAGGACAACTTGGTGAGCCTCATCCCTGTGGCTGACAGTGTGTTTCTCAGTTCTTAGCGCCATCCAGTGGTGAGTGAGCAGATGACAAGCTGAGCTGACTGAGCTCATGCTGCTGTGTGTTCGGGCAGGGAGCCACGCTCACCCTGTGGTCCAGCTGTGGCCGTTCCAGAGGAGGTCTGTACGGAGAGTGGCAGGGGGTCATCTGCACGGGGGAGACCAACTCTCAGGTCCAGGTGGGGGGGAAACAATCACCATCTGTAGCGCTGTCTAATCCAGGGTGTTTAACCCATCCGTCCATCATTCCACCCTTTCTTCCTTCCTTCCATCCATCCATCATTCCATCTTTTCTTCCATCCATCCATCCATCTTTTCTTCCTTCCTTCCATCCATCCATCATTCCATCTTTTCTTCCATCCATCCATCTTTTCTTCCATCCATCCATCCTTTCTTCCATCCATCCATCCTTTCTTCCATCCATCTTTTCTTCCATCCATCCATCCATCCATCTTTTCTTCCATCCATCCATCCATCTTTTCTTCTATCCATCCATCCTTTCTTCCATCATTCCAATCCATCCATCCTTTCTTCCATCCATCCATCATTCCATCCTTTCTTCCTTCCTTCCATCCATCCATCATTCCACCCTTTCTTCCATCATTCCATCCATCAATCTCTTTTCTTCCATCTATCCATCCATCTTTTCTTCTATCCATCCTTTCTTCAAACCTTTCTTCCATCCATCTTTTGTTCCATCCATCCATCCATCAATCCTTTCTTCCATCTATTCATCCATCCTTTCTTCCATCCATCCTTTCTTCCATCTATTCATCCATCCTTTCTTCCATCCATCCTTTCTTCTATCATTCCTTCCATCCGTCCATCAATAAATCAACCCTTTCTTCAATCATTTTTTTCAAACCATCCATCCTTTTTCCATCTATCCATCCGTCTTTTATTCCTTCCATCTTTTCTTCCATCATTCCATCCATCCATCCATCTTTTCTTCCATCCTTCCATCTATTCATCCACCCTTTCTTCCATCCATCCTTTCTTCAATCATTCCTTTCAACCATCCATAAATAAATCTACCATTTCTTCAATCATTTTCTTTCAAACCATCCATCCTTTTTCCATCCATCATTCCATCCATCCATCCATCCATCCATCTTTTCTTCCATCCATCCATCCATCCATCCATCATTCCATCTTTCTTCCTTTCTTCCATCTATCCATCCATTATTATATCTATCCATCACTTGTTATTCTCTGCCGGTTCCCAGAAGTACCTGCAGCAGCTGTGGGACACTGTCCTCCTGGTGGCGCTGATCCTCTGCACAGGAGTTATCGTTCAGGCTCGCTGGCAGTACCAGGACCACCAGCTCAACGACAACTTGGAGGTACTCACCGGAGGTCCTGCCAGATATTTGTGTTGTCTGTCATTTTAACGGACATCTACACCCTCAGCCGGGTCCTGGAGGGTGCATGGGAGTTCTTCCAACCGGTCTACATACTGTGTATTTCGGTACCACGATACGGACTGTTGGGTCTCTGCAGGACCGGTGCCAGAGCTTGGTCTGCATTGCCGGCAGTAAGTCGGGCTCGCTTCCATTGAGAGGTGGACTCCGCCAAGGTTGCCCTTTGTCACCGGTTCTGTTCATAACTTTTATGGACAGGATTTCTAGGCGCAGCCAAGGTGTTGAGGGGATCGGGTCTCTGCTTTTAGCAGATGATGTGGTCCTACTGGCTTCATCAGGACCTTATCTACAGCTTTTGCTTGAGCCAGAAAAGCGTACAGGGCCTTCTTCGGGTCGGGGATGAGGTCCTTCCTCGAGTGGAGGAGTTCAAGTATCTGGGGGTCTTGTTCACGTAGTGTAATGTACACTGCAAAAACGTATTTTCAAGAAATTAAAAACCCATTTCTTATTTTCTGACTATATTCTCTTATTTCAAGAAAAACTTTTTTTTTTTGCTCTTTACAATCAAAAACTTTCTTGTATTTATTTTTTTACTTGCTTCTAAAGCAACCTTTTTCCATCGTCATCCTTTAGTTCCTCAGTCGCATGCAGACATATCAAACGGGTTTAAAAACACTTCAATTTGATCTGGGGGTTTTGTTTCTTTTCCTCCCTTCAGCTTCTTCCCAAGCAGGACGTTCTGAAGAGAATGTCGTCGCTGAAAACCAAAACCTACCGTCAGCCCAAACCCCGGTGCGACCCTTCCCAGCAGGCCGAGACGGAGAACTGTGCGGTCTGCCTGGAGCCGTTCAACAACAACCAGGTCAGCTGAAGGGAAGCTAAACGTTGTCGTAACTCATATCATCCAAGTATCTTCAGTCGCCGTGGGGCTGGAAGGATAATCCGCTAGCAGTCGGTCCTGCAACGAATCTGAAGAGGCCTCTGACTGAGGACAGCCTCATATTTCAATTAATGCAATTTAGTATCCAGGCAGAAGAAAGGATACTCCACAGTTGGAACGCACTCCTAATCCACCTCATTTGCCTTTTTTAATTTCTCTGCTAATCTGTTTGTCCAAATGTTTAGAAAGCTGGGCAGAGAGATGTTGGGGTAAGGTGGTCCTGCTGAGCTCAGGCGTTATTGGGGCCACGGTTACGTATCATATTACAGCTGAAAGTAAGAGCTAAAATTGGGGATGTCTCGAGAACGGACTGGGCTTTATTAGCTGACTAGTCCTGAAGATTTTTAACTAAAGTACATCCTAATTATGTTTGACGGTAATTGCGCGATAATTCAAACCTCCACAGCGTTTGGAGTTATTGAATTCCTCCCTAACTCATGTATTTAATCAAAAATATAGAGTGAATATGATCCCATCACAGTGGAGGGCAGAATTGCACACACCAGCATGTAGCCTGCTGGAAAATATTTTTGATTAAATTGGATTTAAAACAATAATGGTAACGCGTATTAATGAAATTAGTTTTATAAAAAGTTGACTTACTTGCTAAAGTTATATTTCAGTTTTAGAAATTTCAATAAAAGGCATAATATCGGATCAGGACTTGAAATCGTATCGGATTTTAGGTTATCGATCGAATCGGGACAGCCCTTCCAGGTGCACAGCATCCAGAACTAAAGGGAGTAAATATCCAAACAGCAACACCTAAAAACAAAAAATCATGAACTAAATTCGAAACAACAAATAAGAGTTAAAGGTAACTCAGCTGCTGTTACATGCTGCTACCAGGGGCGGCACTGTTCTAGAAACTCAACACTCAACAGGCCGCTTTAAATGAAACATATTTTGCCAATGTCATTTTTTTTCCATCCTTTTATGTCACCATTTTGGTCATGAAAAAAAGACACTGCTTTCATTATTTTTTGCCAACTTTTGCTGTCGGAAATCTCTACAAGCATTTAAAAAAGATCCTTCTGGCAGTGTGCGATTTGTGAAAAAAGCCGGGAGGGGGTCATTTTATTTTTTGTAGTTTTTATTCTTAAAAATAATGACAGGTTTGTGTTTGCTGCGCTAAAGGGCATCTTGCACATACCTTTACTTTATCAAAACAGACAGAAAATTTGAAAAACACGTTTTTTTTACATAAAAAATAAGATGAAATATATTAGTTGATTAAATTCACTTGACTTATCCACTCAATGCAGGTGAGATTATTTTTTGCTAGTGGCAGCTTCAGCAGCTTTTTGTCCCGTTTAAACCCACAACTCTGTATATTTTTCTTTGGGGGAAAAAGTTCACCTCTGGACCAGAGGAACCCAGCCGGGATCATGTGCAGAAATACTTTTCAGGTGAAAGAATCCGTACCCTCGGTTTATTAAACCGTACGCACAGATTAGGAGTCCTGCAGGAAAGTATAGATATTTAGGTCATTGTAGCCAGGGACCCTGGTAATATTTATATATTACAGTTTTGTGCCCATAAATTAAAAATCTGATTTATTTATTTTTAAGTGCATCCACCAGCTCAATTTTTATCCAAAATGTGTCCGAACTGCCTGGTATTCCACTATCTTATACAGTTTCTCTATGTGTGAATCCTGTAGCTCTCTTTGTAGAGATTGATGTTACATTCACGTCTCTTTAATGTTCCAAATATGCTGCACCAAAAAGTTCCATGCATCCCCGAGGAAAGATGGAAATACACTGTGCGGTTTTTGGACCATTACCACAAATTTGCGATCGGTTTGTCTTCAAAGCCATATTCTTTTATTCTCTTTAAGAGAGAGATCAGTCTCATATCCTATACTTAAATAAAGGGTATTTCAAATGTAACTATTTAAAAATAAAGGTATGTGAAGGTATTAATTATAAGCTGTTGTTCCAGATATGACACGTTTTGTTTAATGTTTGACCTGATTCAAAAACTAAAATCAGGAAGTATCTCTTTATCTCATTAACTTAATCCTATTTCAGGACATAGAGAAAAATATATATATAAAAGAAATAAAATATTGCATTTGTTGTACATGGAGTTAAAACGAACCTGGCCACTAGTGATTTTGAGTATAGCTTAGTCGTCTTATTTACAAGTTAAAGAAATAATGCCTTGTTATGAGTTTAAAGCTCTGAGGTCCAGCACGAGGCCAAAATCCGCACTCACATTAAAACCTTCACGTGCCGATTGGATTCTAAATCCATACGCGCGTTTTATTAATCTGAGGGTACTTCCTCTTACACCTCGAAATAATCTCTGCACCTGACACCAGCCGGGCTCCATGCAGAGATGAAGGGAAGACAGTTGAGTGTATCTAATCATTCTATTCCTCTCGTCTTTCAAAACTGCGTTGGTTGCGAATCTCTGCTGTCGGGATGGAACGTGTGAACTGCAGGTATCATTTTTTGGAGGTGTTCGGCAGTGTTTAAGTCCTTCAGCAGAATTAGTACAGGGGCTGCAGAATTAACATGAAGAAAAAAATTTTTTTTTGGACCAGCAGAAGGATTAAAAAAAACAAAACGCATTTCTTACTACTTTTCAGACCCTTCAACAACTCCCCCCCCAAAAGCATCTCGCAACAAACAAAGACATTTCTGATCACCCATAGCTACTTTCTGTGGAACTTTGTCGCCAATATTCCCTGCAGATTAGAGACACAATTTGCTCTGCATCAGTTCCATCACATCATAAACCTTTCTTGCTTTAAGTTATTTTATCTTTAAAGTTAATTTAAAATAAAAGAAATCTGTAGATTTATAAGCCACACATCGTTGTCCACGTTCATCTTCCAAACTTCTTTTAAAGGGGAAAAAAAAAAGGTAGAAGTACTATATACTCTTTATTATGCTCCATCACACAGCTGTGGTGCATTTAAAGAACGTACGAAATGTATAGTGAGTTCCTTAACGTCGGGCATTTAAAACTTAGAACAAACAAATCTCTGAAAATACTTTAAGCCATAAACTTCTGTTTAATGGCAGCTGGCAAGCAAACTAAATATACCCTACTTATTTTTATAAAGTACTAAACAACAAACTATATTCTCTCCATTAATTTTGTCCTCTGGAGAGATAGCTTTTTTTTTCAGAACTAGAAACTAAATATTAAAAAAAAAAAAAAAAGGTCTTAATTTCCTTTTGCAATTTTAATTTTTAAAATTTTGTACCAGTTCCCTTCTCCTAACAATAGGCTTCAGGCAAAATAATTTAACATGTTCCACAGTCTGTTCTTGCAGCATGTTTCCCCTGCTCAGATAATGAATCATACAACCCCGGATGACCAAATCCTAATGTAGATGTAAATATTTACTCCTTTCTGTTGTCAACTTTTCGAATTTTATGAAGCAGCCAACCAGTACTTTCATTTTGCCCATTGCTTCTGCCATCTGTCCTTCACCTTTTGAGGCTTCCCAATTGTGTTCTATGGGTTCATTTATTTTGACATGTTTTATTGCAAACCGGTTTTATTTGTATCAGATGTTGGAGAAAAATAACGGGTACTTACATTATTGTGTAAATGTGACACGGTTAATACGCAAATCAGTCAAGTAGTTCCAGTCAAAAAACAACTTCTGTAAGGGACAGGAATTGCAGTAAGAAGGAGTAAGCTGGTGAGATCGCTTTATGTGCAAAGAACTTGATTAACTCTTATTTTGTTTTTTTACAGTCCATAGATGTAATACGTCTCGTTTACAAAGAGGCATGATGTGTCTGCTTGTTTAACCTCTTTCGTACCTCAGCTTCACTGATCCTACCTCTGTTCTTGTTCCCTTTTATGACCTCAGTGTCTGCGGGTGCTGCCGTGTCTTCACGAGTACCACAGGGACTGCATCGACCCCTGGCTGCTGCTGCAGCACACCTGCCCTCTGTGCAAGCGCAGCATCCTCGGTGAGTTCCCGCCACCTGGCAAACGTTACACAGACCCGGTCGGCGCCGGCTGAAACGTTTTGTTTTTTTCCCCGTTTCCCTTCAGGCAGCGTCTGCAGAGACAGCTAACGGCCGCTTCACCTCCTGCGGGCTCCTCCTTCCCTCCAGCAGCTGTTCGGCCTCTCGGCCAGGCTGGTGGTGTAAACTCGGTGTTATGAAGTAGTGTGACAGAACCGCTGTTACCCTTCCTGGGAACGTCTGTTACTTTAAAAACATGGAAGTAACCTGTGAATATCTGCAGAGGCGGAGCCGCCTAAAACGTTCCCCGTGTAAAAAACGGACGACCTCTGTGCGTTCATTAGCTTCATGGACGATTCCCCCCCCAAGGCCTGCATTACTCTTCACTTTAGCTCCTGAACAATAACTGTCAACACTTCACTTATAAGTTTCCAGCTGACAGCCCCTTTTGTATTTCATGTTTTCTAATTAGCCGTGGTCATTGGTTAGGTTTTTTGTGTGTTTTTTCCAGGGTGAAAAGATTATTTAACTTCAGTGATACATACCCACTTCAATATACAAATAACTCAATATTTACTCAAAGCACCTCAACCACAAGCTTTCATTAGCTGTCAACGAGCTTCTTCCGTAAATCTGACTCGACACTTTTATTTAAACTGGTTTATTTAATTCTTAACCCTCTTCCTGAATCAGTATCTGGAGAACCAATTACGTTTAGGTTCCAACTACAAGGATGTTTGTGGAGCTCGATCGTCACGTTACCTGCGAAGCGAATTTTACACCCCAGAGGGGTGAAAAGAGAACGCTGCTGTCCTCAAAGCCGACCCATTCAGGTTCCAATGTCTCTGTAAATCAAATTGCAACCATGCAATGTATTCGCCCAAGACAACCAGCAGGGGGTACTGTAGGTTTTTAAATTGGGACTTTAGGAGGTAGTAAAGAAGAAACTTCGATGTGGTCGTATGCTAATGTGAACATTAGCGCTTGGATGAATGAAAAGTGACAAGTGCGTGACGTTCTGGTCAACAATCCATACCAATAGGTGGCGGTAATGCGGCCACCTATTGGTGTGTATATATATATATATATATATATATATTCTAGATAGCTTCCTATAAAAGCTAAAGACCAGAGGCCTCGTGCCGTACTTGAGAAGAAAAGTGTCGTCAGGCTGAAGACTTTTGCACAACACTAAACTTCGAGTCCACAGACAAGAAATTGCTCTTAAAATGATCGCCCCCTGTTGGTGACTTCTTTGTCACCAACAGGGTGACAGCCCGTATTCACTCCAGGAAGTCCCTCTGCACCTTTCAGGCTTCCGTAAAAGGGACGTTTTGTTTTTTCCAACCTGGACCTTATTTTTTTTTTTAGCAAATATTACATTAATTTAATCACCCAGAAAAGGTTGGAGCTACTTGGAGTCGTTGGAGAGATATTATACCCAGTCGTGATCGGCGTATATTCATATAACGGCAGTCTATCAATTTAAGGAGATTTGCCGCCAGTAATGAGGCATTTTCTGCCCTCAAACTCCTTCATTTTACCATGTTTTGTTATGAATAGTTACTGATATTCACCTGTTAGTTTCAGAGGTGCTAAGGTGTTAGCTTCTGTGTGTTTTAGAGGCTTTTAATGCAACAGATTAAAACTTACACTAACCTGGGATTTCAATGACGTTGCAGCAGTCCGCCATTACAGCTGTAGTCATTTGGGTGGAGCAATTCTTTTATAAAATCAAAAATATCAGATTTTTTTATTTTGCACATAGGAAGTTTTAGTTCTTTAAAAATGACAGGGAAATGTTTGAACTGGGGATGCAACGATACCACTTATTTCAAACAGATACAGTTTCGATACTTGGGTGCGAGTGCTTGCCAATACAGAGTAACAATGCCGATTTTCTTCTCCGATTGTTATAAACAAATAAAAATCTTTATAACAATGACCCCAAAACAAACATTTCAATCGAAAAATGAATATTTCCAGTTAAATTATTAGAGAGTTTACACATTTTAAGTATCGGTTTATGGTATCGGTTAACTGTAACAGATATCGATCGCCTCCAAGTTGCCCCATTGTAATAAAAAAAACCCTGGTTAAATGAAGGAGTTTTGGGGCAGGTAATGCCTTCTTACAGGCGACAAATCTCCTGCCTTGATATACTCCCATTATATGCATACACGGCAATTACGACTGGATATAAACTTCTCATGAAGGACTCCAAATTGCTCCAAACTTGTCTGAGTAAATGAACGTAACATTTGCTAAAAATAAGGTTGAAAAAAACCAACAAAAAAAACTAACTTCCCTTTTAAAGCTGCATCAACACTCTGCAGGCGAGCACTTTATGCTTTTATGCTCGGTGGGACCAAAAGTTTTCATTAATTTAAAGCCAGATTGTGTAAAATCAGGGGGGTAGGGACTCTATAGCAGCTTCAGTCTCTGTTAACTGCAAAAGAAATCACTTCCATGGATGTTTTATGCTTTTTTTTCCCCCCACACACAGATGACTCAAACTTGAAATATGTCAAAACACATTGCATTATTTATTATCAGCTTCTTTTTTTTTCTTTCTGCGAACTCCAAAATAGTAGCCATTTGTGTCATTACAAAATCTTCTGACAGATAGGTGGGTTCTCTGTTTAGAAAATAGCTTGTGCGTAGCAACATCACGCAGGAAGTCCCTCTCATTCCAGCCTGTGCTTCCAACGAGGCCGTCACGGAGCAGATTAATTTCGTTTGTGAGCGGAAGTGGCGGACGCTCCCAGGCGTGCCGACCAGGTTCTCGTGATCAGGGCGAGCGGGAGAAGCTCCGCCTCAGATTGGTTGGTTTAATGTTCCTCCACGTGAAGAGAAAGCTCCCGTCTCTTCGAAACCCTACTCGTTTACGTCTTTGGATGGTAATAAACAGATTTGTTACTTGCAAAACTAAAAAGTCTAATCATTTATTGCTAAGAAAGAAAAAATAAAATCACTGTTTTCAGTGCTGAACATTTGGATTCTGTCTCGAACGAGCTTGGCAGCTTGTGGTGAAGATGGTTTAAAAGAAACAAACGAAACCTTTCTAGAACCTGGGGCGACTTCCACAGCTTCTTCAAAAGACCATCACTCGGACCTTCGCCGAGGTCAAGAGGGAATCATGCCTTTGTTCCTCTTCCTGTCCGCCATGGAGCGCCGGTTGTGGTTGCTCACGCGGCTTTTGTTGGCCTCCTTTTTGCGGCGGTCCAAGAACGTCTCCAGCGTCTGTCCTTGGCCTTTGGGTCGACCCGCCACGTTGCTGGGCCGCTCGGGTCGAAAGCTGTAAAGGTAAGAAACGGACAGAGTATGTGAGCCCAAAATCCTCCAGAGACTATCGTTAAATAAATGCTTGAGTTTATTCGGGAAGCCCCCCTTTTACCCTCTCTTCTGCTGCATTGCGGCCCGCCTGGCTTCTGCCCTCTCCCTCAGCAGAGCCGGGTCCTGCACAAACTGGTCCTGGGTCACATGGTTCTGAAACACAAAACATGCAAGACATGATGCTACAGCCTGCTACAAGTTGTGTCCTTCCTCCCTCCCTCGGGGATTTTCCTACAGCGGAAAAACGGTGGATCTCCCGCCACGGTCTAATTTACAGCTGACGATGGGGATGTTCATGAATATGGTCAGAATTTAACTGCAGTTATTCCAAATAAAACGGTGCAACGGTGGTGGCGCCGTTTCGGAATCAGCGCATTGCTCTGCATCAAGTGTCGAGTGTACCCTGAAGCTAGTTTAGGCTTCTCCGTTTTGACGCAACGCCATTATCATTGACGCAAAGGACTCTCCATCACCTACGCAAGGAAAGACCGAGTCAAGCTCCATTTTTTTAAACTATCCGTCAACGGAGAGCGTAGGCCTTTGATTGGTCAGTTCAGCAACAGCCAGAGATCGTTTCACCAAAACGGGGCTCTATAGACGCTGTAATCAGTAGTTAATGCAGCGTCTGGCCACCACATGATTTATATTAAATGGGTAATTTATCTTATCCAATCTTACAAAAACTCATGATTCAGATTCTTGGAGTGAGAATTCGATTCAGAACAGATTCTCGATTCAGAATCGATTCACAATCAATATTATTAGTAAAAAATAAATAAAAAGTGCCGATTTGTAGGGCTGAGACAATATGCTTTTCTCCAAATTAAATTTAGGATTTTTTTTTGTAAGTGCAGATTAAATTACTATTTTGATTCTTCAATATTGCAGATTTTTAATTCACTATAGTATTGAAAAAATATCTTTTTTTTCCTGAATGTTCTACTTCACACAGCTTAAAACTTTACAACAGAATGAATGAAAAGTAAAGACTTTCTGAAGTAAACTGCTCCATACTTAAATATACTTCATAATAAAGTGAACTTAAACTTTTTTTCCAAGCCTGGGCTGCATGTAAAAAAAATAAATAATTTATAAAATAGATGAAAAAAAAAACGATTCAAAATCATTAACTAAAGAATCTAGCTTCTTATGTGAATGGATTTTTTTTCTCCCACCCCTAATAATTTATCTAATCTGTTTTGGCGATTTTGAACACAAGGTGGTGTAGGAAAACAACAAACAAAGGCTGCTGTGTTTTATTTGTGTGTTTTTGAGGGTATTCTACGAGCTGCACTTCTAGTAAAAAGCTTTACAGCTTAATAAAAACGTACTTTCTGTCGTCCACTGCTCCTTGACGGGGAAAAGTGTTCACAGGCTGAAGGAAAAAACAGAAACTACACTGCAATGGTAAGAAGAAGCCGACGTGTCAATGTCAGCACCCGAGAATTGCTTTTTAAAAGAAAATTCAATGGAGAACGGAGAGAAAGAAGCGGAGACCCATGAACAAGAAACAAGAAAAAGTCTGAAAAACGTCAATACGTCTGCGTCTGACTGCAAATTTGCTGTAAGAGAAGTATAAACTAGGCTTCAGGGACTGTCACTATTTCTAGCGACTTTTCAGACCCCCTTTTTTCCCCAAAAAGTACCTGCCGACAATCTGACCACATTTTATCTACTTTCTGTCAAACTTTGTTGCCGGTATTTAGACACCAAGTGCATACAGCTAGGCTCATTTCACCCAGTTATAAAAAAAACAAATTTGTTTCATCTTTAAAATCAACTGGAAAAAAAAAAACTATTAAGAAATGTATGGTGAGTTCAATAACATAAAAAATACTGAACATAAGCCATAAACTCATGTTTAATGGCTGTTGGCAAGCAATGTTTGATGCATATTAAATATAGCCTACTTAGTTTTACGAAAAAAAACAATAACTATATTCACTCCATTAATTTAAGATACCTCAATGTTCTTTAGTTCCAAAATGACAAAAAATGTTGTTTAAAATGTCTGGAATGTCCAGTTGTACATTTTTTACCGGTTCCCTTCTCCCAACAGTTTGCTTCAGGATAAATAATATAACAATGTTTCACAGTCTCTTCTTAAAGATAAATAAAGTACCATTTCGCTGTAGCGTTTCCGCTGTTTAAATAATTTATAAGTTAACTAATATGACAAATCCTAGTCTAGATGTAATTTCCCTTTTTTCTGTTTCGCATTTTAAGAAATTTCCTTTGAATGTTATAAAGCCACCAACCAGTTCTTTTTGCCCCGATACTTTCTGCCATCTTTCCTTGACCTTATTAGACTGTCTGTTTCTGTTCTGTTACTGGTTTTGTATTTTATATGTACTGAAAGTTGGAGGAGAAAATGAAGACCACCACATTATTGACAATGTCAATATGCTAATTAGCATGTGGCGTCATCTGGCGTATTTCTGGGTCGTAATCAGCTACTGTCTTTCGGAGACAGTCATCAACACAGATTAAGTCCCCAACAGAAAAATTCTCCAGTTTAACTGAACTAGAGTCCAAACCACAATGGCTCTGTGCTGTGAATACATTTGGTTATTGAAAAATGAGTAATTATTACTTTAAATTCACGGTATGGGTTACTAACGGAAAAATTATTTGAAAAATTAAAAATATTTTAACCATATTTCCTTACAAAAGGACAATAAGGAGAACAGAAAATCCATTTAAACTCGTCTTCAAGGCTCTTCACACACTGAAACGCTTCTGCCTCAAGCTGTCAAAATGGCTCCATTGATATAGATTTCCACAGTAATCTGCTGAAGCGCCGCATTTCGTTGTAGGATGTTAAATTTGCTGACTCATCCTAAACTCAAATCCACATTTACCGGCAACCCATAAAGAGCAATATAAAACCGATCATTTAAAGTTTGTTCTGTTGGGTCGTTAGACGGATCAAAACTTAATACCTGTGAAACATCATCTTCGTCATCTTCTTCCTGCTCCTCATGCTCTGCTTTGGTTCCTTTCCTCAGTACTTGAGGGACGGTAAAAGGTCTGCAGGAAAAACAAAAGGAGGAAATCAATAACCAGCCACTGATTTTTTCTTTATTGTGTTGTGATGTTAACGTTCCAGTCAGAAATCTATATTTCCTCATCATAGGCATTAATGTCATGGTCATTTTAGGTACTACCTCCGTTTAAAAGCTTACATTTGGTGCTCAAGTCCGGACTTACAAGAACAGCCAAAGGTCTGCATATGAACTAAAACAAAAATACACAGCTCTGCTGATATTTGATCACACTTCCTTTGGTCAGAAACCCTCAAAGATTGATCTATGTCGCTGTTAGCAGTGAAGGAAGGGACTGAGATCGCATGTTACAAAAATCTACTTATAAAAATGTATTAATAAACAAATTTAAATATATATCAAAACAAAAACAGGATAAAAACCTGAAAGATAAAATTATAATGCAAATAAAATAAATAAATACAAGTAAAATCCATTTTAAGAGAAGTCAATAAAGATTAAAACTTAAAACATAATTAAACACAATAAAAGTAAAACTTTAAATTGAAAATGCAATTTAAAAATAAATGAAAAAAAGAAACTAAATAAATGAAAAAACATTGAATCTATATAAAAAACTAAAAGTTTAAAACGAAAGCCTGAAGCTTTATATCTTGAACTGAACGAGTCCATTGGAAAAAGGGAAGGAGGGAGGGTCGTAAACGTTTCTAGGTCAACTTATAAAAACATGCAAAAATATAAAGAAAAGATTATAATTTTTTTTTAATTAAGTAAAATGCATTAACGAGTAAAAAATTTTAAATACAAAATAAAAATCAAGATAAATATGTAAATAACAATTAACCAAAAATGATAAAATTAAAATACATAAATAAATGAAAATAAAATGAAACCATAACAAAATTGAATCAAACTAAATTAAACTCCAACAAATGGAAATTGAAAAAAGAAAAAAGAAGAAAAACTAAATAAAAGGAAAAAGAAATAAAATAAAATCGTATAATATAAAATATATATATTTATATATAAAAAAGCTTCCACATTTTGACAAGAACAAAGTATTTTGGTGAAGAAACCAACAGAGAGTCAGGATCAGGAGTGGTGTAAATTTTCCAAGATCAACTGATAAAAACATTCAATTAAAATTAAGTAAAAACAAGTAAAAAGTTAAATATGAAAAATAAAATTTAAAATACACTTAAAAATAAATATAAAACTTAACCTAAAATTAAAATACATGAAAAACAAAACAATGAAACACATAATTGAACCAAAAAAAGGAAACTTAAATAAAAAATTAATGAACAAAAAAAGTGAAACTAAATCAATGTAAAAGAAATAAAATAAAACATAATCTATATAAAAAAGCTTCCACATCTTGACTGAAACATAGTATATTGGAGAATCAGGACCACACGCACGTTTTAAGACCAACTCAGTAGCAGGCGACATACACAACACCCAAATCTTCTGGGGAAAAGGTTTAATGGTCAGACAGGACAATGAGTGAGTTGTTTAAATCATATTGGGAGGACAATGTAACAGCTGTTAGGCACGGTGGTGGTAGGATGATGCTGTTGGACAAATTTTAAACAGAACAGCTGACAACAAAACAATGAGAAAGGATCATCAGGTCTGGAGATAGGGCCACTAATTTAATTACTACTTTACACCAGGAGATGGCGGACATGTGTATCTTTAATCTTGGACACTTTTTTGGGGGTGTTACCATGGAAACTTTTGGAGTAAATCGGCCTTTAAGTCAGCGCCGCGAGCGAGGGACGCGAGGTGCAGCTGCTGCAGTCACAGTATAGAGAAAGCGAGTTTTAGAAAGATAAAACTTATGAGGCCGAGATGTCGGAGTTCCCCGCCGTGAAGTATTGGCTTATTCAGATTCTGAAGAGAAATATTTACCTCTGATCTGTTCAGTTGTCCCGAGGTGGGAGGGATGCAAAAATCAGTGGAAATAATAGCAGATGCGATCGAAAACAGGTGAGAAAAAAGACCGCTTATTAGCGAGTAAACAGCAGTAAAGTTCTGTCCCGCTGCAAGTGAGGATGATGATGATTTTGGCGAGGTTTGCTTGACAGATGAGGAAGAGTAGAATTACCAGTGGATCAGACAATTTGATGTCATTTAATAGTGCCAACGCCTGATGACATCATAATATGCAAATTAGATGTATGATTTTGCTCGTGTCACAAACCTTGGATCATACTGAAGATTTTTCTAATTTACAGTATACCTCTATATCTATTAAAGCTAAAACATTTTGAACTAGTGATATCAAAATGGAATATTTTATAGAAAAAACCCCGGCGCCTAGAGGGTTAACATGACATTCATGCCCAGGATGTGTGGAAACAAAACCCTTCTAGTTACCTACAGCCTACCTCCTGCTGAGTAAACTGTCTCCGTCCAGGTCGTTGGCGCCAACTTGGTTCATGTCGTAAGTGTCGTCGTACTCGTCGTCATAATCGTCCAACTCGTAGTCGGCGGCGCTGCCGCCCTCTCCCGGCTCGATGAGGACTTCGTCCACCACGGTCTCGTACGCCAGATAACGGGCTCGCTGCTCCGCTACGTGGCGCTTGTCGTCCAGCAACTCTCGGGCGCTCTCGCCTTTCCTGCGAGAAAAGCCAAGCGAATACGGACCTCAGCCGGTTTCCGGCTGGAATTACTACAGAGCTGCGTCACACAGAGCGTCTATCCTGCTGTACCTCCTTCCCTTCCAGACGCGGGACATGTCCACCCGGTCCCTGCGGAGGACGTCGAACTCGTCGTCGTCGAACACATTGGATCGGTTGTTCAGAACAGCCGGGAGCTCCGGCTTCACCGGCCTGTCGATGCAGCAGAGCCCGACGTCAAACGTCAATCGCAGAAAATATGCCGTTACGACCTTCTCCCCCCCAGGAATCGAGACTGTACCTCGGCATGGCTCGGTCCAGCTTCTCCAGGTTGGGGGCCAGGCGGTCCTCCAGGATGTTGTTGATGACCAGCTCAGAGTTGTAGTCGTATTCCTGCAGGCACGCCAACAGGAAGCCTTCACCCAGGTCAGGAAGCAGATCCCTGATGCAGCACAGGAGAGACTCCAGCTCCGCTCCGCTCACGGGACACACGGCGCCCTGAAAAACCCAAACACGCTACCATCTTACCATTCACTCTTAGTCGAACTAATATATATTTAAAAAATAAAATATACAAAAATCCTATAAAGCACAAGTGTCAAACTCAGCCATTTATGTGGCCCTCCTATAAATATATGGGGTCAGAATGAAATCATCTTGGAATGAAACTGAAACGACATATTGGCACTGAAAATAAAAACCTTGAAAAAACATTTAAATGTATTAGAAAATCTTAGTTTGGAACGTGAAATACAATTCGTGGAAAACGCTGTATATATGGTGAAACGAAAATTGAAAGTGAAAAAGAATTTCAATGCAACTCAAAATATATACATTAAATTAATGAACTAAAACTGTGTTTTTTACTCACTTGTCCCTACATTGTTGTATTTTCTTGATTATTATTGTGACTGCTCATTTGTATTCTAATCAACAAACTGATTTATGCTGTGAACCAGTCTTAATCATGTAAAGCACCTTGAATTGCCCTGTGTTGAAAGTGTGCTATACAAATAAAATATCCTTGCCATTCAGCTGATACGCATTTAAATCGTGCACAGGGGGCGGGGCTTCAGAGCCGCACATACTAGCGTTCAGCTGTCAGTAAGTCGGCCATTTTATACCTGTTCTTTAACACAGCAAACACATGTCACGTGTAGTTCTTCTATACATATTTAAACCTGAAATATCCACGTACTACAGCAAAATCCACTGCTACAACTTTCTGTAATGTTTGATTTGAGATCACTTTTAAATTAATTGCTGTTTGCTTCCTTTCTGCAGGTTTAAAAATCCAAAATTTAGCTTTTGGAACCTGACTGGAAGAAATGTAGAGAAAATTTCTGTGTAAAATTTCAGATTCAAAATTAAGATTTTCAGTTACAATTATATTTTTCAATGGCAAATTTTATTTTCAGTGCCAATATTTCTTTTCAGTTTCATTCAAAGCTGATACCATTCTGACCCCATAAAAACAAAACCATTAAGTTGTATTTATGTGCATCCACGTACAATCAGTACAATCAATTTATTGTTTACTTGAAAAGTCCTAAATCACACTATTATGAAAATCTGTACAATATTATTTAATTTTAAAAAAGTACTAGTCGAATGCAGAGACAGATTTTTTTTTAACTAATATTTTAACTTTCTGCCAGAACCGGTCCTTAAAGAATATTCATGAGCTTGATGTTTACCAAGAGGTACTTTGGTAAAAATCGGCGCAACAGGTCACTGAAAAACATGAACACATTGACCCAATATGACCTTGAGATCGGGACATCCGTAGTGTGAATGCTCCAGTCAAAGTCCGATACCTGAAAGCGCACCATCAGACTCACTGACCGTAACCAGTTTTGCAAAGATGTCCAAAGCTGTTAAAGCAAACCTGAAATACTCTCAGCTCTAATTATTGCTCTAAAATCGACTCCAGGAACCAAACCTACAGACACGCCGCACTAATCATACTTTTGTTTATAAATACAGAAAAAAACATAATTTCCTTCAAAGTTACAAAAAACACAAATTCTAGCCCATCTATCCATAAAAATCCCAATACTGAAGTTTGTGGCTGTGGCATAAAAATACAAGAAATTTAAACCAAAGGCTCTGAATGCTTTTCTATTTTACCATTTCAATTCAGATGTCACCACCATGCAGCATTTATAAATCAAAGAGCTCACGTTGTCTCCTCTCTGTGGGGCGTCCATCTTTGCCTCGGCGCCCGGCAGCGTCTCTCCTCTCGGCTCATCTGCGTCTGAAGGGGCAGCCGCTGCTCCCTGATTGGCCCACGGCGAGGAAGCTCCTTCATTCTGAACGCGACCCTGTGGCCTTCGTCGACCCGTGCTGTCCCAGGCGCTCTGAACCCCCTGGAGCAAATAAGACGTCCTCGTCTCGTCCCTGAGGGGCGAGCAGGGAGTTAAAGAAGACAAGACACAGGCTGCAGGAGCCTTTCTTCAACTTAAAGCTGCAGCTTAGTCCAAAAAACACTTATATATATATATATATATATATATATATACTATTAACATACATATATAAAAAATAGATAAAATAAATGTAAAATATCACAAATAAAACATGGGGGGAAAAAAATCCAAAATGTGTTAAAAATTGTATATAAAAATATAAATAAATTCAAAATAGTTGTGTAAATTAAAACAAAAAATTGAATAAAAAATATAAGATTAAAATAATGCATCAAATACATAATGTATAAAAAAAGAAAAGTATTAGAAAAACAACAACCAATTACATTAAAAATTGTATAAAAAATAAAACCCAACGTACTTTTAAAATGCAATTAAAATAATGAAAATAAACCAATAGAAACATTTATAAGAAATGAAAAATAAAGCCATATAAGAAAAACATTAAAAAACATGCAACCTTTTATCACCATCTTAAAATTAACATATATTAGAGATGTGGCACTGAAGTAGCAAAGGATACGTGACAGGAAGAGCTTGCTGTAGGAGGCTGATGTCATCAGCGATGGGATACTGCTCGTCGTAGTCGACTAAGAACCTGAAAATCACAAAAAAAAAAAAGGGGTCAATGTTCACCAACCTTTAACTATAGGAGTGAGTTGTTTAATAAAGTATTGTTAATGTTTTATTGCCCCTTCAAGTTTTATTTTGCTAATGGTTTGGAAATGTAATTTTTTATTTGATCAAGCACAATAATTGCACAAAATCTGTGATTCTACAACTAATCATCAACTGTGGCATCCGAAAAACAGGAGAATACTAAGAATTTTGGAGCCAGTCTGAGCCGTTCAGAAGTATTTATATTTACTTCTTCCATCAGAAGAAGAACGAGACTGCTCGAGGTAGTCCACATTCCACTTTTAATAAGGTTTAATCTGCCCCAAACGCCTTAATTTTACCTCGTTCATTATCCACTTAGACTTACGAACGCCCCAGAAATACTTCCATATTTTCTTCTGGGCCGATTTGGACGTATTACACAATTAGGCCACAGCGGCCTGTGTTTTACTGCGGCAGATTCGCCGGCTTTTTATTATAGATTTATTGTTAAGCCCCTCAATTCGGTCCGGAAGACTGTCAAGACGCACTTCGTAAGCCCAAGGAGAATATAAACATTGTAAATTAAGGCGTTTGGATTTATGAATACTTCTGAATGGCTCCAAACTTCTCAGGGTGAGTGAAAAAACAACAGCATAAAAATAGCTAAAAATAAGGTCCAGCTTGAAAAGAAAAAAAAAGAATTTCCCTTTAAACCAGAAGCTGTAATGTTCATTTAAAAAGAAAAAAATATATATAGATATCAAACAAAAAAAAGTCGTTTTATTACAGGCAATTGAATAAATCTAAAGACTGCCTTAGTTTTGTGCTTTAACCTACTTTTTAAAAACATGATAAAAAAAGAAGAGAAATGGATGCTTTGAGTTTCACAACTTATTGACTCTTCAAAAATACTGGACTCGGATTGTAAAGGTCAGATAATAAATATGGTTCTCACCTTTTCTCAGGTAGGAATGATGTGAAATATTGCAGGAGTTCATCCGCAAACGTTTGCATGTTTTCTTGACTGAAAAACAAAACAAAAAACCCAGAATGGTAAGGATGTGTGAATGCATTTACAAGCTGTTCTGCACGGCAAGTGACGGGCTCACCCCTCCAGGATGGGCTGCAGGCAGGTGTGGTGCAACAACAGGTGAGCCGTCTCCACCATCTTCCGACAGGAGTGACTCAGCCTCTTCCACAGGTCTTCCTGCAGACTATGGCAGGGTAAGAGTTCGGCTCATTACTGATCAGAACATGGCAAAATGTTTTTCTTGGCTAACGTCAAAATCCCTAAGGTGGATGCTTGCCTTTTGTCATCAAAGTTTCTCTTCCTGATGGCTTTCTCCAAGTCAGGCACAGCCGCCTCGTAGAACGACGGCAGTCTGAGAGCAGAGGAAAGAAGAGACGTAGTCCTTTTTTATGCAGACACGTCCATGGGCGTCAGCTTGTTTTTCAAAATTGCTGGGGACAATAACCATAGACCTGAGTGCGTTTCTGAAGATTGCTGCGGACAGTCCTTACTTATTCATACGGCCTATAAGTAATCATCCCTCTCACGTTTCATTACAATATGCTAAACAGGTGTTGAAAATTGTATCTTTATTCAACCAGTAAATGTTTTGTTTTTCAAAGAGCTGTTGGCTGGCAAGAATAATTAAAATCCACATCATAGCCCAAAGAATAATGTTGGCTATAATTACTTACAGTTCAGTCCTGAATTGGGGCAGTTACCCAAAGGTGATCCGCATAAAGTCGTTCAATGGTGGGAAAATACGAGACCGGGAAGATGTTTCTTTAATGCGGGCGGGTTGCCAGTGAGAAAATCTACATATTTTTAAGGTTTTGTTTAACCCTCTAGGCGCCTGGGTTTTTTCTGTAAAATATTCCATTTTGATATCACTAGTTCAAAATGTTTTAGCTTTAATATGGTTATAGAGGTACACTGTAAATTTGAAAAATCTTCAGTATGATCCAAGGTTTGTGACACGAGCAAAATCATACATATAATTTGCATATTATGACGTCATCATGCTAGGCAGTATCGGATTGCATGACTTTTACAATTTTTTGCTTTTTTACATTGTTTAAAACTTATTTCATCAATAATTTTATATTATTTAGATTTTTCTTTATATGTATTTTCTACATCTATATGTTTCATTTTTTGGGGTTTTTTTTCAAGAACGGGTGGATATATCCGTTTTATGTCCTTTCTTATGTTGCTCTGTTACTCTATTCACTATATGAAATCAACAGAAAGAAAATATTGGCCACATAATTTTACAGATCCGTCCCAAAAATAACTAACAGGCTCATCAAATTGTCTGATCCACTGGTAATTCTACTCTTCCTCATCTGTCAAGCAAACCTCGCCAAAATCATCATCATCCTCACTTGCAGCGGGACAGAACTTTACTGCTGTTTACTCGCTAATAAGCGGTCTTTTTTCTCACCTGTTTTTGATCGCATCTGCTATTATTTCCACTGATTTTTACATCCCTCCCACCTCGGGACAACTGAACAGATCAGAGGTAAATATTTCTCTTCAGAATCTGAATAAGCCAATACTTCACGGCGGGGAACTCCGACATCGCTGACTTAAAGGCCGGTTTACTCCAAAAGTTTCCATGGTAACACCCCCAAAAAGGTGTCCAAGATTAAAGATACACATGTCCGCCATCTCCTGGTGTAAAGCGGTAATTAAATTAGTGGTCCTATCTCCAGCTGTGGCTCGTTAAAGTCAGCAATGTTGCTTGTCGCAATATTGCGACTTTGGCGCCTAGAGGGTTAAGACCCACAAAAAGGATTGTGTTTGTGGAAAGCACATGCGGGAATATTTCACAACACTGCGCTGTTGGCGGATTATTCTCCCTCTCAGCATAAGGCTGCCGGAGAGACCTTTCTGCGGCTGGATCTGCCATTCAGGAACCAAGGACACAGTTAAAGTCTGGGACTGTGGACAATATTTTGTTTCTGCATCAAATACATTTCAGCTGAACAATATTCCAGAGAAATGAAAGACAAAACACCCTGTGTGTAAATCATTGTACTTCAATTTACATCAAATCAGGGATCTCAATTTCCAGTCTTTCTTTTTTAAACCAAAAAAAATATCTGACCACATTTTTTATATTAGTTAATTTTTAATTTATTAAAGTTAATATTCAGTCCGAACAAGCTGAACAAAACGTGTGAAATGCTTTGTCGGCTTGTATCAGTGTGATCGGTGCATATTTAGATAATGATTTGCATGCGTAGGAGCCGTTTTGAATTCATAGTTGGTTTCGAGTTTGTGTAATTTGAAATCGCGCGTGTGTAAATCGGTTTTGTACTCGCATTTAAAAAAAAAAAATATTTGTGTGTACATTTTACGAAACACTTGCAAGCACCTCAAGTTACACACAAAATGTATTTTACCGTTTAAAAATCAGGTTTTACACATGCAGGTACCTAAAGTTACACACAAAAAGGCTGACGCAAGTTAAATATAATGGAGGTATTACACACACAAAGATCTTTTGAGTCCATTTTCTCTCCACAGAAACCCAACCACAATAAAGAAACTTCCCCCAAACTCATGAAGTTTAGTTTATACATTTCTTCATCTATAAACGAGTATCCGTGACATTGCAGGATTCTGCCCTTAACGTGTCCGCAGCAGAGTCTTTAACATATCCACTGCAAAAAAAAGGTTGCAGCACCTGCGCTGAAAGAAAACACGACTGTATAAGAAAGCGGAGTGACCTAAATAACTCAGTCCGGTTACCGATTATACAGAAATTGTACTGGGAGCACGAGGATATTACGTCTGTGCTGGGAAGAATTTCTGAATCAGGTTTTTAAAAGCCTTTTGGCAATACCATACCTGGGGACGTGTCCCAGGTGTCCGCGCGTAAAACAACACTTGTGGAGACGTTGGCGGCCGGCTTACCTGCTGAGGAAACCGTGGGAGTGGAAGCTAGAGCAGGCGGCAGGGAAGATGTCCAGGAAGGCGTGGATGGTGGTGGTCGAATCGCACAGGTACAAAATAATGTCTCCAAATTCCTGGAGTGGGAAGAAATGAACGGATTAATCCTTAACGGACAAAAACATGCTCGGCTCGGGGTGCTGGACAGTTTGGTCTTTAAGCTTTGACTTCTGAGGCATCTCTCTGGGCAAATCACCAGCTAGCTTCCAGAGTATTATGTTTTCTATGATGGGGGCCGTGCCGATCGATTTTAGTCTAGTCTATTATCATTGGATCTATTCATGAAATTTTGTACAGTAAATCTTAATTCAAAAAAAGATATACAAGTGATGCAATTTCCATTATTCTCGTGTAATGTATAATATTAGGCATTAATGGTCAAATTGAAATAATTTATTTACAATATTATTGTATTTACTATTAATTGTTACATTTAAACCTAGTTTATGCTTCTCCGTTTTGAAGGAGACGGATGGACGCAGCGCCGTTATCCGTCAACGCAAGGACTCTCCTCTCGCTGTAATCAGTAGTTAATGCAGCGTTTGGCCACTATATGCTTTATATTGAAAGGATAATTTATCTAATCTGTTCTTTTGCCGATTTTGAACACAAGGTGGTGTAGGAAAACAACAAAAACGGCTGCTGTGTTTGTTTCCATGCGTTTCTAGAGTATTCTATGAGCTACATCTCTAGTAAAAAGATTTACAGCTTAACCAAAACTTACTTTCTGTCGTTCATTGCTCCTTGAGGAAAAAATATGTTCACAAGCCTAGAAAAAAACGGAAGCGGCGCTGTGTGATAGTAGGCAGAGACCGCATGAAAGCTTAGCACCCCCTGCTATCCTGGTCGAGCAACGCTGAAAAAACAATAGAGAGTGGAGTGGAAGAGCGGAGTACTATAAACAGAAAACGTCTCCATCAAAATGTCTGCGTCTGAGTGCAAATTTGTGGCCGGAGAGGCATAAACTAGGCTTTATAAGTGTATAAATGTTGTTTAAATAAAAAGCTGAAATGATTAGTAAGAGGGAGGCTGCCATCTAGTGACTCTTTTTAGTTACTGCAGCGCAACAACTCTCAGCTCCAGCTGCCTCAGAGAAACCAGCTAACATGGAGCAAACTGTTGTCCTCTTGTTTACAACGAGAATGTCGACTCAACTCACCGGGAATTCAAAATTTCCTCACTGATGATTGAGTAGAAGGTGCTCCGGTCCCGTTGCTTCTTTCTTCATCTGTCCTAGCCGTGGTTTAACTGTAGCTTAGCCACTAAGCTTCTTGCCAGCGTCAGCTAATGTGCTCTGTAGAGGTGTGCTGTGTTCACAGGGGATGACCTTATTGGGATATAGCGGATAATATTACCAGGTGTTGTTGTGAGTTGTAAGAGAACTGGTGAGAGTTACTTGTTAGGGAATGTGTGGTTCTTTGTGATGAGGAAATCTGAGTAAATAGACGGCTGCCTGCCAACTGTTGCTACGGAGTCCCGAGTGGGACACCAGTGATGCTACCGTATGTAAACTTGGGAAGAGGTAATCGCGATCCTCTTGTAGATTTTGAAGCGCAAGGTGGTGGCGTAATTTTAATAGACATCGATAACAAAGTAAAATAAAATTTGAGATCGTGACACCCCTAGTTGCGTGTTTTGCTGCCGATACGTCCAGTGACCAACCTGAACAGTGTCCAGTGAGAAATGTATTTTAGAGGAGTTCAACTGACAGCCAACATAGCAAAGTTAGCAAGTGAGCTAGCTTACCGATCCAGGAAGAAACTCCTGGATACACTACTAAACTAACCTACACTAAAATATTTTAGTGTAGGTTTCACCTTAAACTACTCTAGTTTCTGTTCTTCTGCGGTCGCTCCTCTCCTGCGACGGATAACAAACTGACTCGCTGACTCCACCATTTCTCCTAGTGCCAGCTGAGCTGTGCCAACCGTATTGTTGGATCATAGAGACCGTATCCGTCAACTGCTACTGGCTGGTAGACGTAAACATGATAAATGCTTTGTGAAAATGTTCCAACATTCAACCTTTAAAGCTTTGGCGTCGGTGTAATCTAAGAGAGTGGAAAGGTAAAGGTATGGTCTTACCTGCAGGTTAATGCTCATGGCAGTGAGCCGTTTCTGTGCGTTCAGCTTTAGTGGCTCCATGGCCGTGGCTCCTTCGCACTGAAGGCCAAACTTCTCCAGGATCGTGTCAAACACCTGAGGTTTATAACAACAGTTACAGACGTTCCAAAAAAAAACAACAACAAAAAACCGCAAAGAACGCAAAAATGAATCAGACGCCCTTGGAAACGACTGGGAATATCACCTGTAAGACTGTGGGGACCGTGTCGTCCAGGTCATTGTAGTAGGCTGGCTGCTGGGTAAAAATGTTCTCTGAAGGGAAGAAACGAGAGTAAAGTTAAAAACTGGTAAACGACTGGATGAGAGGGTTTCAAATCAGCTCACCTATCATTTTATGAAGCAGCTGGCTGTTGCCTTTTCCAAAGAGGACGCACAAATCCAGAATCTTGGGAATGTCGAACAGGAAGTTGTCGTAGATGATCTCTCCAAACACAGCCGGGGTGAAGAAGTGATCCTGTGGCAAGAAGATTAAAAAAATAAAAAAAAATAAAAAATTTTACTTTTTTTTTTTTAACAACGGATCACACGAATGCAACATTACAAGTACCTCACTCCCTGAGTCTGACCTTGGATTCTTTGTGCGTGGCCATCCGGAGGAAGGTCAAGAAAACCGCCTTGTGGACGGCCCGCTGCACGTCAGCCACGGCCGTCGACAGCGGCAGCGTAGAGAGGTCAAGGCCGCGTGGAGCCTGGTGGAGGTACGAGTCCAGACACCGCTGCAGGGACTCATCAAACACCACCTGGTAGGGGGGATGCACCAGTACACACGCACACAAAAAACAAAACACATTAGGTACATTTTAATTAAGGAAAACAAATACAAACATGCACACAACCTTTTCAGTATTAAATAACCTTTTTTATCTGAATTCATTCCTTTCAATTCCTGAAACGATATTGAGTATATTATGTTCAAACTTAAAAAGGTAAAAGTACTATTAATTTGACTTAAATTTTTTACTAGTACAAGCAGACATAGCCAGAGTAGAAAACAGTATAATTTCATAAAAACAGTCTGTTAATGTTTATAAATGTTTCAATAATAACTTGCATGTATTTTCGAATAAACATGCTTAAAGGGGACATATTCAAACTTTACTTTTTTCTTGTTGTGTTGCCGTTTGAGTCTCAGATGTTTCTATAAACAGTATAAATAGTCCAAACATTGACAAAAACCATCCCACATTTTTTTAGAGCTTTTTTTAAAACAAATCTTTGATGTCAGAAAACTTGCACTTCAATAAGCGGTTTGAAAAGGTGTCTTACTGTGACGCCACAATAAGTGACATTCGCATAAAACCAGGGCTGTACATGAACTTTTTTTTTTGCTTATAGCCCTGAAGGTGCAGAATTTCTGGTTTAGTAGCACAGACAAAAAAAACAACTAACAACACAAAACCTCTAAAAAGCACTTTTGTCTTTAAGAAAACCATTGATACTGACTGAAATCCGCAGTGTAAACTGCCCTTTACAGTAAAAACAAAACCAAGCACCTTGCCTATATTAAATTACTTTGGAGTCGTTTTCACATTTTATATGGATTTGTTCAGCACATTTGCAACAATCTGAAGATGTAGCAGCATCCTACCTGGCACCAGAACTTGTCGTGAGGCAGGGCTAACAGCCACTCCAGATCTTCTGCTATAAATTTGGCATGTTCCAGAAACTCCTCCACCTCGGCGGGGGAGCAGCCGTCTTCCGGGGGAGGTTTATAAGGCACGAAACAGCGCTCCTCCTTTCGGTCAGGGTGCTGGCGAACAAAAATGACACAAAGACAAACGTGTGGCGTTAAGAACATAAAAATTCAGTTGGGGATCAAAATGTTTCCGTACAACGGAGATGAGACTGAACCAACCAGTGCAGGCAGGAGGCGCTCCTTTCCTGAAGGACCGGACTCGGTCACCTGCTGCTCATCCAGCGGCACTCGAGCGCAGGCCATGACTGCTACTCAAAGCTTTACTTCCAATCTGGAAGAAAATGGGGGGGGGGGGGGGGGGGGGGGGGGGGATTAAGTTGTGACAACTCTAGGGATCGATTAGTGTGGCTTTATTTGAAGAATAGTTTGACCAACCCTACTAATTCCTTTCAATTGTGAATGACCTTAGCAATAAAGGTGAAGGAAATACTTAAACCACTAAACAACTGGACTGAGAAAGTCTTGTGATAATTTAACATAATTTGCCAAGTTTTTTAAAATAGGAATTAAGGATTGTTTTTAGGCCTAGTGCTGAAAGTGCTATACTAGGGCTGGGACGACGCGTCGACGTAATCGTAAAATACGCTGACGCGAAAAATGTGCGTCGACGCTTCATCACTTTCAAAACAAACATGGCGGGAGTCAGTAGTGTCAGCGTGAGTGAGTCAGTTGACTTAAAAATACCTCCATCCGCAGTTCAAATGTGTGGAACCATTTTAAAATAAAAGGCAGCGATTTCGTCGTCTGCCGGCTTTGCAAAAAGGGAAACTGCTTATAATAGCACCACGGCTATGCACCAGCGCCTCAAACAGCGTAAGTTTTCAACTTTTTTACTAAAGCTATTTATTTTACCCTATAAGTCACCCTAACACCCCCACATAGAGGGCATATACTCATACACAGCTGCGTCTGCTGTATGTTACTGCTATCTGTTTGTTTGGTTTTTATTTGTGACCCGTTTTGGCAGAATGAGTCGGAATGCGCACAGATTGATTATGAGCAAAAGCCCAAAATGTGAGAGAGTGTTATTTGGTCACAGTAAACATGTTTGTTAACAAAGGTAATGCACTACTTGCTAAACGGAGCCGTCGTGGACAGTAATACAACATCGTTAAAGTGCTTGCAAAAGCAAACCGACGACTCTTGATTGTCAGGTTTAATAACGCCTCATCCTGTTTGAATACTATTTTTTTACTTAATGCTCCTCCAGTTTGTTGGATTCAAAGTTGCCATCTAATAACAAAAACGTGCAGCATTTTATTGTAATTAACAGCGCCTCTCTCCCTGTTGATCTCCTTTTTTTTGGTGCAAATCTTATGTCAGAAACAAGAGAAAACGCAGCAAAGTAATTTTTTTTTGTGAATGAAGAGAACTTTTTGGCATTAAGTGAATGTTAAATGTTTTATATTTTTTGGGGCATTTTTTTTTCCTTTATTCATATGATTTGGTTGCACAACATTTAACTTCTTGTTAAATGTAACCTCTTAACAGGAGATTGTACTAATACTACAACTTTTTTCTTTTTTTTACAATTAAAATGTGTTCAAATGAATAAATGTATTTATTTCATTGAAATACATAAATTAATAAATGTCACATTTCTATACAAACTAAATAATGGGTAAATAATCGATTATCCAATCAACAGCGAATCGAATTGAAAAATTCATCATTAGATTAACCGATGCATCAACAAAAATAATCGCTAGACTAATCGATTACAAAAATAATCGTTTTTCCCAGCCCTATGCTATACATTTTATTTCTTTCTTTTTTTGCTGGTAAACTATTAATTCATTAACTTGCAGGCATACAAATAGGATAACAGCTGAAAAAAGAAGAAAAACACGTTTTTAATAGTACTGACCAATATCTATTTCGGACTGGATCAGGTTGAATCGGATCAATCGTGATAATCGATTCTAACTCTTGCAAATCAAAGTCTGTTCTTGAAATTTGAATCGACAACCAGCGTTAATCCCTGATACCAAAAAAAAGAAAGAAAAGTTTTACCCTGACTTAATGTTTGACAGTAAAGGAAAAAAAAATTGTTCATTGGGAGAGATCCACCATTTTATTTTTATGTTTTAAAAGAGAGAAAACTTTCACAGAGGATGGACACATCAACAGATTAAAAAGATGCAGTTTTCAACCCTAATGACAAGAAAAATAGATCGAATCGATACAAAATTGAAAGATAGTTGGAAAAACTCGTGCTGTAAAAGACGAATCCCTTACGTTATATATAAGCTAATGGTAACAAACTTTAAAGGCAGGAAACCTGTGAAACATCAAAAGTTGCACAGCTGCCTAAACTAACGGACTGTAAAACTGAACTGTTCGACTTCAAACATCTGGTAGCCTTCCTTCCTTTAAAATCTAAAATCTGCTGCCGTCTGAAGCGTCGCTTACCTGTTAACTAGCAGCTGCTAATCAATGAAGAAACGGGTTAACTAACCGACGGTCCCGGTGGTGACTCAGCGATAATGACCGGACCGGAAACGGGTCTTAAATCAAGCCGCTCACCTCTGAACGCGACACCCTGTGATTCCTTCAAGACATCTCATCAAGGTCGACGCCAGTTTCCACCAGTTTCTGTGTCCAAACGTCTGACAGACATCTGCGCTGTAGCACCGACCGACTTCCTTCTGCTGCTTCTTCTTCTTCTTCTTTGTTGCTTTATGGCGGTTGGCAACAACAATGTCGTTCATTACCTCCACCTACTGGCTTGGAGTGTGGACAGGACTAAAAAATACTTTATATCCTATCATACAAAAGTATGGAAGCCCGTTTCAGCCACTTTAAAGAAAAAAAAGATAGGTTTGTCATAATTATGAGATTTAAAATTTTAATTTAATTCACAATTCAATTTAATTCACTTTTATTGATATAGCACCAATTCACAACAAAAGTCATTTCAAGGCACTTTATAACAAAAATCATTTCAATACAATTATATAAACATTTAGACTTCCAAAGTCATAATTACGAGATACAAAGTCATACTGTACTGACGTAATGACTTTGTCTCATAATTATAAACTTGAAATTCAAAATTAACCAGTTAATTTGGGAATATAAAAAAATTTTATTTAGTTTTGTTTTAGTGTAGATTATTTAAAAAATGTTTCCATTTTGTGTGGTAAAATTTTGTGACGTTTCTTTGTAAAAAATAATTTTTATTTGAATTAAAATTCTATATTTATTTTAAAAAATGTAAACAAATGTTGCAAAAATATTAACAATTTGCAAAAAAAAACAAATGTTTTACCGAAGGAAACGTCACATTTGAACCCGGACTCAATGAGGACACAAACACAAGACTTTCATAGAAAATAATGTTTATAAAAAAAAGTTTGTCATGATGGAGAAGGCGAACAATAAACCACAATGCATACGATACTCTTAAAATTATCTAGGGCTGGACTCATTAAAAACTTCAGGACAGTTTTTCCGTAAACGAATGCAGGCTCCAGAATTGGTTCCTTGTTCTTATGCTCCGCTTCCAGTACAGATTTAACTTACAGTCCAAACATGTAATACAGCAAATGTTCACAATGGGACGACTAAGATCTCCCATTTTATTCCAAACGAAACGATAAAGCAAAGACAAATTAAACAAAATAGAAAGATAAAATCCCTGCTGCTATGGTTTGGAGTATAAAGAATAAATATTTCATGGCTTTCAAAAAAATAAAAATAAAATCACATATCATCAACTAGCAGCAATTCTGCACTATTCTGTATTTTAACCTCACCATCTGGGAATTCAACAAAGATCACGTTCCACAGTCCTAAAATACTCATACTTGATCTAAGGAACGGTATGTAGGATCTGATGTTGGATCGCTTTGGCTTTGCTTACAAAACTGGGCCTCACTTTCTGTATAAACCCACTAAACAAGTTGATCTCTTGGTGAATATTGCAATTCAAGTAATCTTTAACTATAAATTAGATACGTTATCTGCTCTAAAAACCATTTAGCACACTAATTTGACTAAATAAAATCTATTTACTCTCATGTTTAAACTATTGCTAATGTTTAACTGAATGCTGTCAGTACAGTCTCTGACATCGTAGGGAATGAAAATAATGATGCCACCATTATTTTACATCTCCGGAGGTAATAATAATCCCATACTGTGAAATGGCAGCTATCTGTTAACAAATGCCTCAGCAGAGAGACGCAGACTTCCCTCTTCCCAGTTACTTGTGAGGGATCCCACACTGTTTCCCAACTCTGGTCCGCAAGGCAACGCTGCCATACATGTTTTAGATGTTTCCCAGGCTTTAACGTGCTATAGTTTAACTAAATAAATGGTGAGTTGTTCTGTTTCAATTACAAAATCTGAACTCCGTTCTCCAGCAGTGCTTCAGCCATGTGCGCAGTGAAGTTGTCAAGACAGCGGCTTATTTTCTTTCCCTTACCGTGTTGGACGGCGACTCGTCACATAACTTTACTGAGGTTTCTCTGAAACTTGAGCTCTGCAACGGTTGGTTTTCATTCCCTTGTCTCATACAGGAGGATCTCTATTGACATCTTTGTGCGTTTGCGCGACTGGTCGGGTGGCAAGAAAACAAACGAAATGAAGCGCTATGAAGACGCGACCAACACGATAAATAATGACTTTAACATCTGAATTCATGAAGCGCTTTAAAGAGAAAATTGAAATCTGTATAAGATCCGTGAAAAACGTTAGATTCGCCAGTGGTGTCCTAGCCAGAAATCCACAGAGACATTTATTCCTTTTTAATAGAAAGCCCTGGACCCTTCGCTAAGAAAAGAGTTTAAAGTTTTCAGAAATATGGAGGCCTACGATTATTTTGTTTCAAGGAAAGCAGGACTGATCTCTGCAGAACAGAAAGACGTGGTTGTGCTAAAAGGTCAGACCTGGTAAATTCTCATTAATCAGTGTCCTTATTTATTGATGGAAATGTAGTTGTTGTACAAGTTAAGTTGTCCCATGACTTGAGAGATTCAATGGCGCCTGATCTCTGATGAAATACTAAATATCACCGCTTACACAATAAAAAAAAAAAAAATCTAAAGTCTTGGAGTAACATGCAGCTTTAATGTTTAAAGTAGAAGCAGCTGTCAGGCTAGGATTTACAACTGCTACATGTACAGCAGCATGAATACTCAGGGTGCTGATCATGGTTCGGGTCAGAACGCGAAAACAATCTAACACAGAGGATTTTAAAATAATTTTTCCATTAACATTCTCTTAAAAGTAATATAACCATGACCAAAATGAGCCTCACAAACTTTGTCTGTTGTTGGTGGAATCCGTCCTTTCATCGGAGCGTCGAGGTTTAAATCTGTAGCTCGTGATTTCTTTCGTTTTTCACGTTCTTTTAAGGGTAATTAAAAAAAAACATTTTTTTTCGGGCCTCTACCTGGCCGTACAGTCGACCACACAACAAGAGTTAACAATTTACTCCGCCTAATCCTCCTCTAGAGATGCACCACAAAAATAATTTGAGTTATAGGTAAAATATGCTGTTTCTTGCCACCCATTCCCATGATGCAATGTGAGGAACCATAATATCTGACGTCACAAAGGTATATTTCATTAGAAATTTTTTACATTTTCCACTCTGGACGGGGTTTAGATTGAGTTTGGAGCGATTTACTTGAAACAAAGTTCTGTCTCAAGAAAGGTCTTGTTTTGTTCGATGAAGAGGGTCAAAATGGTGAGAAAACGAGGCGTTTTTGATTTGGAAGAAAAAAACATGGATGACAATTTATTTGCAGGAAATAAATCCATCCAGATTTTTAGAGAAGTCTGACATTTTTTTGGGACTTGTTTTTGCTTAAAATCAGGGGTGAATACAGAGGGATTATTTGTGGAGGCGTGCGTGAGCTAGCTGCAGAAAGAGACGCACGCAGGCCCTTTAAATTAGCTCTGTTTACCAGATGTTATTTTTCAGTTTTGGTTAGTTATGTCAGTGTATTACAACAGTAGCGACTGCTGCAGATTGTTGCTTTTTTTTGTTGGTAATCATCGTTCCGGTCGCTTTTTTTCTGATAGCTTGATACTAAAGAAGGGAGCCGATTTAACTCTAACGAGACATGAACTTTCTGCAGACCGATAATCCCCCTCTATCCACGTTTGCAGATTAAGTTAACCGTTTCATAAAAACTAAATATCCGTCGCCCATCACAAGCTAAACAACACGTTGCAACCTTCGGACCATGAAAGTTCTGCTCCAGCCGTGGATGAAGCATGAAGCTGCTGTCATAGTCTGCTGTAAAAACAATACGGTGGAAAAAACAGAAGATTCGAGGATTCGTCTTTCCATTATTATGGCCCTCACCTCTGGAACAGGCTGCCAGAGGACCTCAGGGCCGCAGAGAACGTTAATGTTTTTAAGAGCAGACTCAAGACTCACCTTTTTAGCTTAGCCTTTAACTAATTATTATTTATTAATATATTTTTAATCGCTCAGCATGTTTTACCTGATTTAATTTTTAGTTCAGCTTTTAACTGTTTATTTATTAATCTGCTTTGCATTTTTATTATTTGTTTTACACTTATTGTTTTATACTTTATATACTTTATATTTTATTAACTTTATATTTTAATGTATTTTAATCTTTCTTGCCAGTGTTTCCTCTCTGGGGGCCCCCTGCATCGGGGGCGGTGGTCGGCTGTGGCTGCCTGGGTGCCCCCCAGGTAGCGCTTGGGTGGAGGTGGGGGTACCAGCCCTCCCTCCTCTGGGCGCCCTGGGTCGGAGCCTTGGCTGCTGCTGTTGATCTGCTGCTGCTGATGCAGATGGCTCCCATGATGGCATTTCCTGGCTCATCTGTACTCAGCCCGCTTTTTGTAGCTTCTAAATGTGTGTGTGAGTGAGTATGGCTGATGGGTTGGGTTGCACCGCAAAAACTGTCCATCTAACCAAGTTAAAAAATCTTGTTTCCAGCTAAAACGTATTTTTGATCTTGTTTTGAGACTTATGCACTTAACCAAGAGCAGAATGTGTTAGATTATTAATCTTATGTTGAGTATATATGTTATTATTTTGAGAATTCTTACCAAGTGCAAATTGTCTTATTTCATTGGCAGATTGTTTCACTTAATTTGATAATATTTAGACTATAATTAAGTATTTTGAGGGTTTGTGCAGTCTAAACCTTCTTAAATTAAGTGAAATAATCTGCCAATGAAATAAGACAGATTGATCTTGGTAAGAATTGGCTAAATAAGACGTATATACTCAAAATAAGATTAATAATCTAACACATTCTGCTCTTGCTTAGTATAAAAGTCTCAAAACAAGATCAAAAACACTTTTTAGCTAGAAACAAGATTTTTTAACTTGGTTAGATGGACAGTTTTTGCAGTGTGGGAGGGGGTAGTATTTGCACTGATGATTTTATTTTTGAAGGGGGGGGGGTTGTGGGGTTATTTTAAATCTGTAAAGCACTTTGAGTAACTTTCTTTGTTTGAAAAGCGCTTTATAAATAAAGTTTGATTTGATTTGATAATAATAATGCATAATTTGTGCAACAACCACAGATTTGCACTCTTGAATACGCTTTAAAGAAAACTATTTGGAGCTATTTAAACGAAGGGCACAGATGGTAGACTATAGAAAAAAAACGGCACTGCATGGGTATATTAAAAAAAATATTTAAAAAAAATAAAAATAAATGAAGCCCAGAACGAAGCGTGTAGCCCTTCAATGAACTCACTTCTACAACCATGTTTGGTCTCTTAAAGTCGGTTGAATAAAACTTCAGATGATCGCAGACAAAACAAGTTCGAATGTTAGTTTGTAAAGAATATTTCCAGCTCAAAGTCCTTCAAGATTCATGTTGTTTTTTTTTTTTGGTATTAAATGTGAAAGCATGAAAGAAAACAAGAGTAAAAGGTTCACACCAACTAGAATCTTGATCTGCTTTCACAAAAAGGTCACCGCTATGATTACTGTTTAACAGATCCCAGATCAGAGCAACATCCAAGTCTGTAGGAATAAAGGAGCAAAGACGAGAGGAGCAACCTAAAATAATCTTAGGATAATGAAAAAACTGCTAAAGGAAAATGTTTTAAAGTTTGAGGCCCGAGGACAGATGAGCCTGAACTTTACTGCATGTCAGAGCTGCAGATACGCAGCGGCTAGTTCTTTTAAATGCGGGTCTGTGCGTTCCTGCCGCACAAATCAGATCCCACCGAGACACACAGCGAGAAGAGCACAAAATAACAACGGCTCTCGTCGTCGCTCCACCATTTATGGCCCGGTTTCTGTCACCAAATCCCACTCCCGGCGGGTCCGGCGCTAGCCCAGTTGAATGTGTCCAGAATAGGTGGTGAGGAGGAGCATGATGGCGAAGCCCGTCAGGAGTCCCGCGTTTTGGATGCCGAAGGTGATGAGGAACCTAGTGCCACCCGCGTCCTCCTCTTCGCGGCTCACCTCGTTCATCTCTGGAAACTGGGGGACAAAAAAAATTTCGGTTTTAATCTGATGAATCAAGCGTGCCCGTTCCAGAAACACTGCTTATGAAATTAAAATAAATCCTACCCGGTCTTATTTCAAGATATAAAGATAAAGATATAATGGGTGAAGCAGAGACAGATGCAAAAGTTTTTCTTCGTCAGAATAATGGAAGTTGATTTTTAAAGCACCGTCTTTAATTTTGGCTACTTTGTTAAAAGAGCATATCAGGGTTTGTGACATATGCTGTTTTGGCGGGTCTTTGCTTCGCAGAAAATATAGTTCATAAAAGGTTATTCTGTCTTCTAGCGTTGTTAACAAAAAGTCTGAACCTAGGAGAAGTTGTTCTTATCCTGGAAAGGAACCAACAACGCTTTAAAAAAATATCTAATGTGCATCTTGTAACCCGCTTTACCAGACATTCAGCTCAACTTACTTAATGTGCGGCGGAGGGCACTGTGCTCATAGCTGCAGGTTATTTTCTGACTCACAATGCCGATCGTCCTGCTGGTCACACCTGCGCAAAACTAGGAAATCACTGCGCAGACTAAGAGTTCATATAATAAATTGACAGTAAAAAACGAAGACTGGAGTATAAACTTCGGAAGAATACTAAGCTATAAAGGGAGCTTTAATCATTGTAGGTTGATTTTCTAATAAAGAAAGTCATTTCTGTAATGGTTGACTTGTAAAAAACGATCTGAAGTTAATTTCATCTTTTTAAAAGTGACAGTGTGTAGTTTTTGCAGTACATCTTTGATAATAGCCATTAAAATATTATGTAATAATAATTACGTGAAGCACATTAATTGCAAAATATTGGCAATATTGTAAAATATGACTTTAAAAATGAGTTTTAAAATACATAGGCGCGGGTCGTCTTTTCAGGGGAAAGCCATATTAGATGATGCCTTTACTTCTACAAGAGCCCGGATGGACAAAGCGCACGGAACACGCCCGCTATTAAAACATTGATTTCCCCTCAAGATGCCAAAAAGTTTTGCCATAAATACATTTTTACTTTTTCGCTAGTTCCAAACAATGAAAGAGAGACTGATGTGCTCGACATGTTGCTGCAAATAGATAATTCTCAGGGAATTGAGCGTTTGAAAACAGCACTAGTTGGACCTCCGTTGTTGAGTTTCTTATTCAAAGACACAGATACCGCATGCTTGTGATAATTTAGGTATGCACTGCCCCCTACTGGCCGGAGATTACACACTGTGCCTGTAATCTTTTTAACTAGATTAAAAAGAAAGACTTTAAATACGTTAAAATCTCTAAGTATCAGAATATGAATGAAGTGTTTAAAGATTGGACCACGTGTGCTCTTTTATGGAACTAAAATATGATCACCCTGTATTATACTTCTAGTTCCAAGACACATTTCCTTTAGCTTTCATGAAAAATGTGACCTTCATTAAAAGCCAGAGCATACATTTGTTTGGACACTTTAAGGGAAACTGAATAGACTCAAAGTAGAAAGTAAGCTTTAATGGGAAGAAAATAAAAAGAACAAAAATAATTGTTTAAAACTGGAATTGTAATCGTGAGGCGCGCATGATGGCAACCCCCTACCGTTCCGATGGGTATGTTGGAGGTCATTAAAAAGGTGATGATGCTTCCGCATTCTGGACCGTAGGAGATTCAAACCCACGAAGCAGGAAACTCACCATGTCTGCCAAAGCGATGTAGAGGAACATTCCCCCAGCCAGAGCAAAGATCCAGTTGGGGGAGAAACTGTTGCCGGCCAGGATGCCAAAACCCATGCCGAGGTAGCAACAACACGCCGACAGGAAGTTGAAGAACAAAGCCTGCTGTATGCTCATGCCAGCGTTCAGCAGGATCACAAAGTCACCTGGAGAGACAAAACAATGACAGTGTATTTTTAGAAGTCTCAAAGGAGAAGTTTCTTATTTCAACCTGGACCTTATCTTTGGCAAATATTACGTTCATTTACTCAACCAGACAAGTTAAAAACTGTCTATCTAACCAATTCAAAAAAACATTTTTCCAGCTAAAACGTATTTTTGAACTTGTTTTGAGACTGGTACTAAGCAGGAGAAGAAGGTGTTAGATTATTAATCTTATTTTGGTATATATAGGCTACGTCTTATTTTGAGAATTCTCACCAAGTGCAAATCGTCTTATTTCAATGGCAGATTATTTCACTTAATTTAATAAACTTTAGACTATCGAAACTCTTCAAATACTTGATTATAGTCTAAAGCTTCTCAAATTAAGTGAAATAATCTGCCAATGAAATAAGACGATTTGCACTTGGAGAGATTTCACAAAATAAGACATATGTAGTCAAAATAAAATTAATAATCTAACTCCTGCTATTGCTTGGTATAAAATTTTCAAAATGGACAGTAGATGGAGAGTTTTTGCAGTTTATTCTCACCGAGCTCATGAGGGAACTCCTCACAAAGGATAGCCACAGAGGTGCTGACGCCCTGGAAGACAGAGGCAGTGAAGGAGGCGCCGATAGCCAAGCCGTCGATAAAGTTGTGCAGGCCGTCGCTTAGCGTGATCATCCACGCCAGCGTGCCGATGTCGGAGTAGGTCGTCCCTTTCAGCCAATAGCAGCCGCCGCCTAGGCTGCTGGCCCGCGCCCCGTTTTCTGGACTCTGAGACTCCTGGAGAAACAAGAGGAGAGATTTAGAGGGACAAGCGGGACGCGCTAAAACCGGAACAGGAGTTTACCTAATGTTCCGGGGGTTTGGCTTCAACAGTTACAGCTAAGACTAAAATCTTGAACTCTCTTAAAAAAAAAAACTGGGGCTGGACTATATGGCCTCTACATCGGGCCGTCATTTATTTTCCTCCTCGAACAGCTCTATGGGGAGCCTAAGTCTCCTCCCCTTCCTGTCGGCTCGTGGGTCCCAAAACCGAAAAAATAATGAATTGAAGTCAATGAAGCGATAAAAGTTATTTTCTGGTCCGCTTTGTCTTACTTCCTGAATCACACATATGCTGTAATTCGATCTAAATGATAACTAACGATGTACGTTTTGAATGTGTTTGTCCAGTGATTTGGGATTTATTTGTTTGTAAAAATTCCCGTTTAAAATGCCTACAAATCAGAAGTCAGATATATGACGCCATTTGGCTAACAGGAGCTAACACTAGCTATAGCACGTAAAACACTCACCGAAAGCTTGTAGAGCAGGGATGTCCAAACTGCGGCTCGGGGGCCATTTACGGCCCTTTGACTGATTTTTTTTTTACGGCCCTTGACCACCATTAAAGATTGGTAAATTCTGCACTTGCAACTACACCATAGGTGATGGATGCAGACCTAAATTTTCTTTTATAAAAGGCCATAAATTTTTTTAACAAATTCAAAGGATTAGAAAATGATCCAGGGCACAAAACTAACTATTACTAACCAATAATCTTTTTTTTGCCTCCGCGTTTAATGCTCCTTTCTTCATTTTGGAGGTTACGACCCTCGCTCTCCTTCTTCAACTGCAGTTGTAGTCCGCTAAACCTTTCCACACAAAACCTTTCGCCTCCGGTCGAAAAATCTGCGTTTTCTCTGCATCAAAATTATTATTTTTTAAATTCACGGACATCATGTGTTTGATCCACAGCGCATTTTAAACTGGACCAGAAAATAACTTTAAATCGCTCCATTGACTCTCATTCATTTTTTTCTTTTGGCATTAGGCTCCCCATTACCCGTTTTAAAACGTTCTCAGAGGTCTTCAAATGATAACTGTGCCGTTTTTAGCCAAATTCACAAAAGCGTGCCATTTTCTAGAACGTAGCTTCTACAGAGCGTCAGCAGCTCATTAGTTATTCATCTCTGCATTGTGGGCGGAACCGTTGGCACAGAGCAGAAGGATGCAGAAAGATGAGGGCTACAAATTTCAGAGGCTTATTTTCGCTGTTCATTAGTCTTTTTATGGGCTTCATTATTGTTATGGACAAATCAGAGGACTTTAATTGGACCCTTGTGGATGTACAAAGTCCGTGTATGTTCGAGATCGATGAGTTTTGTCAAGTTTATGGGACTAAGAAGGGGAACGCTCAAGCTGCGCGTTTTATCTCCTTTGGAGGTGTGTGTCTTGTGTGGTGGGCAAAAGTGCTCGCTATGTTTACAGCAATAACAGTATCTGTGAGTGGTATATGTTAGAATCACAAAACTCTTAGCTTTTTAATAAAACATGCATACGTTCATAGGAGTTAGAAGCCCAAAAGGTAGAAGAATTTTGGTGGATTTAACCGTGGAAGTTGCAAATGCGTTGCAACCCGCTGCAGCACATAGGTGTCGATCCTCCATTATCTTTTCTGCTCCTCATTAGGGTTGTCACGGTGTGAAAATTTTACCTCACGGTTATCATCACAGTTTTCTGCAATATCGCAGTATTTTTTTCAAGGGTGTTGAATATGTTCAGAAAGCACTGAAAGTACTACACAAACTGAAATAGTTTTTAAACAGTGTAAATTATATTTAAAATAATAGAGGCAAAGCCTTATCAAAAGTGACACATTTCATATCAACGTAAAGGAACAATGATGAGCATGCTAATTATTATGATCAAGTTTGTATATATATGTATTTTTTTTTTGCTGCTTCATCAACCAAAAACGAAAGACATTCATTTTCTTACACGGCATAATATAAGAAGTTCAAGGTATATTTGCTATTGATTCCAATATTTTTATGATAACTATGTGTTGTTGATCGTTTCGAGGATATTACATGTACTAATTATAGCGCCAGAAACGTGTTCTAATATTTTCGAACAACTAAATAAACCCTCTATATGAGGAAAATATCGTCCTCAGTTTGTGTCCTTCCAGTGAGCTTTCCAAAATGAGCTTTGGGAAAATGTCATCAGTCAGTAATCAATGTTAAAATCATGATAATGCGGCAAGAGTCAATGTATTGCATTGGCGAACAATTCTTATCTGCCCCCTGGGAGCCCCGTAATGCATACCATCATTTCAATATGGACGTATCCGCGACATTGCTTATATGCTGGCAGGGGGCGCTGCGGCAGGCGACTCGTTGCATTCTCCCTCAACCCAAAGTCCTCACATCGTTAAAGTACCTTGCATTGACTGTAGAGTTGTGGCTGATATTCACGCGGATGTGAGATGAGATTCGAAGTGTTGCTGCCTTTCGCAGACATTTGTTTTTCTGCTAACAGGTTAGTTGTCTTCTATCAACTGTCCCTCTGTGTTCTTCAAATACCCCAAATATTTCCATGCTTCAGATTCTGTCTTTTTTTAGATGAACCGAGCGCTGCCATCTCCTCCTTCGGCCATAATTTGAGTTTAGAGAAAGTTTTGGTTGTAAACGACAAAGTGCGCACGTGCGGAAATCCACAGAGATAATATATTTTCTTTAAAATACAAGACGGTACATATTAGTGTCATGATTTTTGGCCCGCCCTGTGGAGTTGCTACATCACAAATCCAGTCTGCTTGAGACGCCGTTTTAGCGTCTGCTACTGATTAACACAGATTTGAATGCAGAAATACTCTGAAATGCAATTTTGAGCTCAATTTACCACAGATATATCCTCTAGCATCAATGGGTCTTTAATGGCTGTATGATTTGGGTGGAAATGTTGTAAGGTTTGACCTTTTTCAGGATGGTTTTGAGTTAATAAAAGCATAAACCATATGGCCCGAACTTGAAGTCTTTCTTGTTCATTCGTGGCTTTTCCCTAAAATAGGCTTGGCTTATAATCATGTGTGCCTTGTAGTGCGGAAATTTCGGTAGGTAAGTAGGTAGGTAACGCCTTGCAAGGCTAGCACAAACACTTCCCACCTGTGGCGTCTGTGTGCTGAGCATGAGCTCTCCCTCCCCAGTGTCGTCCACTTTTCCCTGAGCCAAGCTACTGGCTTCTCCGTTCTGCTGCAGCTTCTCCTTCTCCCCTTCCTCTGCGTCCCTGTCGGCCGACGAGTAGCGATCTGCGCCGCCATAGTGACTGTGGCCCTGGCTCTGAAATCGAAAAGGCACACAGAAGGTAAAATCACCTTGATTATTGACCAAAGCAGCAGAGTAACAGTGAAATCTGATGAAAGAGGACAACGTTTTCCATACTCCATACCTACTTACGCTAAAAATCTGCAGGATGGATGAAAAATAAAAGCAGGATAATCTGTTTGAAACAGTTCCACTAATTACTGTTCTGACGGCAGATACGGACACTTAAAAACACAAAGCATTTCAGCCACAGGGGCATTCAAGGCGTGTAGCTTGATGAAAACATAAAACAATAAAAAGATTACACTGCAGTGGTAAAATAAAGGAAAATAATTACAAGTTGGAACTTAAGTTTAACTTAACGATGTTCCAGTTTCTAAACAGAAAGCCACTTCTCCATGTTGGGTTCTGTTTCTGAGGATGCAGGTTAGACCTGAGCTAGAAGAACTGCGTAGACTGGAAGGTTTATACAACATATTCGTTAGGTATTTTGGTGCTACATCACTAATCAATTTATGAACTAGTAGGGGTATTTCTAAGTCTATTCTCTGAGCAACAGGGAGCCAATGTAACAACACTGGAACTGGGATGATGTGCTCTACTTTCCTGGTTCTAGTGACAACGCGAACAGCAGCGTTAAGGATCAGCTGATTGACTTTTTAGGCAGACCTGTGAAGACACTGTTGCAGGAATCAATCCCAGTAAACATGAACGCGTGCATGAGTTTCTCTCTATGTTGTTGGGATCTTGTCAGTCTTTGAATCCTGGAAATGCTTTTTCAGATGACAGAATGCTGTAGTTTTGATTGCCTTAATGTTTCTAAATGTTCAGGTCTGAGTCCAATATTACACCCAGATTTTAGGCCCCATCAGATGTGTGCTGGCTCTTGAAGACGAAAAAATAATTACTTCAGTTTTCTTTTTGTTCAGCTGAAAAACGTTACGTCACTTCCATTCATTAATTAGCATCTGCGAAAACAAGTTGGATAGAGGCAAGCCATATTTATCACCCAGGTAAACTGGAAGTAATGGAATACCAATTAAGCCTGGACATTAATCCTGGATACCCTGTCCAACTGAAAGCAAAGTAAAATGTTAAGATTTGTTAATTGCACTTCTCATAGATACCGACAGGTTTGGTAACAGTGGTTTGAAAACAGAAACAACACAAAGCAATCAATCACTACATCGAGATTACATGTACTCAAATTAAATAACCTTTTCAATGTGAAAATCAAAAACATTAATTTGAAAAAAAAAAATCAAAAAAATATTGGCTGTCATCCTTAATTTATTTCCTCCAAAAAAGTATATATTTTTACTTTATATCTGTATGCTGTGGGCACACGAAGCTGGAATCAAATTCCTTGTTTGTCAAACAACGTTGGGGAAATAAAGCCGATTCTGAAGCTGAATACAAAACTAGTAATGCCTTTCTTCTTTTTCTGCTTTAAAGATCATTAATCCACATTTAAATTTTACTTAATTTTAATGGAATCTTTGTGAATGATTTCCTAAATACCCTCTGGTACTGACAAAAACTGGTTGATATAGAGACCATGCATGCTGGAACCGTACAACACCCTGACACTGTATCATTATGTTAGGTATTTTGCTTCAGAAATAAAGATGCAAGTCAGGGTTGGATTTAAGGCAGTATTCCAGGTGGCATTGTCGGCATCTCAAACAGGATCTGGCTTCAAGCAGAGCAACCACTAGATGACGCTGCTGATTTAAAAACTGGCTCCTCACAATTTTTCCCCGATGTATTTTGTGAATTAAACAAGACTGAATTTATCATCTTCGCCTCACGGTTGCAGTCAGTACTGCAGCAAGGTGAAGCCTTCTTCTGAATGTTACGAACGATGATTCACCACCTCGGACTTTGACTGACGAGGACAAACTATGCACCGCCCCAATTAAACAAAAGGAACGCAAACATCCTTTTTTAATCGCGTCTGTTATTTGAAAGCAAACTTCCCACCCTACAAGCCAAACCTGCTGCTGCTGATGAACAGAAAAAAAAACAAGTTATTCAGCTTCGGGGCACGTTTAGTGTTGTAAATACACTGTATCTATATGAAGTAGACATTGAAAAGAAACTCATGTCTTGACCTTTTTTTTTTTTATAGAAATTTTCATTGTTACAACCACAAAGTTTGATGTCTTTTATTGCGATGTTAGGACGCATCAACACCAACTAGGGAGGCGGAAGGGAAATGATTTAGAGGTAATATTGAAGACATTTCTGTAGTTAAAGAAGAATCAGATTAGTGTCTTAAAAACTACAAGGTCAATAGCCTGTTTCTAAAAAGAATGGGGCCACTTTGCCGCAAGGTGGAAGGCGACAACAGGGAGGCATTGGTCATTCGCAATTGATCAGCCTGTTAGTTTACTGTAGTTGCAAAAAAAAAAAGCCTTGGTGGTTTGTCCCAAAAGCAATAACAAACGACATAAATACAAATACTACAAAAATAGAGGACAATGAATACCAAGATATGGACAACCATATGAAAAAAAAAAAAAAAAAAGTTCAGTAGAAGCAATAAAAGAGGTTTAAAAAAGCCTGAATCTCCTATGAGTCAGCGTGGTCTTTTGGCTGTTGGATAAAAAAAACTGTTAAATCAATCTTTTTTTGCGCGCCTTGGCTCGCCTCCTGCCAGAGCGCATCAGTTTAAAAAGGTTACAGTCCGGGTGATGCACGTCTGACAACATCGTCTTTGCTCTGATGAGGGGAGTTTTTCCTCTCCACTGTCGCTACATGCTTGCTCAGTATGAAGGTTTGCTGAGGAATTGCTGTGGTTGGAGTCTGCACGATCCGGGCACAACCTCAAGCCGATGACTCAACGCAATCTGCCGGGATTCCTTACATAGAAAACTTTTAACTGATTGGATTGTTTGTATAATTGTATTGAGATTACTTTTGTTGTAAAGTGCCTTGAGATGACATTTGTTGCGAACTGGCGCTATATAAATAAAAGTGAATTGAAATGAGGTAACGAGCTTTGGCAACGTTCTCCAGAGGTTAACAACTAACAGTCGATAATGTTTTCTGCTATTGTCACTGAGACGCCTCAAATCCAAAGGCCGTATGTCAGGACAGACTCCACTGCAGGCCAGTAGACTGACATCAGTAGCCTTTTCACCGTCTTCTCCTTTAAAACTCTCAGGAAACGGAGTCTCTGACGGGCCTTATTTACTATCGCCGTGGTAATAACTGACCATGAAAGGTCATCTGCTATGACGACCCCAAGGAATTTAAAAAGGATTCAACTCTCTGCCGTTAATCCTGGGCAGGAGAAAGTAATAACACTAAGGGGAACCCATTAGTTACATACTGGGTCAAATATGACTTTTTTTGTGACACCCTTTCTGTGTACATTTACAAACTAGTTAGCATTGGATAGATGAGATTCCTGAGATTCCAGTGACGTGTGCAAACGAACGACACCATCGTAACTGTAGACACAGAATTTTTTTTTTTTGTCAAACTACTCAGAAGGAAATAAAAAAGTGCAACTAAGGTTAGGTTAGGTTTCTTTATTCGTAAAGGTAAATTTGTCTTGCAATTCTGAGAACTAGTCAACATTAAAACATATTATACGAAGATAAAACACAAAGTACATGTTTGAAAAGAAACTTGTAAGTGCTCCAGATACTAATAGGATGTGCCTAAGATACAACAGAAATTTAAGCCACTGGACAATAACAAAGATAAGAAGCCGTGTCAGGGGCGACCAGAGCCCTACTTGTTCATCAAGGAAATGGCAGCGGGAACAAAACTTTTTCCAAAACGATTCGTATGGCTTATTGGCATTAAAAACCTACGCCCAGATGGAAGCAATCGAAACTCTGAATGCAAAGGATGCGCAGTGTCTTTTAGGATGCTTCGTGCCATCCTTTCTAACTGTCTACCATGCAGAAAGTCCAAACTGGTCTGAAGCTGGCCGATGACTTTACTCGACCACTTGACCAGCTGATTCAGGGCGTTTTTGTTTCTAACAGAGGAGCTCCCATACCAGGCGACCAAGCAGAAAGTTAGGGTTGTTTCGATGAATGCCCGATAAAAAAGTGTCATCACAGTTTTATCTACATAAAAGAAGGACAGTTTCCGAAGACAATACGGTCGTTGGTGACCCTTTTTAAAAACAACAGCACAGTTTTCGCTAAAGCCTAGTTTAAAATTCTCCCTCCGCAAGTTTGCATCCGGATGCAGACGTATTGATGGGGATTATTTCGTTTTATACTTCTCTGTTGTGTGTGTCAGTGTTGCAAAGCAATTCCCCACCAGGACAGCAGGGGGTGCTGACTTTTTCTTGTCTGTCAACCGTTGCAGTGTCATTTTGGTCAATGGGGAGCCTAAGTCTCCTCCCCTTCCGGTCGGCCCGTGGGTCCCCAAACCGAAAAAATAATGAATGGAAGTCAATGGAGCGATAAAAGTTATTTTCTGGTCTGCTTTGTCTTACGTCATGAATCACACATATGTTGTACTTCGGTTTAAATGATAACTAATTATGCACATTTGAACTGTGTTTGTCCAGTGATTTGGGATTTATTTGATTGTAAAAATTCACATTTAAAATGCAGAAGTCAGAAGTCGCATATATGACGCCATTTGGCTAATGGGAGCTAGCGCTAGCTTGGCACGTAAAACACTCACTTAGAGCTTTTAGAGCTTCTCCTCCATGCTGGCTCTCACTCCACCGACTGCTTTAAACCCAACATAGCTGCTACTTTCCACATGGTCAGATTTATAGTGGTTTTCTCCGTGTTTAATGCTCCTTTCTTTGTCCTGGAGGCTACGGCCCTCGCTCTCCTTCTTCTGCAGTTGTAGTCCGCTAAACTTTTTAACACAAAACCTAAAGTAAATTTTGCCTCCGGTGAAAAATCAGCGTTTTCTCTGCATCAAAATTAGTTTTTAAAATTCACGGACGTCATATGTTCGATCCACGGCGCATTTCAAACTGGATCAGAAAATAACTTTTAACGTTCCATTGACTCTCATTCAATTTTTTTGAACGCATTCCCCCTGAAGGAGCAAAGATTTACTTGGAAAGCTTTTTACTAGGAGTGCAGTTCACAGAGTACTCAAAAAACGAATTTAAACAAAGATAGCAGTCTGTTTTGTTGTTTTCTACACATCCAGGTGTTCAAAACCACAGAAAGACCGTACTAGATAAACTGTCCTTGTAATAAAAAAGCATCTAGTGCTCAAAAGCTGCATTGAATACAGATTACATCGACTGTAAAGCAACGTTCTGGTGAAATGGTCCTGGGCTGATGTTGCGTACGACGAATGGTTAGAAAACTGAGCTCTACTCCGTCCGCGCTCTTTGATAATGGCGTCGCGTCTCTCCGTTCCAACATGGACGGAGAAGCATGAACTTTACCGTTCAAACCCTTCAAATCATTGGCAGAACACAGCAGTCTAGAACAAAGTTTCAAGGTAAACCACAACAACTCTTTACACAGTTCAACAAGATCTGCTGCTCAAAAACTTGCTACTTTCCTTCCTTGTGTGTATTTGTCAAAACTACTGTTGGCGTGCTCATCTAGGCCCGCTTCTATGATGTTTACTGGCAAACAACAAATAGGTGCATTACTGCCACCGACTGGTATGGAGTGTGGGACAGAACGACAGTCAAGGTTGCGTTTGGCTCTCTAAGACTGTAGATGTACTAGCATCGTCGATCCTTGTGCTAGCTTTGCTCTTGTACTTTATTAAGCCAGGCTTTCATGTCCATTATAGCAAACAAATGTATCTTAACTGTCTGCAAAAGTCCTAAATAAAAGCCAACAGCACCCTCTGCTGGTTGTGTTGGGTCCGTATATTGTAGTGATACTGGTATCGGCCCCGATACTGTCTAATGTACATGTATCGGTATCAAGAACCAATACTCAAAATGTGGAAAATATGCAATAAATTAACCAAAAAAAAGGATAATTTTTTTCACTTTAAATTTATTTTGTGGTAATTTTATACTATACATCTTCTATTTTATCTTTAGTTATGTTTCGTTAGTAAAGTCGGGTGCCTTTAGTGTCTTCAAGAAAGGTATAAAGTGGAAGTTATACAGTTTATTAATTCAACAATAGTATCGGATCAGGATCGGGTATCGACAGATACACAAAATCAAGACATCAGTATCGGGATCGAAAAAGTTGGATCGGTGCAACCCTAATGCATTGCATGGTTGCGACTTACTTTACATGGCCGGTGTACCGTGTAACGCCAGGCCAGGATTCAGGAACACTTTTGGCACATTCGGACAGTTTTTTGGTCACAGTATCGAATACCTGAATGGATCAAGAACAGCGCTTTAAACTCACCCCTTGCTTTTGCTTAAGTAGAACCTTGAGAACTTTTTCTGTGAAGAAGAAGAGGTAGAAGCCTCCGAAGACCACGGCCGATTTGGAGACGTAGAAGTCCACCAAAGGGTCGAAACCAAAGGCCTACCAGGGCAGAGAGACAATACGTTAGCAGTGTGGTGATTATCAGCATTGTATATCGTCAACAGCCGTCATTACTATGGTGTGTAAAAAAAAAAAAGGAACAATAAGAGGTAAGTCAGTTGTTTTTTTATAGTGGTGAAGTTGTGTCTAGATCATAAATATATTTCCAAAGCTCATTTTTTTATTAGAAACCACCCTTATTGAACACTTTTATTATTCATTCACATTACAGGGCGACTGTGGCTCAGTGGTAGAGTAGTTGGCTTGCAATCGGAGGGTCGTAGGTTCGATTCCAGCTTCCTCCAGTCACATGTCGATGTGCCCCTGGGCAAGGCACTTAACCCCCAAATTCTACATTGTCCTACCGAGCCATGTTGGGTGTCGGTGTATGAATGCGAGTGTGAATGGGTGAATGTGGCTTCAATGTAAAGCGCTTTGAGTGGTCAGTAAGACTAGAAAAGCGCTATATAAGTTCAGTCCATTTACATTTAGTTTTAATGAGAAGAAGTCAACTTAAAAACTAGGGATACACAGACATCGATACTGGTGCCGTTCTAATGTACTCATATCGGTATCTTTAGTTAACTCATACCATGAACCGATACTTGATAAAATGTGGAAACTCAACACTTTCACAGAAAAGTTTTATTTTTCACTTTAAATTTTTGTTTTTTTGTTAATGTTTTATTTTTTCACCTAATCCATTATCATTTGTTGTAACAAGCAGAGAAGAAAATAAAACCTGTCTTCCAATTCACTGTATTTCTGTGTGGTAGGAGTGTCGGCATTTGCACTCTGTATCTGCAAATACCTAGATATCGCTATCGTATCGGTTTGAAGAAAGTGGTATCGATGCATCCCTAAAAGAAACTCTCCTGACCTGTATCGTTTCTTGACGCTCAAAGCTCAGACAGCTGTGAGGCATTCGTCGTCGAATAAGCAAAGCCCTCTGAGCCTAAAGGCGTGTATTTTTTAGATAATTAATGTACATTAATGCAAGGAGTTACACAGCTGCTACCATCACTGTGAAGCTGGATGTCTGCACAGTTGAACAAACGGTATTTACGGCTTAATCGCGCCCACTGAGCGGATCTGGATGTTTGGATTCATGTGTTGGGAAATACTATGATGCAAAAAAGCAAAAGAAATCACAGTTAAGCCTAAAAGTATTCATATTTATTTAGACAGATTTGGAATGAAAGTAAGCTTTTAATTTCCCCAGGATTTTTATTTTTTCTGGGCACTATTTTCACAGTCAGAGTCCCAATTGCATTCCAAAGATTAGGATGATGGCGCGGAGGTCATTTAAATCAGAACTCTGGTTAACATTGAAAGGAAAGGTTTGATTGCTGTAATGGCAACACATAACGATCTATTTATTAGAAAAGAAAGGTAGAAAAAAAAAGTTATTTTGTTCATGTTTTTTTAACAGATATTAGTGGCAAGAGGAGTGAGGGATTCGTCCTGTTTTCCCAGTAAAAACAGAATCTTTCCCTCTACTTTTTCATATTTTGGAGGATGACCGGCTCATTTCCTACCCCTAAACTTCTCAGTTGGAGGAAAACAAACCTGAATCTAAATCTGCTAGAGGCATGAACAATTTCAAGGCTTAAATGTAGATTCTTGGTGTCTTAGAACTGCTGGGCGTCTTCATTTTTAACGCTCCGAGCTGGGCTTTAGGCAGATTAAGAGCCTCATAATGCCAGCCCATTAAAGAGGCTTTAGAGCTTCACACAAAAGAGGATGAATTCAGAGTATTAGGCATCCTCTGACATCTTCAGCTTTAGCTTTTTGTTTAATGTGAGCCAATAAACAATTACAACGGGATTTAACTGGGAGTTTGTTTATGGGTTGTTTTTTTTTAAACTACACATAAAATAGTAACATCCTAAACATTTTTGTCGTCTTTAAACAGACGCCTTTGTTGGACACGTCTTCAGTCAGCCCGGTTCACACCTGGCACTGACGTCCTTCCTGGGTTTATCCGATCACACCCCAGGCGCTGTTAAACACAGGTGTGAACGTGCTACAGGCAGATTGAAGATGGCACGGATAGAACGCCTTCAGAGATGTTCTGGGACACTGATCTGCTCTAGTTTAGTAGTCTGAATACAATCTGCTCAGAGCCACGCTGAGGCCATTTACTACCTGACCACCCACTGACCTAACAGGACTTCATCAATCTCAGTTATTACCTTAATGGTCCTCTGAATAGGCAAAAAAATGCACTCCAGAAACAGAATTAATGCTTCACATCATAAAACATAACTTTATTATCAAGATAACCCGACTAAATACAAAAGCAAGCTTTTACATGATTATTTCATGCCAACCTTAACAGGAGGGATGCACCGATCAACTTTTTTCGTTTCCGATACCGATAAAGATATCTGAGGTTCAAAATCTGCGGATACCGATCAGATACCGATCCGAACAGTTCTGTTCTGTGTGCCTTGAGGAAAAGGCACTAGGGGTGCAACGATACCACTTTTTTTCAAACCGATACTTGCCGATACCGAGTACCAATGCGGTACTTCTACCACACACAAAAATGCAACTAGCTGGAACACAGGTTTTATTTTGCTTCTCTTCTTGTTATAACAAATGATGGTCATTAAAATGACAGGAAAAGTAAATTTTCAAATGAAATAAAGAATTTTTCTGTGAAATCATTGCATTTTCCACATTTTCAGTATCAGTTCATGGTATCGGTTAACTTTAACCAATACCGATGCAGTACATGAGAGAAGTATCAGCCCCGATACCGATACCAGTATCAATGCATCCCTACTTAGCAGCAACAACAGCCACAAGGATTTATAATAATTGGTGATTAATCTTTTACTTCGCAAATCAGCTGATCCGTTTTGTTGAACTCTGGACATTGGCTACGTTCACATTGCAGGCCTTAATAGTCGATACAGATTTTTTGTGAGTGGTTCTTCACACTCAAACGCGACAGCAAACACTCTCCACTCTGAACGGTTCTGCATGCGCAGAAGAACACAAGATGTTTGCACTTTGACAATTCCTGCACAGTCGGAAGCAGCAAACCGACTTCACTACTCACGGTGACCCACATAACAGCTGTTTTACATGTGGAGCATACATAATTTATATATATTATTAAATATATAAAGCTTAAATCTATTAATAATATTAATTATAATGATATTTAGTTTATGCACAGGTCGACCGCCTCAAATAAATTGAGCTAAGCGACATTCCAGGGAGTTAAAATGGAAATAATCATAATATAGTTTATATTCAAGCAGGGTTACCGTTTTTGACATTTTTTTTTTTTTTTAAACATGCAACAAAAAGCACGCAGTTCAGGGAACGCAATGATTAAAATACACATTTCTATGCGAGTATCTGAGCATCATCTCAGATCTAGACTGTTCCCTGTGCATCTTGCCACCCGATAGCTCAGATAAGAGCGTATTTGAAAGGTTATGAAAAAGTTGGGGCGCGTACGAGACGGACGCACCCACGAGAAGGAGGGCAAATTACGGATGCAGTCTGCAGCAGAGCAGCAGTTCATCAGCAGATGCACAGTTCTTGTCCAGGACCAGAAGAAAGGTGTAACGCCGTTCAGACAATCTAAAGTGAAATCTGCATTAATTATTCAATCTACGTATTTATCTGTAGATGAGTGATAGGAAGATGGGGATTTTTTTTTTTGTTCAGCTTGTTCAAATTGAATATTGATTACAGTGAATTCAATTTAATGTTACTGAATGTGTCGATTTTTGCTTAAAATTTATAATATGATCATTTTCTAGGAAAATTTTTTGACGCCGTGCTGCAGAAAAAATAGACAACGAAAAAGTGACGAGAGCAAGCGCTGCTGAAAATAAAACCTTGTCAAAGATTTTTTTAGTGTATTGGGATTTAATTAAGAGATAAACATGGGACAGCGCATTCAAAATCATCTTAATGGGTGAAGGTGACTGCTGCAGGACGGTGGTCTGTCCGTGTCAGTGGCGTACAGGATGGTTTCAATGCTACACGACGGTTCAAACTGAAGTCGATTTCTAAATCATCAGATATGGATCGGATTTATCGGATGTGGGTCACATTTGAAATATGAGTCGCATAGGGGCAACAAAGTCGGATTTGAAGCGCATTTGCTTGCATTGTGAACGTAAACTTTGACTAGCCAGACGAAAATCTGCCCTTTTTTGTTTCTTTCTTTTTGGACTTGCTGGGGAACTAACCTGTGACAAGCAGACATTCTCCAGAATTAGTGAGACAAAATATTCTTAAGCTCCCATCAGAGCATCATACTTTCAATTATTTTTAGTTGGCTCGAATGGGTGAGACTGTGAGGAAGAAACTGGAATGTGGCTACATCCAGCAGGTCTTATCGAGCCCTGTGCATGAGAGAAACTTCGGTTATTGAAACTTGAAGAGACCTAGGATGCTCTATCCAGCCGTGTTGCAGCTACTTCCTTACAGTCTCTCCCCGTTGCCTTCAGGTCTGAACCTGGGAGAAGCCGTTCTGAGACGCGAAAAGAGCCGCATGTAGCTTCCACTTCAGCAAATATCCATAGGAGCGTCCTGTAAATTCAACACTTAAATCTTAAAGGAACGGCATTTTCTCTTGGAAATAACCAAATAATTTAAAATCTGGCCAAACTACAGCTTATTTTTTTCTTTCCGTCTTCTTCTCTCCTGACTTTACAGGTTTAGAAAGTATTAGTTTAAATACCAAGAATGAATGCTTCTAATTACATTTTCTAAATTTTCTCTTGCAATTGGCAGAAATTTACTCCTAATTTTTCTTTCTTTAATCTACAGTGGCCCTAATATGAACCGGTGCTCAGGATAGATTTTAACCTCAGCTGTGATCAGAGATCCTTAACCTTGTTTGCTTGCATCTGAATAAGAAAAAGTGAATGTTAACTCCGGGAAGAAGTACCGTAGGCTCAGTTGTTAACCTCATAAATAGCATAAAAATTAAAAAAAAAAATAGCATTAAAGCTTAGATAATTTTGAGTTGTGTGAATATGAACCATTTTAATGGAAAGCTTAGAAACAGGGTTTTAATTTGGCATTGCTAAGGAGCAACTTAAACACTAAAAACTAAAAGTTATTTAAATGAAAGTTATGCCTTAGTGAACATTTTCACTATAGATATCTACAGATCTACGTCCTTCAATCTATAGTTTCATCTTTGTCAAGAAATCTGACGAAGCACTTTTGTTCCTTGGCAAGGCAGCTCAAGGTTTTGGCTTTTATCCACAAAATAATTTTAACAAACTGTAGTGGAGAATAATTTCAAATGGTAGTTGAAGCTGGAAAAAAAAAAAAAAGAAATTTTTAGATGGAGGAAATTATGTAAAAAAAATCAATACCCAGGAATTAAAAACAAGCTTTTCCCCTGAGGTATGTGGGCTACAGAAGCGGTATCTGTACCTCTGGGATGAGCTGAAACAGGGCGTTGGAGTACAGCGTGCCAATAGCCAGGGCTATGAAGTAGAGCAGCAGTCGCTTGTAAAAGGTTTTCTTCATGAAGGGCACCACGCTGGCCCCGATCAGCGAACACAGAGAGATCAGTGTCACACACAGGATCCCATAACCCCACACTGATCAACAGAGCAGAAAGGAAAGACAAAGAGAGGTGGTTAGTTTGTTGATTATCTGATCCAACTGATTAGCAGAGCGAAGAACACCGGCCAATGATCCCTGCAGGAGAAACAGTTCAACAGAGAGTTCTTTCACAGAGAAGAGACCCATTATCAGGAGAAAACATCTGCATTCGGAAGAAACAATCCAACTTCCTTTGAGGCGGCGATTGAAACCCATTCATTTCCCTTTTCTCCCCCTTTTTTAATCACTTTTTATTTCTTTTACTTTTTGGCTTTTCTTTATTTTTACATTTAAAAAATGTATCTTTAAAAAAATCATTCTTAAACTGTATTTTTTTTAAATAAAAGTATCCTATTGTTGATATTTGTTAAAAAATAAGAAGTTTTCACAAAAAATAAATATAAATGTGCTGTTTTTTTAACCTTTCATTCATTTCTGTTTTATTCCTTTCATGAAAATGCATTATTTGTACAAGGCACGCACAAATCATACTTGAAATTTTCCTTTCCATTTCCATGATCAGAAAGGAGCAGATGGAAGAATAATTTTCTTGTATTTATCTGCCCCTTTGATCAGCATTAAACAAAGAATCCTTTTTTCCCCGCCCAATTCCGGAAATTAATTTTATTTTATTATCTTGTTTTACTGAAAGCACAGAACTGACTGGAGATTTTACTGGATTTCCTTTTAACTGTTTATATTAAAAATAGTACAAGCAGACATAGCCAGAGTAGAGAACAATATAACCATTTGAAAACAATCATTCAGTTTTTTGAGATGTTCAAATAATACTTTTCCCATATTTGAGAATAAAACATGTTTAGATCAATTTGGAGATTTAGTCTCCAAGTTGTACTTGAATGCAGCAAGGGCAGCTGCTGAGAAAACCCCTTCCCCCAGGGATTCCTGTTAACCATTAATGAGTTTAGTGATAGCTGGGCGTCCTTTCTACTTTATTTTGATGTCAATTTTTAAAGTTGGGCTGTGCAAACTTTGCACTGCGCTCTGAGGTCCGCACATTAACATTCTACTTGTGTAGAAAAAAGCAGTCATAACAAACTGAAAGGGGCGTTCCAAAAGAATCAGAATACAAATACATGTTACCCTCACACTTTTAGCAGTTTTTCCCTAGCATAATTACATTCAATGCCCATAAAAGTATTAGTAATATTTTTTTTATGCCTAGTTTTCTTGTTTTATTCTTACACGCTTTTATATTACATTATTTTCTTAATATCAACATCCCATAGAATATAGTGAAACCCTTACCTTTTGTGTCGTAAAACTATGTTTTTCTTTCCTTTTATATCTAAAAAATAGAATGAAACCTATTTTTTTTTTTTTACAAAAGAAATATTTCCTATTGTAGATGTTTATCAAAGGTAAGAAGTTGTCCATTTTCAAAAGATTATTTAACATTTGCAGCTCTAAACAGATACTATTTAGCTGGACTAAGTAGCGAAAATGGCTTTTTAGGGTTTTAAAGGTGGCAGAACTGCTGCTCCTGATTGCGTTTGACCCTTGAGGGTTTTACCTCTTTTTTTTTTAAAGACTTATTATTTCTCCTAGGCTTTTAATCTAGACTGAAGATTATACTTTTAATCTTTGTGGAGCTTCTGTATATCATGCTTTTTGTCTCTTTTCTTTTCTGCATTTTGTGTTTTTTATTAATCTCTGATGACTTGTTCAGCAATTTGGTCAGCTTTGGTTGTTTTTAAACTACTCTATAATGAAGACTTGAGGGGCTGATAATATTTCCAAGGAGTGTGACTCTTACTTGAGTACAACTCTATCCACCTCTGGGTTAATGACGCTACCTTGGCTCTATGTCAGCAAACAGCACAAGAATGTGAGCTTTAATAGCGTGGTCACACTTGCTCATGAATCAAAAACATTTGATTGATGGTTGCTGCTTTCCTTCCAAAAATCCTAGTGAAGTAACAAGGTTGGAGTTGCACATTATGGATTTTGATTATCTTTAATAAATAGTAGTGGTGAAATCTTAAGGTTAGGGTTCAATAATGTTAACCTGCTATGGTGCAGATCGGATGAAGGATTCAAGAGGGTTGTATTTTCTTTTTATGTGAATGTTCATTAAGCAGATGGAAACAAAAAGCATTTTGATGCTAATTAAAGCTGAGGAGAACCGCCCTCAAGAAACAAAAGCAGGAAGAGGGAAAAAAAAACCTCAAGTAGAAAACTGGCCCAAGGATGCAAGACTCAAAATCATTATCAGCTTTTCTGTTTTTGTGTGTGTGTGTGTGTGTGTGTGTAGAAGGGTGTGAAAGATGTATGGATCCAGCCAGAAAGCAAACCTCGGGTATGAGCTGGAAGATGGCTGTGGAGAAGAGCGTGCCAACGGCAAGAGCGATGAGAAAGCTGAGTGCATGTTTCATGCATTTCGTCTTCATCAGAGGTACGATGGCGGCTCCGAAGAGGGAGCAGGCACTGATCACGGTCACGCTCAAAAAGGAAAAACCCCACACTGCATGCGGAATAAAGAAGAGCGTTAAAACACCACGGATAACCAACTATAATGATGTCTACCTTTCAGAAGCATGATTTTAAATTATCAAAAATAACCAGTGTCACGGGTAATTTGCAGTGTTTGAGAAAGCAATGCTTTTCATCTATTAGCAAATTTAAATTTTGAAAAGAAGTCTATACAGTAAGGACAAGTTGTAAAATACCTATCATGTAATTTAAATAATGGGGGTATAATGGTAGACAAAAGTCAGTTCAGTACCTCTTTTAGTAAACTTTAATCAAGGCAAATAAATACAAATGTGCATATTCCTTTTTTATTTTTTACTTTGATCAGCAACAAACAAAGTTTTAACCATGAGTTCCTTTTTTTAATTTCATGAAATGAATTTCATTTTATTATTTCCTATAACTTAAAAAAGTTTAAAGTATAGAACTGGCGTGAGATATTTTAATCAATAAAATAGTACAAGCAGACATAGCCAGAATAGAAAAACAATATAACGACTTGAGAAGAAAACATGCTAAGGAGTAATCAATAATGTTCTCAAAAAGCAGTTTAATGATAGCTAGGAGTCCTTTCAGTTTTGTTTTGGTGTCATTTTTAAAAGTTGCTCTGCGCTTTGATTTCATAAACATACATATTCTGCACTTATTAAGGTAGAAAACAGCTGGATTCGTTCAGTACAAAGGGGTGTACGGTTACACCCCTAATTCATACTAAATTTAAATTACATACTAGTGGACTCTATATACTACTGGACTTCTTAATGCAACTTTTCGCTCTGAATTTTAATTAAAATTATTTGAGCATTCTATTTTGTTTCACTTTTTAGAGTTGAGCTGTGGAAACTTTGCACTGTGCTTTTAGTTCCGCACCTAAACATTTCTTCAGGTAGAAAATAGCTGCGTACTTAATTAACAGGGGTGTACTGAAAAATATGAATACATTTACCATTACACCCGTAAAAACTACCGAAGGGTTCAAAGTACCTTTTAGCAGACAAAGAAAAAATGTAAAAAATGATTTTGGCCTGGATTTGGAGAAAAATTAACATGACATTATCAGATTGTTAGGAAGTCTCTCATGCTGATATTGTTTTCCAATTCACCATTAAAAGTTTAGGAAGAAGAAAACTCATTAAAATCTGTATAATATGTAGATTTATATAGAATGCTCCAAAAGTAAATTTTTAAGCCAAGTTGGCTTGGTTATATATATATATATTTTTTTTTATAAATAACAATTGGAAATTGCTTAATTTTTTGTTTGTTTCTTTCATGTTATTAATTCCCTGTTGAATGATATGACAAAGTGTGACAAAAATTCAAAAACAGGACAAACTTTTTAAGAGGGCGAGTACTTTTCATGGTAATGTAAGCCTAAACTTTCAATGCTGAAAGAAATATTTCTAATAACTAAAAATTGTTCAAACTAAACCAATTATCTAGACTTTGTGAACAGTTGCTGAGGTAAACTTAGGAGTAAAGCAACTGTGATCGGATTTTTGAGACTCTTAATAAATGTGAGATTCTTTTAAACGTTTGGAGGTTTTAATATGATTTGAATTGATCGTACAGGAGTACAGCACCACATCACAGTAAATGTAGAATACTGACCTGTCTCGGTCTTACAACATCAAGCTTATAACATTACTAGCAATCTTGGTCTATCTATTCTACTCGATAAAGTACAACTCTCAAGATGAAAATCAGAGACTTTGTGGCGCCTTTCTCTTAGATTAGAAAGCTGGGAATTTTGTATATCTTTAGGGATGCCCGGTCGAAGAACCATCTCCATGGTAACACAGGATACGGACTATCATTATCAAAACTCTCTGACCATGTCTTGGGTAAAGACGTCACAAACGGATACTACAACATTAAGTAAACCAGGTCACAGTTGATTACAAAGTACGGAAAGTACATAAGATTAAATTCTTTCCACCACACAACAAACGTCAAACTTGAGAGAAGACCCTAAATAGGAGAGTGACATATAATGCTTAACTGTTTAAAAAAAAAAATATTTCCAAATATGAGTTATTAATAAAATGAAAAGGTCAGATTCTGTGCTGCTGGGAAATCTCCACAAGCTCTGAAAAGGAAAACTGCTGAGGGGCCAAAATAAGCTTCTCATGGGGGGATGAGCAGATGAGGAAAAACAACTGTCGCTACAGAGATAGAACCAAAGCTCTGGGATCTCTTTCCTTTACCTGCTGAGTGTTTTAATATACCGAGTTTAAAAGAAAAGCTTCAGATTACACAAGCACTCAATCAGCTGCAGTACTCTAATAAATATAACTCCTACAGAAACTGTTTGCGATATTTGCTGCAGCTGGAAAGTAGTATATTCGGTCTGATCTGTCCTTTAACAACAGCCTTCAGAGGCCCCTCTGTTTTCAGTATCTACAGGAAAAACTGCCTTCAGGTTCTTCAAGGACATCCTGCCGGCTGTGTATGCTCAGCACTATGGATTAGGTTACAGTCACTCAGCAGCCAATGAAAGGTGAGCTCTCCTATGTGGGACCACTCCATCTGGATTAGATCTGTGCCACACAATGGATATGCCGGTGGAGCATTAGCGTTGATTCTGAGAGGTTACGGAGTCTTCAGTGAATGTGAAAAATACAATGCAGGGCCTGAAAGTGGCGCAGTTTAGTCCTCTTGTAAGTTTTGGGGCTGAATAATTTCATTTAATACAATCAGACCTGTCAGGTGATGCATAAAATTACAATAAAAGTTTTCAGCAAAATGCATTCACAGTCGGAAGAGTCACTTAAAAATACAGAAAATTTTAAATATACAACAAAAAAGAGATTTAACGGTTATTTTCTATTCTGGTAATCCAGCTCATGCTCACCTTCTGCGTCTGAAGGCCTGGTGGAGGGGTCAGGAGTTTGCTCCTCCCCCTTTTTCACCTTGCAGGTGCCAGCATCCAGCTGCTGCAGCATGGTGGGGCAGAGCTTCTGGAGGCCCTGGCTGTCCAGCCGTGACTGCTCGCTGATGCTGTAAATGGCCAGCGTGTCTGCAGGCAAGCACTGGGAAAAGAAGAAACACTTTTTATCAATCACTATTTTTAAGAGACAGAGACAAAAATATCGATTAAAATCTCAAAATGGGATTTCGTATGACATAAATCGGAGACTTGATTCATCAGCCGTATCACCCAGCCCTATTTGAATGTTTCTATCTTCTTGGGAATGTATCCACACATTTAACAAACATGTTGATTTAGCAGAAGATGGAAACTATTTATCTCCTTTGAAGGGTCGTCTGATTCTGAAGCAGTGCGACCCACATCCATTACGAGGAACTACACTCAATACTCTGACCAATAATTACAGTTTTTACCTTTGAGCTGTTTGTCGTGGGAGGTGCGATCGTCGTCATCTCTGCCTCATCTCTGTTGTCTTCCGAGCTTTCGCTTTGACTCCGGCTAAGCAGCGCCAGCAGGGAGCGCAGCTGAGGCACCGTGATGGTGCTGTTGTCTCCGTAACGGGCCAACAGGTCCTGAAGAACCTGAGCAGGTGACTGGGTCTCGCCTTCCTCCTGGCAAGTCACCCGGCAGACTGGGCAGAGGAGCACGGCCACGGCCAGCATCAGGACTGGCTGGGAGCGGAGGAAGGTGATCGTCATACTGACCCCGCCATGAGGGGACCTGATGGGCATGACTTCTTTAATAGATGACGGGTGATTTCTGCAGGCAGGGAAGCGAAAGAGGAAATCGCTTTAAAGATAAAAAGTAATGTTGCCTTTTCCAACCAACACTTCAAACCTTGCTGAGCCCTGCCACAAACATTTAAGGCACTTCAAAAAACGGTTTCAACTCCAGCGTATATGATAACTCTTGTCTGATTGGATAATTATGATAAGTAAAGTTGTGATACATTCCCGCACAAAATCTATTTTTACCCGTCAATTTTTGACCCAATAATACTGACATATTGTTACTATTCGGTATGTAATTTTCATTCATTTTTATACATTTTCAACCCGAACGAGCTGAACAGAGAGTTTCTGAGGAAATATTTGTATTTAATTAGTATTTAACTAACGGTTCCCTGTCTTAATAATACCCAAGACAATAGGTCAATGTAGAAAAACAAAGCCTTTCTGTGTATAACGTATCAGATTGCAGGATTAGAGACGCCAGAGCAGCTAGATATGCTTTATTCTTCCTGACATGAACCAGTTCTGTAGGAGGGGTGAAGAAATGATGTAGATGAGAGATAAACATTAGTTGCTAAATACTAGGGGTGTAACGGTACGCCAAAAATCACGATGGACGAAGTCATCGTTCATCGGCACAACCCTAATATACGCTAATCCCAAATGGATCTAAACATCTCCTGAAGGACTCCAAGTGGCTCCAAACTTGTCTGGGTCAGTAAAAGAATGTAATGCAACAGTACTTCCCGTTTAACCCAACTAGAAAATTATATAAGTTATTGTAAAAAAAAAACATCAAAAAAAGATATTTAAAATAATATAATTATTCAGTTCCTGACACAACATTTTAAGCCTGCACTAAATAAATGTCCAGCATTTCTGACCCTGCTTTGGACACAGAGAGCTGATTCACACTAGAGCTGCCTGGAGATGTATGCTGGACCAAACAAACAGAACCATTCATATTTGCGCTAGGCAAAGTGCTCACCTTTCTTTCCTGGACTCCCTAATGGCCGCTGCTGGGCAGAGTGCTTGGTTCAGTCTGTCTGCCCCGAGGCTCTGACCACGCAGAGCGATGCCCACTGATTGGCAGAAGCTGGAACCGATGTCTCTTCAGGATAGAGTTGAACTGTAAATAAGAGACAAAGATTGGGGTTACAGGTTGCTGACAAAAGAGATAAGAAAACGAGAAAGGAGGATGAAAATAGAAACCTGAAATTATGATTGTACACGTGAAGTTTCAGCATGCGCTTCAACCCACTTTACACATTCCTGATCTTTTCCAAAACTCTACTGAACATTCCTTGCTGATTTTTACCCAGTAATTTAAAAGGGAAGTTCACTTAGCTTTCTGGTACTGTATTCAGACAGAGAAATACTGCAGCCACAAAAATGCAGCTCAGTTGCAGAGAAGAAACCCAGCATACTGCTGGCTTTAACGAGCACATTTCTGTGACGGAGAGCGAAGAGCCACAAGCCGGGGAGGTTTAACTAAACGTCTTTAAACAAAGCTGGAATGCTTTGGAGAGAGGATGTTTCGACTATGATTTAGAGTGACAAGAGAAGTGTAGCTTTTTTTTTTTAAGAGAATTTCTAAAAATAAAATATTACTTTGGCCCTGTGCCCTTTTCCATCTTTTGTGTAAAGGAACCTGTTCATTTGGAACGCAAGTTCAGGGAAAGCAAACTGGAAATTCTGGGAAGATAAGCAATTACGCTCCAGGATGGTAACCTGAAGGTTCTAAAAAAATAACTTCGTAACCTTAGGGGAAATACCCTGTAACTTCTGGAAAATACTCCGCAAGTTTGCGAAAAGCATCTTGCAATTTACAGTAGCTAAGGTCTACGGAGCAACCTGTACGTTTTTGAACGTAAATTAATGAAAGTAGCCTCTGGAAGTCCCTGAACAACAAACATGTTCAAGGAAAGAAGAAAGTACTCTACGTTTCTAAAGAGAGTGGTCTGTTCTGTATCTGATGCAATATGCATCACGATACAGCGGGGTGACACGATATATTGCGAAATATCGCGATACTGTGAGACTATAGACTACGGCTGGGCGATACTAGCTAAAATTAATATCACGGTATATTGAACATTTCACCTCAATAACGACAAGTGGACGATAAATAACATGACCCCATCACCCCCGTCCTTTTCTGTCGGCAATGTCCGGTAGTGTCCAAATTTACATAATGTTCCTTAAAATGTAAAAAATGTGTAAAATGTGTGTGGGTTCTTGCTATTTTTTTAATTCAGTTTGATTCCCACTCCTTTCTGTATTTCTAATGTTCCAGTTTAAACTCAGAAGTGATCATGCAGACCAGATTAGGTGGTGAAGTGACGGGCTGAGTAAAATAGGTTTTAGTGCGCAGTCGTTTATTTTAGACAGAAAATATTTTACATCGGAGCACAGGTGGGAAAAGGCGGCAGCTTAAAGCAGCAACTCATTTGGGTTAATATCTGCTCCGTCTGTGCAGGACTTGGGGCGCTCTGCAGCCCCATTCCTGCATTAACAAACATACATGATCCACGTTAGAGTCTAAATAGCCTATAACACCATAAAAAGTCACTTTATTTGTCGCTAGTCGCATTTTTCTGAAAAACAGTCGGTAGGCGAGTCTAAATTCTTGCTAAATGTAGCTACACAGTATCTGCGTTAGCAGCAGTTTTCCCTCAGTTTGGTATCATTGCCTCTGTATGTCACATGACTGTGCGTCACGTGACTGGAGGCAACACTGAGCGACTGTGGCTCAGGAGTTGGGTGTTTGCCTTGTAATCGGAAGGTTGCCAGTTCAAGCCCCGGCTCTGACGGTCTCAGTCGTTGTGTCCTTGGGCAAGACACTTCACCCGTTGCCTACTGGTGGTGGTCAGAGGGCCCGGTGGCGCCATTGTCCGGCAGCCTCGCTGTCTCTGTCAGTGTGCCCCAGGGCAGCTGTGGCTACAACGTAGCTTGCCATCATCAGTGTGTGAATGTGTGCATGAATGGGTGGATGACTGAATGTAGTGTAAAGCGCTTTGGGGTCTGTAGGGACTGAGTAAAGCGCTATACAAATGCAGGCCATTTAAAAGGGGCAGAAGCACCGCTAAAATAAAACATATTTTCCTTTTTTTTTTTTACATACCAAATTTACCGGCACGGGCAAATAGACGTTGATAACAGTCATAAATTTCGGTATCGGTAAATTTTCAGTATACCGCCCAGCACTACTATAGGTACTACTACATTTTATACATAACACATCCAGTTTTGTTAAGTGAAAACAGCCACCAACTGGCTGTCATATCTTTGATTGTACTACAAAAACTACTGTCAGCAATGGTTCCATTCAAATAAAAAAATAAAATAAAAAAATAACAATAAATATCGATACAATGCTTTTGAATATCGATACAACAACAAACACTGCAATTAGGGCTGCAACTAACGATTATTTTTATAATCGATTAAGCTGTCAAATATTTGTACGATTAATCGATTTTATTAATAGTTATATTTGGCTTTTACTTTCACCTTTATGAATTATTAGAAACAAATTTTCATTAAGAACAAGGAAAACACAAGAGAATTGTGCAGTTCACTGCAATCTATTTTATTGGACATGAACACAGCTAACAGTATAAAATGAGCATAACAGTGCAAGATATTTGGCCAGAATCATTTTTAGGCATAAAAATAGAAAATGAGGTAGAATTCCATACAAATTAATGTACCGCATAGTAACAAAAATGACATTTTCATTTCGGGAATGAAGGAGGCTGACTTAGTTGGGCAATATTTTGGGGCAACATTGGGGCTCTCAGAATTAATTAACCTGCCGTCACTAAACACAACATTTTCATGGTCTGTGGGGTTTTGGAGTAAATGTGGCTTTTTAAATTTGGATCTACGGATTTCAATTAAATGAACTCAAACATTTCAAAGATCAGATTTGTGAGAGACGGCAGGCTGCAAAATGTGAGTTGTGCATAATTCTTCTTCTGGGAGGTAACAGACATCTTTAGGAGTCGCTTTAGGTTTTCTCTTAATACGTTTTTAAAATAAAATCATAGTTTTTTTTATGCATTTGTGCTATGTTATTTGTTCTTAGTATTTCTTGTTTTTTGTTTGTTTTTTTTTAAATCAAAAACATCTAGTCCAGTAAACAGTTAAAGGATAGGAAAGGTGGAGCTAGCCTCCACATCCGTATTTTCAACGTCTTCCAAATGTAATCATATTTCCAAGACCTCGGGGGGGGGGGGGGTTTCCTGTTTGTTTTATTGCTTAGATCCAGTTGTGAGTTTAAAGCGCATGCATCAAGTTTGATAGAAGCGCATGGTTGGAATCCAAGCGGCATTTAAATGTGTGGGTTTCGATCCCTATTACGTCCTGCAGTACGCTCGGTTAACAGTACTTTCCACATATCTCTGGGCTGGAATGCAAAAACGAGCCTTTCGTCTTTGGTTAATCCACTTCTCTGAATTCAACTACACCCCGTCTACTACAATCAATATTCTCCTGTTGATCAAACGGTGGCTTAGCGTAATAAGATGTAATAAAGAGGAAGAAAAAAAACCTTGTCACAAGCCTCCTTATCTCTTATTTTTATGGCTCCAACTGTTCGCTCGTTCATAAGAAGAGTTTGATGGTTTAAGACTTTTGGTCTCTTTACTGCCGGCTCTTGCTGCTGTTCAGGAGAACGGGAAGGTCAAGGGTGAATTAGGCTGGAACAATTGGTCTATCTTGAAACAAAAACATCAAACAGGACAAGGAGCAAAGACTGCACTAAATATTTCTGATTGCTGGGAACAGTAACCATAAACTTGAGTGTGGTTTGAAGGTCGCTGGGGACAGATATTGTCATATAATCAAATATATTCATCCGTTTGACATTCCTTTGAACTACAGTGAAAGTCATATCTCCATTCAATGATTAAAAGCTGAAAGCCAGCATCTGGCTCTTGGCTAGGAAGGACAATTACAATCCACATCGTAGCACAAAGAAAGATTCGTGCTACAATAAAAATATAGCCGCTCAACAGGAAATACGTGCAACAAAAACAAATGAGTTTCCTCAGAAACGCTTGCTGTTGTATGGGGAGGAAATCCAACCACAACGGTTAAAAATATCAGTGTGTATTAGGAAGAATCTGGTACATAGAGTATGTATTACAACATTGCGACTTTTAAAAATGAATTGGACTGTAGAAGAACTTTCACAGCATTCTAATCACACTTAACAAATCCAGTTTTATTACCAGATCTAATGTAACCACCGGAACGAAAACGATCAAAACAGCCACCAGCTTCATCATTTCTGGTTCCAACCAAATTCTAAAGAATAAAATGTTAAATAACCGATATACATATATTGCTGTTGAATATCGATACAATATCATGATGTAAAATATCGCAATATATGGGCATATATTTTCTTATTCGCCTACTTAAAAACAATTTTACTTCTGTTGTTTTGTATTCCAAACATATGTGCTAGCATATGCAAGGAGAAATGCCTTGGGTTACATTAATTTATTTTATGCCGCTTTGAAGGCAACGGAACTTCATAAACTCCAACATTCAACACTGAAATGTATTAAATTATTATGTGTAGGGATGAGAGAAAATATAGATATTTTTCACTCTTTGTTTCATTGCACCCATTTTGCAAACTCTATGGATGCAATGAAGCAAAGAGCGAAAAATGGAAAGTGGCCTGAATACCTTCCGTACGGACGGTATATAAAATGTTTATTTTTGTTTTTTCAAATTTAGCTGGCGCAGCTCATATTCAGGTGTGTTCGATAGTCAGAAAAATTACGGCATACGCAACAGTTCATCCTTCCCTTCTTGGGTATCAGTCGACTTTTATGCGTTTCGGCGGCGTACGCTCGTGACGCTGGTGCGAGACGCCATGCAGTTTTTAGCGTCTCTCTAGAGCTCGCAGAGTGCGACACGAAGCAGTACGCCGCATCGCCCTAAAAATTCGTGGCATGGACTAGTCAGTTCATGCAGTTGTCCTCTTGCTTTAACATTGTATGGGGGATTTTCTCTGCCATTTATCAAGAGAATACAATTACAATTTGGGAGAGGATTAATCTCTCGTCTCCCTTAAAACCTGTAATGCTTGCACTCAAAGCTTCTGCTCTTTCTCAGATATTCTCTATTCCCTCTCAAATTCTATGTTTCAATGTATGGCAGAATAAATGTGCCGTAACATTAATTATACACCACTACTGTTATAACTTTCACATTATTTTTCCCAGTCTATATACATACTAACTTATTGGAAGTTACACGTTTACTTTCTAATTTAAAGTACAATGCATAATCAGTACTTTTCTAACTTTTCTAAATATTCTGATCATTTAAACATCTTTCAGTATCGTACACTACAACCTGAGTTGCCACTCGATCTGTTCCTTAAAGGTTTTTGCAGTTTTTTTTTTTTCATCCTAGAAATAATTTTTAGCAATTTAGCAAATTTTTAAGCCCCAAAATCAGCCGGGAAGACAATCAAGAAGCACTTGCGAGGCGTTCGTAAGTTCAAGGACACTTTAAACTTGGTAAGATGACGGCGTTAGGGGCAGATTAAACCTTATTACCGATGGCATCGGTACTGTCCTGAGCACTCCTGTTCTACGGATATACGCTGGTCAAGACTGGATGTATAAATACTGCTGAACGGCTCAAACTGGTTTCCAAAATTCTCAGGGTGAGTGGAAAAAAAAACGTAAAAAAAAATGCTAAAAATAAGGTCCAGGTTGGAAAAAAAAACGGAATTTCCCTTTAACCTTAATAACTGTACAGTACTCTGTTTTTGTTACTATTGTACATGATGAAAATATTTTTTTTCCCTGTAAAAATCGTGTGTGTTGTTGTTCTGTTCGCATATCTTTTGGTGTTATGACCAAATTTCCCCTTGTGGAACAATTAAAGGATTATTCTAGTTTTCTTCTAACATTTGAGCAACACTTAAGGAGGAAAAATAAAATTTCTACCGTCCTGTTTGGTTCATTTTAAAAGGTGCGCTGGTGCGGATCAGCCACTCACGTAGCTGCTAAAGCGAACAGGTCAACGATCCTGCATCCCTTTGTCTCCTGCTGTATGTTTGTTGCTGTGCCTGAACTCTAAAGTCCTGGTAAACCCGTGACCCATCGCAGGTTGCTTTTCTGCTCCGTCAGCTGATAAAGCGGATGATGGTGGGAGAAATTCTTTCTGGGTCGTGTTTACACATGCTTCTATGTTGGAGAGGTGCACTATTTATAGTTTGTTTGCTCCACATTATCATTTGCTGCTGATGACAGTGATGACAGCAAATCTAGGTTGACTGCTCATCACATTCAGGGTTAAAGTGCAATAAAATATGATTAACAGATGACTTTTTAAGAATACAGAAAGTCCAGGAAATGTTTAAAGATGACCTTTCTTCACAGTTTCAAGCCATTACGCAAAAAACAATGCAAACTGTATGTATCAGCCAAAAATTGTAATTATTACCTGGCTAGGTATGTTATATTTAATGCCTGGTAAGGTTATTATCTTTACCAAATATGCATCTTCACTACCTCTCGGTTTCCTCTTACTGCATGGGAAAATACTACATAAAATGAAATCCCACTTAGACGCCCTTTCATTCCTCTGCTCCACCGCCTGTGTGACTAATTCAGACTCTTCGTTTGGTGCAAACCATGTTCTACCTGCAGTGATTCAGAAAAAGCGCCGTCACTGTGACGAGTGTGAAAGTTGTTCCGCCTGCTACTAATAAACACGCCGCTACATTCCGGTTTGCTGCAGCCTAATCCGGGTTCTCAACACGTCTTTGCGGTAAAAGTTGTGATGAACTAGGGCCGGGCCATGTCGCCTCAAATCCAGATTGCGATATTATCTAAAACGTGCGTGGTAACGATATGTATTGCGGTACATTCTTGTTTTAAATGTACTAATGTCAAAATGACTGCTTATAAACAGGATCACTTCCCAAATAAGTTGCAGCATAAAAACTTAAAAAAACGTTTAGAATGCTACTGAAAGAAATGTTCTTGTACAAAATGCATAAAAAAAATATTAAAATCTGTTTCCGAGAATAATGTAACACAAAAAACTTCTGACGGCATCAATATGAAGATATTTTATTACAAATAAAAGCGAAAATAAAAGTTTGAAAATCCTCTGCTTTCCTGGTTACTCATTAATTTAATGTTTCACACCAAAAAATCGTGCATATTTGATTTTTTTCAAAATTGCTTCAAGTTCAACACGTTTCTTTACGTTTAAATGAAAAACATTTTAATGTTGCACTGAACATCAGTATTTATCCTCCTTGCGTACCTGAAGTATGTAAGCACAGGTTGATAACATCATCAAAATGCGTATTCGCAGTATAGCTGTATAGTCAAAATCTCTACCTTTGACTAAATTTATATCATTTCTACCTTATACCCTTTATATTGCCCACTACTACGATGGACCTTTTAACGTTTGCCTTATCTGAGTCAAGCCCTAGAAGAATTAGGACTTCTATCTTGATTTAATATATTTTAAGTCTTTAGGTGCCATTTATTTTAGTGCGTTTGAATGTCTACACCTCAACGTTTAGGAATACAATAAAGGAAATAAAACTGCAGCACCTACAGGCTTGTATTTACTCCTGGTTTGCAACGGAAAGACATTTCTGCTGCCTTAGGTCTTCATTAATCTGCCTTAAAGTGACAGTATAATTGTTATCTTTGGTGAAGGCTATAAGCCATACCTAGAAGACTCTTTTTTTTCAATTAAACATTACATAACCGCTCTTAAAATACTCATAACTGAGCCAGCATACCTGGCCTTTGGCTTCAACTCTCTTTCAACCAGCTGCAGCTTAAACACACCTGTTCCCTAAAGTATAGCGTTAAAAAATGATCTAAAACGTGTCGGCAGCCAAGATTAAGCGTTGCGAGGTCGAACACAATAATATAACAATTTTCTTTATAAGCCTTGTTGTGTCTGACTAAAACTCCGTGGCTTATCAGATCCTTAAGGTGTCCTTCGAGTAAAATATTGAAAATACCAGCCAAGCAGACAAGCTTCCAAAATGTCAGACAAAACTGCAGATGAACTCTATGCCTGCTTTATCTGGCAGGTTTCATCTCAGGAAACACAACTTTAAGTTTGATGAATCTTTGCTCCAACCAATGCCAACACTTTGAGAATCAATTAAACAGGCTGTACGGCTTTACTTCCAGAAAACAACAGAGCCCTAATCGTTGTTTAAAGCTGTTTAAGTGCTTCCACGAGTAATTTGGTGAACGAATTTTAAAACAAATGCCTTTTTATTTCTACATTCTACTTTAATCGATCTTGCTACTCACAAACAAAACCTTTTTTTTGTTTGTTTCCCACAAAAGTCAAACACCTCAGAACAGCTGGAGAACGAAATACAAACCAATAAACCAAAAATAAATCAGTAAATTTTCCTTTAATCAGTTCCTGACCACTGATTTGAAGCCCACCCCTCATGTTCATTAAAAGTATTAAACCTGAAAAAACGTACACTTCTGATGGTCAGTAAATACATCTTTGCTGTACGGTCTTCGGGGCATTTTTTGAGGACTAAATTTGTACATTTAAATCCAAATAAAAACATAATACCGTTTAGAAAAAGCTGAATTAACATTATTTCAAATTTTTTGTATAAAAAACAACAACAAAGAAACAAAACGAGTATATTTCCGAATTTACAGGTAAAGGAGAGCTGTTTCATTCAGAATTTAATAATTACTGTTAGTGATAAATGATATATAAATGCGTAACTGTCCCAATAAAATAAAAAACTATCTATTTTTTACATTTTAATTTAGGGTGAGATCGTATTCTGTCAGTCACAGTCTTATTTATATATTGATCCATTTATATCTGGATGTTCTATTTTGTAAATTTCATTTTTTTAAAGTACTTTAAGTATTTCAGAGACTTTTTAAACCGCTTTTTAGGCTCTTATTTAATGTTCTAATAAATAAATGAGAAAAGAGGTATTTTTTCCTTTGGTGGCCATCAAATAAATAGATAAATAAATAAGCTGTAATTGGAAAAAAAAGTGTTTCAGATAAAAAAATGTTCATTATTTATTTTGTTTATTTACAAATGTTAAAATTTATCCCATTTTATGTATAAATATGTAAATTAAACAACCGATTTACCTTAAGTTTAAAAATTAAAAAAAATAGTTATTCCTGTGAAACGTCCTTTGTCTTTACAACAAGAGAATGTAATGATCTTTATCTACCGTATTGCAAATTGTCAGGTACGCAAAACACACCTAAATATAGAGGGCCTTTTCTTTTGAATAAACTTCAAGTGCACTGTATTTTTTGAAACAACAGTTAAAGGTTGTGATAATCCCAAATTGGATACGATGTCTGCAAGTTTTTTCTATATGTAAACTGTAAGTGACTTGTCTGTTTTAATGCTAAAATAGTTTCTCTTTGGGGAGGTGCCATTATAAGACCTTTGGGTCTTAACCTCTCCTGCACATTTGTTACTTTTTATTGTATGTTTATTGATGATAATGTCTATGTGCAAATAAATAAACTATTTCATAGAGAAATGTATTTATTTATTTATTTGACAGAATATTTAGTTTTTAATAACAGTATCTTTATGTTTTTAGAACTAAAAGCTAACTATCCTGGAAATAATTCTGACCACACATTTTTTTTTGTCCCCCTGCTAAAGAAACAACCTGAAACTTAAAATTGAACATCATTTCAGGTTGTTTTTGGCTTTAAGATGAAGACAAATGCAGTGGTGATTCAATAAGATAACCGTTTTTTTTTCTCTAAAACTACTGCGTCTATGAAGGACCCTGTAGCCATTTTTGTCTTATATGATCATATTACGTAATTATTTTATGAAATAAAGTCTGCAGATGTGAGTTTCTCTGTAATATAGAACGGCAAAACCAGCAACTTGGACCTCAAATAAAACCAGATCTCAGCATCTCTCCATGAAAGCCCGACTGGTAATAATACTAAACTCTTACTGTACCTTTAAAGGACAGAAGCCAGTGCCTCCCGGTGAGATCCCTCCAGACTCCCAGCAGTCTTCTCCACCAAACAGATCAACATCTGTCCTCTCAGGACCTCACATACAGCTCTCCCACCTCCACTTCTGCTTTATATACAAACTGGAGGGGAAACTGGTCGAAGCTGCACACTGATTCATCACCCTAAACCCCTAATTATTGCCTCCCCTCCCTATTTCTCAGCCTCTCCCACCTGCAAAGCCCGTCATTAGATGACAGAGGGACGGTTGTGGGCACCCTGTCGTCTCATTCATTGTCCACGTCCTCCAATCGTCCTGGGCACACAGCAAACTGCTGTCCAACTTCAAATTAAAGGTTTTAGGACTGACTGTGGCTGAGTGAACTCATCGCTTTTACCCTGAGGCCAGCTCAGAGGTCACTAATCCAGGTAATGAGAGCCACAGACAATCTTCTAATATGTACAACCACACTTTAGCCAGTTCTTTAGATATCAGGGAGAGGGACTGATGGTGAAAAGGTCTCACAACAATACATTTATGATGTTTTTACCTTTAAGCAATACGGTTCTAGTTGAGAAGTGTGAAAAACCTGGCAAGAGATGCACCGTTAGAAATAAAAACAATAAGATAATCAGTGTTATTTATGATTGGACGAAACAGATCCCTGGCCCGTGTCAAGGCAGCACAGAGACACACGGGACAAACTGATTGGAATGCTTGTATGATTGTGTTGAAAATACTTTTCTTGTAAAGTGCCTTGAGATTACATCTTAAGTTTGACATCAGCATTGGACAAATACCTTTTTTTCCCTCTGATTTTCTTTCTGTCAATTCCTGAAATTAAATAAGACTTTATAAACCTAGAAAAAAGGTTGAAATTATATACCTGACTGGAGATTGGATTGAATTTTTGTGAATGAAATAGTATAAGCAGACATAGCCAGAGTAGGAAACACTACAAACACCTGAAAGAAAACAGGGTAAATGTTTACAGACCTGTAACTTTTTCTGTAACGGCGCATTCACGCTGCACGCTTTTTGAGCGTCAAATGACGCTCACAAAGCGCACACCTACAACTACATATTTTTAGGCTGAAACTTTCAAAGTGTGTGTTTCAAACCATGGCGGATTGGGGTTGGCTAAACAACGATGACATCAGGCGACATCACTACGGTGAGACGTTCAGATTGGTTGGATGCACCGCATAAAGAGCGTCAAAAGTTCAGCTAGCTGAACTTCTGTGTTGCTAGCTTTTGCCGTGTAACACCTGACTAGCAGGAAAGGTTTCGGCACAGAACCTCCAATGACCTCAACCATAGACTTTACATGTAATCTTGAAGCTCTTGACGTTGACGTTTGGGGCGGTGTGAACACGCAGTAGGAGACTACACTGTCCTCCACTCGTTACCTGTATTAATAGCCCCTGTTTGAACTCGTTATCAGTATCAGAGACAGCTGTCCACAACCTCAAACAGTCACAAACAAACCCAACTAACGTCAAGAGTTGTCAAAGGACAAGAGAAACAAAAATTGTAGACCTGCACCAGGCTGAGAAGACTGAATCTGCAATAGGTAAGCACCTCGGTGTGAAGAAATCAACTTTGGGAGCAATTATTAGAAAATGGAAGACAGGCAAGACCACTGATAATCTCCCTCAATCTGGGGCTCCACGCAAGATCTCACCCTGTGGGGTCAAAATGATTACAACAACGGTGAGGAAAAACTCACAAAACCAAATGACTCCCAAATGACCTGCAGACAGCTGGGACCAAAGTAACAAAAGCTACCAACAGTAACGCACTACGCTGCCAGGGACTCAAATCCTGCAGTGCCAGATGTGTCCCCCTGCTTAAGCCAGTACACGTCCAGGCCCGTCTAAAGTTAGCTAGAGTGCATCTGGTGGATCCAGAAGAGGATTGGGAGAATGTAATGTGGTCAGATGAAACCAAAAGAATACTTTTTTTCTTTAAAAACTCTACTTGTCGAGTTTGGAGGAGAATGAATGCTGAATTGCATCCGAAGAACATCATAACTAACTTGAAGCATGGGGATGGAAACATCATGCTTTGGGGCTGACAACTGAGCCGTGTAAAGGAAAGAATGAGCCCGTGTATCACGACATTTTGAGGGAAAAACTCCTTCCATCAGCAAGGGCGTGGCTGGGCCCTTCAGCATCACAACGATCCCAAACACACCGCCCCGGTAATGAAAGGAGTAGCTTCTTGAAAAGCATTTCAAGCTCCTGGAGTGGCCTATTCAGTCTCCAGATCTCAAACCCACAGAAAATCTTTGGAGTGAATTGAAACTCTGTGTTGAACAGCGACAACCCCAAAACATTACTGCTCTGGACAGTGTGTGTAAACTTACACAAAACGTTTAATCTCTGTCATCGCTAACAAACGGTATAAAACAAAGTATTGAAATGAACTTTTATTGACCAAAGTATTATATTCCACCATAATTTGCAATTAATTCCTTTAAAAATAAAATCAGACCATGTGATTTTACTCAAATTTTCTCATTTTGCCTCTGGTAGTCGAGGTATACCTGACATGAAAATTATAGGCCTCTCTCATCTCGTTAAAGGGACTGTATAATGCTATTTTACAGCTTTCAACTTCTGGGATAGACATATATATGCTAAAATGTTACCGTTGGTGTTATACAGTATTAATTTGTGCTAAACTTAACTTGGATACTGTAGTTAATGTTAGATCACAAAGTAAAACCGCTCGTTTGTCTTGGGCAGAACCGCAGCAGCTCGGACTGAGAGAAACAGTGCTAAGCTTCATCACAAAGAGTATTCTCACGAACAATTTGAAAAGCACGAAGTACCACAGTGAAACTCTGTTATATTAAGGGCTCAGATGTTTGTTTTTTACATTTTTTTGTGTGTAAAAAACAGTCAATAAAGCCCATTTCCGTTGCTAAATATCCAGGCTTTAGACAGAGCCCAAACCAACACAGCTGCGTCCACAAAGCAAATTTTTCCAGACCAGTATATAACAAAAGTCATGGGTGTTGTTTGCACCCGTTTACTTAACATTCTGAGATGCTAAAGATCAACTAATTAACCACACAATGCTGTTATAAGATAACACACAAGCAGCTTGATAAATGGCTAACACACATTAGCATTAGCATGTAGCTACTTACTTCTCTGTCCATCAGGCGTCTTTGTTCTTTGGTCCAGCTGCTGTTCTTTAGGAATGTAGAATAAAATCCTGTAATCCATGCAGCCAAACAGGCGTTTTCACAGAGAAAGTAAAGAAAAGTGTTTTAAGCTGCCCAAAAACCGAAGCAGCTCCTTCTCATATGAGCTATGAGAAGGAGGATGGTGTGTTTGGAAATCTACCAGGAGTAAGTCGCTCTGCTAGACCACTTCTTTCAACCAGTGATGTCACTAAATAAACACTCAGTCGATTTCTAGGAGAGGGAGGGGCAGCTCCTCAGAGACTCCGGTGGGGGGGGGGGGGGGTTTATGAGAAAATTAGATAACCAGATGGTTGAAAACTCCAAAAACGTGATTTTATCGTGATATAGGCCCTTTTAGAGGGAGAACGTGTAGAACTGATCGCTGACTAAATACTTTTTTGCCCTGCTGTATGTAGAGGTTTGGTTTCACATTATGTTGCTTATTTTTGATAAGCAAATAATTGCTGTATTGTTAAAAAAAAACAATTCAATTCAAAAATATTTTATTGATCCAAGAGGGAAAATAAGTGTTGCTGTAGCTCATATTAATTTTTCAAGGAGTTGTTCTAGATTAGGGCTGGTCGATATAGAAAAAGAGCGTATTGATCAAAAAATAGTCATACTGATCGGTATCTATAATTATTGATAAAAATGAAATAATGTAAAAAATATATTTTAAGTGCCTCCCCAGTCATTTTTTTATTATTCAATGAACTAATTTTAACTAAGAATTAAATTAATTACATTATTTAATTATTCTTCGACAGATATCTTGCACTGTTACACTCATTTTACACTGTTAACTGTGTTCAGGTCCAATAAAATACATTGCATTGAACTGCACAATTCACTTCTGTTTTCATTGTTCTTAATGAAAATTTGTTCGTAATAATTTATATAGGTGAAATTAATAGCCAAATATAATTATTAATAAAATTGATTAATTGATTAATCGATTAATCGTAAAAGATAATAGACAGATTAATCAAGTATGAAAATAAAATTTGTTTGTAATAATTTATATAAATGAAACTAATAGCCAAATATAATTATTAATAAAATTGATTAATCATAAAAAAAACTAATAAACAGATTAATCGATTATGAAAATAATCGTTATTTGCAGCCCTACTTCCTATAGACGGGACGGGGGAGAAGTTTGTGTGTTGGTTGTGTCCGTCTGTGTGTGCAATGCTCTAAACGTCTGAAAATGTGGCTTAAATCCAAAATTTTGGTATCCGTCCTGTCAGTGCCCTCCGTGTCCAAACAGTGCGTAAGCTAAATCCTTAGTGTGCTTAAAGTGCCGCACATTTTTCTGCCACGTTCTTTTCTATAAATCCCAAACTTTGCGTATAAAGTTGCTTACGTCGTTTTCAGACACCGTTTTGTGCGTAAGCAAGATTTATAAATGAGACCCCAGATGAGTAATTGCGGATTTTGCACTTATGTGATTTAAAGGGATATTCCACCCCATAAATTTGAAATTTAGTCTGTTCCCATCTATCCCAGAGTTAGATTAGTGAGAAAAATAAAGAATCCGTGGTCACAAAAGTATAAAAAGTACAGAGAACAGATTTTATTTTAAATATATGTACCCAAAAACCAAGGTACAGTACAGTTATTGAAAATAAAGTGGCCCATTCAGAATAGAATGTGCTGCGGAGTAGGATAAAATAAAAAACATCTGTCTAAATAAACTAACAGGAACTGGGTTGTTTTTTTCTCTAGACCTAAAGTCACGGTCTTTCAAATGCCTAAACCTAAAAACGGATTATTCAACTGTACCTGAACCAATTTAAAATTTGAATCCAACTCGCTTAAATTAACCCGTGCCGAAACTTTTGTTTCTTACCCTAAAGTTCACAGGAGAACAAACAACATTGATTTTAAGGCCTAAAGCTAAAAAATACAGATTTTTGAATGTTGCCCTTATGTTTAAAAAATTTTAATGTATTAAAAGGAGCTAATAAGAAGAAGGAGGTGTTCCCGTTTACAAACCAAAAACGCCCCTTGATACTGGCCCACAGCATCACCATCCACAATGACTCGTTGATATACTGTGATGATATGAGTTACAGCAACATTTAATTTCCTTTTAGGATAAATACACTCACAGGGCATTTTTTTTATTAGGCACAACTGCTCGTTAATGCAAGTTTCTAATCAGCCATTAACATGGCGACAACTCCATGTTTTTAGGCATGTAGACATGGTCAAGACGATCTGCTTCAGTTCAAACCGAGCATCTGAATGGAGAAGAAATGTGATTTAAGTGACTTTGAACGTGGCATGGTTCATGGTGGTGGCTCTAAGGTCTACAGAGAACGGTCCGGAAAAGGGAAAATATCCAGTGAGCGACAGTTCTGTGGGCCAGAAGTTGATGCCAGAGGTCAGAGGAGAATGGCCAGACTGGTCCGAGGTGACAGAAAGGCATCAGTAACTCAAATAACCACTCGTTACAACCAAGGTATGCAGAAGAGCATCTCTGAACGTGCAAAACGTTAAACCTTGAGGCAGATGGGCTACAGCAGCAGAAGACGACACCGGGTGCCACTCTTGTCAGCTAAGAACAGGAAACTGAGGCTGCAAAGACGGGCTCACTAAAATTGGACAATAGAAGATTGGAAAAATGTTGCCTGGTCCGTTGAGTCTCGATGCCTGGCATTTTCATGGCACATTTTGGGCCCCTTAGTACCAATTGACCATCGTTGCAACGCCACAGCGTACGTGAGTGTTGTTGCTGACCATGCCCATCCCTTTATGACCACAGTGTACCAGTCTTCTGATGGCTACTTCCAGCAGGTTGATGGACCGTGTCATAAAGCTGGAATCGTCTCAGACTGGTTTTCTTGAACATGACAATGAGTTCACCGTAGTCAAATGGCCTCCACAGTCACAAGATCTCAATCCAATAAAGCACCTTTGGGATGTAGTGGAACGGCAGACAACATATCTGCAGTAACTGTCTGATGCTATCATATCAATATGGACCAAAATCTCTGAGGAATGTTGTACCTGTACCATTTCGAATCTGTGCTATGAAGGATTAAGGCAGTTCTGAAGGCAAAAGGGGGTCCAAACCCTGTGCTAGCCCTGTAACTAATAAAGTAGCCTGTGGGTGTGTATTATTTTACTGAATTTGAATTAAATACTTTGTGAGAATGTTTTAAATTTTGCATATTTTTTATAAGTAGCATCCTGTTTCAACTGACCGGATATAATCCTGTTCCTACTCTCATTTTCTTAGTTTTTTTTTCTTTTTTTGTAGTTTATAATTAGGTCATATTTTCTTCCTTCGTTGAGGAATTTATTTTATTTTACTTAAATGGTCTTTATGCAATTTTTGTACATTTTATTCCCTACCGAAGACTTCTCACCAAAGAGTTCTCCACGCGCAGATTTATAGGTGTTTTTAATCTGAACACACTTCAACCATAGCATATATTAAAGTACCAGAACTGATTATGTTTTATTATGCTAACCAACACCTCCGGTTTCGCTCCGGATCCTGCTTTGCTGCGTTACGCGGGTATAAAACACCTCGCCGGTGATAGTAATATAACGAAACCCCGCATCAATAAATCAGTATTGAGCTCAAGTCAGCAGCGTTGCCCTTTGTATTCCTTCTTTAGCCCTGGTGGTCGTTAGCTTACCCGGTGGTGATGATGGTGATGGTGTCGGGGAACAGGCTTTGACGTCAACTCAACCGCAGCGTCTCTCCGGCGGCTCTGTCACGCCAAACATCCGCGGTCACGGTGAAGGGGGGAAAGTGGGTAAGCCTCGTCCGCGTTCATTCATCTACAGACTGGTGTTTGGTTTTCCCAGCTCTGCTGACCTCTGTTGTGACGTTACGTTCAGTTTCCGCGGTGACGTCGAGAGCTCTCTACCGGTTGATTTTGCTGGCTGTGTCGCCATCAAGCGGTCAAAAAAATGTACTACAATAATTTTGAAAAAAAGCAGAAAAATGCAAACAGTTTTTTTTCTTTTATTTAATTCAGCAAAATTAAATACATACGCCCTGTTTTTCTGAATTAACGAGATATGTTTTTTAAAAATAAATACCGCTCTGTTTTTATGAATTAATGAGATAAGTGTTAAAAATAAATACCGCTCTGTTCTTTCTGAGCAGAGATGAAAATAAAACCTGACTCCCAACTCATAGCACTTTTTTTGTGTGGTAGAAGTATCGGCATTGGTACTCGGAATCTGTAAATACTCTGATCCAAGTATCGGTAAGGTATCGGTTTAGAAAAAAGTGGTATCGTTGCATCTCTATTTTTAACCAATTGACTCTAAAAGAACCAATTAACGCTTCAAAATCTAAAGCTTTGACCCCTCCCTTATCATAATCTTTGATTAGCTGACGCCTCTGTAAATAGGGAGTTTTGTTCCTCCAGAGAAATATAAAAATAATTGAATTAGCCTTTTTTTAATATTTATGTCAGCGATAACATGACATGGGTAGATTGATTTGGACACCCTTTAGATGAAAGAACTCATCCAAACGCTTTGCAATATTAACCTCTTGTCTCTCAGCAACATCTTTGGTTATACCCAGATATGTAATCTCAGACTTAACTGTAATGGAGGCAATAGATGCTTCAGAGCAGAAGTGGGTTGGGAGCAGGTTACATCTTTTAATATTGAGAAACAGACCAGAAGCATTACAAAAAATTTATATAGATTTTGGAGTTACATCAACCATGGATTTATCTTCTGGAAAAATGGTGGTGTCGTCAGCATATTGGTTTATTTTAAATTCTCTATCCAAGATTCGAATACCATGTAAATGTGGGTGTTTTTGTGATTAACAAACTAAGCATTTGTGTTGTCAAAAAGTAGAGGTCATAACTGTGCCAAGAGATACGGCACTAGTTATATCGGTGTAAAACATTTTAGAAAAATACAAACTCTCATCGAAACTGAACAAAACGCCAAAGGGCGTACCATACACTCAACACCATGAGATCTTCAACAATTCTTACTTTTACAGAGCAGATATAGTTAAATAATTACGTTGCTCTCCAATGTAATTGAACGCCACACAACATCAGGTGGTTCTTTTAATTGGATTATTTTTTGTTCTAGTTTGAAATAACTTTCTTTTTTTTATTGAATAATAAAGACACAAATGTCCTACCTGTAATAACGCCCAAGCACAACACAATGTTTAGACTTTCAGCAAAGAAAACCTTTTCAATCAAAGAAAATACTTGTTCAGATGCATTTTTTTTGATTCTCAACTATATTTTTTGCATTCAAAACCTTTGTTTTCTTTGATCGAAAAAGTTTTTGGGTGTTTTTTGGATTGAAGTGGAGCTTTTATTGATTGAAAATGTATTTTTTTATTGTATAATAAAGACACAAACCTACCTTCATACGGTCTACCCCCAGACACAGTACTCCAAACTGCATCACATCCATGTACTATCACAATAGAGATTTTTTATATTTAATTATCATCCATAGAATTCAATAAATTCACCCCACAGATGCACATTTACCTAATTTTTTTACATGCTTTTTGTTCTCGTAAATTTAGCTCTCCTCTTAACTCATGACCTCCCCTTCCTTTCAGAATTGTTTTTATATTAATTGATTATTACTTGCTCTGCACATTATTTAACCGGTTTTAATTTTACAACATCCACAAATGTAACAATATTTGACTGAAAATAATGAGTTTATATGCTCCAGATATCCCATTTTATGAATTATTCTTTTTGCTGTCTTATTGTAATGTACAAAGTGGCTGCGATGTGCATTTGTACGTTACTTAAACATTCCATCAACATTCCAAACATTCCTGTTAAATTGAAATCATAATTATTAATATATCTGAGAAACAAAATCCATATAAGCACTTTATATGCTGTGGACACTGAGGGTCTCCAGTAGCAGTCAGTGTTGCGATAAAATCTGAATAGGCCTTTTCATGGGAATTAGGGCGATTCGTCGAGTTACTCGATTTACTCGATTTACTCGATTCCAAAAATTGCTCAAGGCAAAAACTCTGCCTCGAAGCCTTGTTATATGCCTATGACGCGCAGTTATCTAATTGTTCCACACAGATAGTAGCTTTGTTCACACCTGTGCGAAGCACAACAAGTACATTTTGAATTTATTTGGCGCAATAGCGGCGAGTAAAGATGCCCATAAACGGCAGAAAATGTTTAAAGTTTGGGATGGTTGCATTCTATAAAAAGAAGCAAACATGCTGTTTCACCAAGCGTCGCTAAAACCAGGTAACGTAACCTAAAGCCTGTATGCATTGATGTTCGCTCATTTTAATACTGTATTTGTAGCGATGTCATGATGCAGTTTGACTAGATACGATGTTTCACGTTCGATATTCACGTTCAATAGATATTTTTCTATTTGTCGGCAAAAAAAACAAATATTTTTTTAAAACTCCGGCCAAAGTGGAGAACTGAGTTTTCTCTGTTTTCGGTATTTGCGTGTCGGACGGATGAGAACAATAACGTCACTATCTGTGACAAAAAAAATGCTTCAACATTTAAAATCAGCAAACTTAATGCTGCGCTGCGACCGAAGAAAGAAAAGAAAAAAACAAAATTTCTCCTGACACAGAGACTCCTGTGTGTTTTAGAATGATTACTGAGTGACCATTGGCAGGGGCGTATCCAGGAGGTGAATAAAGAGGGGCTAAAAGGGCCCCAGGGTGGGTCTGGGACTGTAGCACCAAAATAAAAGCAGAGATGTTCTTCTAGTGGGGACCCAATCTGAGCTGCTCACATTTTAGAGTTTTAAACTGTTAAAAGGTCATTTAAAGTTGTTTGTTTTGCTAGGGTTTATGTGACAACGTCGTCTCAAACTCTGCTTGCTTTTCAAACAATTTAAGTGATTGGCGAAAAATAAAAATCACTAAAACATTGCAACTTAAAAAAAAAAAAGTGGATGGACCGTTTAGTTTATTAACTTATATCATTGCAGCTGACTGTTATTCAGTCAAATAAATAAATGCTGCAGATGGGCTTAGTTTTGGAGCCAAATTTTGGAGTTCTCTGTTTATTTAAGAGATAAAAGGCAAATGCTTGATAATTTTACAGACACAAAATGTTCGTTATGCATGATTTGTTCTGGTTGTTTGAAAAAGTTTTTTTTAAATCATATTAATCGAATCGATAAAGTGCTAGATTAATCTATTTTAAAAAAAGATAGCTGCAGCCCTAATGAGAATCCATGCATTATTTCTATTAAAGGGATAATCCACCCCTACGTAAAAAATGTGTCTGCTGCAATATTCCTAAGTGTGAGAAAATAGCATTTCGTAACCAGCCCAGTAATTCCCCAGTGAATGGAAACTACTAACAGCAGTTCCCATTCACTTACATTGGTTTATGCTAGGCTAAGGCAAACAGGTAACTTAACCAAATAACCTCTCGTGTAACTAGAGGGAGACTAGATGAAAGGCCTTTTCTCTGATGCATAAGGATCTCTTGTGCCATGTATTTAAGTACTTCATTATTTAATCCATATAACCTTAAATTATTTTTTGTAACAGCCTCTAACTAAAGGCTGTTGTTGTATTACTCCTGACACGCAAACGCACAGTTTTCAGTTAGCAGACGTGACGTTCCAGAGCAGCATGTCCCGAACGTCACCCAAGCACTGCTAACCCACCTCATTTGCTTTTGCTGCTCCTCTTTGCATATGGTTGGAAAGCCAAGCCAGGCAGCAACACAGTAGGGCGGCTGTAGCTCAGTGGAACATTTGTCAGCCCCCGACCTGGAAAGTGTGGTTTAGATTCCTGCTTTCGCTTGCTACATGTCATCGTGTCCTCGAGCGAGACGCATTTGTTTTGTTTTGTCATTTGTTCCTTGCCTATAACTTTGGATTTTATTGCTGTGTTGTTGAAAGTGTGCTACACAAATTAAGCTGCCTTGCTCTGCATCTTGGATTTCTTTATGAATCCCTTGTGATATTTCCTCTATGGCCCTGGTCATCCTTCCCTGCTTTAGTTTTTGTAAGTTTTTTAGGTTTTGTTAATAAATCCCCATCACAAATCATTACATCTTTGGCAATAGATATAGCTTTTTTCGTACACTCTCCAATCCTTCATCCTGCAAAATGTACGTTTCAGTGAAGAGGCTATCCTTCTTTCATACATTTCCAAACTCTTTCTTCACTGCTTTGGTGCATTGGACTCCGGGTGCTTGAATTCATCTCGCTTGAGTAGCTCTGTGACTTGTAGCCTCATCATAATACACTGTTTCATCTTCTACGGAATTACAGCAATTAAAAAGGATCAGTTTGATACATCATCTGGCCTTAATTGTCATAGGAAAAAAAAACTCACGTTACCCACTACGTATTGAATATGTAGCTGCCATTGAGAAAGTGGATAACAAACTGCGATTATTATTAATGCGGTGAATTAATGAATATATGATGGCATCCAGCGTTACAGAGGATGGTGGTATAAAATAATCTTGGAAGTAGACAAAAAAAAACAGAGGGCTCGTCCGGGATTTGAACCCGGGACCTCTCGCACCCAAAGCGAGAATCATACCCCTAGACCAACGAGCCACGCTTATGACCGTGAGAACATAGCTATTAAACGAATAACCCAGCGGTATGTGGAATTCCAAGGGTGTGGATGCGCATGCGTGAAACTAAATATACGATGCCAAAAAAAAATTTTTTCTACATTTAACACATGAACATGGTGATTTCATTACGTATTATACGTTTGGGATTTGATGAAAAAAAATTATTTAGAAAATTATTAACGTCCTCCGATGACGTATGGTTACGAGGGGGAAGTTGTTTAAAGTACGGAAGTGAAGCGGTACAGTAGTGCTGTTGTTGTAGAAGCCGAACGTAGAGAATCAAATTTAGGAGTCCTTTTAAGACGTTCGCGGTTAATTTATTTTAAATCTTTTTGCTTTATGTAGATTTCTGGTTCCCTCACGTTCTCGGGTAGACCAGGTAAGAACAGAAACAAGCCTCGTTTCTTTTCTCTAATTGTTTCTTTCCTGGTTAAGCCGTCGGTAAAGTTGGCGTTAGCAAAGTTAGCATGGCTAACACGACGTCTTTCGGTAACATTAGTAACCTCCTCCACCTCAGGGACACGGGTCGATACAAAGATGAGGTTGTGCAAGGCGAATCATATCTTTATGGCTGCCCCGTATTGATCTGTCATTGTGCCAGCATTTTTCCAGAAGAGTGGAAAATATAGTATTTGACTGTTCTGGAAAGTTTTATTACTAACCCGCCTTTGTTATGAGCAGATATTGAAATAAATAAGACTTTATTCATCTCAAATGGAAAATAAGTGCTGTCCTTACTCGTATATTCCAAATATCTTCAAAGAGTTTTGGTGGAAGGTGAATCTGTGGACAGGATCTCCAGTAGAAGTTAGTTTCGCAACAAATCTAAAGAAGCCTCTGACTGAAGATACTGTTTCTGAATGACAGAATCATGACAACCCTGTATGACACGCTAACAGCTAAATGTCTGGGCAGCAGAGACGAGACAACATAGCAACACATCATGGATGACACAGTCAGTTTTTGGCAAGCACTGCAAATCCACCTCATTTTCTTTTGTCATCTGGTTAGCGGAGCAGAGAGAAGTTGAGGAATGGGATGTGATCATTTCCCCTTATGATTGATAGGAGAAAAGGTTTGAACTTCCTCCACTTCCTCTCCCTGCTCTTTGGTTCCTGCATCCATGAAGCCTGGTTGTCAGCTCCTCTTGGGTTTGTTGTTGATGTTCAGGTACAATTTATGCTAAAAGATGCTTATCTTTAATCAGCTGCTCCTGCTTCTAAAAAACAAGACAAAAAAATAGCTTTTTGCCACGATTATGCATCATAACGGCTGTCCGAAAGTCAAAAAGCGAGAACAAAAGTCGAGCAGCATCCAAGGTAGAGGAAAGGCCAAAAAAGAACGAATCAAAAGACAGCTGCTGACTTTTTTCTGTTTTCATCTCTACTATTCTCTTTTTTTTTACAGTTTATATGTCTGAATATGTTTAAGTGACTTTTAATGTACAATATCATTAAAGGAAGAGTTACACGCTTCAGTTATAATGTAATTTAAATGTACACTTTTTTTAGTGCGGATTTTGTTCCAACAACGGTTAATTTAAAAAAAAAACCATAATAGTGGAAGCAGAAATTTGATAGTAATAAATGTATAAAAGAATTACCAATGTGAAATGCACAATCCCATTAATTTCATCCACTCCCAGTTTTAATTTGGGTATTTTGAAAAAGATAAATAATTTCCCGGTTTGATTTAAAGGCCCCGGACAGCGGGCGAGAGTCGTATTTACACCAAAACATTTGTGCTCGTGTTAACCTGGATATTCCACGTTTACAGGTGCAAGTCAGAAAATCAGACAACACTGAAACTGAAACTCATTCATAGTTAATTTCATTATGCAAGCGTATGTTTCCATGCGTTTGAATGCTTGTGGGTTACACTCAATAAAACCGACGTTCTGTTCTTGACACAGAAAAACAGAGTAGTGTTGTTTGTGTATATATATATATATATATATATATATATATATAATATGGTCGTAATTGGCTGTTATGATCTGGGTTAGCGGGAGCATGTAGATATTAATTAGAAGAGGCCCTAGGATTGAGCCCTGGGGAACCCCACATGTGATTCCTGTCTGTTCCAATGAAAAGTTTCCTATTGACAAAAAACAATTTCCTAATCTTAAGGTAATACTCAAACCTACCAGTCGTTCCAGTAGTAAATCGTGATTAACAGCGTCAAATGCTGCCCTTGAGGTCTAATACAACCAGTACTACGGCCTGTTGTAGCTGCTCAGATTCTGGATTTAGTCCTCATTTGGGACCTTAGGTTAGCGCTGGAACGTAGGCAGACCTAGAGGTGGCGTTTCGACCCCAACCCGGAGGGAGGAGTCCACCTCCTCAGGTTCAGAGGAGCCAGCATTCCTTGGAGTTCACCTCAGTAGAAGGAAGCCCTAAAATAGTTTAAAAACATGTGTCTAGTGGTGCTAGGAGTGCTTTTATTGCTGCTTAGGCTGGTTGCCCCCCAGCTCCTTTTATTTCTGCCACACCCACTAATGCTGAACTCCTAACATCTTGTGTCAACACAGCGCCTGCTGACAGAAGAGGGCGTGGTCCCCTATAGGCGATGTGGAAAAACATTAAAGCATGATATTTTTCATATCAGTCATTATCGATATTTATCATGATAGGACATAAATCACTATTTTTGTCCATATTTCACATTGTCTGGGACTATTTAGATGTATCAGAGGGTTTTTTATTATTTTAAGATTTATATGCCTGATTTAATTTAAACATCATCTGACATTATACAGCTGTTTGACAAAATTAAAATAGGTTAGGGCTTGGTGATATGGATCAAAAATAAAGTAGTTAGATTTTTTTCTTGCCAAATTGGATTTTCGATATTGATATATATAGATATTTTTTATCTTCACTTTTGATTCTCCAAAAGAAATTAGAAATTACACAAAGTACGTTTTCAAATCTGCTTTTATTTTAGTCATCACTTCTCAGGGTTGACCTGAATTTGTAGTCCAGATAAATAGATGCTGTAAAACAAGATGGCAGACTCTGGACTAGGGGTGAAATGATCCGACTTTTTTCAAATCGATACCGATAATTGGATCTGACTACCTGCCGATACTTTGTACCAATGCCGATCCTACAATCGCACAAAAAGATGCAATGAATAGGCAGACAGGTTTTATTTTTCTTCTGATAGTTACAACAAATTATGGTAAATTAGATTAAAAAAAATAATAATAAAAATGACCACAAATGAAAAAAATATTTGGTAACCCCCCTTTTTTTTCCTTCTTTTTAAAAAAAATCGTGTCCTTTTCTGTGTTCAATGTCCGGTAGTGGCCAAATTAACTATATCTTCTTTAAAATATCATGGCTTCTTGCTATTGAACGGCTTCAAGCAGCCTTTTAATTGAGTGTTTGATTCCCACTCCTTTTTGTATTTCTTAGTCCAGTTTGAACTCAGAAGTGACCAGATGAGGTGAGGAAATGACGGAGGGCTGAGTGAAATCGGTGGTTTTATTGTGCAGTCGTTTATTTCAGGCAGAAAATATTTTACATCGGAGTACAGGAGGGAATACGCGGCGGCTTCAAGCAACAACTCAGCAGGGTTAGTAGTATCTGGTGGGACATGGGTGGGGGGAGCTGTTGAGCTATAAGGGCTCTGCAGCTCCGTTCCTGCAGTAACAAACATAGTGCTCCACTTTAGAGTCTAGGTATCCGATAACACCATAAAAAGTCACTTTATTTGTCACTATTCGCATTTTTCTGAAAAACAGTCGGTAGATGAGTCTAAACTCTTGCTAAATATGGCTACACTGTAGCTTCGTTAGCAGCACTTTCCCCCTCTGTAACGTGACTGTGCATAGACACGTGACTCACGGCAATGCTAATTTCTTAAAGGGGCAGTAGCACCGCTAAACTAAAACACATCTTCTAATTTTTTAAAAAATTTTTTTACATACCGAATTTGCTGGCTATGGCAAAATGACGTGGTTAACAGTCATAAATTTCAGTATCAGTACATTTTAGGTACATTTTAGGCAAGCCCTACTGATACGTGTACACCAGAACGGTATCGGTGCATCTCTACTTTGAACTATGGGAACCTAAGAGGTGCATCTGTGAATTTTTGTCCTTGATGTTCCAAAAATGTCAATCTTCACAAAGTTGAAACTTGATTAATTGAAAATTCATTAAATCGATGTAAATGACGTCTTGCCCAACCCTCACATCAGTCCATTTTTGTAATGTAGTCGGTGTTATATCTCTTTCACTTACTATTAGGGGTGTCACGATCTCGATTTTGTAGGGTTCGGGTTACAACCTTGCGCATTCAAATCCCTTCTCACATTTTTACATTCTGTGTGTCCCACTCGGACTCCATAGCAACAGTTAGCAAGTGACAGTCTATTTACTCAGATTTCCTCATCACAAGGAACCACCCATATTGCATTTTCCCTAACAAGTAACTCTAACCAGTTCTCATACAACTCCCAGCAACACCTAGTAACATATTAACTGCCTGTGTCACATCCCCTGTGATCAGAGCGCAGGTCTAAAGAGCACATTAGCTGACAGTAGCTTATAGCTAAAGCTACAGTTACACCATAGCTAGGACAGATGGAGCAGCGGGAGCGGAGCTAAAGCCGTTCCTTCTACTCTTAAATGTCTGCTGAAGAAATGTTTGAGTTTCCAAAGAGTTAAGTCCACATTTGGCATTGTAAGCAAAAGGACCTCTGTTAGCTGCATTTTGATCGGTCCTATAAGCTATCTGGAGCACTGCGTCCCTCAGGTCGTTTTGCAGTAACTAAAAAGAGTCACTAGATTGCAGCCACCCTCTGTTACTAATAATTTATGTTATTTAAACAACAACTGTTACGCTTTTATTGTAAAAAAACTGTTTCCATTCGACTATTAATGCCTAACGTGATACATTACACAAGAATTATATAAATTGCATCAGTTTTGTCTTTAAAAAAAAGATTTACTTAAGATTTACGACGACAACAAAAAAATTGAGAATAAAATCGTGACCCTAAAATCGAATCGAGGATTTGGGGAATCGTGACACCCCTATTTACTATGTAGACTTTTTTTTGAATGAACCTCTCCACACTGTCTGGTCCCCTAAGTAAGATGTGTAAAAGGTTTTAACGAGATATTTTACACACACATAAAGTCACTATAAGGATATTTGGATCTCGTTGAAACCAAAATGTGTTCTTGTTGTTTTAAAAAAAGAAAGAAACGTGCTAATAGTATAACAGAAACAGTGATCTGTGTATGCTCAAAGGCACAGTGTGTAATTTTCGGCCAGTAGGGGGCAGTGCATACCTAAATTATCAGAAGCATGCGGTATCTGTGTCTTCGAGTAAAAAACTCAACAACAGAGGTCCAATTAGTGCTGTTTTCAAACGCTCAATTCCCTGAGAATTATCTATTTGCAGCAACATGACGAGCACATCAGTCTCTCTTTCATTGCTTGGAACTAGCCAAGAGGTAAAAATGTATTTATGGCGAAACTTTTTTGCATTTTGAGGGGAATCAATGTTTTAATAGCGGGCGTGTTCCGTGCGCTTTGTCTGTCCGGGCTCTTGTAGAAGTAAAGACGTCATCTAATATGGTTCCCCCCTATGTATTTTAAAACTGATTTTTAAAGTCATATTTTACACTATCGCCAATATTTTGCAATTAATGTGCTTTTTATTGTTATTACATAATATTTTAATGGCTATTTTCAAATATGTACTGCAGAAACTACACACTGTCACTTTAAGTATCTCAGAAACACGGGGAGAGCCAGAGGGAGCTATTTTATACCATTTCAATAAGCTGAAATCTGTCAGAGGAACATATTTTTATTTCTCACATCAGAACAACTTCAATAAGGTTTAAAATGTCATTTAAAGAGAGAATTTGTTGTGCAAATGCATTAAAAAAGTTATTAAATTATTCTTCTAAAATGATGAAACACAAAAATACAAAAATTCTCACAACAAAAATATATTTTGAATTGAATAAAATCTAAATGTTATGAAAATAAAGTTCAAAATTGTCTGGTTTCCTGGTTACTTATTTATACGTTTTAATATCGTCCAAAAAGAAACCTGCATATATTTGGATTAAAAGTTCTTTAAGGGTTCTTTTTCCGTGAAATGAAAACAAAGAAACTTTAAACTTCCAATATCCAGCGTGAAGAGAAACACTGAACATCAGTATCTGTACAAAGCATGGAGGCACAGCTTGATGACCTCATCAAAATGTTCAACCGCGGTTATGGATCAAAATCTTTACCTTTGGCTAAATTTATATCATTTCTACCTTATAACTTATATTTCCCACTACTAGTGTGGAGTATTCTTTTTTTTTTTTTTTTTTTTAACCACACTGTTTTTTCCTGTTATTTTAATGAATAGTGTCATATTCTGTTTATATATTTGTATCTTGTAGCTGTTAGGCCTGAATTTCCCCAGTGTGGGACGATAGAAGGACGTTTCCACTCTGTTCTGTTGTCGCATATCGCACGTTTCCTTAATATCGTGCAGCCCAAACGTTAAAGCTTTCAAATTTAAAACGGATACTACCAAATATTTCCTCCAAGCTGCTCTGTGCGAGTGCAGAAGTTGCAGTAATGCCATGAATTGTGCAGCTCCGCTTTCGCATATTGCCCCTGCACGTCCGCTGCAGATGACTCGCATGAATGAGCAAGCTCTTCACCACTGAGAAAACAATGTTGTGATGACTAAGTGTAACATCCAACTTCTCTCTCTCTCTCTCTGTTTCTCTTTTTAAAAGTGTTTGCATTCCCTGCAAAGCTAAAGAAAAAAAATGTACAAATGAAAGGGACACAGAAAGTATCTGGGGTTTTTTTGGGTTGTTTTTGTTACTTTTTAATCAAGGAATTTAATCTGTAATTTGTCCGGCGTTTAGCTGTGTAGGATCTGAACCGGTGTTATCAGTGCACATTTTTTATGACCTGTTTCTCTGGTGCGTCAGGTTGAGCCGTTTACCGCGATGGCGGATCACACCGACGTCAGTCTGCAGCCGGAGGAGCGAGTCCGCGCTCTGACCAAGAAAGGCAGCTCCGTGGAGGTGAACGACGACGTGCCGCCGCGGCGCTACTTCCGTTCCGGGATGGAGATGATCCGGATGGCCCACATCTACACAGAGGAGGGCAACATCGAACACGCCTTCGTCCTTTACAATAAATATATCACGTGAGTCCCAAACTTGGCACATAAACCACATTCACCTGGATTTTGTTGGTGGGAAAAAAAATAAATAAAAAAAGTGTGGTTTTGTTTAAGAGCATCTTTAACCAAACACAAATAAAGATGTCCATCGGATTCTTTATGTCCCGTTTTAGGCTTTTTATCGAAAAACTTCCCAAACATCGGGATTACAAGACGGCAAACATTCCAGAGAAAAAGGACACAGTAAAGGTGCCCCAACTGTTTCGTGTTTAACCATTTTTCTAACAGCTTTTGCGTCTCTATTTTTCTTTGCCAACTCACGGCTTGACTTTGTGATTCCTCCACAGAAACTTAAGGATGTGGCGTTTCCTCAAGCGGAGGTTCTTAAACAAGCTCTCTTAAAAAGATTCGAACAAGAATATGCACAGTATCTGGTCAAAAAGGTAAGCTGAAGCCTCATTCCACCCGTTCTCTGCAGACTTGTAAAAGTAGTCATTCTACTGTAATGTCTTTTTTACGTTTTATCAGGTCGCAACTACAAACTTCAGCGTAATTTAAAGCAAGGCAGATTATTTGTGTTGAGCAATTCCACAATTTAAAGTTGTTGATTGGATGTAATCCTTTAATTGTCCCGCAAGGGGAAATTTGGTCGTAACAGCTGCAAGAAAAACAGGTTTACAAACGGAAGAGGACAAAGAACAGGAACGCATACAATTTTTACAGATAAAAATAGAAAAAAATATTGACATCATGTACAACAGTTACAAAAACAGAGTACTGTACAGTTATTGAGGTATTTAAAATATTTAGAAAGTTTTGAAAAGTACAGATTTTGCATTCAACTGTGCTTTAAAAAGTTATTTTATAAATTCCAGTAATTAGTATATATAGTCTGTGAAAGAATATTGTGCAAGTTTTAACAGTAGTGGTGTTGTTGGGTTGAGTAGTGCAATAAAGAGGAATGAATATATGAGTTTTTCAAGGTCCTGTTGCGACATTCGTCCTTTAATCATAGAAATGTTCTTCAGGTGATAGAAAGCTGACCTCGTTGTTGCCTTTATGTGACCCTGGAAGTTCAGGTCTGGGTCCATTATTACACCTGGATTTCAGTCCTGACCAGTAGTTTCTAGCTGAATTAACTGAAGCTGTGTGCTGGCTCTTGATCGTTCCTCTTTAGGTCCAAAAATAATTACTTTGGTTTTGTTTCGATTAACCTGGAGAAATTTATTCAATGATTTCTTCTATGAATGTGCATGTACACTCACCTAAAGGATTATTAGGATTATTAGGAACACCTGACAATTTCTCCTTAATGCAATTATCTAATCAACCAATCACATGGCAGTTGCTTCAATGCATTTAGGGGTGTGGTCCGGGTCAAGACAATGAATGGGAAAGAAAGGTGATTTAAGCAATTTGAGCGTTTGTGCCAGAAGGGCCGGTCTGAGTATTTCACAATCTGCTCAGTTACTGGGATTTTCACGCACAACCATTTCTAGGGTTTACAAAGAATGCAGTATGCGGCAGTCCTGTGGGCGAAAATGCCTTGTTAATGCTAGAGGTCAGAGGAGAATGGGCCGACTGATTCAAGCTGATAGAAGAGCGACTTTGACTGAAATAACCACTCGTTACAACCGAGGAATGCAGCAAAGCGTTTGTGAAGCCACAACCTTGAGGCGGATGGGCTACAACAGCAGAAGACCCAACTGGGTACCACTCATCTCCACTACAATTGAATTGAATTGAATAATCCTTTATTGTTCCACGAAGGGAAATTCAGTTTTACAGTACAACCTGTCCAAGATCATTACAAACAAACAGACAGTCAACAAACAGATCCAGGTCACTGTTGGGCAGTGCAGCCGCTTGTACGCGGCGTTCCCATGTATTCAGGAAAGAGTTACACACTCAACTGACTCTCAACACAGGTAATAGAAAAAAACCACACCAAAAACATAGAGAAGCACATATTTCAACGTTCACAATGATGGCATGAAGGACGGTTAGGCGGGTTCAGGAGCCCCTGGTCGACAATCTGCATGCAGCGCTCAACTCTAAGCACGCAGCCAGACCTGCCACCTGGGGGGGGCAGAAGAGCTTGGGAGACAGCGAGACATTGTGTGTGTGTGTCTGTGTCTGATCCATGTGAGTTTGTGTGTCAGTTTTTGCAAGAGGATACTCTGTTTACATTTTTCTTCACAGGTATTGATAACGGACCAAGTTGATGGTCTACATGAAGCCAAAACAATAATTATTTGGATAGCAGGGAGAGACAAAAAAAAAATTCCACTCTACCCTTCAGTCTGTCAGAGGTTTCTTTTATATTCTAATTCAACCAAATTAAAGTTCAGATTACTCCAATCGCTTCTGGAACTGTCTCCAATTTCGTAATTTGTTGCTCCATTTTGCGGCAGATCCAGTACATGCCCGTTCCAATCAGCAGGAACCCGATCCACATAAATCCAAATAGCCAGATATCTTCCATACAACCCGGATACCCTTTTCCGGTGCTTCGTAGAGTTGAGTAGATTTTTATCAATAGCATTCAGAGAACCAGCTGACCTTTTTCATCTTTCGTTTATTCAGTTTTGGTTCAGAGAAAAATGCAAAAAGACACTCCAGATAGAGGCACAGGACATAGAGCAGTCGGATGAGACACAGGAGGAGGAGGGAGAGAAAACGAGTGCGTCCTCGCCGAGAGCCAGAAGAGAGACAAATAGGAAAAAGTGGCAACAATTTGCACGATCTCACCAAAATTGGACAGTTGAAGACTGGAAACATGTTGCCTGGTCAGATGCGTCTCGATTTCTGTTGAGACATTCAAATGGTAGAGTCAGAATTTGTCGTAAACAGAATGAGAACATGGATCCATCATGCCTTGTTACCACTCTGCAGGGCTGATGGTGGTGGTGTAATGGTGTGGGGGATGTTTTATTGGCACACTTTAGGCCCCTTGCTGCCGATTGGACATCGTTTAAATGCCACGGGCTACCTGAACATTGTTTCTGACCATGTCCATCCCTTCATGACCACCATGTACCCATCCTCTGATGGCTACTTCCAGCAGGATAACACACCATGTCATAAAGCTCCAATCATTTCTAATTGGTTTCTTGAACATGACGATGAGTTCACTGTACTACAGTAAACGTAGTGGATTGGAGGATGGATGGAGGGTGATGCTAGAGTTGAGAACATGGTGGATGTCGATGGGACTGCTGGGCCGTAGCTGCAGTAAGGTCGTTTAAATCAAAGTGTAGTCTTGTGTTTTAAATGGACCGTTGAATCTCACAGATACTCCCCATTTAATCTGACTTGAGTCAGGGGTTAAAATTTCAGTCTGTGTTTGTGTCTGCAGAAAGCGGAAGAGGAGGCCCTGGCGCGGGAACAGTCCAGGCAGCGTGCGCTGGACGCCGAGCGGGAACGCGTGTTGGAGATGCAGCGGCGCCAGCGGGAGCAGGAGCAGTTCAGTGCCTTCGAGGAGATGATCCGCCGCCAGGAGCTGGAGAAGGAGCGTCAGCGGGTGCTCCTGGAGTTCGCCACCCCGTCCACCCCTCCCTCCGACACTCCCCTTATTCCCGGCATCCAGGGTCCGCCGTCGGTGTCCCCCCTGAGCCCTGGGGATCCATCCAACGGCACCAACAGCCACCAGAACTCTCAGCCGGCTGCTATTGCTGCCCCGCCCAGCTTCGACCGCTCGCTCAAACCTGGGTCTCTGGTCAGCCCGGGGAACAACAGTGAGTGAATGTGTTTTATATGTGTTCGAGCAGATTTCTTGATATGGTGACGCCCTGCGAAGTCTCCGAGCGTCTTAGGAGCCCGACCTTTTCATTCAGCTGCCGTTTTCCTCAATCCGTTTGGCTTTTCTGCAGATATGATGGTGGATGCCCTTCGGCAGCTGGCCGTTCCCGCTAAGGTGTGCCGGAACTTCCTGAGGCTGGCTGAGGCCAACACGAGTCGGGCCGTAGAAACCTGTGGCATCCTGTGCGGGAAACTGGTAAGTCTTCGGAAGAGCGCTTGCCTAAACGAGAATGAGGAAAGTGGTGGTCGTTATATCTCTCAGTGGGGAGATCGAATCATCAATCAGACAAAAAAAAAAGTTTCTGCGTCTTGCGAAAGTCTTCATAGCTTTTCTCCCCATTTTGCAATTAGATTTTATTGGGATTTTATACGATCTGCCAGCGCAAAGTTGTGCATAATTGAGATGCAGGTGGAAAATAAAATATTTGTTTTTATTCAGCATCCTTTACACAAATACTCCTAAAATGCCTTTAACTCTTTAAGCGCCATGGTCACAATATTGCGACAGGCAATTTAGCTACTTTTAATGAGCCACAGCTGCAGATATGACCGCTAATTTAATTACCACTTTACATCAGGAGATGGCGGATATCTGTAACTTTAATTTAAGCCACATGTTTTGGGTGTGTTGCCATGGAAACCTTAAATCAGCTTTTTGTGCAGCTCCGCAAGTGAGAGAGACGGCATGCAGCTGCTGGGTCACAGCATAGAGAGAGCGATATTTCGAAAGACAAAACTTACGATGCCGAGAAGTCTGAGTTCCCAACCGGGAAGCCATTTTGGTTGATTCAGATTCTGAAGATGAATATTTAACCTCTGATCAAGATGTTTAGTTGTCCATGGAGAAAGAAAGCAAAACTCAAACAGCAGCAGCAGCCGATCCTGTTCGCCATGGCGCTCCAAAACAGCAACAGGTGCTGTTCGTCACGTTCTCCCCCTGGGAGAAAGGGGTGTGATCGGGTAGCAGGAAAGTCATAACAACGCTAATTGTGACTAAAGAAGCAGGAATGTAAAAATCCGTGGAAATAGCGGCAGACGTGGGGGAAAAAAGACGGCTAATAAGCTGGTAAACAGCAGGAAAGTTCACGATGAGGAGTTATGAGAAAGAGTTTGGTGAAGAGCATTAATAGTGGATCAGACAATTTGATGAGCCTGTTGGTTATTTTGGAGATGGATCTGTAAAATTTTGAGCCTAGCAATTTCCTTTCTGTGGTTTTATGTAGTGAATAGACTAATGGAGCCTCATAACGGGGCAAATTAGCAGGTTTGTCCACCTGTTCTTGAAAAAAATGCCAATAAATACTAAAAAATACATATGTAGAAAAAACACAGGCCTATATAGAAAAATTAAAATCATAATATTCAAAATAAAGTAAGTTTTAAACAATGTAAAAAAGATTCCAAACCAGTATTGCCAATGCCTGATGACGTCATAATATGCAAATTAAATGTGTGGATTCGCTCCCATCACAAACTTTGGATCATGCTGAAGATTTTTCTCATTTACAGTGTACCTTTATCTATAACCATATTACATCTACAACATTTTGAGCTAGTGATATCAAAATTGAATATTTTGTAGAAAAGCCCCGGCCCCTAAAGAGTTAAGAAGTCAGCGTATAATAAATAGAGTAAACTTGTGTGTAATTTAAACTCAATATAAATTGGGGCACATGCTTTTGTATTCATTGGTTTGGTTCGGTACGCACGTTTATTGAATGAATCCAGCTGTTTTGTGCCTGAATACATGCAGAAATATGTATGTGCAGAACTGCAGCGCAACTTCAAAAAGTGAGGCCAAAACTGAAAGGACTCCCAGCTATCACTAAACTCTGCTGTTTGGGAACATTAATGCTTTCTCAGGCAGCTACAGTAGAAAAAGGAAGATTGACTGAACAGGAACTTTGTCAGGGAACAAATCTTTCAACGGTAATAAGGTCCATAACGCACTCTGAACTGAATTGAACGACTCACCTGAAACAATGTCGAGCTGAATGGAAACATCCCTGATACTGGAGAAAAAACAGCTGACGTATAAATGGCTACCAGTAGCATCCAGTCGGACCAAACTCCTTATTTTGAAGAAAATTAGGTCGGAAGAATCCCTGTTACTGAGAATAGATTTTCCCTAACAGCTTTCCATGCTACATCAAGTACTACTGGGAAAACCGGCTGTCGAGATATGAAAACCACTTCAAATTGATCTGAACATGTATTATTCTCGAATATGGGCAAATCAGTATTTAAACATTGCTAAACATGAACATTTGACTGTTTTTAAGTAGTTACAATTTCTTCTACTTTGGCTATGTCCGTTTGTACTTTTTTTTTTTTTTTTTTTTTTTTTTTTTTTACAAATTAAATAAATCCAAAATGTCTACTCATATTTATACTTAAAAAAAAAATTTAACAAAAAAATTTAAATAATTTCAGGAATTGAAACGAAGGAATCGAGGAAAAAAGGTTCTGTCTGTAATGTTGATCAAAGTAAAGAAAAAAAGTCATAACATACCATGCTATAGTTCATTTATAGAGCAAGTTTATGGAGCCATATCGGTATTGCGAGTGCGCATGCTCACGAATGTGGCTTGGATCCCAGTCACGGCTTTAGGACCCCAAACAAACCCCCGGCTCGACTTTAAATAGCGTATTCATGCGTGTGTTTTTGTGAATACGGAGCCTATTAAAGCCTCTTAAAGGCTGTTTTTGGCGGGATTTTCAAGTATACCCTGTACTCATTGTGTTGTGGTTGGCTGTAGAAACGGTAGTTACCAAATTAAACTGTGGAGAATGCAAAAAGGAAAGGCAAGGCAATTTTATTTATATAGCACACTTTAAACACAAGGCAATTCAAGGTGCTTTAAATGATTCAGTGATAATTATACCAAATACACTGATTACAGAAGCATGATTAGAGAAAAACTGAAACATATAGGTTTAACAGATAGACACAATCAATAAATAAGAAAAGATGATGTAAGGAACAAATTTATGCAATATAGATTAAAAACAGATAAAACATAAATTTATGCAGTATAGATTTAAAACAGATAAAAAATAAATTTATGCAATATAGAATAAAAACAGATAAAACCAATTAGGTTCAAAAGGAAATAAAATGAATAAGAATAAAAATTAAACCACAAGAATCAAATAGTGATCAGAAAGCGCAATTTAGGGCTCAAAGGCAGGAGTTTTAATCTTTGATTTAAAAGAACGCGTGTATTAATGATACAGACCCTTGTAATGAACCACCATTTATTTTATATACATAACATACAGAAAAGAAGGATCCGAATGGACGTGCGAGGTGGATAAACGAGGTAAGAAATGTGTGATTAAACATGTTTAATATTTTCTGTTGATCGTCTAGATCTAACGGTTTTAGTTTTGCTAGCATAGTCATTAGCACGCAGGCTTCGCATAGCCTACTGCTGGAAGTCGATGTGAAGGATTCATGTTTAGAGCATCACAGCGTTACCCGCGCTCTTACTGCTTCTAACAAGTAAAAATCCCATTCAAAAATACAAATTCTAAGAGTTTAAAAGCAAACGGAAGGCTAATAAGCTACGTGCTAACTGCTAGCCATAGCAAGAAATCCCTGCGATAGGATGATACGGCACATCTAGACTCCATGAGCTCTGGGATGAAAAAGTATCTCAGACCACTTCTGCATGACAACATTCCCTTCTTCCCAGCCGTCTACCAGCGTTTGCCAGCAAGCGGGTATAATCTGCCTGGAATAACTTTCCTCTTCTTTCGTTAAAACAATCAGTAGTTTCTGCAGTGTAGCTTCACACGCTGGCGCACATAGTTCTTTCTTATGCTTCGTGGACACGGACAGCCCTCTACGGCAAATATATGTAATTTATTTTGCTGTTACAGAGTTGGTTTTGCTCAGTAACGTTGCTTGGATGTAAAACTTTGGCTGACGGTGCCACAGAAACACATGGAGTGTTTGTGTGTTTTTTTATTTCAGCGTGCTGCTCTTTGTGTCTGTTGCAGACAAGAAACGCGTTCACTGTGACTCACGTCATCGTCCCGAAGCAGTGTGGCGGGCCGGACTATTGTGACACTGAAAACGAGGAGGAACTCTTCCTGATTCAGGACCAGTACGACCTCATCACCCTGGGGTGGATACATGTGAGTTTGGGTTTCAGTTTCATCTGTAAAACGGGAACGCTCTGAACGGCGTCTGAAGCCGCTGAGCTCCTCCAGTCTGAGCTTCACATGCAGGTTTGCTCAGTGGTGAGGAAGATGAAGATGATCTGATATATTAGCAGCATCTGAAAAGATCTCACACGTTTTCATGAAAAATAAATCTTTCTTTCGCTCCTATTTTCTTTCGTTCGTTCTTTATTACTTTCACTCTTTTCTTTCACTCTTTCTTTCTTTCACTCTTTCTTTCGCTCTTTCTTTCTTTCGCTCTTTCTTTTTCTCTTTTGCTCTTTCTTTCTTTGGTCTTTCTTTTGCTCTTTAGCTCTTTCTGTCACTCTTTCTTTCTTTTGCTCTTTCTTTCTTTCGCTCTCCTTCCTTCTTCCTCCCTTCCTTGCTTCCTGTCTCTCTTTCCTTCCTCTCCTACCTTCCTCCCTTGCTTCAGAGGGATTTTTTTTAAACCTGGACTTTATTTGTAGGAATTATTACATTCATTTACTCACCCAGACAAGTTTGGAGCCACTTTGAGTACTTTGGGAGAAGTTTATGTCGAGTCTTGATTAGTGCATATCCATATAATGGGAGTAAATCAGGGCAGGAGATTTGCCACCTGTAATAAGGCATTATCTGCCCCAAACCTCCTTCATTTAAACATTTTTTGTTATGAATAATTAGCGATATTCCCTGTGATTTCGGAACGTCTCAAAGGTGCTAAGGTGTTAGCTTTTGGGGTTTTTACAGGCTATAATGCAACCAATTCAAATTTACTCTAACCAGTGACGTAGCAGCCGCCGTCATTACAGCTGTAGTTTGTGGAAAAGGAGCCTGTGGAAGCTGAACTTAGTCCAATTGGTCATTCTGTTCAATTTGGAAACACGCAAACGTGAACCATGTTGATGTCTGCTGTAGCAAGTGCTGTCTAACCGAGCATCATAGAGCACACAGTGAAAGTCCAGCTCACACTACAACTGCGATGGAGCACAGCAGTGACGTCATTGAAATCATGTGATAGTGTAGTTGTATTACAGCCTCTAAATCAAACTGGAACATAAGTAGTAAACACTTCCGAGACTTTTTGAACTTGGAGGAGAGTATTGCTAAGTATTCATAACCGAACATGGTTAAATGAAGAAGTTTTGGGGCAGATAATGCCTTATTACAGGCGCCCATCATATGTATATACGTGGATTGTGACTCGATATAAACTCCGGCTTAACGGCTCCAAGTGGCTCCAAACTTGTTTGGGTGAGTAAATGATCATGATATTTATTTAAAAGAAAGGTCCAGGTTGAAAACAACAAAGTATGTTTATTATCAGTAATAAATTCCTTTTTAAACCCCTCCAACATTATCATGTTTTACAGGACAGTAATGCCGCCATCATTATGTTAAAGATTGTTCGTCTTTGTTTTCTAGACTCATCCGACTCAGACGGCCTTCCTTTCCAGCGTCGACCTCCACACACACTGCTCCTACCAGATAATGCTGCCGGAGGCCATCGCCATCGTCTGCTCGCCTAAATTCAACGAGTGAGTCCGAAAACCCGTCCGTTTCCGGTCATTTTCAAACGGGGAAAGCTTTCCGTTTAAGACCTTCCGGCACCGAGAGGTTCTGCGATCCATCCCCGAACTCTGCTCTGACCCCATCCCGTTTTTTTTCTCGGCCAGGATCGGCTACTACCGGCTAACCGATCGAGGGACAGAGGAGATCTCATCGTGTAAACAGAAGGGGTTCCACCCTCACAGCAAAGATCCACCTCTTTTCACGGTAAGCATTAAAGACCTGTGTGTTAATATTCAGGCTTGTTTCTAGGAGAAACCGTTTCTGGAGCTGACGAATTGGGTAAAATGAGTACCGTAATTTCCACACTATAAGCTGCTACTTTGTTTTTTTCCATGCTTTGAACCCTGCAGCCTATACAACAGTTTTTACTTATTTTTACTGCTAACGGCCACTAGAGGGGCTGCTCAATCTTTGGATTGTACAGGTTACGCCCTTCAACCTTTTTAAGAAAAAAAGGAAAAACAAAAAATATTTTCCTTGAAAAAGAAGCATGTATTAGGGAAAAGTAAAAAAAAAAGTATATATATTTCTTCACACAAAAAATGCACAAATAAGGACATATCTGCTTTAATTTTTGATTATGTCAGTTTTGGCCCTCCATAGTAGTGTTGCACCTTATGTGAAAATTCAACCCTTTAATTTGAGTATGTTAATTCAGAAAAATATACACTTTTTTGTTTTTTACAATTCACTGGCCAAAATAAAATGAAATAAAGACTGTGAGAGACCCTAGAAGCCGGTGTGTGTGATCTAAGCATGTTTCTTTTTTTCAGCACGCAGGACATGTGAACATCACGGATGACTCTGTGTGCATGATGGACCTGCGGTGATCTTCTAACCCTTCATTTTTTTTGTTTTGTTTTCTGACCCGAACACTCAAGGACTGTCTGATGGAACCGAACACGTTTTACTGGAAGAAGCTGAAAAACACTGGTTTTATTTTCTGGACGGTACTGAGGAAAATAAAATTTGAAACAAACAAAAAAAAAAGCCGACCACATGTTTACCGTTTCTTTACACTTCTGTTCTCAAGAAGAACTATGTTGGAAATGTTTGAAATTTTTTATTTTTTTTCTTCCTTGCCCTCTAAGAAGAAAACTTCGTATGCTACTGCACTTTCCAAGCAAGCAAACTACAACCGGACCTGTGGTCTCTCTTCTTTTACCCTACATCTGTTTTTTGGTCATGTTTATTTCCATCTCTGTTCTGCTTTCGTCTTTCAACATGTTTGTCAGTGACCGCTGACAGGTTTTATTCTGCCTGACAGATAAAGTGCCAAGGATGTGAACATTTATCCGTTGTTGTTGAGTTTTGCTTTGCATGCCCTGTGTGAAGGCAGGGTTCAACTGTTCCAAACTCTTCCGTGTTTTTCTTAATTTTTTTTTTTTAAAGTAGCTTCAGAAGTGCTATAACTGTAAGATGCAAGCCAGCAGTAACTCAGGTACACAGGCAGTGCTGCTGTTCCTGCCCTGTAATTTCCCTTTGTTCACCAATTGAAGAATCGGGTTTGACATGTTATCCCGGTTTATGACGTCTTTTAAACCATCTCCTCATTCCTTCTGTGTGTTTTCGGAGAGATTGGGATAGTAGATGTAGAGTTTGAGATGTGCGACAGGGCGATCCGAATAAAGCTTCCACTACACATCATCACCCAGTCGTGTGAGAAGTGTCTGCCGCCTTACTGGTTTCCGCTGATCGGCTCTGGTAGCGTAGCAGGTTGGCCACAGACCCGACGATTCCTGGTTTATTTGAACCCATCCTCCTTCACTCCATGGGGATAATCAGGTGGGTCATCCACAGCAAAAATGTAAAAAAAAAAAAAAAATCTGTGCACACAGCTGTGGAGTCAAGGAAGCTGCTATTGTGATCAAATTCTGAAATGGGGAAAAACATAACCTGAGCGAACACGGAGAACAGTTTTTAAATGACAGTTTCATTCATTAAGGGGTAGAAAGACTGTTAAATCTGTTAAATCATGAATAAACTGCAGATAAATAATTTGAATACAACCTCCCTACAGCCAAGGCAGCAACACTTTCAGCAATAAGGCAAACTTAAGGGGAAAAAATAAAATAAAAGAAGCACTGAAAAAAAACAATAAAGCCGAAGAAAAAAACATTTGAATGTTGTTTGGTTATGTCGTTGCTGTTTTTAATATTTAAATCCGAGGCAGCTGTAAACGGATCGTCTTGATTTAAAGGAACTCAGTGTTTCAGCTGCTTTGCAATCGCCAGTAAGTTTCAGATAAAGGGAGCATGGAAACTGAACGCTGACTCTCCGTGTTTGGTTCTGATTCTAAGGCACACGTGTCAAACTCGAGGCCCAAGGTCATTTATGTGGCCCACTCAACTCTAAAGGACCCCATGGATAGAAAATTAAAGATCTATTTTTCTGCACCGCAATTACAGGTTTAACAGTAAAATAAAATCAGTTTGAAAACTCCTAAATCTCATCATTATGTAAAGATGTTCAGTATTTAATTTTAAGACATACTTTTGGAATGCGGAGGCTGATTTTAATGGTTTGTTATAGTTATAGATGGGACGTGGAACAGAGACCACTCCCATTCGGCGCCCTTGTTAACCTATGATGTAGTTCACACCGGACGCAGAGAGGCACGGCTCGTGCCTCGAAGCGATGGTTTTGGCGTCCGGTCTATATTTGTGAATCCAAACAGACAATAGAGATGATATAACTCTCCTCCTGTCTACTCGGATTAGGAAACGATAAGAAAAAAATATATTTAATAAATGTAAGTAAATAAATGGGTATTTCAACACTATATCTACACTAGAGTCTCTTAACACACTGTGTGTGTCTCAACAACGGATACATTCAAAAAGTAACAGAAACACAGTGTCTTGATTTTATTACTTACCCATGATGGAAAAAGTAGCTCTGAATAAACAGCTGAGCAGAAGCGCTTGTCAACCCGGTGTGAACTGGTGTAGCAGCGGATATGGCGTGATTTTCCTGTGTCCGCCGCTTCCGCTGCTAGTGTGAACCAGGCGTCATATGCGAATAAATTTTTGATCGTTATTGTTCTGCTTAGTTTGAAGAGAAACATTTTAAAAGCTTCATGTCGGATACATATACTTTTTTTTTTAATCAGGAAAGGGGTGGAGGCTCAAGGCTGTTCCGGGAGGGTCCCTGTGCCGCTGCAGCCGTGGAACACAACCGAGAGCGCACGTCTGTAATTGGCTGTACTATGTAGTCAGTCCAGCTTTTGGGCACTAGATGATTTATATTGCAAAGCCAGTGTATCTAACAGGCTACGTTATTTTGGTGATTTTGAATGCCAGGAGGAGCAGAGAACAACTTCCCTTCGGCCAAGGATCTTTCTGTGAGGATCATTCAGTAGTTTTGATGAAGCTGAGGCTGTTGTATTATTTTATGGATGCAACATTAACAGGGTTGATGGTAATTTCATTATCCTTAGCACAACTCGTGTATCTGCTGTATCAATAATGTTTTTTTTTTTTATATAGTGCATAACTTTTAAACGAGCGATCACATTTAAATTCACTATTTTAGGCACTACATAATGCTTTGAGGTAACACGCAAATATTAGAGCAGCTGCTCCTGCAGTAACATGCATTTTAAAAGTGATCGGCTACTCGGCAAAATAATTAGTGATTAGTCGATTATCAAAATAATCAGGTATTTGTACAAAAAAAACATGGTGCAGTACGTATTTGGAATGTTAGAGCCACATTTACACGCTTTGGTATATTTTAATAAATAAAATAAACATATATATATGCAAATGCACATTAAAATTTTTTTTTTTACCTTTATCAATGTTTTAAAACAATAACCTTTCTTTCTGGATTTCTTTCCTTTCAATTCTTGAAATTAGTTTGATTTTGTAATGTTCTACGACTTAAAAAAAGTTGAAAGCTTAGATTTGAGGGGAGATTTCATTTGAGTTTTTTAAAATAAATTAATGAATACAAGCAGACAGAGTAGAATGTGTTAATGTTTAAATAATACTTTGCCCATATTTGAGAATGAAATGTGCTTAAATCACTCTGGAGTTGTTTTGATATTTTGACAGATTGCTCCAACAAAGTAGGGTAAGAATATATACAGAATAAAGAATAAATGCAGTTTTAATTTATGTTTAGAAGTACAAAGGAACAATTTGCTGCTAAAGGAAGGGTTTGTGCTCTTGTATTATTTAATGGAACATTACCTGTTTATAAACAAGTTAAATATATATATATATATGTATATCAGATATATAATCATTTTTAAACATTTATTGCCCCTTTTTGCCAAACATTTTCATACGTATTTAATTCAATTTTAAAAAAACTTTATTAAGTGTTGTTATAGCTCATGACATAGCATGAAGGATTTCATGTAGCAGTCTATGTTGCTGCGAAAATGAAGAATCCTCTGACTGAAGACACGTTGTTGCTGTAGGATAATCTCATGAAGAGGATGCTCAGCGTTGTCCATATTTTTATTTTATTTTATGAAGAATTCTTTGTTGCATCATATCCGTAAGTATGTACGTATTGTGTATTTAATGTGTTCCCATAGGAGGTGGTAGAGAGTCAGGTGTACAAATGATACCGCCACAGAAAAAGAACGTTAACATTCTATTTGGTTTGGTTGAAGGTGTAATTGTGTGATTATATTGAAATTAATTTTCTTGTAAAGTGCCTTGAGATGACGTCTGTTGGGAGCTGCCGCTACATAAATAAATTGGCTTGAATTGAGTAGGCAGGACTGATCTTGCAAAAACATACAATGAATGAATAAATACATTTATTTATTTATTAACATTTTCGTTTGTTTCAGAGATTTTTCCTTCTTTTTTCCCTCATTCCCCGCCCCAGTTCTTAAGCTTGGCTCCCTGTAGCTCAGAGAATAGACTTTAAAATACTCCTATTAGTTTATAAATCACTGAACGGTTTAGCACCAAAGTATGTTGGAGATCTGCTGTCACTATACCCAGCAGAGCACTTGGGTCCTCCAACTCAAACTTTCCTAGAATTAGAACTAAACATGGAGAAGCAGCTTTCAGCTTCTATGCTCCACAAATCTAGAACAAACTTCCAGAAGAATGCAAAAATGCTGAATCGTCTTTTATATCAAAGATTAAAACTGTACTATTCAGAGCTTCCTTTGAGTCCTAGCGTTTTTGACCACTCTTTGATTCTCGTGATTTTAATTTTTATTTTTTAACCGATTGTGTTGTATCTGCTTTTAACCTATATTATTTTGCATAAATTCATTGTTTATTGATTGATTAATTGATGATGTTTTATCTGTTATTAATCTATATTATTTTATACAAATATGTTTTGTTTTTAAATGTCATACTCTCACATTCATTTTATTTTTCATGCTTCAATTATTTACTAAATGCATTTCTTTTAGTAATGATCTGTTTTAATTTCCCTATTTTTATCATGTATTCGGTTTCTCTACCACTCTAAAGCAACTTGAATTGGCTTCGTGTTGAAAGTGTGCCATATAAATAAAACTGCCTTGCCTCATTCATTTATTTAGACTGTTTTGACAGGTTCAGTACTCCACAGAGGGGAAATAGTAGAAATTGTGTTAATTATATGTGGGAAATATAATAATTAGTGGAACAAAATGTGTCTATGGAATGACGAAGTCCTGTGGAACTGGGCTTCGGGGATTTGTTTCGTTTAAATTCAAAAGGGATTGAAACGTGATAAATGTCTGATCCGCAAGATGGCAGTAATACAACGACTTGGAGGCCAACTCCACAGCAGAAGAAGAACGAGCGAACGTAAACACAGACGGCTAATAGCGTGTGTGATATACTATCACATTTTGACATCGTTTGTTGTATTTAATAGTTCATACCTGCCCAAAAACTAAGGATGGGGAAGCGACAGCACCAAAAGGACAAAATGTAAGACCAAAACGTTTTCGACGTCATAAAAAACACGTTTACCTTCACAGCTAACACACGTTAGCTTATTTGTGGTGTTTCTTTAAATCAAAAGCGTTCTAAAAGGGGTTGTTTTTATATATTTTATTGACGATTGCGTATTTCAACATCATTACAGGTACATTACATGTACAGAATATACCAACTTTTATGGAGGGAAACGAGCAGGTGAGTTTTATCTACCTTAATCCTCGATATGTAATGTGAACGTTTGATATGAAAATAGTTTCTAATTTTGAGAGACTCTCGGGAAAAAATAGGAGAATCTAAGTAGATACTGTCCCGTTTACGTTTTAATTCATCTTTAAGTACAGTAGAGGTGGGTAGAGTACCTGAAAATTAGACTCGAGCTAGAGTAGATGTCCTGCAACAACTGACCAGATTTAATATTTAAAAATCCTGGTATTTTAAAAACTAAATGGATATAAAGATTTAAAAAGTAGCAAAAACATGCAATGGAAAATCTTAGAAATATTTTTTTTTTCAAAACAAATTTAATTAAAGGAATATCTATCTATCTATCTATCTATCTATCTATCTATCTATCTATCTATCTATCTATCTATGTGTTAGATTAGGGTAAAGCACTTCCAGAAACATTGTTTACTGTATCTTTTTTTATTTCGAAATAACACAAAAGGCTCAAGTGATCAAACAAACAAGAATTTAACTGTACTGTTTCGTTAAGAGTAGCCTCAATAAAATCCAATGACATTGTGGGATAAACTTTATTAATTAAGTCAATCAGTTAATTTAATTTAACAATAGGCCATTTATGGTTTCCGGATTAATCTTACCTTATTTAAGTACTTGTAATTTGCGTTCTGTTTTATACTTTTGTACCTTCATTTTTTGTTTTTATTTTTATACCTGTCCGTTTCCTTTCTGTACCTGTTTGTAAGCATGTGTTTGCTGTTGTTTACTGCAGTTTTGTCAGATTTCTGTATCAATAAGCTGATGGAAATTGAATTTCCCTTATGGATTTATCCCAAGGGGATTGCTAAAGTAAAAGTCAAGTCAAGAAATATCACTCAAGTACGAGTGATGTATAACACAAATAATATTTGTAGTAATAATAATAATAATAAAATAATATTACTCGAGTAAAAGCAAAAAGTATATTGTACCAAAACTACTGCTGGAAGTACACTTTTGTTCAAAATGTTACTCGAATAAATGTAAGTCACTAAATTTAGATAGTTACCACCCACCTCTGATTATACCCCAGTTTAAATGACCTTTTGTGGTTTCTCTATATTCATCGTCTAGGTCAAAAGTCTCTCCCACTGTTATTTTGCTGGTTGGAAATGTAAACATTTGAGTTCTATTGTTGCAGTTAGAAATTAAACTTGAAATATGTTGTTTCTGTCTGATATTCTAGATTTAAAACAGAGACAACCACCATAACACCAAGACCCTACTGCATCTTTGACCTAACGTCATTGTTTGGTACAACATGGCGTTTAACGCAGAGGTTTTTAATTTTGCCTTTGTTTTCCAGAAATTCCTCAAGCAAACTTTAAACGGCTCCCGTTTGACCACTGCAGGTGAGAAAGAATTGTCTGTACTATTGGGGGAGTGGGGAAAAGCTCTTTTCATGTTGTTTTTTGTCAGGAGTTAGAAACGTCAGGTGAATCAATGTTGATTTTATTTATTTAGCAGATTTATATCAGCAATTGCTGACCAAAGTGCTTCACATGTCGGAGAGGGCAGATTAATATGCATCAATAAACCAAAATGACGGAAAAAAAAAATCTATAATAGATTTACAAAATACCTAGTCTACTCTCAGTTAAAAGTCAGCTTATTAAAATGGTCTAGTAGTTCCCATTTACAAACTACTTAATTTGGTTTATGCTAAGCTACAGCTAAACCAATGTAAGTGAATGGTAAAACTGCTAACATGCTAGTAGTTCCCATTCACAACCTGCTGATGTTGGTTTATGCTAAGCTACAGCTAAAGCAATGTAAGTGAATGGCATCTACTAGCATGCTACTAGTTCCCATTCACAACCTACTGACATTAGTTTATGCTAAGCTATAGCTAAACCAATGTAAGTCAATGGTAAAACTGCTAACATGCTAGTAGTTCCCATACACAACCTGCTGATGTTGGTTTATGCTAAGATACAGCTAAAGCAATGTAAGTGAATGGCAACTACTAGCATGCTACTAGTTCCCATTCGCAACCTACTGACATTAGTTTATGCTAAGCTATAGCTAAACCAATGTAAGTGAATGGCAACTACAAGCATGATAATAGTTCCCATTCACAACCTACTGACGTTGGTTTATGCTAAGCTACAGCTAAACCAATGTAAGTGAATGGCAACTACAAGCATGATATTAGTTCCCATTCACAACCTGCTTATGTTGGTTTATGCTAAGCTACAGCTAAACCAATGTAAGTGAATGGGAAAACTGCTAGTATGCTAGTATTTTTCATTCACGACCTACTGACGTTGGTTTATGCTAAGCTACAGCTAAAGCAATGGAAGTGAATGGCAACTACTATCATGCTACTAGTTCCCATTCACAACCTACTGACATTAGTTTATGCTAAGCTACAGCTAAACCAATGTAAGTGAATGGCAACTACAAGCATGATACTAGTTCCCATTCACAACCTGCTGAAGTTGGTTTATGCTAAGCTACAGCTAAACCAATTTAAGTGAATGGGAAAACTGCTAGTATGCTAGTAGTTCTCATTCACGACCTACTGACGTTGGTTTATGCTAAGCTACAGCTAAAGCAATGTAAGTGAATGGCAACTACTATCATGCTACTAGTTCCCATTCACAACCTACTGACATTAGTTTATGCTAAGCTACAGCTAAACCAATGTAAGTGGACGGGAACTACAAGCACGCTATTAGTTCCCATTCATAACCTACAGAAATTGGTTTATGCTAAGCTACAACTAAAACAATGTAAGTGAATGGTAAAACTGCTAACATGCTAGTAGTTCCCATTCACAACCTACTGACATTACTTTATGCTAAGCTACGGCTAAACCAATGTAAGTGGATGGGAACTACAAGCACGATATTAGTTCCCATTCATAACCTACTGACATTGATATATGCTAAGCTACAGCTAAATCAATGTAAGTGAATGGTAAAACTGATAACATGCTAGTAGTTCTCATTCACGACCTGCTGATGTTGGTTTATGCTAAGCTACAGCTAAACCAATGTAAGTGAATGGTAAAACTGATAACATGCTAGTAGTTCTCATTCACGACCTACTGAAGTTGGTTTATGCTAAGCTACAGCTAAAGCAATCTAGGTGAATGCCAACCACTAGCATGCTAGTAGTTCTCATTCAGTTACATTGCTTTTTGCTAAGCAAACAGACTGTTGTGGCATCAGGAGAATTACGGGGATGTTTTTTTTTTCCTCTCGCTTAGCTAACTCTGTGGAATATTGTAACAGACACATTTTTACTTTGGGGTGGAATATCCCCTGAAACGAACCAAATGATTTGATTTTAGTGATTGTTTAAGTTTGGTAAAGGAAAGAAATCATACAATGATGGACCTAAAAGCATCTAAATTAGCAGTTTTTTTTCTGGCTTTTCCGATTTGTTTGAGGATTTCACCGATGAGAAACGTATGCCTATTTTCTTGCTGAGCGTTTCACTCTTTCTTTAGTCTGTTTCTGTTGTTAAATCAGCCCCAAAAAGCCTATCCGTAACGCTTCGGTTATGTGTTTGTTTTTTATGTCTATCTTTATTTCGTTGCAAATAAATGCTTAGAACAAAACTCTATAAACACTGGGGGGCGATTACAAACAAGTAGGCTGAAGCTACTGCAGGCTTCTACAGTTTGAACTGCCTTTGGGATTGAATGTACAGTTTGAATTTGTTTTTAAAGCAATAGTGCATGGTTTTATTACCTCTGTATTTACACCTGTGTGTGTGTGTATAAAATTTGTCCAGAATAATAATCAGCTGAATAGCATACTTTATCTGTCTACTTTCTTCCTTAAATTAGAAAAAATTTTTTGAGAACAAGTTACAAATTTAACACCGAAAGAGTTAAATATCGTGATGGAAAGATTTTTCAAGATCATCAGGACCAAATCTGCAGCTAACATTAATCATTTTTTAAAGCTTTTCTGGAAGGAAATGGTTTAAAATGACATTTCTTTAACTTTATTTGTTCTCGAATATCAGTTGGTCAGGAGGAAAGAGCTTTCTCCAATTTATGTTGTTCAAAAAATGTCCCCAATATTAAACTACAAAAGGAAACGTTACAATTTTCTGTTAAAATGACACGCTGATTTATATTTATATCTGGAATTATTAGAGAAGCATATTTTGTATCTGTAACTTTTAAAACAAACTGTGGACATGTTTCACCTCATTCTGTTCCAAAAGGACTTTAATCCTTTCTTTTGCTTCAGCTAACAGTTAATTTTTCTCCTAACTGCAGAAATTTGTTTCGACTTGTACTGTTTCAGGTTGTTTTTTTATTTGCAACCCCAACACCCAACCATCCAAAACGTTCAGCTACTATAGAAAACATTTCACTTTTGCATCTGTTAACAAGAGATTATCAAACTAATGGAGCATCCTTCAACATTAGTTATTCCATATTTTGTGAGTTGTTGTCAGACAAACAATAAGGGGATGGACTAATTTTTTCAAAATGTATTTAATTAACACTAATATTACTCAAATTTTGACATTTCAGCTTGTCCCTGCAACCGTTTGAGTATCCTGTCTGCACCGAGGACGGAGTGGTGTTCGACCTGCTGTGAGTAATTAAAAACTAACGCGAACTACAGACGCGGACAAATTTGCCGTCACCCCCCTGGAAAAGATGCAAGAATCCATCATAGAGGATTATTTCAATGCGATTGGATGATGATGCATTTCTAGATCTTTAACTAGAGAGCATTAATTCATTGGTGAAAAATATCCAACGTTAAAAAAGTCTTTGTTTTAGTTAAATCACTGGAGGTTGTTTGTACCCATTCGTATTTGAGACTTCTAGAAGCATCCCTGCTCCAGCACACCTAAGTCAAATGAATAAATAATGACCTGATGCCTTATTTATAAAACTTTGCATTGAACCTTTACTAAAACTGTACTTAAGCTTAGCAAATGAAGGTTTACTTGTGCAAGGGATGCTTCCTGTTACCATGAGTGTGAACAGTTAAGACAGTTCCTGCTCTATAAATCCCACCCTGCCTAAAAATGTGCTGGTGTGATTTTTTTTTTTTTTTTAATCCTATCTTGCCTCCTACACTGCCACGTTTTGTCGTAAACGGTAGCTGCAAAGCACCCAATAAAGACGCTACACAGACGACCGGGAAGTTGAGAAAAACATAATTACTCAATAATTCAGCTCGATTGGTAGAAAACGGTGGATTTTAATGCCGACCCTGACGCAAAAGAAAGTTTACAACTACACATATGGTGGAGCACAACCATACAACTACGAGCCTGTTGCGGGCCCCAGAGTGCATCGAGAAACCAGGGGGAGAATTAATGGCCAAAACAGAACATTGCGAAACAAAGCTAACGCTTTTAGCCTGGAATCTGCAAGCTAGCAATACGGTTTCTTTTACAACCCACATATCACATTGATTCTAACATTTAGTATATATCTTATTCCTTCGGTCTGAAGAGACATCCACTAAAGACTTAATTTTTCATAGACAAAACTGATGTTAACTGAAGCACCTGGGGACTGCAAGGCTGACTCTGGTGTAAATTTAAATTCGCGCTGTGGTGCATTGTGAAATTTTAAATACCCTCACCTTTTCAGGTGGTATTTTTTGTATATTTTTTTAAGGCATTTTGGCAGATATTTAATCTGCAGTATGGTCTATGATGAGCACACTTTTTCTGTCATCTTAAAAAAAACATAGATATATATCTGAAGCTGCGCTTGATATCGTTTTGTCAATCACTTTGAATAGAAGGGTAAAAAAAAAAATCGAGTCACAATCTGTTTGAAAGATGGAATAAAAACCATGAACATGGATTGTGACATTTTAACTTTTTTTTTAGGGTGTCCATAGTCTGAAAACCCAAACAGAGGACCTTGGCAGTGGCTGATAGAATAGTAAGATCCTCATGTTTAACCGCTTCCGTTGCCTAAAAGTTTGTCTCGCCTGCCTGCGATTCTGTGTGCTCTCTTGGCCGCTTGCTCTAGATTTCGGGAGGTTTTCTCTGACTTGTGGGCATCAGGGAGCTGTTAGATAAAGGCAGTAGACCTCTGCAACTTGACACTTGGGATGTCTGGAATCAGTGGATTTACACTTCGGCATTTTGTGTCTGTTTTCTGTTTTGATCTGAGAGAATGAGTAGCCTGGGTCTTTCACATCATGACGCATGCAACAACTTGACTGTTAGATCGGAATAATGTTAGTGGCCCAGCGCAGCGCTTTCATTACAAATGAGATGATCAGGTGACAGCTAATGCCCAAACCCGGCCCGACCCGTTAGATTCTGACATATACAGGTGCTGGCCAGTAAATTAGAATATCATCAAAAAGTTGAATTATTTCAATAATTCCATTCAAAACGTGAAACTTGTACAGACCAATGTATTTCCAATGTTTATTTCTTTTAATTTTGATATTTATAAGTGACAACTAATGAAAACTCCAAATTTGGTATCTGAAAAAATTAGAATATTTTAAAGGCCAATGAAAAAAAATGTTTGTTTTTTTTTAAAATGTTGGCCAACTCAAAAGAATGAACATGAAAAGAATGTGCATGTATAGCACTCAATACTTAGTCGGGGCTCCTTTTGCCTCCATCACTGCAGTAATGCGGCGTGGCATGGACTAGATCAGTCTGTGGCACTGCTCAGGTGTTATGAGAGCCCAGGTTGCTCTGATAGTCGTCTTCAGCTCCTCTGCATTGTTGGGTCTAGCGTATTGCATCTTCCGCTTCACAATACCCCATAGATTTTCTATGGGGTTAAGGTCAGGCGAGTTTGCTGGCCAATCAAGGACAGGGATACCATGGTCCTTGAACCAGGTACTGGTGGTTTTGGCACTGTGTGCAGGTGCCAAGTCCTGTTGAAAAGTGAAGTCTGCATCCCCATAAAGTTGGTCAGCAGCAGGAAGCATGAAGTGCTCTAAAACTTCCTGGTAGACGGCTGCATTGACCTTGGACCTCAGGAAACAGAGTGGGCCAACACCGGCAGATGACATGGCACCCCACACCATCACTGACGGTGGAAACTTTACACTGGACCTCATGCAACGTGGATTCTGTGCTTCTCCGCTCTTCCTCCAGACTCTGGGTCCTTGATTTCCAAAGGAAATGCAAAAATTGCTTTCATCAGAAAACATAACTTTGGACCACTCAGCAGCAGTCCAGTCCTTTTTGTCCTTGGCCCAGGCGAGACGCTTCTTACGCTGTTTCTTGTTCAAGAGTGGCTTGACACACGGAATGCGACAGCTGAATCCCATGTCTTTCATGAGTCTCTTCGTGGTGGTTCTTGAAGCGCTGACTCCAGCTGCAGTCCACTCTTTGTGGATCTCCCCCACATTTTTGAATGGGTTTGTCGTCACAATTCTCTGCAGGGTGCGGTTATCCCTAGAGCTTGTACACTTTTTTCTACCACATTTTTTCCGTCCCTTCGCCTGTCTGTTAATGTGCTTGGACACAGAGCTCTGCGAACAGCCAGCTTCTTTAGCAATCACCTTTTGTGTCTTGCCCTCCTTGTACAAGGTGTCAATGGTCGTCTTTTGGACAGCTGTTAAGTCAGAAGTCTTCCCCATGATTGTGGAGCCTTCAGAACAAGACTGAGGGACCTTTTAAAGGCCTTTGCAGGTGTTTTGAGTTAATCAGCTGATTAGAGTGGCACCAGGTGTCTTCTATATTGAGCCTTTTCAGAATATTCTAATTTTCTGAGATACTGAATTTGGTGTTTTCATTAGCTGTCAGTTGTAATAATAGAAATGAAAATTAATAAACACTTGAAATATATCACTATGTGTGGAAGGAAAGTATACAGCATAGAAGTTTCACGTTTTGAATGGAATTACTGAAATAATTCAACTTTTTGATGATATTCTAATTTACTGGCCAGCACCTGTATATAGGTCCCGATGGGTTTGGGAAAAAACGTCTTCAGCTCTACTTCCGAGTAATGCTTGTTAACAAGCTTTCCAGGGCTCAAGGGCCCACGCCATCACGGATCCTCCACGTTGCTCATCCTGGAGTTCTTTTTCTCTTTTTTTGTTGCTGCAAAATTCAGTCTCGATATCCTTAGTCCCATCTGAATAAAGCACACGGTTACAGTTAAAGTCCCAGTAGAGTTCAACAAATTTCAGGCATAATTTCCTCCAAAAACTATTTAAATTGCAGGCAGCATCCAGTGACTCCAAGATCCACCACTGGCTGTTTACTTTTTTATTTTATTTTATTATTTTTTTTAGAAAAAATATGTAAAAAAGCACTACAAGATATTTCTTAGGAATATAACATAGTCTTTTTTTCTGTTTGGTGAGTATCCTATACTGTGTGTGTGAGGTGGGAGGATAAATCTGAGTCCCTCTTCCAGCCTGGTGGCCAGTTGTCTTCGTCACATCTTATTTATTCCGCAGGAAAACGGGAATTGATTAGAAACGAGACAATTCGAGAAACTAATAAAACCCAAAAGAAGTATAGCACAAAATTAAGTTTATTTTATAGAGATTGTTAGAGGATTGTTGCACAAATATATTTTATGTGGTATTGTTTCTCCACTGAATAATGCACTCAAGTTTTTCTTAAATTTTCCGTGTAAAATTAAAAATATAATCTGTTATTTAAGACTTTCCGACATCTTTTGCAGATGGTTGAGCTATTTTTCTACGTCTCTATTGGAACTACAGTACAAGCCAAAAGTTTTCTTTATTTTAACGACTATTGACGTTGTAGTTTCTCACTGAAAGCATCAAAACTATGAATGAACACATATGGAATTATGTAGTAATTTTACAAAAAAAATGTGAAATAACCTGGCCTCCAAAGTCACCGGACCTGAACCCAATCGAGAGGATTTGAGGTGAGCTGAACCGCAGAGTGAAGGCAAAAGGGGCAACAAGCACTAAGCATCTCTGGAAACTCCTTCAAGACTGTTGGAAAACCATTTCCCCCTTTATTTCAGTTATTTCACCCTTTTTGTTTAAGTACATACAGTAATTCTATACATCACGTGTTCATTCATAGTTTTGATGCCCTTAATTGAGAATCTGCAATGTAGTCATGAAAATAAAGAAAACGCATTAAATGAGAAGGTGTGTGTCCAAACTTTTGGCCTGTACTGTATGTTGGTTTACTTGTTACACAACTTTGATTATTTCTGAATCAAAACTGCTTTTATAATAGAACAGCTGAGTATAATACCTGATTTTGCATCTCACTCTCATTGCTGGCGTTTCTACTGTTTCTTTTTTTTTAGGAGCATAGTTCCCTGGATTAAGAAATATGGAACTAATCCGATCTCTGGAGAAGTAAGAAAACACAGATTTTATTTATTAATTACCTTTTATTAATTCCTCACAAAAGCATTTGGGATCCTGATGTATCAGATGGAGAAGAAAACTCTGGTCCATGAGGGTCTAATTTAAGTCTTTGGATCATTAGGTCAACATTTTGAGATTTGGGTTTTTATGTTTGCGTACAAAAAAGATGATTGGATATAGAATATACATTTGAACAATTCTGTCGAATTCAAGTGATCTAAGTGAGCGGTTCTAACTGGAAAGTCTATTTTTAAAACAGAAGTGTTTTGTTTAAAATTTGTACTTATGTTGAGGGATAAATTGGGAAGCTTTGCTGCATCAGGACTGGTGCATCAGTGCGCGGTGGAGCAAAATGTGACTATCTGTATGAAAGATATGCTGAAGCAGATCTGAACCGTTCACCGTTATGATGACCTAAAACATATCAGGAGATCCTGAAAATCTACAGGCCAGGATGTCCTCACTTTCCCTTCAGTGGAAAACTTGTTTATATTTTTTCAGTTTAGTAAGTAAATCAAGATATATATGGCAAGTGCTGGTAAACTCTGAAATTTAGATGTGAACTTTCTCAAAATGATTTCTTAAAGGAGTCTTAAAGATTTTTCACTGGGCTGTACTGGAATATATGTATGCTCATTTTTAAGGTTCAAGACTTTTTATTTTGCAGAAACTGGAAGCGAAGTCTCTTATTAAACTACACTTTGCCAAGAACAATGATGGTAAGTATTTTCTTTCTATAAATATTATTGTTATTATATTATTAGTAATAATGAAGATAATTATTGTCAAATTGTTTCGCATGTTTAGCCTTAAAATAATTTTCTTTTTGTAGAATAAGACAATGTATTTTTTCTAATTTACTTTTTTACGTAAAACTAAGTATTTCACTGAGTTTTAAAACAAACAAAAAAATGTGATGAATAAAAATATTTGACATTAAAAACACCTTTTTGTAAAGAAAAAAAATGCAATTTAAATAGTGTTTTTTTTTAAAAATATGTAACTTTTTTTTTAAAGAACAAAATCTGTGAAAATAAAATGAAATTACATGTATGTGACATAAAAAAATTTTTTCATATTAAAATGCTTTACATTTTTCCCTGATTTACTTCATTTTTTTTACCTAAAAATAATTGTAAAATATTTTCATTTTTAAAACAAATGAGTAAAATAACTTAATAATTTTCCTGTTAAAAAAAATAATGATTTTTTTAACAGAAAAATTATTTTGTACTTGAATAAAAAAAATAAGAACAAAAAATAAATAAATACACCTATTTGACATAAAAATATCCTTTTTAAAAGTAAAAATGTAATTCAAATGTAGCTTTTTCCTATTTCTTGTTTTTACATAAAAAAGTTTTACAAAGTTTTATTTTAAAGAACAAAAAACGCGTGCAAAGTAAATTATGTCACATATTTGCATTTAAAAAAGTATCTTAAATTTATTGAAATTTAAGTTATTTATTTCTATATTTTAAAAATAATTACATATTTTCGTGTTTTTCAAAAATGTTTAGCACTAATGTTCCAGCATTTTGTCTTCACTTGTATCCTGATCTTGTTTTTGGAGCATATCTGTGTTTCAGCGAATCTTTTTTATCTTTGAAGACCCACAGGTAACCAGTAGGGCTGGGTAACGATTCAAAATTCAAGAATTGGTTGGATTCAGATTCTCATGATCTACCATTGATTAACAAAATCCAATTCGTTCCAATTCAATATTGATATGGCTCAGTGCTGTTACCTTGATTAAATGACGGTAAATCATTGATGCAACACTGTGTGGGGTTACAGTACAGAGGGAAATTGTATTATTTCTGATTTATGCCTTTGTGTCTTCTCATTTGGATTAATGCAATGCATTATACACCGGTCTATACGGAGCTACACTTGGTTTACAGATTGTTCAAAATTCTGCTGCGAGGTTATTAACGAAAATATTGCCACATCACTCCTCTACTCATGGAGCTTCACTGGCTTCTAATTTTCTTACCGGGTGAAATTCAAGATTCTTGTCCTGACACCGAGAGATCTACACGGACAAACCCCTGTGTATATGTCGGAATATTTAGGCAGGACCTTTTGTCTGTTCCCCATTCCTGGCTGAAAACGAAGGAGGATTGAGCCTTTTCGGTGGCAGATCCAACTCTCTACAACTCACTGCCTTTATCACTGAGAACGGTGGACACTATTGCGGCTTTTAAAGCCCAGCTCAAGACATATCTTTTTAAATCAGCTTTTAATGTGATTTCTTAAAAATGTTTATGTATCCATTTGTTTTTTATTCATTGTTGTGAAGCACTTTGTGATTGCTATCTTAAAAGGTGCTATATATATATATATATATATATATATATAAAGCTTTACTTACTTATTTATTTATTAACTCTTCACTAGCTAAGTCTTAAAAAGCCCATTTGGAAATTTTTCTCGTATTTTAGCTGTAAAACGGACAAACGATGTGAAGTGATTAAATCTTTCTTTAGATGTACAAATGTTTGTCGAATTCCCGATTCCGTCCAGTTTTTCTGCGTCACAGAAATCATAGGGCCAGGTTTATTATAGGGGAGGGTAATATAACACAGATCTGACATTTTTGTGGGTCAATCCTTGATGTCCAGTGAAGATTAACTTCATCTGCTGCCAGCTGCTTACTTCCTTTGTTCTTTTTTTGTTCTTTTTCTGTTCCAGGAAAATATCACTGCCCGGTTCTGTACAACGTCTTCACAAATAACTCTCACATTGTTGCCAACAAAGTCACTGGAAATGTGTTTTCCTACGAGGTTGGTCACTTTTTCTTTGCTGATCCTTACTGAAAATAGTTGTCTAACACAAACTGATGATAGAAAAGTATATATTGATTTTCTTTTGCGTTGCAAACAGAGCAGAGGATCAGCAATAATCTTAGCACAAAAATAATGCTTTATGCCACATGGTTTTGTGTACAGGTTATCCCCCCCCCCCCCCCCCCCCCCCAAAAAAAAGGGCAGCTTTTTACTGGGGATGGGTACCGTTTAAGTTTTATTCGATACCGTTGACAAACAGATACTTATGAAATGGCGCCGGCGCTTACACGGTGCTCAAAAGGATACTTAAAGAATGGTAAACATTAGGGCTGCAGCTATCAATTCTTTTTGTAATCGATTAATCTAGCACTTTATCGATTCTATTAATCAGATTTTAAAGTTTTAAACAACCAAAACAAATGCATAACGAAAATTTTGTGGCTGTAAAATGATCAAGCATTTTCCTTTTATTTCTCAAAAAACAGAGAACTCCAACTCCATCATTTGGCTCCAAAACTAAACCCATTTACAGCAATTATTTATTTATTTGACCAAATAACAATCAGCTGCAATAATATAAGTTAATAAACTAAACGGTCCATTCAGTTTTTTGTGAAAAGTTGCCATGTTTTAGTGTCTCTTATTTTTCGCCAATCACTTAAATAGTTTAAAAAGCGAGCAGAGTTTGAGACGACGTTGTCACATAAAACTTAGCAAAGCAAACAACTTTAAATGACCTTTTAACATTTTAAAACTCTAAAATGTGACCAGCTCAGATTGGGTCCCCACTAGAAGAACATCTCTGCTTTTATTTTGATGCTACAGTCCCAAACTCACCCTGGGCCCCTTTTAGCCCCTCTTTATTCGCTTCCTGGTTACGCCCCTGCTAATGGTCACTCATTAATCATTCACACTCAGGAGTCTCTGTGTCAGGAGAATTTTTTTTCTTTTCTTACTTTGGTCGCAGCGCAGCATTAAGTTTGTTGGTTTTAAATGTTGGAGCATTTTTTTTGTCACAGATAGTGACGTTATTGTTTTCATCCGTCCACATGCAAATACTGAAAACAGAGAAAACGCAGCTCTCCACTTTGGCCAGAGTTTTTAAAAAGATTAGTTTTTTGTGCTGAAAGTCTGCGTTTACGTGTGGATGACAGGTTATACTGTTGAAAAATATCTCTGTTTCGTGAGATACCCGGCTACGTGTGGACGAGGCTCTCTTGCGATTGAACGTGATTATCGAACGTGAAACATCATCTAGTCCAACTGCATCATGACATTGCTACAAATGCAGTATTAAAATTAGCGAACATCATTGTATACAGGCTTTAGGTTACGTTACCTTGTTTCAGCGATGCTTGGTAAAAAAAAATCATGTGGATGTTTTCTGATGCTGGATCATTGAGTTCGTACTGCTGTGGTACACCAGCTCTACTTTACAGTAAATACACCGTACTTTCTTCCAAAACTTTACACATTTTCTGCCGTTAATGGGCTGCTTTATTCTCGGTTATTGTGCCACATAAATTCAAACCGTATCACGTGCTTCACACAAGTTCGTCCAAAACAGCGGTCCACGTGGAACAATCAGATGTCTGCGCATCTCTGCGTATATAGTCCGCGTCACAGGAATTTAACGAGGCTCTGTCTCGAGCAATTTTTGAAATCGAGTAAATCCAATCGCTGCAGCACTACTTAGGCATGTCCCCGATCCGATCATGTGATCGGAAATCGGTCCTGATGACATAGTTTCAGACTGCATCGAAATCGGGCGTTACCTCCTGATCAGGAATCATACATATGTACCTGTCCGTTTTTTTTATTCCGTGTGGGTGGGGCTAATGTCTATCTATACTCTTTTTCAATAGTATTTATCTTTTATTCATTTTAAATAATATGTAAACTAAACAAGCTGAACAGAGAGCTATTTAATAAAGTGAGATTAAACAGTTGCAGTTAGAAAACACCTGCTGCGGATTCTGCCCCACATGCGACCGTAATGCATGTCTGTGTTTGATTAGACACGGACAGGATTGCTGCAGAGGTTTTTGTCATCAGGTTTAGGATTTTTGCCTTGGACAGATGACTTCTCATTGTGGTTCAGGTGTATTTCTGGATTCTGTATATACGCGCTGCCGCACTGGAGACTGTAATTACGCGTTGCTTCAGCCAAAGTTTTAAAGTGAGGAAACTGTTCTCAAATTTAACCGATAAGAAGTCTACAAGACTCTGAACAAACAGTTTGTGGAACCGTAAAATACGCTTCAGCTACAGAAAAACCTGTGGTAGGAAAGAAGCAGCAGCAGGTGTTTGGCACATCGTAGCGCGTCTGACCAATCGGAAAGGCTGCAGTCGCGCACCGAATTGTCTCACAGAAACTTGCAGTGAGCTCCCAGTCAGCCATATGCCTTGTTTAAAGTGTCCAGTAATCTTTTGTTTAGTTCATTTATTTACCTGGAATCTGTGCATAAAGTTGAAAATATCTGCGCGTTTCCAACACGTAGTCAGTTCATATTAATCTGTAAAAATGACCGAAAGCCTTCAGATTTTTCTGTCAACATTCTCATTATTACGTTTATTTAAGCTGAGGTACTGTTTTTTAAAGACTTCTTTTATGTATAAGCTACTTTTGCACTAATGTCCAAAAGAGAATAATTTATTATTTAATACTTGATTGTTTAAGCTACCCCACAGAAGTGCTCTGTTCGTTAACAAAATTGTTCGATGTTAAAATAAGGTGAATAAAAAAAGATAACATCCTGGATCTGTTTCGCCACTCTTCTTTATTCTTTTTTTATGCATTTCCGATAGAAGTATTGGATCGGGACTCTGTGTCGGCAGATAATCATAATCAAATAAATCAGACTCGAGGGCAAACAAACTTCGCCCAAAATAATGTATTTATTTTTTGTAGGGCTGTTAAACGATGAACAATTTTGATTTAACTAGTCACAGAATAGCTGTAAATTAACCACGAATAATCACCATTGCTAAATATGACTAAAAAACTACAATTTTTAGTGTACAAAAAGGAAAAATCCAGATGCCTTACAACAAATACATATCACCAGTCTGTTAAAAAATAAAAAAAATCAGATATAATATAGACTTAGCAATCAAATGTCACAACATTTTCCCATAATTAAACACTCACCACATAAAACTGTCCGGTTCATCACATTACGCATACATGCTCTTAATGTGAAGATGTACACATCTCCACTAATGAGTTTTCACTAATTTAATCACTTGAACTGAATAATGCGGATTTTAACGCAGTGGTAACTTATAATGCAATGTACTGAAGCTATGAAGTGACCCAATACGCATAAATCAACATAAATATGGCACATTTATACATTTTGCATCGCGACAGGGGGGCTAAGTGGCTAATAGCCAGACCGAGCTGACATCCCTGATATCCTGGTGAAATACGGCATCTCTCTTGGCTGATGGCATGACCACAATTTAAAGGTTCTTGACATCTCCAGAAAAAAAAAAAAGAACCAGAATGTGCGTTGCTTGTTGATCTGGTTACTGGCTTTTAAGTCAGAACCGGTGCCATTATAGTGCAGAATATCAGTACCCATCCCTACTTTTTGCCAACAGTTTTGGGGTTGTTTGTTTGATGACAGTGCAAACTATTTGAATTTGAGACATATTTCCTGTAGTTGCAAAGATGCAAATAACGAATAATGATTTTAGCCATTGTTGTTTTTAAACTAGATATTTATGATTTTGTTTGAGGTAACTCTCTTTCTTTGTAGGCCGTTGAGCAACTAAACATCAAGACCAAAACTTATAAAGACCTGCTGACCGACGAGCCCTTCACTAGAAAGGATATCATAACGCTTCAGGTAGGCTGTCGATTCATTTCTTTCCTCTTTTACTGATTGATTTGCATAATTGTAGTTCTCAGTTCTCATCATTTGGTTTGTGTTTTCATTGTTTTTTTTTCCCCTCTCTCTGCTGTCCTGCTGGGGTGGAGGCAGACTGGGATGTTTTTTTTGTATTTTCTTTGTTCCCCCTTCTCTCTTTCATTTTCAGCTTACCCTCTTCTTCTTAACTTATGTCTCCTAACCGTTCCTTATCTTCTCTCTTTTTTTCCCTTTGAGTTTTGCTGTCCATGTAGATAATATCAGAAAATAGTTCCACCGCAATTTTTAATAAAGATTTATTACACATATACATCAAGTAGAGTATTTTTTTTACCAATGCTCAACTTGTGAAAGTAAATCTGTTGGGTTTCTAATTGGTACTTGGAAACTAATTCTGAATGCCAGAAAAAGGGCATAATTGGATGTTTTTATTTTTATAAATCAGTGATGTTTCTGCCGTTTTTGTTATGTCTTCAAAGGATCCCACCAACCTGGATAAGTTCAACGTGTCCGACTTTTTCCACGTGAAGAACAACCTCAAAGTGTTGGATCCAGGTTAGTCAGCAGCAAGTTGTCTCTGCGGAGGTTTCTGAGGGTACAGACGAGACGTCGGGAGAATAGAGAAACGTTTTATCTGAGTAAGAGTGGGGTCGGTGCAAAATAAGGAGGCTTCGTGGAGCAAAGAGAGAGGAGGAGGAAGTTCAGATCAGGCCTTCCATCTATCCAAAAAGGCCAGGATCATATTTCCAGCTCCAGCGTCTCTCTCTCTCTCTACCCGGTTTTCTAACCATACAGCAACACTGAGATTTAAAGAAGAGTGGCGAAAAGTAGGGATGCAAGAAAACATCGATACACTATATATATATCGGAATGTTTCATATCAGAAGAATCAGAATAAACTATTCATCCCCAAGGGGAAATTAAAATACAAGTACAACTGAGCAGCATAACATTTAGGACAAGGCATAAACAGACCCGTATTTAAAAAATAAATAAAATGGACTAAATAAAACAATTAAATACCTATAAATGAATAAAATATCAACAGTAATAATGGTCTGTATTGGTAGTTATGAGGTTTTAAAAAGCAGAGTGGCTCTGGTAACAAAGGTGGATTAGCAGTGCTTTCCAACAACTGATGGTGTCTTCCAGGCCGGGTTACTGTGGGACATTGTCTGCACTTACTGGATATTGAGCTGTTAGCGTGTCAACTCAGTGATGAGACTGTAATACAACAACAGTCTTCAATCAGAGCCCTCTTCTGATGCGTTGCAAGACTGACTGCCACAGGACATCCTTTCTGCCCACCACATCATCACCATCCACGACGATTCTTTGAAGGAACCTTGATGCTATGATTTATAACGTTTAATTTCCCTTTAGGATAAAGCATTTTTGAATTTAATAATATTTTATGAACACTCTGATTGTTCCCCCTCTAATTCCAATTTCGAAGTGAAACTTAAAATGTCCACTAATTGTGTTGTCCGCCCCTTTCTGTCCAGGTATTTAGGCAATAAATACACAAATATTTGTGTTGTTCTGTGGTTTCTGTACAGTGACAAGTTCAGGTTTGAATACATCCACCATTGCATTTATTTGCAGTTTGGGGAATAAAGTTTCACCAAAGGCTTCATCTAAAGCTATTGATGTATGTGAAAACGCCGTTCCTGAGTCGTGTCCTCGATTCTGTCCCCGCTCGCTGTTTAGATGAGGAAAAGGCCAAGCTGGATCCGGCATACCACCTGAAGAGCACCAACCTTGAAACAAGAGAGACGTTGGCGGAACTTTACAAAGAATACAAAGGCGATCAGCTCCTGGCCTCCACCATGAAGGAGCCTGAAGCCAAGAAGACGGACAAGTTAAACGCTGTAAGTAGAGACAAACGCCTGGAAAACATCGATGGCGAAATAAACCAGAGAAGACAAAACTCGTGAAAAATGTGCTTCCATCTGAATGCTTTTTTCCCGATTCATATTCCTCACAACGCAGAATTAGCCAGGTAAAGGCCAGAAAAGAAGGATTGAAGCGCTTCGAATGGCTGTGTTTATAAAGGGGACGATCTCTTTGGTGCAGCACCGCTTATTCTTGTGGCTTTTTATGGTTTCTCCTCTTCGGCAACAGTACAAAAACACTGCTGAGCTACTAGCAATGTAATTTTGACATGAATCCCGGTAACAGTTTGAAAAATATTTGCAGTTTCTGCCCTTTGTGTTGCCCTCTTTGGGTGCTCACACCAGTGTCAATTTTGTCAAAAAAAAAGTTTAATTTAGTTTTAGTCTTAACTTTAAAAATATATATATATATATGTAATGTTTGTACTTCTGGCAAATCTACTTCTGGCAAAAATATCTACCTTGAAATTAACAAATATATATATGTACAAATATATTTTTAAATTAAAACGAAAGAATCATCTATAAAAATATGATTGTCCTTCATTAAAGATACACCAATCAAATAAAGGTATCACAAATCAAAGACTTATTAAGGGACGGCCCAATGCAATGCATGGAGGCAGTGCAAATCCATTGCAAAGCAATGTATTGCACTGCCTCCATGCAATTGCATGGGCAGTCCCTTATTATTCTTCACTCCTAAACTGGACTCTTATTAAGGGACGGCCCAATGCAATGCATGGAGGCAGTGCAAATCCATTGCAAAGCAATGTATTGCACTGCCTCCATGCAATTGCATGGGCAGTCCCTTATTACTCTTCACTTCTAAACGGACTCTTATTCTTATTTATTTATTATTCTTCCGCCACCCTTAATGCGGGTCGTACCGTAGCGTGCACCCGCACAATATATACATCAAAACGACCGGCTCGATCGCGTGATGTGTGCTATTACTTTTATTGGCGATTGGAGTTACCATGGCGACGGAATTAGCGAAAAACCACGCAAAAAGAAGCCCAAAATCCCCATAGGAAATGAATGGGAATAGGAGTCAAAAAACATGAAAATCACCTATTTTTGAAGATTTACTGTGTCACCATACAATAACCTAGCAACACCATTCGAAATCCAGATTGTAGCCACGTCCGTGCTGTGTTCAGCATTGAAGACCGCATGTCGATAGCTGTTACGGTTTTGTCACAATTTGACTTTGTTCGACCCAAAGTTTGCCCCAACTCGACATTTTTAGAGTGGAGCAGCTCGTTAAGCAGTGTGTGTGTGTGATGAACTTTTTGGACAGGTACTCATAAAAATTTAAATCGACGTCACGGCCACATATTTCGCACTAGTGACATGATTTTCGGTCATGAAATAGAGCCGCCCTTTGTGATTCTCAGGATCATTTCAAAATTTCCCTAGGTCGCACGGTTTTCTCTCAGCGAGCTCTAGATCGCTCAAAGTGGAACCCAGTTTTAGGGCTTTTCGCCTATACTTTATCATTGTGGCTGGTCAGGATTATCTCAGCCAGAGAGATGTTCTTACTCATTTTTCTCTCGCTCCCTCTCGGACTGTGAATAAGGTAGAGACTTCTGCTTTGGCATGAACGAAGAGAAATGATATATCTCGCTCACACTTCAAGAATTTTTCCGATACCTTGTACGGTTTTCGAATGGGAACGATTTGTTCGGCGCACTTTTTTATGAAAAAGTCTAAATCTAAGCTCTTAATCATCTTAAGTGTTTGCACCTGCTGCAGTTTTCACTCACACTTGTTGCTGGGGAAACGGAGCACCTTTGATCAGAGTTCACTAAAGTTCATTCCACAGTCTATATACATTTAAACCTGTGTTTAACCCCACTTAAACACAGGTTAATGCTGTGTTCTATAGAGAGAGATACTACAAAAGGGTCCATGTGTCAGTCCATCTGTCTTTGTCCTTCTGACCATGTCTGTCTGTCTTACTCAGTCTGTCTCAGTCCCCCTGTCTGCCTATACCATTTCATCTGTGAATAAGATAGAGTTGTGCTTTGAAATAATTGAACACAAAGGATAAAATTCGCTAACACTCCAATAATTTTCCTGATAGCTGCTATAGGTTTCGAATGGGAAAGGTTCGTTCGCAGCTGTTTAACACTCTGAACATGGAGAGGAGACAACAGAACATATGGCCTAAAACTCAATGGTATATGCATGTCTGTGATGGCATAGTGGTTAAGGAAGAGGGTTTGCATCCCAGAGGTACTGGGTTCAAATCCAGGAGCGAGCGGCAAATAATTTTTCTTTGCTGAAAGCTGAACTGGGAGACGAGACAACAGAACATATGGCCTAAAACTCAATGCTGTATAACTGATGTTGTAGTGTAACTGTGAAGGAACAGGAATACAATGCAAGAGGTAGTGGGTTCGAATCCCAGGGGGAGCAAAATTTTTTTTTTTCTTGTTTGAAAGCTGGAACCATAATCCCTATGTTATACACAGTACTACATTGCACTTGTATGCATTTTAGTTGATTTCAGCTTTTTCAGTATATTTTCATACTAATCCTATTAATACTAATGCCAACATCTTAGCTAGCATTAGCATGCTAGTTAGCATTACCATGCTAGATGTTGCTAGAATTTTGGGTAATATTTGCTGCTTGTCAAATATTTTTGTAATGAAATGAGGATTATAGTAATGCCAACATTTATAGCTAGCCATTAGCATGCTAGTTAAAGGCATTTGCATGCTAGCTTGTGTTAGACATTTTCAGTATTTTAGCTTTTTGACTATATTTTTGGTACTGAATGGGGGTTTATCAGTATTGCCAACAATGTTAGCTAGCATAGCATGCTAAGTTAGCATCCTAAGGCATGGCTAGCTGTTGTTAGCATTTTAGCTAATTGAGCTTTTTGACTATATTTTGGTCCTGATCAAGTCAATAGTAATGCCAACATGTTAGCTAATATTAGCATTAGCATGCTAGTTAGCATTAGCATGCACACCGTGGCCGTCCCTTCTCTAAATTTCCTGAAATTTTCTTGTTATTATTTATTATTCTTCCGCCACCGTTAATGCGGGTCGTACCGTAGCGTGCACCCCCACAATATATACATCAAAACGACCGGCTCGATCGCGACATCCGGGCTATTACTTTTATAAGCGATTGGAGTTACCATGGCGACGTAATAAGCGAAAAACCACGCCAAAAAATGCCCAAAATCCCCATAGGAAATGAATGGAAAAACGGCCAAAAATCATGAAAATCCACTATTATTGAAGATTTACTGTGTAGCCATACAATAACCTAAAAAATCCATTAAAAATTCAGATTATAGCCACGTCCGTGCTGTGTTCAGCATTGAAGACCGCATGTCGATAGCTGTTACGGTTTTGTCACAATTTGACTTTGTTCGACCCAAAGTTTGCCCCAAATCGACATTTTTAGAGTGGAGCAGCTCGTTAAGCAGAGTGTGGAGTGATGAACTTTTGGAAGGTCCTCATAAAAATTTAACTCGACGTCACGGCCACATATTTCGCACTGGTGACATGATTTTCGGTCATGAAATAGAGCCGCCCTTTGTGATTCTCAGGATCATTTCAAAATTTCCCTATGTCGCACGGTTTTCTCTCAGCGAGCTCTAGATCGCTCAAAGTGGAACCCAGTTTTAGGGCTTTTCTCCTAGAATTTATCATTGTGGCTGGTCAGGATTATCTCAGCCAGAGAGATGTTCTTAGTCATTTTTCTCTCGCTCCCTCTCGGACTGTGAATAAGATAGAGACTTCTGCTTTGGCATGAACGAAGAGAAATGATACATCTCGCTCACACTTCAAGAATTTTTCCGATACCTTGTACGGTTTTTGAATGGGAACGATTTGTTCGGCGCACTTTTGAATGAAAAAGTCTAAATCTAAGCTGTTAATCATTCTAAAGTGTCTGCAGCTGCTGCAGTTTTCACTCACACTTGTTGCTAGGGAAACGGAGCACCTTTGATCAGAGTTCACTAAAGTTCATTCCACAGTATATACATATTGAAGGCCTATTAAACCCCACTTAAACACAGGTTATGCTATGCAGTACTATAGAGAGAAGTACTACAAACAAGTCCATGTGTCAGTCCATCTGTCTTTGTCTTTCTGACCATGTCTGTGTCTTTCTCAGTCCCCCTGTCTGCCTGTACCATTTCATCTGTGAATAAGATAGAGAGTTTTGCTTTGAAATAATTGAACACAAAGGATAAATATCGCTAACACTCCAATAATTTTCCTGATAGCTGCTATAGGTTTTGAATGGGAAAGGTTCGTTCGCAGCTGTTTAACACTCTGAACATGGAGAGGAGACAACAGATCATATGGCCTAAAACTCAATGTTATATGTATGTCTGTGATGGCGTAGTGGTTAAGAAAGAGGGTTTGCATCCCAGAGATACTGGGTTCAAATCCAGGAGCGAGCAGCAAATAATTTTTCTTTGCTTAAAGCTGAACTGGGAGACGAGACAACAGATCATATGGCCTAAAACTCAATGTTGTATAACTGATGTTGTAGTGTGACTGCGAAGGAACAGGAATACAATGCAAGAGGTAGTGGGTTCGAATCCCAGGGGAAGCAAAATTTTTTTTTTTCTTGTTTGAAAGCTGGAACCAAAATCCCTATGTTATACACAGTACTACATTGCACTTGTATGCATTTTAGTTGATTTCAGCTTTTTCAGTATATTTTCATACTAATCCTATTAATACTAATGCAAACATCTTAGCTAGCATTAGCATGCTAGTTAGCATTACCATGCTAGCTGTTGCTAGCATTTTAGCTAATTTTAGCTTTTTGACTATATTTTTGTACTGAATGGGATTATAGTAATGCCAACATGTTAGCTAGCATTAGCATGCTTGTTAGCATTAGCATGCTAGCTGTTGTTAGCATTTTAGCTAATTTTAGCTTTTTGACTATATTTTGGTACTGAATGGGTTTATAGTATTGCCAACATGTTAGCTAGCATTAGCATGCTAGTTAGCATTAGCATGCTAGCTCTTGTTAGCATTTTAGCTAATTTGAGCTTTTTGACTATATTTTGGTACTGAATGGGTTTATAGTACAGCCAACATGTTAGCTAACATTAGCATTAGCATGCTAGTTAGCATTAGCATGCACACCGTGGCCGTCCCTTCTCTAAATTTCCTGAAATTTTCTAGTTTTAAACTATTCTGCTATTAATGCAGAATAATCTTGTCCGTTTGGAATGTCTTACATTATGTAGTTATTAAACTGGAGAAGATTAAAGAAGCTCAGTATAGAGATAAATTATGTGTAATTGTATATTGTATATTATGTGTAATTGAATATTCTAGTTTATCTGCCTCTTCAGACTGTCGTCCTCTCCATGACAATCTGCTCCGGAATTTTTGTTCTTGTTTTTTTTTTTTGATGTTTCCATATGTGAAACCGGTCCATAAATCTTTTAAAAATTTTCTCTCCGCTGCGAACGCTTTCTGGTTTTCATTGTAACGTGATCACTGATCAGCTGTCCCCTTTTCAAACAGTGGTTAACGTCGCGTTTCATTATGTCCACTGATTGGTTCTCTTCTCAGCTAGTCCCGCCCCCGCCCCTTCCATCAATTGATTGGTTCTCCTGTCTGTTCCTCGAATCTTTTCATCATCTGATTAGATTTTTCGTCTTTGTTAATTTCCGTCTCTAATTCGTCAACGAAAATGTCGGTCAATTTAGTCATTGTCTTCGACTTTATGCAGTCTGTATTTTTGGGGGGGATTGCTGTTTGGTTTTCGTCCGAAAAAATATATTCGTGAGGAAAATAAAGAGGAAAATATTTTGTCGGCAGAATTAACACTGGTTTACACCAAGCAGGACTTCAGCTCCTCAAAGGGATCCAGATTTAAGGAGAACATGGGAGCAGTGCTCTTTGTTACACATTTGTTCAGATTAAACTTTAGAGCCTTGGAGCCTGGGGCAGCGTTCCCCGGCGTTGTTGTCCCGCCTCCTGTTCAGGTTTGGACTCTACTTCAAACTGAGAGACTTTCAGCTGAAACGTGACCTTCTTTTTATGTGAAATTTACCCTGATGAGGGTTAAGGGCTCGTAGACTGCTGTGAAGGTGTGCTTGCTTTGTGGGTGTTCATTTTGACTGCTGTGTGAGGACTGGTTATTGGTAACTAGGCCTGGGCGGTATACCGGTTCATACCGAAAACCGGTGTTTATTTTCGTTATGATATGAATTTCTAATATCCCCCTATACTTGTGAATAGGTCGGACAACTTCCGAAACGTTAAATTAGGGGAAGTGTTTCAGCCGGGACCTATTTCACTGCTACACGCACTTCACCACAGTGTAGAAAATAATGTTTTTAACTAAGTACATCTGCTGGCAGGAGAGAAGCACACAATTCTGATTAAGTAATTCCAAAAAAGAGGAGCCTCTTCTATAGTTTAAAAAGTTTATCGGCTTTAAAATGTCAGACGAGAACCAAACGGCATACCTTTTACAAACGCTATTGAGAGTAACCAGTAGGGGGAAGTGTTGAGCGCTAGTTCAGCGTCTGTAGGTAAACCAGTAGAAAAGAAATCATTAATAGCGGTAAATATGTTTTACATACCATCTACGATACTTCTGCCATAATTTTTTTCTGTTGTTATCTGAATATTAACCAGCTAATAATCACCTACGGTCGCCATGTTTATTTGACTTCTTCTTTGGCAAAATCCAAACTGAGTCTATACTCTGCCCCCTAGCGGGATTCTTCAGTACTACATGCAAAGCAATTAGAAAATGCAATTTGTTGCTTGCATCAACGTGAGGTTTAAAAAAAATTATACTTTCAGCCTTAGAACATCAAGAATGTCTGCTAGAGTCATAATCATTTTAATTATTTTCATATCATTCACCTGTGTTTGGAAAAAACATGATGCAGTCCATATGGCAGTAAAATGGGCTATTTAAAGCACATTTTTATATTCTTTATTCTTATAACATTATGTGGATATGAACGTTCTTGTATGGAAAAAAATACAGTTAAATACCGTAATACCGTTAAGTTTAAAAAAATACCGTGATATGAAAATTTTGCCATACTGCCCACCCCTATTGGTAACTATAAAATCCTAAACATTTATGCAACATTGCCTCTCTGACTCGCATCAGCAGGCTGACCGAAGGCAAAGAGGCAGCAGTCTAATGGTTTTTATTTGTACTTTTAACTTATTTTATTTAAAACCAAACTGTTCTTCTTTTAGATCAGTTAGAATCACTAAATATATTTTTTACTTGCTAAATCGTAAGGTGATGAGAAAAAAAACATGTCACAGGTTTATTCAGTAATCTCCTCAAGATCAGAGCTTTACTTATAGAATGATTACTATCCGTTTCACCCTTAGCATTCCTAGCAGATGGTTCATTGTGACTTCTGCCTTTTTTCTGTAATACCCTCTCTCTATTGATATACATGACTATCAGTGACACGTAGATCTGAGTGTCATCTGCGTAGATATGGTAAGCAGTGTTGGGAAAGTTACAAAGAAACTGTAATATATTTCACATTACTAGTTACAATGTCAAAAATGTAATATGTTTGCATTACATATTACTATCTTAAAAATGTAACTGAGTTACACTACTTTAAGTTACTTCTGGTAAAATATCTTAAATATTTACCACCACTTCTAACCACCTTAACTTATGAATTTACATTTTACACAAGTGTCACACCACATATACTGTAGTTTTAACACTATTTTATTAAAATTAAGTCTCAAGTTCCTTTGCATGCCTTCTATTTCATGGTAATGTTTGTTAAATCTAATCAAAAGAAGGCGCTGAAAGTGCTCATCACAAAGATGGTTGACAAACATGAGACTCCGATGTCTGAAGTCTTAAAACAGATGGTTAGGAAAACAGTGTGAATGATGCCGCTGTTTAAATATACAGTCGATCTTTTCCTCAGCCGTCCTGATTCTCTGATGTTTTGGTTTTAAGCAACAGGAAGTGGACGGTGGATCTTGTTCTACTGCATCCAGCTTGATTTGGTCTGTTGCATTAGTTGGCCAGAAAAACAATTTAAAATGCATTTGTAACTTGAGTTACTGAAATTGTAACTAGTAATATATTGCTGTATATTTTGTAAGTAATGCATTACTCCGAACACTGATGGTAAGACATATAGGGGGACTATTGCTGTCAACTGTGGGGGACTCCACGGGTCATGGGAAGCAACAACATTAACATGAGTTGCCAGGTATGAATTCAGACCTGGAGCTGGGGGGGTTGGAACCACAATCACAGCCAAATAAAACTACTAGCAGTGAAGGAAATGATGCATTCAATGGCGCTCTCTCGCAGTTCTTTTTTTTTTTTTCAAGTCATGCTATATTTCATTTGAGCATTCCTGACAAAAGCCCGACTAAAGCCATGGTGGTTAAAACGGGGGAAATAACAAATCTGGCAGCACTAGTCAGGGCGTCGCAACGCAATGCTTCTGGTGTCAAACTGTAAAGTATGCAGGCAAGTATGGTATCAATTAATGAAGCGGCATATTCGTATTACCACCTAAAATATTTTTTGCAAAGGTTAGTGATGATCCAGGTGGGAAAATTCGTACATTTTTGTGTAAACTTTTGCTGGCGGGTCTCAAGAAACTACAGCGCCGCACATCGACAATGTCAACAGCAAACTAGAAGCATAAAGCATCCGGCTGGCCAGCCTAAAAGGTCTGTGAAAGTCGCAAAAAAATTAAAAGGCACTGCAACGATTTACAAAAGCTAAACCAAATCCTCTACCACTGTTTTTTGTCCATGATTTGACAGGTCCCATATCGTGTTAGTTAGGTCATTTCTCAAAGTTACAGTGTTTCTGTATGTGTTAGCTTGATTATATGTTGTGATGGGTTTCCCGAAAATTATGGCTACAAGGATAAAAGCTTTCCATTTGGAGTGCAGAGAATGTCAGTTTACAATACTTGGCATATTTATAACAGAAAGTCGCTAATAGTCTAATTGGCTGTGTCTGATAAACAGCTAAACTTCATTTAAAAAGATTAAATATAAAAACTAATAAAATTTAAATAGATATTGCTGCTAAAAACTAGTTTGTTTGGTTGGTTGGTTGGTGTGTTTTAGATCACTGAGAGGTAACAGTGTTGTGCCAAAAATAATTACTTTATCTTTTCCCAGTTAGTACTGTTTAGTATTAATAATGTTTAATATTAATTAATATATGCCCTCTGTTTTCCCGCGGGAGTAGCTACCAGCGCATTTTGTGACATTTAATAGACTGAAATGCTGTTTTTAAGGGGAAGTATTCAAAGTATTTAGAATACAGTACTAAGATTCAGCAAAGTAACGGAATATGTTACAAAATACATTTTAAAGCAGGTATTCAGTATTCTGTAACTAAATGCATTTTCCCCAACACTGATAAGGCATCTAATGTTTGCTGTGAACACAAGAGGGAGCCAAACGACCTTGTAATGCAATGAAAATAAACAGAGAGGAGACAAAAAAACGGTTCGTCAGTGAAAAAAAACCAACACATTTACATTTAAGATTAAATACGATGTTGGATTGTAATTTAAAATAAAAAGACGTCCTTGTATAGTCCTCAACCTGTATCGCTTACTTTGTGTTTGCATTTGTGAGTTTGGCGATCATAAATTAGGTGAACCTTTTTCAAAGGACGTAAAGAGAAATAAGGCAACTTCTTATCGTTGATTACTAATACCCGAGAATCAGAAACGGTTGGACGTTGTCTGTGTTTCTTTGCTGCTGACCTGTTTTTAAAGAGCTGTCTTTTTCAAGCCAGAGCCCCTTTGCTGTTTTCTCTCTGGGGTTTATATTTGGGGTGACGGGTTGACTGCTTCTGAGAAAACACTGAATATAGGTCAGATTAAAAAAACACACACACAAAAACCAAGGTGAAGGCCTTCAGATGAATTGGAGCAGAAGATTGCAATTGCTTCTTAGATGCAAATATACCGCTGCTTTTATCTCTACAGAGTTATCCTGTTGATTCAGGCAACTTCTTCGCTCTAATAGCACTGTTTGCTTATTCAACAAATCTGATATAATCTAACCAAAGCTCCCACATTGTAAGATAAAAAAAACATTTTAGGGTTTAAGCTTGCACTAGTTGCAGATTATACCGTTATGCTTGTTGGGACAAGCTGAAGGTCAAAGTTTTGTTGAGCCAACACATGTTCGATTCTTTGTGTCTGACACGATTTAATCAGTTTCAGGAATTTATTTTCTTATATGTTTTGAGTATATTTTTCTAATATCTTAATAATTTTATTCATTTTCATGTTGTTCATGTTTTGTAATAAAATTGATTATTTTTTAAACTGAAACTCTAATTAAAATTCAGTTAATGTATCCCAAGTTTATGACAAATGTGTTCTTGAAACGAGTTCTGTTTATGGCCAGGTATGTAGAATCTGGATTTCATTAAATCTTATAGAGATCGCTAATGTGACATCATCATTATGTATTCCCTGTGGTGAACGCAAAGGATTTTGGGATTCTGCGGCACAAACATAATCAAAAAAACAAGAAAACAACGTGTTTTCTGTAGCTCGTTGCATTTTTTAGGATTATATTCTCTTTTTAAAATCAATTTTACATTATTTTCTTGCCGGAACACTAGCCTGCCATGCCAGCCGGGCCAAACATACCCATAATTCCTTGCATTTTAATGACGTTACCGCCAAGTTGTTCATGTCTTAGCAATCTCTATACTCTACAAGTGGGAAAAATGTAATGCAGGGCTCAAAATTTATGTAACTAAAGAAGCACAAAGGTTACCCAGAAACATATGAATGATCCTACTTTCCAAAAGAAGCAAACCTACTGTTTGTTTGGCATTTCTTCATGAACTAATCACAGAAAATTAAGTTAATAAGATTTCTTAAATCTAATTTAGCACTTGATTTTTAAAGCTATTTTACACTTAAAGAATCATAAATATCCCAAGGGGAACACTGATGCAATCCAGGCTTGCAAAATTGTTTTTTTGTGTTCCAAGGCCTAATCAAGTTGTGGCTAGGCGACGTCATTGCTTATGTCCTCACAATGACATCACTGTGTGATGGTGCGCCACCTAGTGGTCGAAGTCCTCCTGACATGAACTTTGCAAGCAGCTGAGAAATGATCTGCTGCAGGGATCAGAACTATGAGTTTAAATAAATGAGTTTTACATTTGCATCATAACTATATTTAAACGTTTTACATAGAAAAATGTTTAGATTTTTTTTTAATGTATAGTAAAGAAAAAGAGGTTTTAGTGATGTTTTTTTTCTCCTGAAGCGTAAAGGTTTCGACCAGGGCTGGGTGTTATGGCCTCAAATCTATAATGCAATTTAATCTGAGGCTTCTGCGGTAACGACATTTACTGGAATATATTATCTTCTGTTTATAGTAGGGATGCCAAAAACGATTATGTTGATAATCGATTTATCACTAATTATTTTGCAGATTAGGCGACTAATTTGAAAATGTGTGTAAAGTGTATGTTATTGCAGGAGCAGCTGCTGTAATATTTGCGTGCTACCTCAAAGTTTTAAGCAGTATCTGAAATACTGACCTTTAAGATTATATCTTATTTAACATTAATGAGCTAAGCATAAAATAAAATATTACTGTTATTACCATCACCACTGTTGCACCTATCAAGTAGTACATCAAAACTATGATCCTTACAGAAAAATCCGTCCTCCCCACAGCCATTTAACATATAAAGTCAGAGTAAACATCAGATTCTGACAAAATAAGTATTTTAACGCAATAATAAAACTAAGCAGCAGTTTTGCATCAAGACATCACCTTGATGTCTTGTAAATAAGAGCACCAGCTGCTGCATTCTGTTCTGTCTACGAACGGATCGGAATCGGTCTGTAAGCAGCAGCTCGGGCCGTAGACGACTTCATATGGGAGAATCTAGACATTTTCATTGATCTATGAATATCTCTGGATACCTATGAGAGAAGGTAAAAAGCCAAAATGTTGGGGGTAAAGGAGAAAATCGCTCTACCGTTGATGCTAATGTTAGCAGCTAACAAGCTAACCAGCTCACAGAGGCAAACGTAGGCGCAGCTTGATGACATAATCAACAACTGTAGTCGTGGCAGTCATCTGTTAGCTTAATTTATATCATTTCTACTTCATGCTGTTCATATCACCCACTACTAGTTTCAGCTGTAGCCGGTATAGACATTTTAGAATAGCAAAAATCTCTATCCAGATGATAACGGCAAGAGATGGAGGCTGCCTTGCTTTTAGACCAGACCCAAACTCAGAATCACTGTTTCGGCGTTCAATCGGCTTCATGATGAATTATAGTATATGATTATATCCATGGACGAAATGTCAGGATCCCCTCGGGTTCTCATTAGCTGAAATTCTCAGATGCAATCTGCTCTTTAGCCCGACCAGTTATCCGGGCTTTTAAATGCCTACATGCGTGTTTTCATGAATTTTCATTAAGGCTCTTGTCCCAGTATCCTCTGGGAGGTTTCAGCAATCTCCACGGAAACGAACCGCCTTTATAAAATGTTTAAATTCGTCTGTTATAATCTGGATTTCAACACGTACAAGTTGTTGCTACGTTGACTCTTTTGGGCACGAACTGAGGTGGTGCCCAAAGTGGGACCCGCAGGCCAAAATTGGCCCCCTAATTCATTCATTTTGGCCCACTAACGGTGACCCTTGATCTTACTTAAAAGTTCACATTGTTAAAAACAATCAGCTAAAATTTGCAATATGATTATTCTTTCACTGCTGATACTGTTTGTGTTTATGGGCCCCATGAGTATTTATTGGGCTGCATATAGTCCTCACGCCATAGTGATTACATCATAATTGAATTATCACAAATTGGTTTTAAAATTAATTAGAAGGGGCATATAGAGGAGATTTATGCACACATTTTCATTTGCTCACTTTATAAGACAACAAATTGTCATATTTGAGCAATTTATATACTATCCCATGAGCCTTGGTTACCATGCTTGCTGCTAGGTAAAACAGCTACTGTCAACATGGAGCGTGGTGCGACAACATCAGTACTACACAGACAAAAGACATTGTAAAAAATAGTGGGAGGAAAAATATTTTTTCACTGACATCAATGCTAAAAGAAATTATCAAATAAGGAAGTTAAGATATGTTTCAAATTGATAAACATGGCTTAATTGTTGTTTTGTTGAATGGTAATTACAAATAAAGGAATCTTAAATAACTATAATCAAAACAAGTAGTTTACCATTCTTTAATATTGATATTTACATTTTGATACAAATATAACATTTGGTCCTCTGCCCTCTAATAAATGTTCATTTTGGCCCTCTGAAGGAAAAGGTTTGGGCACCCCTGCCTTAAAGTATTTCAAAAGCGGAGCATTTATACTGTAAAAAAATGTTTTTTAAACATTTAATACCATATTTAATTCTTAATGTAGCATTGTGTAGCTTAGACATAAACAAGGGATGCACAAATACAAAACTTTGGGCCAATAACGGTATACAATAATTATAAACTTGCTATGGCCGATTACTGATATTTACCAGTGTTTTTATTGATATCTTGTAATCAGCAGCAGTAGCGGCCGATGTTAAGCATTTATTTTGTTATATAATAACCTAAATGCTATTATTAGCTTATCACAATTATAATACAAATATGCTTTACTTTAAAATACTTGCATAACTACACTTTTACTAAAACTTTATTTCGCATTAACTTTCAAAGGAAATTATTTTGTAGTTAGAAAAAGCGAACTTCTAAAATGTTTTTACAAAATAAACTTTACGATTTTAACACTAAACGTGTTCTAAAAGAGCTTCTAACTTAGATGGGATATTTCTTCATTTAAAATGATCTGTTACTACATTAACACAGCAAACATCAGCTAAGTTAACTAAATTCATTACAAACGTACATGAAGATACTTTTAGCATAGTGCTATATTTTTATCCAAAATGTATATAATATTGTTTTTTCAGCCATAATGGCAGCTTTGATATCTTATTTTAATATTGGTTCAAATTTTCATTGTGGTTCTTCCCTAATTTTTATGTATGTGTGTGTATATATATATATATATATATATATATATAAATACTATTATATATATTGTAATAAACATCTGTGTTTAATATCGGACTGATACCGATGTTGAAGCAGATTTTTTCGTGCATTTCTTTGATTGTAAGAGGAAGAAGTATCATCAAAGAGAACAATCGGTAAATTATGATTATTTTCTTTGGTTTTTACTTCTCCATCTCTTCCTCCAGGCCCACTATTCTACAGGCCGAGTTTCTGCCTCCTTCACCTCCACAGCCATGACTCCTGCGACGACCCACGAAGCAGGCAAGTGAAGCTACTCACTCCAGGTTTCTTACCTCAGCAACAAAAACGATTCTCTTCCTGTTTTGGTTGCTTTATTCCTCATCTGTCCGCAGGGACTGCTCAGTCATGTTTGATCCTCCTGCAGCATAGTGCAGCTTCATGCTCACAGAGCTCAAATGCAGTTGCTCAACGGCTCCATGAGAGAGATAGTTCGCCGTTATGCAATATCATAGTAGGCTCGCTGCTCTACAGAAGATTTTGGGTGTTTAAGTTTTGTAGCCTAGTTTAGTTTTCTTCACAGGGGTTGGAGTTCTTTCATAATCAGAGAAAAATGGACTCGTGTGACAGAAGGACAAAGAATCCAATGTGACTTTTAGGGAATGCAGGAGTGAAGTGGTCTGGAACTGATTCGGTTGCATTATTGGAGGCAAAAAGGTTTAAAGGTCAGACATTTTGGCTACTAAAACTTCAACCTAAAATAAGCAATATAATTCCCTCCATCCATCTATTCATTAGGCCTGAGCAGTATACCGGTTCATACCGAAAACCGGTGTTTATTTTCGTTATGTGAATGTTTAATATACCACTATACCGGTGAAAAGCTCAGACAACTTCCGGAACGTTTTGATATGGGGAAGTGTTTCAGCCAGGACCGATTTCACTGCTGCACACTCTTCAACACAGTGTAAAAAATAACGTTTTTAACTAAGTACAGCTGCTGGCAGGAGCTATCAGGGCGAAGCGCACAATTCTGATGAAGTAATTCCAAAAAAGAGGAGCCTCGTCTTTAGTTTAAAAAGTTTATCGGCTTTTAAAGGTCAGACGAGAACCGAACGGCATATCTTTTACAAACGCTATTCGGAGTAACCAGTAGGGGGAAGTGTTGAACGCTATTTGGCCGTCTGTAGGTAAACGCGGTCAAGGGCAGCAAAACCAGTAGGAAAGAAATCTTTAATAGCGGTAGATATGTTTTATATACCATCTACGATACTTTTGCCATCTTTCTTTTCCGTTGTTATCTGAATATTAACCAGCCAGTAATCTACACTTCTTCTTTGGCAAAATCTGGTCTGAGTCTATCCTCTGCCCCCTAGCGGGATTCTTCAGTATTACACGCAAAGCAATTAGAAGATGCAATTTGTTGCTTGCGCCGTGAGGTTTAAAAAACAAGTTTACTTTCAGCCTTAGAACATCAAGAATGTCTACCAGAATCATAAGCATTTTAATTATTATATCATTCACCTGTGTCTGGGAAAAACAACATGATTCAGTCCATTTGGCAGTAAAATGGGCTATTTAAAGCACATTTTATGTTATTCATTATTATGAGATAATGTGGATATGAACGGTCTTGTAAATAGAAAAAAATACAGTTAAATACCATAATACCGACATGTTTTTTAAAAATATCGTGATATGAAAATACAGCCATACCGCCCATCCCTACTATTCATCCTTCTGTCCGTCCATCCATCCATTAGGGCTGGGCAATAAATTGATTTTATTGAATAATAGAATTTTGTTAAGTCCTGATTTTTCCCCCAAAGTTTACAGTGAAGTTTATTCATGTGAGGAAGTGCAGAACACATAAAAAATGTGTAGAAAGCTGCAACAAAATGTTTATTTTATTTGCATAATGCCAATATTGACAATCACTTATTTATTTTACCATACTGTAACCATTTTTTAAAAGTTATTATTTTAAAATGATTACTCGTCTCTTTTACTACTGACATGCATCATCTGCTGGCTAAAACTGACCACACCTGTGAGTCACTGTTACCTTTACTGCATAAGAGTTGTCATAGAAACAACCTGGTGATGCCAAAGCTTCTTTAGCTTTTATTTTTGGCCACGTATGAATCATAGCAAAAAAAGCCCACGCTACATATTGAAAAGTCTGAATCAGACATCATATAGATGGAAAAAGGACACCAGAGGAGGGATGGTGGGGGGGTGGGGCAAGATAAAACTCTGTTGAAGCACAAAGCTGAAAGGATGCAGGTAAGGTGGAGTAACTAATCAAAACAGCAGAGGCTGTCTGTCTAAAATGAAGCTACAGAGAGTGTGCTCAATCTTGCTCTGGTAAATGGAAAGACGATTGCTCCAGAAGGGGCAAAGGCGTTATCAATCGAAATCTAGGTTTCAAGTGACAGTTCAGACAGTCGGAAAAACACTGCATCTCAGAGAAATGCTCTCCTTTCCTTTCAACCAATTAAACAAACCCTGAAGTATGTTTAAAAAAAATGTTGAGGAAGTTTTGAATTAAATATTATCAAAAATAATTCAGTGCATGTTCAAAACAGAGACAAGGAACCAATTTCCAGTTCTTAACATTTATTTTGAACAGATTAACAAATATGCGGGTTTACAGAGAAAACATGCCCTATTTTCTCTGGGCCAGACAAAGATTTCTGACAAAGAATGGTTTTCGTGTCATAACTTTTATAAACGTCCAAAACCTCCCAGGATTAGTCTGCCTCAATCAGAACGTTTTAAACAGTGTCTCAGCAATGATTGGTCCGTCCAAAATCATGCAGTCATAAGGGACGTGTCTTTTCTCCTGGATCCAAGTCAAAAGTTCATTCTCCCAGGCTTTATTGACACAGTCCTAAACCAAAAGCTGGTTAGTGTATTGACCATTGTCCTGCTCCTACATCACAAGATCCGAGGTCTGTCCTGTGAGTCCATCCTGAATTTTATGGTTTTATAGTCTGCAATAAAACTCTTTGTCTCAGAGATCCTCAAAGGTCACACATACTCCCACCATATCCAAGGCCTCTGCTGCTGGTAAACAGTGTGTCTTTTTACCTCTGAATAATAGATGTTTAAAACATATGTAGCCCCAAAAGAATAGATACAACACCGGAAGGAAAAAATAAAAAAGTTTTATGCTTTACCAGTAAATGAAACAGATGACACGTACTGATATAATAAATTGCAGTTTGGGAGCTTAAACGTGCAAAGAAGGCGCCATAGATGGAGCGTAATCCCCAAAGGATTCCTACCCCGCCTGGGAGATTTAAGTTTAAAGGAATCTTTTATTTTTAGCAACAGGTTTCTTTTGATTGGAAGTAATATTAACCATTTGTTGCGCCCCAGCGAGACCTGGAGCTGATGGAGGAGGAACTATAGAAGGAACTAAAAATTACATGCTCAAATACTTGAAAACAGTCTCCAAAGATAAATCGTAATTATATAAATAATGTTTGAAACATGGAAAAAAAAAAGTTTTTCACTAATTAAAGGAAGGGTTTAATGGCTGTAATTGAACTTCTTTTTTTTTCCTGAAGAAACTTTGACACGGCATTTTTTTAATAATAAAAATAAAATCTGGTAAATTGTTATCTAAAGAAGGCTCTTGGTTAAATATAGTCGAGTTATAGAAGGTAAGAAATAAACTTGATTAAATAATTAAAGAACTGGAGAAGATTCCTTCAGAAGTTTGAGAAACACTTATATCTCTGTGCTGAGAACCTCTAATCCTGCATTGTGAAATAAGTAGATGCATTCTGCATAACTTCATTCATGAATTTCTTAATATGCATACTAGGGACGCCGAATGTTTTTTTTGGCAGATGCATATTTATATACGCACAAAACTTGGGGTTCAGGGATTCAGCAGAACCAATTCACAAGAAATGTTATGTCAACTCTAAAAGTTAAAGTTTAAATTAAAGATGTAGTTTATTTAAACAATTTCATCCCAATATAGAGCAGTCAGATTCAGGTAGTTACACATGGTCCAAATAATACAAATAAGCTACGGAAAAATACGAGAAGTGGACTCATGAGTGCTTTCTTTTTTCCATCTATTGTGTTATTAACTTTTTCCTGCATACATAACAAAATCCATACATGAACTTTAACAAAACAAGCCACAACTGCTGGGCAGAACATAACCTTTGGTAACAGCTAGCGACGCCACGCTTGGTTTGTTACGCAGTATGGCAAACACAACTAATCAAGATGAAATGGGAAGACCAGTTTCCTAACATTTTAAAAAAGAGATTTATTTTTTTCACATTTTATTTCTGTGCGTACTTTTTATGAGAAATAAGATGAAGGAAATAAAAACTCAGAAAAACACATCATGTTTTTAACAGCGATGGGTCCCTGATGGAAAAACGCACAGCTAAGCACGTAATCATTGGCGCAGGAGTACTTTCTATGGCACAAAAACAATACAAGGGGCAAACGTAAAGTTAATGGAAGTAATGGCGCCATCACTGACTATGTACAGAGGAGAAACGCTGTCAAACGTAAAAAAGCAAGGGGGACGAGGAGTACTTCTAAGTAGAAAGGAAAAGAAGGAGAATACGCAGCTATTGTGCAGCCAATAGCTTTTATTACAAAAAAAAGAAACTGAGAGAAAACAAAGTTAATGCTAGTGAGGAGAAGGGTTGTAGCTGCTGCAGAGAGAGAGAGAGAGATGATTGTGAAATGTGTGTCCACATTTTGTCTTCACGCGTTGTTGAAATGCGTGTACTGTATTCTTCCTGCAGACGCAATCGCAGACGACACTGTGCGCTACCAGTACGTGAAGAAAAAAGGCTACGTGCGTCTTCACACAAACAAGGGAGACGTGAACCTCGAGTTGCACTGTGATAAGGTGAAAACAGACACACACACACACGTTTGATATGCCACAAAATATTCACAATCTGCTCCGACTTAGCACATGTTGCAGATTGCTCTAATTACATTTCACTGTGAGTGCAGCCTTCATGTTCAACCGATAGTAATTAGCTTTCACTCTCTCTCTTTTTCACTGTCTAAAGACGACCTCTGGATGTTGAGCGTTGTCTTTCTAAATTCTCCATGATAATAAGGTGTGGGGCCAAACAACTTAATAAAAAGCGCATGATTTATACTCCATTTGTAGGTTGCAAAAAATCAAATGCAGCAGTCGGCCGTGGCTGGAAGAGCTTAATATTACCTTCTGGGACTTTCAGCTCGCATATTTTGTTTTATATAGAAGTGCAGGATATTGCTTTACTTCATCCGACGTCTCCTGAGTCAAAAGTATTTCCCGCTTTCAGAAGATTCTAATACCGTCAACTGATTAAAAAGTGTAATCTAATCACAAGGTAGCTGTGAATTAATTATGATTAATTAACATTCCTAAATATGACTGCCAAACTACATTTTTCAGTGTAAGCGAACGTCGATAGCTGGATGCTGCTGCTCTTTATTATGTTATTTCATGAAATACAGAAGAGATTGATGGAACTTTTTGTCTTGAACTCCACATGCAAGCATGGCTTTTTTAACCTCTATCTTTTAGCCAGTTGCTAAGGCTGACTAACGGGTTAACATTCTCTGTAAAGTTGACCCTTTTTCTTATTAATATTGGACCAACCCTGAGCGTCCTCTTCAAGGGACTATTCTACAACAACAGAGTCTATTGGCTTCAGTAGTTTCACTGCAACACAGACTGCTACAGGAGATGCTACTTGAAGAATTAAACCGGATGAGCTAAACCACTTATTTTTCTCTCTGGGATCAATAAAGAATTTTCTAATTGAATCGTATTCTTCTGAACAATAAGAGAAACATTTTCTTTTATCAACAACAAGCAAAAATGGTGTGGGACTGAAGTTTTAACAGAACTCCAGTGAAGGTCTGCTACGTTAGATTGTTTGTTAGCTTAGGCTCTCCTGATTCTAAGTTATTACTGCAGGTTGTTGCATTTATAACCATCGGCTCGTTTTATCGCTTCTTCCGATCTTTTACAGCACCTGATCGGGTCTCTGTCTGCAGGCTAAATGCTCAGTAGAGCAGGGAGCGACGTAGACCGATAATCCCTCTATCTGGCCTCCGACAGAGAAGAGGCGTTCACATGGAACCGTGGTTCAGGTCTGCCATTCTGAACTGGATGGATCGTCCTGTGCAAACGTTAATTGCATTTTTTTTAAAGTAATTAAAGTAAAGTAAAGTAATTCTTCAAATTAATCGACCCGCATTAAAAGGGAATTCGTTTTTTTTGTTGTTTTTTTTTCAACCTGGACCTCATTTTTATGTTTTTTTTAAACTGACCTTGAGAAGTTTGGAGCCAGTTTGAGCCGTTCAGCAGTATTTATACATCCAGTATTGATCAGCGTACATCCGTAGAACTGGAGTGCTTGAGGCAGTACCAATGCTGCTTGTAATAAGGTTTGATCTGCTCAAAACACCTTAATTTTACCATGTTTTATATTCTCCCTGGATTTACAAACGCCCCGGAAGTGCTTCTGTATTTTCTTCCCGGCTGATTTGGAAGTAATACACAGTTACGCTGCAGCAGGACTGCCAGTCTGTGTTTTACTGTGGCAGATTCGTCAGCTTTTTATTATTGTTTTATTGTTAAGCCCCCAAATCGGCCCGGAAGACAATCAATAAGCACTTCCAGGGCATTCGTAAATCCAGGGAGAATATAAACATGGTATAATTAAGGCGTTTAGAGTGCCATTTAAAGAACATTTATTGTGCAGAATGTGTTGAAAAAATACATATATTTCAAATACGGATTTCTTTTCCGTTAAATGAAATATAAACTTTCAATATCCGGTGTGAAGACAAACACTGAACGCCAGTATCCTTGCGTATCTGGTACAAAGTACGTAGGCATCGCTTGAAAGGTGGAAGTTATACATTTTATTAATTCAACAATAGTATCGGGTCGATATCGGATACCAACAGATACACAAAATCCAGGCATCGGTGTCGGGACTGAAAATGTCGGATCGGTGCACCCCTACTAGAGACCAGTTGTTTGTGTTTTTAAATGAAGTGAAAATTTGCTTGAAGTGTCCAGTGCTGCTAGTTTGCAGGGGGTTTTTTTCTTACCAAACTAATTTGAATTTTTTATATTATACGGTAACTGACCTAAATTTTTTTAACCTTTTATCTTGCCCCCTACTACGTACGGGGGTCTATGTTCCTTTGCATTATGACACGCAGAAATATTTTTCTTTTCTAATGAGTGAAGGTCACCGAAACAATAAGAAAATGTAAATCTAAACAGACAATAAACAGATGTTTTTTTTTCCTGATAATGATTGTCTTCTTTAGCCCAAATAAAAATATGAGAAAAATACAAATATTTTGTATAAAATGCCACAATTTGTTCCACTCTGTAACTGCATTAAAGTCTCCCCCCTTTTAAAAATTAGGACCCATGAATTGACATCACTCAAATCTTTTCCTGTTCATACAGTAAAAGGAGGTCATTGTTGGTCTATGGGTTTTTTACATTTACGTTATAGAAAGTCCAATATATCAAAAAGCATTGACACCCTGCTCTTTTGTGGAGGTTTTAGTCTATGGCACAGAATCCCAAGCTCCAATGAGAATTGTTTTGATGGAAATCCTCCTCACTCGTTCAGACGGTGAGTAAAAAAAGGTCGGACGAAAGCCTTTGGTGTTTCTCGGAGACTATAATCTGTTGTTGCCCGAAGGAAAAATAGCTTCACTGAAACGGAGAAGTCTTCCTCGAGGTTTTTGACGTTAATAACCGTAGAGACGGTGAGAGTCGAAGACACGCCTCGTGTTTGGAGAACGCCACACCTGTTTTACAGCCGCTCAGTCAGAACGAGCCTCTCTCTTGTCTCCGTCATGATTTAAACGACAGCCTGCAGGCTTTTCTAGCCCAGCCTCTCTCCTCCAGACTTCTCTTTGTGTTTTGTGTACACCAGCAGAGCACAGCCTTTCACCAGTCGTCGTCTCGCAGACATGTGAAGCTGCCTCGGGCAACGCTTGAACTCAGCTTCATCCTAAACTGGACATGTCATCCTCTAAGCGTTATTGCCTTGATTTTAATAAAAAAATAAAAATAAAAAAAAATCCAGGTCCAATATTGTTTTGAAGTATCGTCTTGAAAAATCCTCCGCATCTGCCACTTTTCTAGCCTGGTTCTGGTTCCTGACCTTGATCTGTTGTCCTGTTCGTTGCAGAACGGACAGGTTGAGAACTAAAGCAGCAGATTTGGACCTTGCAAAACAATTTCTCCAGCAGATGTACGGTGTTTTTGCAAACATCTAACAAGGCACCTTAGAAATCCATCACCCTTGATGAGCATCTGGCTGTTAAGAAGTGTTTTTTTTGGTGCTATTTTTATCTGAAACTGGCTGTTTTTAAAAATGTTTTGTGCAGTCTGTGATTAGGGACGCCTTTCATAAAGATAAGGTGGTTCTTGAATAGAATACTTGAACAAATCTTGCTCAAATTTTGCCAAACCTTACAGGTGCAGTAGCCCAGGGCTGTGTTTAAAAAATATATTTTTTTTATTAATGCATGTTTTGGAAACATTGTGCTTTATATTATGTATTTTATAGTCTTTGCTTTTATGACTGCCTTTTTTTGCCTGCTAACCTGTAATACAGTAACCTCATAGAAATCGAGAGGATGCCTCTCATGCGGTTATTCCTCTTGGAATAAATATCTAAGTAAATATAATAATCATAGGATAGGGGTGTAACGGTACACAAAAATTACGTCTAGGAACGTTTTCAGTAGACTTTAATCACGCAAAATAAACACAAATGTACATATGACGTTTGTTCTTTGATCAGCATTTAACATTCATATCCTGAAATAATTTGATATTATTTTCTATACTTTAAAGTTGAAAATTTTGATTTAATTTGATATAAAAAAACAAACAACTAATGAAATAGTACAAGCGAACTTAGCCAGAGTAAAAAAATTATTTAACAATTTAAAAAACCGTCAATATTAACGTTTAAGTAACACTTTAAGCATATTTTAGAATCAAACATTCTTAGATGATTTTGGAGTTTTAGTATTTCTGTCAACCCAGTCTCCCAGTTGTACTTGAATGCAGCATGGACAGCTGTTGGGAGAATCCCTGCTCATCGACGGGGATTCCACTGACTTGCGTTTTTATCCAAAATCAGACAAAGTTCTGGTTTGGTCTGTCTTTCTTTTTCTACTGTCGCTTTACGATAAATCATTAATTCGTCCAGTACAAATGCATACCAAACCAACAGAAAAATATGACTATATGTACCGTTAACACCCACATCAGGTGAGATTTTTAAATATATATAAAAAAATACTCAAATATTTAAATATTATGAAGTTTTAGCTCATTTTCTAGGGAAACATCATAGAGATAGTGCCCAGAGGACTCATTAAACTTACTATACATTAATTTGTATCAGCTGATTCTTAGGGCTGGACATTGTTTGAATTTGGAAGAATCTGATTCTTCACTTTGGTTCCAACCGATTCTTGATTCCGATTCTTTGAAGCGACAGCGTCTATTAATTTAGCTAGCTTACTAATCACATGTGGTCTTATTTGATAAAATAGTCTGAATTTCTCCATGGTTTTTAATGCTATTAACTTTTTATTTGACTGTGAATTTCTAATAGGGCTGTTATTAATGGAGTTGGATATAAATATTACAAATTTCCTTTTCACAGGGGTCAAATCTTCACAGAAGGGCTTTGTTTTTGAAAATCTCATGAAAAGCGATTTACAAACATCCTGAATATCTGATGCTGCAGAAACTTAAACATAGCAGCATGTCTTCCCTCTGAAGGGCAAACCTGGTGAAGAATATTGAACAAACTATAGTCTACTTGTTGAACGGAGGAGGCGTAGCACATCACGGAGTATTGTCAACCGGCAGGCTAACATTAGCTTAGCAATCTCAGGCCGTTTGTCTGTTGAAACGAATACAAGAGCTAACGTTAGCTGGATATTTGCATTTGAGTTTAACAACAGTTATAACTTATGTGCTGCTTCAGTGTTAAGATCAAACATACTTTACTCTTTTACTGACCGGATTTAGACTAATCATGGGGCGTTCAGTTGTTTCTTACAGGTATAGAACTGAGCCGTGTTGTTTCGTTTGCTAAAGAGAAGCCACATTTTAGAGAGCCTCCACACACTTTCCATTATTGCGCAGTAACGCTAAGACTTCTGGCGAATTCTTCTTTATTGGCATTCGGCGGGTTCTACTTGTCGGCATACTGGGAATCGAAACTAGAAATGGACATTTAAAACATATGAGGATTAAGAGAGAATCAAAAGATTAGTCCCAGTTCCAATCGATCCGTGATTCTCGATCATACCTGCCGTCCTTGAGACCTCAGAATTAGATTACAGCGTTTATTAATTTGACAAAATAACAGTCCGCAGTAATAATGTAAGTTAACAAATTTAACCTTCCCTCCAATATTTTGTGCCACTTTTTTCTGTGTGATTTGCAGCAGCTTTTTTTGAAAACTTGCTACTCATGTTGCAGTGTTTTTTTTATTTGTGATTTTCTTTTATATTTTGCCAATCACTAACGGTTTGAAAATCAAGCTTATATCTATCTATATATATATATATATATATATATATATATATATATATATATATATATATATATATATATATATTTATTTATTTATTTATTTATATATATATATTTATTTATTTATTTATTTATTTTTTCGGATTACAAGTCGCCCCAGAGTATAAGTCGCAGCCCAAAATGTATAATAAAGAAGGACAAAAACATATATAAGTCGCACTGGAGCATAAGTCGCATTTCTTGGGGAAATTTATTTGATAAAATCCATCCCAGCTGGGTGATAAACCACTCACTCAAACCGACCGCGGCTCCTCCTGCAGCTGACTGGATGCCTAGACAAATAGGAGGAGCCGCAGCACCGAAGCGAGCTGGCTGAAATATCCACGCACAGCTGCCAGCTGGGCTCTTTGATCGAAGCATGAGGTCCTCCGCTGACTTTGTAAAGAGAGAAGCTGTTCCTTCGTTCTAAGACTTTGCTGGACACTTTTTGAACTCCCCTCCTCTCAATCCCTGAATTTGATTGACGATCGAACTGTGCCTTTCCTTCGTTTTTTTTTAATGTGTTAATAATTTCACACATAAGGCGCTCCTGAGTATAAGTCGCATCCCCGGCCAAACTATGAAAAAAACTGCGACTTAAAAAAAAAAAAATATATATATATATATATATATATATATATATATTTCTTCCTGTCATGAAGGTTTTGGTGACAGAACGGTGTCATCTGCACCATCCCGCGCGTGCGCTCTCTTGTTACGTGGCGCACACGGCCGCTTCTAGGGTCTGTTTGTGCATTACAGAGGAAACGTATATTTGCTGGGCTAGATCCTCCAGATAATCTCAGAACTCATTCCACAGAGGGATTTCATCCTCCAAAGCTCTGCAAGGAGGGATGATGGTGGTGTGCTGCAGCTTCCTGGTCATTACCGTGTTAATTTATCTATTTCTATCTGAGAGACATTCCTGCTTTCTCCATCATTCTCTTATCGGTGTTCTGACAGAATGATGGTTTTTATTTTATTTTTTTTGATAATTTAAACTTATGTATTCAGTCATTATTCATGCGATTAATATCGATTAATTAATTACAAAGCCTTTAATTGATTAGATAAAAAATTTAATCGGGTCCTGGCCCTAATAAAATATATATATATATATATGAAAACTTAATAGTGACCAGCTCAGATTGGGTCCCCACTAGAACATCTCTGCTTTTATTTTGGTGCTACAGTCCCAAACCCACCCTGGCCCCCTTTTAGCCCCTCTTTATTAACCTCCAGGATACGCCCCTGTTCAGCAGCACTGAACATTTAGAAATAGTTGCTCATTCATTATTCTAAAAAACTAACAGGAGTCTCTTTGTCAGGAGAGAATGAGGAATCATTTTTTCTCACTTTGGTCGCAGCGTTTAGTCTGATTTTAACGCTGTAACTTTGGTTTCTGCTGGACCGAAAGCACAAACAGCTGCGCTCTTGGGCAAAAAACAGCCTTGATCCAATGCTGAAGTTACTATTGCGCAGCCGAAATGAAAGGAACTGGACTTGAGGTTGGTCCAATCCTTAATAAATCAGCGGATGTAAAAAGTAATTCAAACTAAAGACTTTTCCCGAAAACTTGCCTCTCGTTGCTGCTGTGTCTGTGCGTTACAGCTGATTGTTTTCCTCATCGGACATTCACGAACCACGCAGGTGACTTATATAAAAGGGCGACTTTTGCCAAGAGGTGAAGGATTCTCTTCACTTGAATGATGATTCTGTACCCCATAGCACCTTCCTTGGCAAAATGCAACAGGATAAAACATGTAAGATGTTCTCCATCCCTCTCACATAAGAAACAGGGAGTGTACGTCATATGCGACACCGTCAGATAGTGGGAATTATGCAACGAATCTTAGCAGGCCTTAATCCAGTTTTTTCTACTTGTGTTTTCTTCAAAAGAAACAGAAAGGTACCATTTTTTTCCCCAAATGGTGAATGTTGGCCACGGGATACTTTACGGAAATTTGTGATTCTCCCGGAAAAATCGGAAGGGTCGGAAAGTATGTTCTCGATACCAAACCCGAATAGAACTGTCTAATAATGTGCAGTAATTTGCATCAGTGGAAAAATGTGTCTTTCTTTCATAGGGCACCAAAACTAGATCCAGCCCTGGGGCCCACTCCTTGTAAATCAGGCCCTGCTCAGTAGAACATTAAATATATAACAAGAAAGTCTGGATTTTTTTTATTTTTTTTTTAAGTTAGCCTGTTAACATATTTATATGTTTGTGTGATTAAATGTTTTTATATTCCCCACTTTTTAGGGTTTTTTTATGCAAGAAGGCTTGTAAACAGACTTAATTTTACACCTGGAAATAAATTAAGCAGTAGTTTCTTTCAGTATTTGTGTAAATGTTATGGTTCCTGTTTATTTCATAGCTCTGAACCGAGAACCTCACGAACATCATGAAACTGCTGCTTTCATTAGCCAACAGAATTTCGACTCAAGTCAATAAATCTTGAATATCTCACTGACGGACAATCTCTCTTCCAGGTTCCCAAAGCTGGGGAGAATTTCATCCGTCTGTGTAAAAAAGGCTACTACGATGAGACCATCTTCCACAGGTGTATTCGCAATTTCATGGTAAGGACCAGTCCGTCACAGACGCAGCAGCTAATCTACAGTAGAATGGGTATAAATGAAAATAGAAGTCAAAACCTCAGCCCGACTAAAACGATGGTGAGCGAAAGCAAAGGGGCTCTAAACTCTCATAACATGAGGAACTTTCCAGCAAGTTATCACTGCTGAAAGTTCCTGCGTAGACCATTGGACCATGAGGTTGACTTTTCATCACACTTCTGCTTCTTTTTTTATTTTGTTTTTTACTGAATAACAACAACATATGGGTTATAGTTCATTTCAATCATTTGAACATTTGTAATAACAGGTAAGGGTCATCACTTCTTGCCACAATCATAAACCTTTTAACAGCATCTTCTGTCTTTATCGTGTTTGGATTCATCCTAAAGTTGATCATCTTTGACCTGAAACAAAAAATTTTTTTCCAACGTTCACCCTTTGTTTTTCATATATTTTTGTTGAATTACATTGCTTTTTGTTTCGCGCTCATCTTTCATCTAAAGCTTCTCAACACAGAATTTGAAATGGGTTTTCTCTGATCAGCCATTCAAAGGTGCCGCTCCCATCATTCAAATGGCTCTCAAGTGGACATCTGGTCTTTATAGAGGACCCCTACCTTTTTCTTTTTCATTCACTGCGCCATTTTATTCATGAGTCTAGAGAACAGGCTGACTTGTTTTGGCAAAGCAAATCCTGATTTATTGTTTTAAATAACAGTCCTTTGGGATTTTCAAGGGAATCAAGCTGTTTAGAGTATTTAGTGTTTTTATTGTAAGACCGAAGCTGCAAGACAGAAAAAGCAGAAATCTGTAAGGGACAAAACACACTTTTCACTGCCGTCCCCTCCATCATGTTCTGGTAGAGCTCCCCTCTTAGAGGGCTAACCCAAAAGATCTCCTGATCCATATTTTTGAAAGCCAAGCCCAGCCACCCAACAGAGAAATTTAAACCACGTGTATCCAGACTCCAGCTCGGTGATCACCGCAGAGACCTCCAGTGTGTGGAAGGCGATAACAGCCCCGATCGCAGCTCCATTCCACTTGGTGGCTGATAAAAATCAGCCATTGCCATTTTTCTAACGTCCCGAATCCCCGAGCTGCTGGTGAAGCGGAGACTTCTTGGACGGTGTCTTGCAGTAATCAATATTGTACAGATACAAAACGCCATCTTTGTCTAAATAACTGCTCAACAAACATCCAAAACGGAACAAAAACTGCAGAAGCCACTGATAGTGAAGTTCAGAAACATGAAATGGCCCAAGTCTCAGACTGAAGGCCTTTTCCTGGGAAGGAGTAGGGAAAGGGAGTTTTTCCTTTCCACTGTCGCTTCATGCTTGCTCAGTGTGAGGGATTGCTGAGAATTACACGACGCAATCTTCTGTGGTTCTCTAATTTCTACATTAAACATTGCATTGTAATAACTCTTCTTGTAAAGTGCCTTGAGATGACATCTGTTGTGAAACGGCGCTATATAATTAAATTGATTGAAATATGGTTGCAGAGTTGAAAAGAAAAAAAACTGCGAGGGTGACAGAAGTTGAAAAAAAAATATGTTCTCTGATGGGGGGAGCATGACAGAAAATGGGGAGCTTAAGTCTCCTCCCCTTCCGGTCGGCCCGTGGGTCCCCAAACCGAAAAAATAATAAATGGAAGTCAATCAAGCGATAAAAGTTATTTTCTGGTCCGCTTTGTCTTACGTCCTGAATCGCAAACATGTTTTATCCATCCATCCATCCATCCATTTTCTTAACCGCTTAATCCTTAATGGGTCGCGGGGGTGCTGGTGCCTATCTCCAGCTGTCAACAGGCGAGAGGCGGGGTACACCCTGGACAGGTCGCCAGTCCATCACAGACTCTCATTCAATTTTTTTTGGGCAGTCGGGGACCCATGGGCCGGAAGTAGAAGGGAGTGACTTAGGCTCCCCATAACTGAGTAGCATTGGCTTAGATGATCTGTCGGTTTAAAAAGGACACGCCCCTAATTTTTCATAATTTCAAGATTAAATTACATCTAAACGGAGTAGTTAGAAAAAAGTTCACCCCCCCCCCCCCTCAGAGTTGTCATGACGGTAAACCTGAACTATCTAACCTAAATTGCTGTTTTGAAACAGGATGTAAAGTTGGCATTTTCAACATGAGTTGCTCCTTTTTGGAAACAGCCCCTAGTGGATGAGGGGGGAAATGTCAATTTTTGTCACTTCCTGTTGGTTTAAAGTTTCAACAGCGGAGTTTGCCGCTTGTGGCAGACGAGGCTCCATCCGTCTGTTCACCTTCTCCTCCGTACCATCAGCCCTACACCAAGCAGGTTCATCGGCAGCATCCCGTTGAAACGTTGTTGAGGCCCATTCCTCGATGGCAAAGCCACAAACAGCTCCACGCTTTCAGAGAACAGTAACGATTGCGTCTAATGTTGCTCCGCAGTAGCGCATGTGGCCAAAAAAACTCCCAGTTCTGTAAAACAAAAACCCTAAAGAAAAAAATCCACCATGCTTCAGAAGCTCTCATAAGAGGGTTTACAATGAACAATAGGGGCGTGTTCACTGGAAAAGCTTCCCTCTGCTATTAATGATTACATTGAACATGACTGCAGGTTGGATGTGGGGGGAAAGGAGTTGGTGAAACCCTGAAAATGAAGATTATCTACATGATCAGTGATCAAACTTGAGTTCATGATGATCTTACCTTTTTTTAAAGCTGTTTGATTAGCTTGAAATGCAGTACGCCACTCTAGCCCTAATTGTGTTTCTTTGTGTTTTCCAGATTCAAGGAGGGGACCCCACTGGTACAGGCACAGGTAAGACGAGCCCTGCTCAAAACGCTGAAATATAAAGTTATGTAAGTTTTCAGCTTAATAATTAACCGTTTCCTTTTTCTTTTCTTTATTTGGGAGCTTTGCGTCAGCACGCCCAATTCAGAAGTGTTTCCAAAGATACTCTGTGAATGGTTGTGGGAGTACATGCATAAATAAAAATAAATAAAAAATACCTTAAACAGATGATGATGTGGATAGGGGGAAAAAAAAAAAACGACCACAGAATAGTGGGGGTGTTGTGAACAACCAGTCATTCAGCATGTGGTGTAGTTTAAGTTTTGCGAGAACCCGTTCAAAAGGCCAGAAGAGTGTAATCGACCACTTACCGTTCGTTTCCTGCCTTCGGTCTGCACCGACAAAGTGAGCTTTGTGTCTGTGAAGGATTTGCTGAATGCGTTCACTATGGCAGATTTATGAAGGTGCTGAATTTCTGGCCTGTGGGTAAAATCCTCCCCGCCGCCTCCTCTGAACAATATGCACACACAACCCGTCAGCGGAGCTCTAACCTGCTTGTTAAAGGAGAACTAACAGTCCCAAAAAACATGCACTGTTGTGGATTTTGGCGCGGCGCTGTGTTCCTCTATGAATGTTAACTTGTTCCCTTGTTTTCTCAAACTAAAGGACGCCTTCTGTGAACTTTGCTCACATCTCTCTTCTTGAACAAGTCATTTGACTCTCTATGAAGACTGAAATAACCGCAGGGATCACTGCGAAGGACAAAAAAAGAACACATGTTCCTGCGTCTGTAACGGAATAGAATAATGCTTTTATTGTCATCTATAACAGGAACAAATCTACATTCAATACAAGTATAAGAGTAATATGTACATTAAGGAAAAAATTGCAAAGCCAGAGTCCTGTGCAGTGTTAAAAATAAATTGGCGTGTGTTGTTGGACTTCTCTTTGGCAAGCTCCACCCAAAGCCGTCGAGTGATTTATTTGAGGTGTTCTGCTTTTAATTTTGGGCTGCCGGTTGCCCAGTACTGCCACCACTTCAAAGATTTTAGGTTTCTTCCCCCTCCAACCCGGGCCTTTGGTGGAGGGGGAAGAAAAGGAGGAGCCTCTCCTGCCTCTCTTCCCACAACCATTGGCAGCAGATTTTATGAAACGTAATCTATTATAATCTGACTAACCCACGAGAAGTTATATGTGACTCCAATAAAAGTTTGCCAGCAGGAGGGCGCACAGTTACTTTAATTTTTATCAGCTTTAAAAGTCCCCTGCACCAAGTGGAAACAGATTTTTTTTTTAAATCATATTTGATTATTAGAGATGCAAGAGCCAGATATTGTTTTATAACCCAAAGGGAAGTTAAATGTTGATGTAACTCAAATCACCCACGTTTTGCAACGAATCTGAAGAGGCCTTAATCCAGTTTTTTCTACTCGTGTTTTCTTCAAAAGAAATAGAAACTGTTTTTTTCCCCAAAAAAAACTCCCTGAGGTGACCTGAATTCAAAGTCCAACTAAAAACGAGCTGTAAAGCATCCTTGTAAAACAAGATTGTAGGTTGACCTCACTCTGAGCTGTGGAAGTCAAAGTGGTGAGAAAAAAACGACTTGATTTTTTCCAAAAGTTTGATCTTTGTAAACAGAAAATTTGATCAATCGATAAAATCTCCCTACCTCTGGAGATTTTTGCTTTATGACCGTGTCATGGCTGTACTGACGTGCTAACAACTCAACATCTAGGCAGCAGTGATGATATTCTACAGTAACGCATCCTGGATGAAGCAATCAGTTGCAGGCAAGCACTGCTAATCCACCTCGTATGCTTTTGCCGCTCCTCTCGTCCGGCCGTATGGTTAGAAGCCCAGGCAGAGAGAGGCTGGAGTTGGGGATGTGATCCGCGCCCATTATGATAAATAGCCTCCTTTTCATCTCCTCCAGCGTTTTGGTATTATTTTAACTTTTGATAAAAAAAATTTATTGAAGTTCTCACGCTTGAGTAAGTTGGACAAACATCCAGAAAAGTTGTGCACATTCTCCCTTTTTGTGATTAAAGTTTTTTTTTTGTTTCGAATCAAATCAAACTTTATTTATAAAGCGCTTTTCCAACTACAAAAGCTTCTCAAAGTACTTTACAAGTTATGACCCCACAAACCCCACCCTTCCTAAACCCAAAATAAAAATCATCACAACTATAGCCCACCACTATAGATAATGAGCTTAAGTATTAAAATACTGATAAAATGTTAAGACTAATAGCATCCCAAATTATAAAACATAAGACATGATCAGGTAAAAATGCAAAGCAGATAAATAATAATAATAATCCTTTAAAAACTAAACAAAAAATTCTATCAAATAAAACCTGCAGAGCGATTAAACAGATATTAATAAATAATAATCACTTAAAAGCTCAGCGAACGTTCTCTGCGGCCCTGAGATCCTCTGGCAGCCTGTTCCAGAGGTGAGGGCCATAATAATGGGAAGACGCCTCACCATGACTTTGTGTCCTGACTTTGGGGATGACAAGGAGACGGCTGCACAGAGACCGCGAGGGTTCATATGGTAAAATAATTTCAGAAAGATAAGAAGGCCCAAGACCATTAAGACACTTGAAAACCATTAAAAGAACCTTAAAATCGATCCTAAAACATACGGGGAGCCAATGCAGTGATTTTTGGGTTGGGATTATCCTGTCCAGCTCTGATCATTATTTATGTTTTATGTTTTTAAATGTGACACGGCCCTTTTAATGAGTTTTAAGGTTTTAATGTGCCCTGAAGCAGCAGCAGCAGGTAGCGGTTGGCTAGCTGTGGTGTTCTCCCGGTCCTTCATTCCAGTTGCTTTTTCTCATCAACATTTCTACAGATCCGAACTGAAGGTTTAACCCGTTTACCTCTTTTGGTTGCCAGCGTATAAAATAGAGGGAAACTTAATCAGGAAACCGCTTACTTTACCGCAGGGGCGGCTGGTCCATGATGGGCGATAGTGCATCGCCCTCCTTGAGTCACACAGGGAAAAAAGAGAGGAGAAAAAGAGTCTAATAATGCCGGTCCAAGTTTGTATATTATTGTCCAATCAACAGCCTGAATATCACTTTCCAATCTAAAACCCCGCCCCTTTGGGCCGATCTCAGTCAGATTGAAAATCGCCCCGAGGCGCTCTCATAGAGTTACATTGTGAGATTCTTTTTTTCAAAGTTTGGACCTTACAATGCATTTCAATGGGCACGGTGAGAGCTTGCCCTAAGGTGATTTCGTAATACGTTCTGATGCGCGCTCGGAGACGTACCGCCGTACATATGCGTGTCTCCGCCTACAGCAGGCACGCATATCTACGGCTGTACCGTTGAGAGAAAAACATAGCAGGAGAAGCTTGAGGTAAAATAGCTCGGACCTGATTATCGGCTAAATATAAATACCAATAAGCAGTAAAACGAAAGTAAAACGAAAGTAAAATGCGCTGTATTAATGTGGATTTATGCATGTTGTTTTACTGTATAGATTGAGTACATTTCATAGTAAGGTACCGCTGCGTTAAAAATGCGCATTATTCAGTTTAAGTTATGCTTTCGGGCTTAAATTACTGCTAATAGTAAGCAGTAACAAATAGCACATAGCGGAAGTAGCTGTCTAGATGCGCAACTTCACAATTAGAGCATGTAGTCCTATTGTTTACATTTCGGAAAAAGGTAAATCGTGACATTTTATTACTAAGTCTATATTACATTTGATTTATTTAATATTTAACACAGCTGCTGATATCCAAATATCAAGTTTATTCATATGTCTTGGTTATTTCTACCTCACCTTGCATTTGTTCTTATTTTTCATATGAGATCACACATATCATCTCCCTCCTCACATTTATATCACCCAAATCTGTATCAGCAGCTTTTTGGAAATAATATAGAACAATAGAAATATATCATCCTTTTCTCCACCACATTTTCTCATACTCTGAATGGCTTTAAGTGGAGCTCTGGCAGGTTCTCCTAGTGTTAACAAAACTAGCAATGTTTTTTACATAATTTTTTCTAGTCATTAACTATGTGCATTTTTACGTAATTTATCGAAAACTCGAAGAAAATGAATCATCCACTTTTTGCTCAAGTTTTTTGTTGTTCTTTCTTTAAAACCTAAAAGCAGAAATAAAACGGGCGCTCTTTCTTTAATGACAACACATTTTAAGTTATTCTAACGGTCATGTAGCATTTGCGGCTCTAAATTAGTTTTTTTTTTAGCTGGGTTGAGGGCAAAACTGTTCTTTGAACGCCAAAGGTTGCAGACCTCTGATCCTAAAACCCTCCAGGACCGACGTTTTGGAGAAACAGAGCGAACTCGTATGTTTCCATGTTAATCAGTCGAGATTTCTCATGTTACACTCACTCTGTGGGACGATCGTACTTGTTTGGGGCGAGTAATTAAAGAGATTCTGTCTGACAGGCTGTTTAAAACTTTGTATTTCATTTCTTCTCCCCCTCCTTCATTTTATGACCCTGTCAAAGTCAGTTAATATGTCAGTTAGTTGATAAATTATGCAGGAAGGTCACCGGGAAAGCCTGATAGCAGCAGAAGTCCCCCAGTGCTTGTTTATGCCTTTATGCTGCTGCGAATGTAAACATAGATTATATGGATATTGAGGCTATATATTCACATGTAGGCTGATTTGATTGCCTGCATACCATCTGGTGGGAGCACACCTCGAGGAAACGGATCCCCTTCCCCAGTCGGGAGCCAATAATCTCCTGCAGAGCGTGCTGCTGTAGACTCATCTTGGCGATCCTTAATAATGAAGTCAGTCTGGATAATGATTTACAGCCGAAGGCTCTCAAAGTGAGTCTGTATGCAAGTGTAAACACCATTTTTCTTTATACCAGTACATCATCCCGTACCTCTCTGGGGGCATAATAAATGGTACAAAAATGTTGCTATTGCGGGGCTGAAAATGTTTAAACTTTAAACATTTCTTTGTTTAGTCCCTGAGTCTGTACAATCATAGTCAGGTTTGGGATTACAAATGCAGACCCTTTCAGGTAAGGAGATTCATTTTTACTAGGGCTGTAGTGGTACACAAAAAAAATCTATTTTTTCATAATATGTATTCTGTAAATAAAAAGAAAGTAAAATAGATAAAAATGTCAATATGAATTTTTTTATTTTTACTTTTCTCAACTTAAATCCAAAAAGTTTTTTCCCCCCTGAATTACTTGCTTTTAATTCCTGAAATTAATTAGATTTTTTTTATGTTATTATATCTATTATTATCAGTTAATGAACTGACTGGAGATTTAAAATAAATAAAATAGTACAAGCAGACATGGCCAGAGTAGAAAACAATAGGACCAATTGAAAAGCATACATTTAGAAGTGTTTAAATTAAGTGTGTCAAGTTATCGCGTTAACTGCGATTAATTTATTAAAGCCATATCTATGCTTTTTAAACATGTTCCACTAATTTTTGGTGTTTAATTGAAAAATAATTTTACTGCTTTTGCATGCAAGTCTCCTTTTAAACACAGTTTTTTCTCCAATCTTATTAATAGCATGCATGGCGTTGATTTATTCACCCAGACAATTTTAGTGCGACTTGAAGTCCTTCCGGAGATGTTTAGATCCATTCACGATATTATTAAAATAGCGCCAATTGACAACAGATGTCATGTCGAAGCGCTTTACTAGAAAAGTCTGTTCAATACAATTGTATAAACATTCCAGTCAGTTAAAAGTTTTCTGTTAAAGGAATCCAAGCAGATTGCGTTGTCGACATGCTTTTAATCCAACTACACGAAAAAAACGCAATTTCTATCGCGTCACTGCCGTGCGGCACCTCAGTTTTAGTCTGAGCAGGTATTTCCCTCTGTGCTCTACGGCGGTCGGTTAAACAGAACTTGCACAAACATAATGACCAGTTGTGTAAGTTCAGCTTCAGCTGCAATGGCAGATAGCTACGTCGACATTTGTTGCAAGTTTGAATTGGTTTGAAAAGCGAACGTCGAAGCGCCTCTGAGACGCTCTGATCTCAAAGGGAAATAGGCCTGGTGATTCAGAACAAAACATTGGATGAAATGAAGGAGTTTTGTGGCATATAATGCCTTATTTAGAGGCGGCACTTTGTGACTCCCATTATATGGATATATGCTGAGCATCACTGGATATAAATTTCTCCTGAAGGACTTCAATGTGGCTCTGACTTGTCTTGGTGAGTAAATTAATCTAATGCATGCTATAAATTACGTCAAAGTTGAAAAAAAAAAACAATAAAAAAACGAACTTCCCCTTTTAAATAAAACCTTTTTATTTAAAAAAATTTTCTCCTTTTGGCTTCTTATGCTTTTGTTGTGATGGGTTAACCACATCCTGAAGTGGACATGGATTGGCTATAGTGACAAATCTATTAACTGTTTGTGGGGTTATTGGAGACTTTTGGGTGACGCATGTTACACTGTTACTCTTCTCCCCCAGCAGTGGGACGCTCTCCCGTCTGAGAGTGCTTTAAAGCAACCATTCGGCACCACATGCTGAAGCTCCTGCATGTATGGCAAGCCATTGGTATCAAGCAAAAAGCCGTATATTGTGTTGTTTTAACCTGTAATACAGCTGGACTCTTGGCATATACTTAACCCCCACTGAAGCCAGAACGCTAATGAATTGCGCACACTCGACGCACAAGGTTGCAGTCGCCAAATTTCGACAAAAACGTACTTCTCCTTGAAATATTTTAATGAATTCCAAAAATAATGTGTAATAAACATGTTCAAATCTTAAACTTGATCCCTGTTTGTGTAAAATTACAGCCCCTGCTCAAGTGACCTCTCACCAATAAGTTCTTATTGAACTCGATCAGTTTTACAGACTCCAAGAGCAGCAACAATTATCCCGATGGGGCGATGGCGACAACCAACGAGGACAGGGAAAGCTAAAGTATGAATGTGTCCAATCGACCATACCTTCATTTTTTAGATAAGAGATAGTCAAGTTGTGTTTATTTTCAACTCGAGATTAAATTTAGTTCTTGTTTTTTTTTCTTTTTCTGGTTTGAGTACACAAACGAAAACTACTTTTCCATCTTTAATTTTAGAGTTGCTATTTCATTACAGCTGGAACTCTAAACCAAGGGGTGCCCAAATCGAGTCCTCGAGAGCCGCTACTCTGCAGCTATTAGATGCACCCCTGCTCCAACACATCTGAATCAAGTGGCTGCAGAAGCCTGGTGATAAAAACGATCATCCGAATAGGTTTTTTTTGGAGAAGGGACGTTTCTAAAACATGCAGGTTGATATCTCTCCACGACTGGACTTTGGCACCCCTGACCAGAGTATGTAAATGACTCTACTTGTCATAATTCAGTCATTTCAAACCAATTAAAATAGACTTTTTGCTACTTTTCGGAGGTACATTTTCCTGTCTTCCAGGCTGAGAGTCGATAATCTGTGCTCCGATTTTAGCAGATTAGACAAACTAATGGAGTCACAGCACCGGTTTTGGTTCCCACTCTGCGTTGGGTAACTACTTGTCGACTAAAGGGAAAAGATTTCCCAATAGTCCTTTAATGAAAGAGCAGCAGCAAAAGTTTCCGGATGGAGAACATAAGCGTGTGTTTGTCCCTCTCCACCTTAGGCTGGAACTAGCGCAGCATAAACCCGTTTACCTCCTGGTGAATCAGGTGGCTCGGACAGCGAGTGCAAATTGAAACCTGCCGCAAGGCTGCAGCAGATGTGCAGGAAGGTGTGGTGTTTTTCACAGATTTCACAGATCCGGTGGCATATTTCAATTTCTCCCAGCAAAAACAGCTGTTGATCTAGTTTAGATTAAATCAGAAGCTGGACAGGGGAGCCTAGCTCCTCCTTCGTTTGGGACATCGATCAGTCCTGTTTATTTCCTGCTGTGACGTCTTGTAATGTGGACTGAGTAAACGTTGCAGCAGTTGGAAAATATTGCGTCTGTGTTTGGTTTCATCTGAAAGGAGTGTTAAAAACGGCACAGAAATAGAGCGATATTTTGAGGCATTTTGTCAGCATTTTAATCTCACCTCTTATTTTGTCGTTTGTCTGTTTTTTTCGTCCGCAGGTGGCGAGTCCTTCTGGGGAAAGCCATTCAAAGACGAGTTTCGGCCCAACTTGTCTCACACCGGCCGGGGAATTCTCAGCATGGCGAACTCTGGTCCCAACACCAACAAGTCCCAGTTGTAAGACGTGCATTTTTAAGAGCTGGCGCCTCGTTTCCAGTGAGCGGTGCAGTGCAGCGTGGTTCGGTGCCGTTCGGCACGCTACTTCATGGTCCGGCGTATTCAGGAGAGCGTTTCCACCACCGGTTGGCCCCTCAGTGGGTTGGTGGCTTTCTGTGTTACGTTTTAGTTAGGGTTGTCAAAATTAACGCAGGTCGATCAATTCACAGAATTAACACAAAACAAAACGAGCAGATGATTGAAAATGCAGCAATCTACAGCAATAACCTCACATCGAGTAAGCCATGGCTAACCAACACCGCAGCGGCAAGAAACACACAAATAATAATAGTGGGAACCAAAATGGGTTAAACCAAAATGCCTTACATCGCGTCTCACAAGTCACGTTTATTTCTATAGCATAATTTCAGCAAGAACGCAAGATTAAAAACTAGGGCTGTCAAAATATATTACTCCAAATAATAACAGGTTAGCAATTAATTAATTTACAATAAATTAACATTCCTTAATATGACTAAATAAAACCTCAAGTTTTGATTTTTGATGTCATCGTTTAGCCGGTTGCTAAGGAAAACTATCTGGTTAACCTCTTCTGTATGTAAAACTGACCATTTCTCATTAATATTGGACAATATTGTGGAATCAAACTTTAACATAATTGTGGTTCCCACTGTTTGTGGGTTTCTTGCAGCTGCAGTGTTGGTTAGCTAAGGCTTACCTGATGTGAAGTTATTGCTGTAGATTGTTGCATTTTTAATCATCTGCCCCTTTTTGTTTTGTGTCAATTCTGTGAATTAATCGACCTGCGTTAATTTTGACAACACTAATTAAAACATAACACAATAAGCAAACAAAAGAGGTAGACATATACGTCAAAGCGGCAAATAAAAGGAGAAATAATAAAAAGCTGCAATTTTGACTAGAAATTAAATATTTTCTAGTGATTTATTCATCAAACGCAGCTCTAAGAAAATTTATTCATAGCTTCAATTTAAAGAAACTCAGTGTTTCAGCACCTTTACAGTTTTATGGAAATTTGTTCCAGATTATTGGAGCATAAAAACTGAATGCTGCTTCTCTATATTTGGTCCTGATTCTGGGGATGCAGAGATGTATTGTCATGTGACTCCTTTAGCTCGGCCCTAACCATACTGTACCATTTTCCTATGGAGGTACGATTGAAGGGGTCCTAGAAATGAAGCGATAAGGTCGGTTTTATGGACAATTTCACTGTGGAAACAACAAAAAATAGTAATGTAACGAATTGTAATGACCCGTGCTGCACCGCTCAGTGGAATCCAGTTATTATTAATTAAGAGTCCATTAACTTTTATTTTCCTTTTCCTTTATTAACTTTTTATAGCTCCACTGGTAGGGAAGAGACCAGGTTTTAATGCAAGATGAACAATAGTTTATGTCCTTGGCCTAAAAATTTACTCCCAGCTGACTTTGAGCACTTTTTAGTTTTTTAACACTTTTCTGACTTGTCCATACAGTGATCAGCATAAATGAAACAAGTATGAATTCAATCAGTAGCTCAATGAACAAAAGAACCGTTTCCGAATCTTTCACAATGATGAGTTTTATTGAACACTTATTTAACTCCATAACATGAAATCAAGGTGAATAATATAACTTAGATCACAAAATCTTCAGTTTTACTAAAATTGGTTGAAGCAAAAATGAATAAACCCTGCAACAAAAACTACTACATCTAGTATTTTTTATGAGCACCATGATTTTTAAGGACATCTTCTAGGCATGGAATGAACAAGTTGGCAACAAATTGCAACATCTATCTTTTTCCATTCTTGAAGAATAACCTCTTTTAGAGCCTGGATGCTGGATGGAGAGGGATTCTAAACTTGTCGCTTCAGAATCCCCCACAGTTGTTCGATTCGGTTCAGATCAGGAGACAAGCTTGGCCATTCAATCACCTTCACCATGTTCTTCTTCAGAAATGCAACAGTAGCTTTAGATTTGTGTTTTTGGATCATTGTCGTGTTGGAAAAGTGATGGCAGCATCTTCTCCTTCGGTATAGAGCAGTACATTGTTGAGTTCATGATACCATCAATGAAGTACAGCTCCCCAACACCAGCAGCACTCATGCAGCCCCACATAATGACACTGCCACCACCATGTTTCACTGTAGGCGCCATGCATTTTTCTTTGAAATCCTCACCTTCACGACACCACAAGGCTTTTAAGCCATTACATCCAAAAACCGTGATCTTTGTCTCATTACTCCAGAGAATAGCGTTCCAGTTGTCTTCATCTTACCCATGCATGCCATTCCTCTGCAGCAGTGTGCGCCGTATGGTGTCCCAAAAAACTTTCACCCCAGTTTGGCTTTCTACTGCTTTAGCTAACTGCAGTGAACTTGCATGGCGATTTTCTTCAACCGTTCTCATCAGAAGACGCTCCTGTCGAGATGTTAACTTCCGTGGACAGCCTGATAAGATGGTTGCACTTCCATCTTTCTTAAATTTTTGGGTCACTTTTGCTACAGTATTTTAACTGATATGTAAAGCTTTGCTGATCTTCTTGTAGCCCTCTTTGTGTAAAGAAATGATTTCCTTTCTCAGATTTCCCTTCCATGGGGAGCCATTACTGACAGCATGAAATGGGAACGGCTTTCCTTTGTAAAGTAGTGCCTTTTTATTGTCACCTGTCTGCTGGACACCTCTTAAATGAATCAGTTGACTCACCTGTGGTTGAATGCCTGTTAATTAGAAGTTTGTATTCTTAAGTGTGGCTTTTCTCCTAGGACTATAATTGGGGTGTACTCACTTTTGCAACATGGGCTTGAATGAATATGTGTGTGCAAATGAACAAATTTTGTTTGCAATCAATGGCCCACATTTGTGGGAGTATTTTGTTGTATAGTATCTTATAGAAAATGTTGATTCTGAAAGGAAACTAAAGGTTTTCAGACAAATATGTTGGGGTGTACTCATTTATGCTGAGCACTGTTTAAAAAAGCTTAATTAATATGGAAATAATGTAAAAAATACTTTCTCATTAGAATCAGACATCGACTGGAGCTTAATTCTTATTCTTTCTGATTTTATTTATTTTTATTTTGTACCTTAAATTCATCTCTAGAAATTCACCTTAGTATTCACTCACATTTTGATTAAATCACTTCAAATGAGGGATCGTTTTGTATGGAATGCCATTTTATTACTAAATGAAAAAAAAAATTTAAATATGTGTCTATATATATATAGTAAACTTTTATATTGTACTTTTTTGTAATTTATGGTGTGGAAAATGTTTTATTCATTTATGAATAACGTTATGTTCATATATTATTGCACTTTTAAAACAAAATCTTACATATCTAGCATATTGTTCCTAATAAGACCTTTAAGAAAATCTGAAGATTATCCATAAAGATCAACTATTGTCACATTTTGCACTAATTTAATTTTTTAATTATTTTTTTTTTTTCAGCTTTATCACGTTTCGGTCATGCGCTTATCTCGACGGGAAGCACACAGTGTTTGGAAGGTAAGCTTTGTTTTTATATCTATTTAAACTAGAGATTTCACCACAGCTAGGTCTACTTTTAAAGGTAAAATTTCTCACACATGTATCAATCGTGTGCAAATAAGTCTTGTTTTTCTGTGTGTTTTTTTGTCTGGCTCAGATTACTCCTTGGTGCATATTTGATTTCTTTCTATAGGCAGATTTATGTAACTTCTTACAATCTGTCTAAAATGATCAGTTATTCGCAAATCCATACCTGTATGCTGAGCTAAGTATAAGTTAAAGTGGTCTACCTTTTTTATTTTGAGGATAACTGTATGTTATCCAAAATATTCATTTTACTTTCAGTAGCCTTAATTTGGAAAGCCTTTTTCCTGAACACTACAACATGCTTTATTCAAAGGCTTTTCAGACTCTCCGTAGATTTGCCATGACACTGCAGATTGTTTCAAAATGGGATTACAGAACCAGTGGATTTGCTAAAACAAATAGCCTACTCCAGCCTTGTTCAATCAATCATGATAAATTTACACTGCATTTGATTCGAAGACGCACAGAAGAACGACTGAAGTACTTTTCAACCATCAGCCGATATAGAAAGACTTTGCCAAAGCAGAGGGGTGTAATACGTCACCTTTTTGTTAAAGTAAGATCTCAATAAAAAGGTAACACTTATGCACATCCAAATGTGTAAGCTAGCTAGAGCAAGCTAACGGAAGCTAGCTTGAAAATCCTATTATAAATGCTCTCGAGTAAGAAAGTTTACCTAGGGTTTCTGCGGTGGATTACGTTGGATTGTGGACGTCAGACTTGTTTTTGTGTTGGAGGATCTTAATTTGACTTTTGTAGAAATAGAAACACAGTTTTTGTTTGAAGCAATTCAGTCCTGTGACTTATATGAAGCTACAAACGGCGATTCGGTGGTTTGACAAGTGTTTACGGTGTCTACAGTTATAATTGTATCCTTGATTGGCATACTTCATTGAAAATCTTGTATAATATGTATTTTTACAGAAAGTGTGTCAAGAAAAAGTGCAGATGCTTTTTTTTTGTTCATAGTTGACATGTCATACTTTTAAAAAAGTAAAAACTGACACCCATAATTTACCATATTACATTTTATCGCCCAATATTATTGGACTTTCCTAGCTGAAACCTTATTTTTCTATGGAACCTGATGTTTGAGAGTTATCTACAGCCGCTCGGATATTGACTATTAGTAATTGTTTCAGTGAGCAGTGAAATGAGGCTGAACAATCCTTTGCATGAAAAATTGCCAGATATTTTATGGTGAATTAACTAAATTTATGACGGTGCTTTGCGACGAGCACGCGTTCATGAAGATGAGCGGATTGGTAGGCAACTTGCAGTAAAGTTCATCATGTGACGGGAGGAATCTGTACTCAAACCTTCAACCTTCTGATTGCAAGACAACTGCTCTACCGCAGAGCCTCGACCGCCTTTCATGGCTGATTTAAAAAGCTTCAGAGTCGGAAAGGGAAGGAACCTCGTCTAAGTGTCCCAACATGTGTAGGAATAGGAGTCTGCTGTGCGTCTATATTTTGTTTTCACTCCACTCCTGGTAACAGGAGGCCCCCTCAGGATCACCCGGATAAAGAGCTTGGAGCGAAAGTAGCAAACTGAGAGTCGTCTCTTTAAAGTGCTCTGCACCTGGGGAGTCGCTTTCAGATGGCCTCTTGGCCCCTTCGGCATTTTACACACTGTCAGATTAATTTCTTTGCTTTTTACACCCCAAAGCGGCCAGTCCAGGGTTGATACTGTACATCTTGTTTCATCTGACATGTCTGCTGTTGTCTAAGCATTATAACTAAACTGTTTAACTGGTGAATTAAATCATGCAGTTAATTAAAACTGAAACTGGGATTGAAATGTTTGCTCGTTTTTTTCTGTTTTCAAGTAAGTCTTGTATTTGTTTTTTTGGCAATGCTGCTCATAAATTTACATACTCATCATGAATATTATTAATGTGTTAACTTGGAGTTTTCAGTGATACATTTGACTGGTTTTATAAACCAGAACTGGGTATACAACTTTTTATTTTATTTTTTTCGTTTCTCTAATCTACGAAAAATCAAGATTATATGCGCAGTTTGAAATTAGTACTTCATGACCACAGTCAAGTATCATCACTGAGGATAAAAACACAAGAAAGCCAAGAGCTTATTTCCATTGCGGTCAGCGAAAAGGGGAAAAAACACAGCGAACAGACGACAAATAATGCAAAATATAAACGAAAAAGCTGTTTATAAATCCTAAAAAAATTAAAACAAAATTGCACATTTGTTCATTTATTACAGAGGCATTCTTGACTGGGTCTCTACAATTATTTATATATATATATATATATATATATATATATATATATATATATATACATCCCTACTTCTTTCAAAATGCATTTCTTTAACTGTTTAATTTATTTAAGTTTGACATTTATTTAAACATCTCGCTTTTTTTGTCGATATTAACAAGTTTTTGGTATAATTCTGTCTGAAAATCTGACTATCCATCCAAGCAGAAATGGTAGCGATCCATGAAATGATAAAAAAAAAACATGTTTATAATTATATTAATGATAATAACTTTATAAAGTGCTTTCAAACAAAGCGCTGAACATGAGTTAGAAAAGGATAAAATGATATAAAACACCAGTTATAAGAAATAAAATTATGTCAACAGTAAAAGCAAAGAATACATCATTTGCACTGATCTGTTACCTGCACTTGTGTGTGCATCAATCTGTTTAGCACATTTTATTTGTATTTCTTATATAACTGTTTGTCTTTTTTGTGTGTTTGCACAAGTACAGCAGCAATTTCCTAATGTTGTAAATTTGCCCAACATTTGGCAAAAAAAAACTTTCTGATTCTAAAAAAGTTATGGCAAAAACAATATCAAATCAATCAATCAAAATCAATATCTGTGCTCGGATTGAAAAAAAATTCTCATTGGGTCGCTGACTGTGTCTTCGTCCCGGAGCCACCCTACTCCCGAATTTCTCCTGATATCTGATGGCGTAGCTTTTCATAAACACTCCCCGTTTCTTACAAGAGGAGAATAAAACATGTCACATTTGCATTTTGCCAAGGAAGGTGCCATGATGTACAGTTTCCTCATTCCAGTCATGAAAAATCATCACCTGTTGGCAAAGTTCGTCGTTTTTAATCCAAAATAGTGATTCACAAGCCAGCCGCTAGTTTTCAGAGCAGTCTTTATGTGACTGACAGCAGCTTCAGTTTCAATTACTTTTTAAATCCTCCCAAATATTAAGGATTTAAACAACCGACCCTCGCGTCTAGTTTCCTTTTATTTCAGCTGCTCAATGGTTGCTCTGATAACAGTTCTTTTGGCCCAAGAAGAGCGCATCTATACGCGCTGATCCGGCAGAAAACAAAGTTACAGACTTATTGCTGCGCTGCGACCAAAGTGTGACTCTCTTCTGACACAGAGACTCCTACGAATTTTTATAATGATTAATAAGTGACTACTGCTAAATGTTAAGTGTTGCTGAGCAGGGGCGTAACCAGGAGATTAATAAAGCGGGGCTAAAAGGGCCCCGGGTGGGTCCGGGACAGTAGCATCAAATGTTATTTATTTTATAATATAAATAAAGGTAGTTATGGTGTAAAACTATATTAAAAATCAATTACTTATACACACATACCTGTTGTGGATATAAAAAAATGTTTAAAATCATGGATCATAAAAAAATGAAAGTAATGTTGCGATAAAAAACTTTTGTTCTTTACCTTTTACTTCATAATTGCAACCACAAGTGTTGTATTCATTGTTGCAAAACTTGTTCTGTATATTATTTATTATCAAAACCTTTGATCTGAAGATCAGTGCTGATGTGTAAATAGTTTTCCAATCAGCAATAAAAATAGCAACTTCTGATCAACCCATATCAATTGCATGCTTAACAACACTGGTTAAAGCCACGCACACTTTAAGATAACGAGACACACTTCCTGGTTAAACCCCACCCACTTTCGGATGAGGCCCCGCCCAGTACGAATACAGATACAGATAATTCTTTACTCGCTCATCCCTAGTATGTAGCTTGCCTTTACCAGTGTGTGAATGTGTACGGGAATGGGTGAATGTTTGAATATAATGTAAACCACTTTGGGGTTTGTAAGGACTATAGTGCTATACAAATACAGACCATTTACCATCATTTACTTTCCTAATGTTCCGTCCATTTTGACCAGGAGAGGCCCACAGCATGATGCTACCACCGCCAACTAGCTAGTCAGTGTTCTATAGCCCAGTTTATGCTTCTCCAACCGTTACAATTTGCACTCAGATGTATTGACGGAGACGTTTTTTCGTTTATAGTACTCTGCTTTTCCACTCCACTCTCTATAGTTTTTTCAGCATTGCTCGACCAGGACAGCAGGGGGCGCTAACTTTTCATGGCGTCTCTGCTGACTATCAAAAGCTTTTTTGTTGTTTTCCTACACCTCCTTGTGTTCAAAAGACCAGATAAGATAAGTTATCCTTTCATTATAAAGCATGTAGTGGCCAAACGCTGCATTAACTACGTTGTGGTAAAGCGATCTCTCACGGTTGCTTAAACTGACTAATCAGATGCAGACACTCTCCGTTGACGGAGACGGATAGTTAAAAATTGGGCCTCTACTCAGTGCGTTCTTGCGTAGATGACGGAGAGCCCTTGCGTTGACGGATAATGGCGTTGCGTCAATCCATCTTAGTCAAAACGGTGAAGCGTAAACTAGACTTTAGGTTCAAAAGCCACCTAAAGTTTTTCAGCCAATGTGCCAAAACGGCTCTCTATGAATATTTCTCCAAAAGTTCTTTGGTTTCTCCTTGTGAGATGCCGAACATTTCAGTCAAGTTTGAAGATCTACATTTTTGGAGCCGAGACTTCTGCTGCGGATGGCAACCCTGAAGTGTGGGAAGTGACACTGGAGCTCAGTGAGCTTCCGGCTCCCACCAGAGTGGAACCTTGGTGGTTCCTGGGTTGTTGGTTAAAACGTCTGAACCGTTTTCCTTTCATTTGAGGGAGAAGGTTCGGGTCAGATGATTGAGGCTTTGGAGAACACCGGTACCACAAGCAAACGTCAGAACAGGTTTTGGTTTGAACAGAGCAGGCTTCTGAGAGCTCTTTCCTTAGTCCCCGCCAGGTAATTAAAAGAGGCGGATTGGAACTGTTAAAAATACGAAATACTGCCCAGAATAAGAACTGTACAACAAATTGCCTCACCCTGCACCGGTGTTGGATCAGCTTCAGAGTCGACAAGAGTTCATCTCTGTTGGTTTAGACTGATGAAACTCGCTGGCATCGGAGTCTGGAGTCTCTCTCCAGAGCGCTGCTCGTCTTTTAACATGTCGGCCGGTTAAATTGTCCCGACAGAAACGCTCCTTCCTTTTACTTTTCTCTAGAGAGACGACTTGAACCGTAAGAACCTGAAGATTTATTTTATTTTATTTTTATTTTTTTTTCCAGGGTTGTTGGTGGCTTTGAGACGCTCACAGCCTTCGAGAAGGTGGAGTGCGATCCCAAAACAGACAAACCAAAGGTGAACAATTATATATTTTTCATATATATATGACTTGGATTGATAATTCTCTTTTAAATGTGTGACTGGACTCAGTGGTTTGTGAGGTAAAAAAAACAACTTTCCCACACGTTTGTAAAAATGTTTAATGTATCAGACTTGAAGTGTGGCTGCTAGTCCAGAGAAAGTTACAGAACCGGTTTCCAGCTGCTTTTTAAATCCCTACAACCCTGACATGAAAGGCAGCTGGAGGGAACAAGAGTTGGCCACTGTGCCTCGAAGGAAGTTGGGATTTAAAGGCACAAAATAAAGCACAAGCAGCCAAGGATGACCTGGAAATGGAATCCTTAAAATTGCTCTAAAAAAGGGATGATATTAATTCAAAGATCACGGATTTCCTTAACCTGCTAACTCTATAGGTCATTAGATAACTGGGCTGTGTGCCTTTCTTTGCAGTCCGAGATCAAGCTCATCAGCACCACTGTGTTTGTGGACCCGTATGAGGAGGCCGACGCTAAGGTTTGACTTCATTTTTAAGTTTTAACTACACCCTGCTGCAGACATGTTAAAGATTCCACCATAAACTCAATAACTGAGTTTGTGAAGATTTAACATCCTCAGTAGTTCTTTCTGAGACTCTCTTTCAGTTTTTCAGCTTCTGTTCCTCTGGAGACGAGACCACAGGTTCTCAAATACGCTCTATGAGCCCCTTGATGCCTTCTGATCAAGAGCGTTTTGATCCCCTTCTATATTCATGGCAGCATTCTTAGTGTAGAAACCCTTTGTGTACTCTGTTAATTGTTAATTAAACAATTTTACTGCAAGATTTATGATTTTCTTGATGGCCTGACCAGCCGAACCTCATGATGAGAGATTTAAAACACACATATTGTTGGGTCCATGTACATCTGGGTAGAGACAACTTTTTTTCTAAATTGGATCGAACTGATTTGTACCTGAACACATGCCAGAAGGTTTACGTGGGGAACCTAGGACGCAGTGCAATGTTTCTGCAGGGCAACTTTAAAAGGTAACACCAAAACAAACCAGAAACTGAACTATTTTTACCGACCATATTAACAACTTAGATAGCACGTAAATAACTATTTGCAAACAAACTCATAAAATCATACTTTTGTCAACTCAGCTGCCACATTTCTGGCTCTATTGCAACAATCATTTGTGCTACATACAAAAACAACCACTCAAATGAAAGCAGAGAGCCAGCCGATTCCAAAAATGCCTCCAGCAACCAGCTATGTGAAAGCACCACGGATATATGAGTCAACGAATTATCAAAACAAGTATTCGCTTTTTGAACTCAGAGCAGTAATATTTGTCTTACCTTTGCGGTTTCGCCACGTAAAGATGATTTCTTCGGCAAAAAAACGCTATTTTCTGATTCTCCCATCCAAAACTTTCAATGGCGTTTCTATCACGAAGTTTGGTTCCTACACCGCACTTAGATGGAAATCATGGCGAAGCCATTGGTTTCAACAAGGCTGTGTTCTCGGTGCGCTGGTTGGCTGACTCTGTTGTTAATCTATTCTGGGAAGTTTTAACGTTATTCTGTTGGCTTCTACAAAAATTTTAAGGGTTTGGATTTGCAAATATTTTTCTCTACTCTGGCTATGTATGCTTGTGCTAGTTCCATACTCTCAATTCTATACTTTTAAAGTTATAGAATATAAAACAAATTAATTTTAGGAAATGAAAGGAAGGAATTCAGGAAAAGGAAAAGTTTTATAAAAATTATTTTTCCACATTTACATTTATATTTCTTGATTGAAAGTATTCTAAATTTAAACCGAAACCTGGATTTTTGTGTACCGTTACTCCCTTAATTATTACTACGAATTTTTACTGTAAAGCTGTTTGAAGGTTTAACCGCATTAGAACAAGGGAATTCACACTAATTACAGTTGATGAAAAGAAATAACAGGATTTTTGTTTCCCTTCCGTTAACACCTAAATGTCAAAATGAATTGTGCTCTTCAGATTGCAGCCGAGAGAGAAAAGGAGCTGCAGAAAGTGGAGGAGGAGAAGCAGCAGACCAGCATCGCTCTGAAGAAGGCCAAGGAGGAACAAGCGCCCAAGACCTTTAAAGAAGGTGTGGGAAAATACATCAACCCAGCCACAGTGTAAGTACGCACACACACAGTGATTTTATGTTTTATTAACAAATGTGATTCGCGAATAAGGCTGTATAATAGCCAATTTTTCACGACGCCCTGCTGCTTATCGATTGCCAGAACTGAAGCGCTGGCTCGAATGACATGGTCAGAGTAAAAATGTGTCCCTGCCAGAGGATGTCTAATATGTGCAGAGATGCATTGCAGTTAAAATACAGGTTGATCCTGAAGTGGATGGAGGCGAAGGATATGAACTGAAAGATAAATTAATCGCTTGCCAAAAAACACTGTGGCAATGCCTGACAACAACGGCTGGTCCACAAAGTTACTAATTCGACTGTGAGTTAATCTAAGCTGCAGAAGCTTCATTTGACATATAAAACAAAGGTTTTGATGATTTTCTTTATTCCGATTTGCACAGACGTGAACAGCAGTGCTGAGTTCCTTCCCGTCTGAACATCCTTAGTAGACGAAACTACAACTTGGCCAAGTTCGGAGCGACTCAGACACATAGGTGCACTTGCCAAATGTGCACTTGTTTGTCTTGTCTGGGGCTACACCTCCCAGGATGCATTGCGACCTTGTGTCACATTCTGTTTTTAGCTACTTTTAAAGGTGCCGTTGGTATTAAAGTTATGGCAAGAGACGATAAAACATCTTAATTTATCTGAACTCTAAATGCCTCGCATTTCATCATCAGACATTTTAGTAAAGCATAACTTTTAGAACCAGGTTTACCTCCTTCCTGCAGATTGTTTTCATCACAGTAGACACGCCCCTCCAGATTTTCCAGCATTACTTCTAAAATATTTGAAGGACAATTGAGCCTAGGAAGCTAAAATAATGCTACTTTCCAAGCAACCAATCAAAGAGCGGCATTCGAAATGTTTTCCATTGTGAATATTAGGATTGTCACTGTTTGAAAATGTAACCTCACGGTTATTAATGACCAAAATTATCTGTTTTTTTTTGTTTGTTTTTTAAATAAGTGTTGAATATGTTCAGAAACCATTGACAGTCCTAGACAAAACTAAATAGTTTTGAAACCGTGTAACAGCATTAATTATAATTTAGGGCTGGGTATTTTTAAGAATTTGACAATTCGATTCAATTTCGATTCTTGGGCCTCGATTTTGATTTATTAGCTTTCTAAATCGATTCAATAATAAAAAAATGCACAAGTCATTAAGTACATGAGTGTATTTTTTAAATAATTACAAGTACTAATGTTTAAAGAACAAATTTACCCCAGCATGTTTCTTTTCATGTTTCCTGTCATGGTTTATTTAGCAGAACAAACTGTACAATATTGTACATGTGTTGTACATTGGGCCCCCAAACCGAAAAAATGGTGAATGGAAGTCAATGGAGCAACAAATGTTGTTTTCTGGTCCGCTTTGTCTTACTTCCTGAATCACACATATGTTGTACTTTGGTCTAAATGATAACTAATTATGTACATTTCGAATCTGTTTGTCCAGTTATTCGGGATTTATTTGATTGTAGAAATTCGCATTTAAAATGCCTACAAATCAGAAGTCGCATATATGACGTCATACAGCTAACGGGAGCTAGCACTAGCTATAGGACGTAAAACACTCACCTAGAGCTTGTAGAGCTTCTCCTCCATGCTGGCTCTCACTCCACCGACTGCTTTACCCCCGACATAGCTGCTACTTTCCAAATGGTCAGATTTATAGAGGTTTTCTCCGTTTTTAATGCTCCTTTCTTCGTCCCGGAGTTTACGACCTTCACTCTCCTTTTTCTTCTGCAGTTGTAGTCCGCTAAACGTTTTCACACAAAACCTAAAGTAACATGATATGTTCGATCCGCGGCGCATTTCAAACCGGATCAGAAAATAACTTTTATCGCTCCATTGACTCTCATTCACTTTTTTGGGCATTTGGGGACCCATGGACCAGAAGTAGAAGGTTTGCCCACAGCGCCACCACTGGCCGGTGGACTGAATCGATTCATAGGATATTGAAGTGAGAAACAAATAATTGCAATGCAAAGATGAATCGATATTTTAACCCAGCACTATTATATTTAAAATAATACAGATAAACTCTTATCAAAAGTGCTACTTTTCACATCAAATTAAAGGAACAAGGGTTTAGCATCCAAATAGTTTATTTGTCAGGAACATTTTACAGTAATGGATGTTTAAATTAGGGCATACTAAATGAAGTCCAACATTTCATGATAACTATGTGTTGTTGATCGTTTCGATAGTATTAAATGCACTAATTATAGCGCCAGCAATGCGTTATAATATGTTCGGACAACTAAATAAACCCTCTATATCAGTAAATTATTGTCATCGTTTCAGCTTAGAGAAAGTTCTGCTTGTAAACTAGGTGTGCGGCAACTTCAGCTGATGATACGATGGCTGGTAAGGCTCATTGTGCCTACAGCGCGGACCGACATATGTTTAAAAAAACAAAACTGTACATATTATTGTCAAAATTTTTACCGTTTCACTGGTAACCGTGACATCCCTAGTGCATATTAATGCACAGTAAGGTGTTTTTTGTATTAGAACAGTTGATTATAAGTGTTTCTAGAGCTATTCAGCTAGTTGTTATTCCTAACTCTTACGAATGTCGCTTTAAATGTTTTTTAAAGTGACCATGACAGTTGTTGACATCACACTAGGTTGTGGTTGTGCATTGTGAAATCAAAAATCGCGGTGCTATAATTTCAGATGATTCTCTGGTTAAAATGGTTTTAGAACCAACTTTCCGAAATGTCCTACAGCGGTTGACTTGTCGTCTCCTCCTCATCATCCTCCAGAAAACGTCCAGCTGTTGAAGACGAAGGCGGGCCGTCCACCAGCGGCGTATCGGCCAAGAAGTCCAAAGGGAAGACGAGCTTCGGAGACTTCAGCTCCTGGTAGCTCAGACGCTCTCAGGATTCTCTATATAACAAGTCGGGCTTTAAATTTCCTCCTTATTTGTATTAAGTAGATTAGAGTGTGTTGATATTTCCTAAAATGATGCAATAAACCTCTTTTTCATAACTTTTGGTCTATTGTTTTATAGTTACACTTTCTACTCTGATTTAAATATAACAAGTCATACTAAGAACCATACATATAAAGTTTGAATTATGGTATGGTTACTTCTTGAAGCAACATAAGACCGGAATAAAAGCAAATTAATCAAAGATTAAATTACAGCAATTGCGTTTCAGGACTGCTAGATATTTAAAGCCTGACAAAAAAAGGTGCGTTTTAGATCTACCGTTTTAAAAAAAGCATAATTTGTGCGAAATATTATATTGGGGGTCACAATCTACATCTGCTCCCCCCATCCAGATGCTGCCAGTGGCTGATCTTCAATGAGCATTGATGCGTCCATAGTGACGCAATATGCAGGAGTGTCACTGCAGTGTTTATATTTGGACTCATCACAATCAATGCGCCGATAAATACATTGCAATTGTTGTATAATCTGAACACGCACATATGAACATACTGTGATTTAATTCTCAAATTCGGCATATTCGTCATTCAGATTCTTATTCCATGTTTCTTGCAGGCTCTAAAAGAAAAAAAAATTCCTAACTTTAAATTTAGGGGTTTAAAAAGTCTTCACACACACAAAAAAGAATTTCATACAATGTCTGAAATTTATTTAGGTAAAGTCATTTTTAATTAGTTTATTCCCAAGAAGCGTTGGCCGTATAAAATAGGCTGAAACTCTAATCAGATGTCTGCCTTTCTAAGGGGCTCTGATAGCTTCCTGTGTGACCTTTGGGCTAAGTTTGGATCCAGTGACACATCAAAATCAGGTGCTTTGGATTCTCAACTCGATTACTACACGTCTGTCTTAAAACAGCAGTAGTGACATCAGTAGTAGGGCTGGACGATATAAAAAAAGAGCATATCGATAAAAAAAATCATATCGATAAAACATCACAATGTAAAAGAATATATTTTAAGTGCCTCCCCAGTCATTTCGTTATTCTTCAATGAACTAATTTTAACTAAGAAATTAATTAAATTTTCAAACTATTTTTTATCATAAGTAAGTTTGTAAGACAGAAACAAACCAAGAGACCTGAGTAACATCAGTAAATACAAAATTAATATTAACCATTATATATATTTTTTTAAATCATGTTAGTCATTTAAATTAAGGGCTTATTTTTATGCTTTTTAATCTTTTAAACATTTTATGACACTTTATAATATTAATGGCTGAAACCCTTGGTTTAGTTTGTCAATAAAGCTTATTCAAATTCACTTCAGCTCTTCAGCTGTAGGCTAAAGCTAAAGCTAACTAGCTACTCACCAGTGTTGATGGGCTCCAACACTGCAGCTCAGTCACTGAGAGCCGAAGCCAGCAGTTCTATCCAACCCCTGTTGTGTTTTTTAAAGGGTTTTTTAGCTTCTGAGAACCGGGAGCAGAACAGAGGGGAGATTTTAACAGCCACCGATGTTAGCAACGCGACGCGACCTGGGTAAGGTTCCTGTGTCTCTCAGTAAGAGATTCGTAGGGAGCTGGGAGAGGGGAGTCCTGCTTAAAACAGCTGATCTTACTTTTATATTTCGTTCATTATTGCTACGTTTAGTGTTTTAGTGCGTCGAGGATCGGTTCAAAACGGGATGTAACCTTTACCTGAGCCTCTGAAACATTTATCCGGAACAACGTCCTCCACTGCTGCCTTGCTGTGACGTCTGAGCGCGGCGAAGTTACGGCGAATTAAAAAATTCTGTTTCCTGGGAAACAGTCCTGGGAAAGTCAAAATACTCAGAAGCCGTGAAATCGTCAATAAATGAAGATTAACATAAAAAAAACGACTTAACTTCACATTTTTAGGCTAACTTTCTTGTGCCTTGCTGTGATATTCTTTGATTTTTCTCACCTCTTCTTGTCATCTTTTACACATTCCACATTTCCCAGATGAATACGTGAACACAAGTTCACAGATTTCTCTTTCTCTACCAGTATGGCTGTGAAATAGGCCATGATATGGGTATTCATTTTTATTTAAATGGTCTAAAAAAGGGTTTTAAAAAGTCTTAAATTTAAAGAAACCTGTAGGAACCCTGGTTCATGTGTGCGCGAATCCTTACAGCTCTGAAAATGTGGCTTAAATTTATGATTTAGCCATCTCACCGACTGCGCTGCTAGTGTCCAGGAAGTGCTTAAGCCAGCTCCTTAGTTTGCGTAAAGGTAAACACAATTCACCATCTGGTTTGTTTCTCTCAAACTGGGCTTTGAAATTGACTTTGTTTTGTGCATAAGCAAGCTTTATAAAGGAGACCCCTGATAATTAACTATTTATTAAAGCATGTTCGTGTGTTGGCATGGTACAGACATAATTTGTGCTCCAAATGTAAAATTTACATTTACAATTTACACTATGCAGGTTTTCCAGCCCCAGTAATTTCTTTTTTTTTAAAGAGCTCTTTGATAATTCAAGTTGAATAATTGCACAAATCACTCCTCCATCTCCTCTCCATCCTTTCTTTTCTTTTTTTCCATAAAGTGTATCGACAAATAGGTCAAATAAAGAAAATTAGTTAATTAGAAAGTTTAATATTTTACCAAATGACAAAGAAAGAAATTTGAGGGAAATCCTTTAATCCTCCCTTCCTGGAACAGTGAGCCCAATTAGGTCCTCCTCTGTTTAGCCAATTAGAGAACTTGGGCCACGTTTGCTAGCCCAAGTTCTCCCCAGGAGGCAGGAAGGGAACGAACTCTCAGCACTGGTGTGAGAAAACAAATAATTAGTTGAAAATACTGTAATTAAAGGTTGAATATGGAACATTTACATAAAAAGCTGCATACAAAAATACCTCCATGGGGCTTTTAGAGGGGTGCAGAAGGAAAGTAATTAATTTCCTTAAAAATTGTTTTAATATTTTTACTGAAATATAATAAAGTGTACATTTTAACCGGGCATGACAATGACGTTATGCTTACATCTACCAGCCAGTAGCGGCCGCCATTTTGGCTTGACAGATATGGTCTCTATGATCCAACTATGTGGTTGGCACAGCTCGGCTGACACTGGGAGAAATGGTGGAGGCAGCAAGTCAAGCAGAAATCGGAGAAATCGTTATCCATCTCAGGAGAGGAGCGACCGCAGAACAACAGAAACTAGAGTAGTTTTAGGTGAAGTCTACAATTGATGAACCCACATAAAACCATTCCACGGCATCAAACACGTGGAAACGCAGAGTTTCCTCCTGGATCGGTAAGCTAGCTCACTTGCTAACTTTGCTAACGTTAGCTGTCAGTTAAACGCCCCTGCGATACATTCCTCACTGGGCACAATTCAGGTTGGTCACAACACGTATTGAAAGAAAACCTGGCAACCCAACAGCTGGAATTATGTCTTTATTGTTGCAACTCCAACTCCCGCAACGTTTGGGCCCTTTTTAGCCACACTCTAAGTACCTTAATGCTATATCAAAGGATCGTTTGCCGTAATTCAGCCTTGTTGTAGAATTGCAGGTGTGACGAGGTAGCCCTTCTGTTAGCATTTAGCACAGAACGTCCAGGTTTTGGAGGGCGGGGCCTAGGCTATGAGCTTCTGTGGTCAATGAGTCTCTAACGATATTTCGAATGTTAAACTGTAATATATAATCCTTTTTCCCCAAATAAAAGCATACTAGCACCACTGCTACATAAACAAACTGGGGTATTAGCTGTGAAGCTATTTCTGGATGTTAGCTATGAAGCTAATTGTAAAGCGAACAACTCAAACAATGCCACAATGTCTACTAACAGCTGAAGGACATTATTTAGGCAATATGCTTACTTGTACAGGGATATTTGCTGGTGCAGAGAGTTGGTATTAATCCTGGTAGAAGTTTAAGACGATCTGCGAATCCACTGCTGTATCGTCCCAAGTTGGAAAAACAGTCGTCCTAGAAATGTTTGCCACAAACTACCACACGCTTCGGCAGTCTGTCGGGCACAGTCCCTGCATACATAAAATCTATCCACAAGCTTTTCAGTTGCTCAGAAGTGGGGAGGACAAAAAGATTTATGTTCTCTTTTGTACACCCAGGTACAGAGCAGTTTGGATGCGGTCTGGACTCCATGCTCTTGGTTTGTTTTTTGCCTCTTACCGTAGCTCTCCGCGCCGCGGAGGGAGGGACTTACAGGGTGTAGTTCGGGGAAGAGGGTAATTAGCTGGAACTCAGCACGTACAGTAATATGCCGAAACGAGTCGTCATATGCCGAAATGCCAAACAGCCCGTTTCTGAGTGCTAATTTCACGATGTAGGCAGACATACCACGAACAAAGGAAAGACTAAGTCTAGTTTATGCTTCTGCGTTTTGACGGAGACGGATTGATGCAACGCCATTATCCGTCAACGCAAGGGCTCTCCGTCGCCTACGCAAGGACGCACGGAGTAGAGCCCCAATTTTTAACTGTTTCCGTCGTTGAACACAAAGTTTAGGAAAACAACAAAAAACTGTGTTTTGTTTCCATTTGTTCCTAGAGTATTCTGTAATCCGCACTTCTAGTAAAAAGCTTTACAGCTTAATCAAAACTCACTTTCTGTCGTTCATTGCTCCTTGAGGAAGAAATGCGTTAACAAGCCTAGAAAAAAACAGAAGCGGCGCTGTGTGATAGTAGGCAGAGACGCCATGAAAACTTAGCGCCCCCTGCTGTCCTGGTCGAGCAAAACAATAGAGAGTGGAGTGGAAGAGCGGAGTACTGTAAACAGAAAACGTCTGCGTCTGAGTGTAAATTTGCGGTCGGAGAAGCATAAACTAGGCTCAGTAATTTTAACCCCTTAGGGGCCGTAGGCAGGCTGGGGGAACTAAAAGATATGAACTAAAACTACTTAAACTGCAAACATAAAGAAGTTAAATGAAAAATAAATTTACAACTGAAACTTAAAAGCTGGATAAGGGTTACTGATGTTTGATGTGGCCATCACAGGACCGTTACTGCAGGTCCTTCCTCCCAACAGCTGTAAGCTGCTGTTACTTGTGCCATTTTCTAATTTCACATAAAAATTCTGCTCTTGTCGCATAACTCAGTTGTTTGAAGAGTTTTTTTCATGTAAATGGCGTGCAAAGTTTGTGAATACTTTCATTACTGTATCTTGCTCAGTTGCACGACTCTCTACAGTATTTTATTCCTAATTATGTGTTCATGTTTGTGTGAATCTGTCTCTTTGCCGCAGTTATATCTCAATTGCCCAAGGTCGGGACAATAAAGGGAATACATTTTTTCTGAATCAAGTTTAGTACGTTTTCTACCTGTTGATTCTTTTGGTTTGTTGTTGGGACAGAGGAGCTGCATTTGCTTGAGGAATACCATCATAATTGATGCTCTCACTGTGAGGCCAAAGTAAAATCTTTATCGCCAACACCGGTGGAAAATAAAATCCATCGATTTGTTTCTTTCTTTTTATGAAGCTCCCCGGTCAGAATCTGTCTTGTCGATTTGTTTTTTTCCTGGAAAGTTTGTTTGTTTGTTTTTCCTGCACACAGCAGAAGTATTTCCAAAACCAACCTGACTTCTATTTTTCTGCCCGGGATCATCGCTCTGCGCAACGTCCATGCAGGCTATCTGCGAAGGCCACCCTGGTGTCTCATAATTTACGGGGCCCATTAGTGTTACACTGAGCCGTTGCCGTTTTCCAATGGGCGGAGTGCCCCAGAAAGGACCCACAACGTGAATGAATAATTGAGCTTCTTGTAGGTGTTGGATGCTTGATTTGAGACAGAGGGTGGTTGTTTTAGTCTCACCATTTGTCCTCCCTCTACTACATTCTCCTACTACTCTCCAATCTTGCTTTATACGAATCTTATTGGCTGAGCTGCTGCTGCCAAAAATGCAACTACAGATGACAATCTTGTACGGAGCCCGGCAAGGTTCAGGGGTAAAAACAAAAAAGGCCGTTGGAAATCCGTGCGCACGGATTGTTAAACTAGCCTTTTACCGCTAGAAATCAATTACGGCGCTGGGATGTTTGGAACTATTGAGGGCTCCATGAACCACGTGACCGCGTGTCGGCGAATTCAAAGTGTGTCGTAACACTCTCTACTCAATAGGCTCTGGATTCAACTATGTATCGTTGTCATGGTAACTGGTGATGTATTCCTTTAGGAAGTGTCATGGGAATAAATCATGAATCGTATATCAGCAAATTAGCCACTTTACTGGACATCAGTGTCTCATCCAATACACTGCCACTCACTGAAAAGCATATGAATATAGTATAAAATATAATACACTGTTATTATGAAGTTTGCCTCAGTGATAAAACAGTACAAGAAAATGATACAGCTAGATTTTTTTATAGAATTTTATAATGTATAACTACGAAAACATATATTTTTTTGAACGGATAAAGATAGATAAATAAAATAAAAAGTACAATAATATAAAAAATAATGAATAGCATCACTGTACATGTCTGTAGAAGTAAAATATTGACTTTAGCAATGTTTTGGCGCACGTGTGGGCATGGTTTAACAATCCGTGCGCACGGTTTTCCTACGGCCTGTTTCTTTTTTTTTTTTACCCCTGACCCGTACTCTTGTCTCTTCCTTTCAGTGTTTAACCATGTCTAAGCTCTAGGAAGTAACCGATAACCAAGCTTTGACTCTAACTATCCGTATGTTTGCTATTTCATCCTTCATGGACTTGAAAACTAGCTTGGAGGCTACAGTATCTACTTAGTTTAGGAGTTTCCATGCAGCATATAGTCATAATCTATTTTTGCCTGTTAATTTAAAAAATGTAGTAGCTGTTGAGAATGTATTTATACAAAGCCCATCAAATAGAAAGAGTTAATATTTAAGTAAAACTAACGATTATATAGATAATATGGATATTAATAGATATAGATCGGTAGAAACGGATAAGTTATCGATGGATAAAATGACAATCTCATATATATTTAATCGGAATGTTTATTTAGAGTATGAAATGCTGAAATAGACAACATTTCCCATGATGTTCTAGGAGCAGAAACGACGTGCAACAACTTTATATAGAATCAGCTGTTTTTTGTTGTTATGGCAACAGACAGCTGATCTCCTCATTTTCTCTCTCTATTTATATATATATTGTATTCACGTAACTTTATTTTTATTTTTATCGTCAAGACCAGAGTTTCATCTCGTCAAGTAACAAGAAAAAGCTGCAATAGTATCCCGTTTAAATTTCAGTTAATATTCAGCACAATTGAGCAAAATAAAAGTGCAATGAAGGCATCAAAAACAAAAAAAGATCAGATCACAAAAGCAGAACGCCATAGTACTATAATGTTGGAAGCGCATATAAATGTGTGTTATAACTAAATGTAATTGTTTTGAGGTTTTTTTTGGGGGGTACCAACCCAAACTTTGTCTTTTATTATAAAATCCTCTTTAAAAACTATTGTAATGTGTACAATAAGAGGAGAAATAAAGTTAATCACGAGGCTGTAGTCACTTTATGGCAAGTCCAATGGTACTTTTTAGTCATTTTAGGAGTAGTAAAGATAATTAAAATGATCTAGTAAGCTATTATGTGTACAGTAACATCGACAGATGATAAATGAAATAATTTTTAGGATAATTTAACCCTTCATAGGTAAACGGGAGGCTGTAATCACGTTTTAGCAAGTGAACAATCACAATGTTAAGGTACTGCATTTGCTGAATGCAGTACTTATGCTTTAATCTTGTTACCTTTTTAGCAGCGTGCTTTCAGCTTCAATATTTTGTCCCTCATGCCACTGGCTGTTATTTTTCCTGCAGATGAAGCCACTAAAGAAGCGAACGCTACTATTACGTTTTTATTTAGAACTAAACATTAGTTGGTCGTGGCAGGTGGCCAATAACAGCCATGTTCTGCTTCTGCTTTCTTCCTGTTAAAGGGGAGTTTTTCCTCTCCACTGTCGCCACATGCTAGCTCAGAATGAGGGATTGCTGCGAAGACGACGACTTTTTAAACAAATTTGACTACTTTTTGAACTGACCCTGACTGAATTGTTTGATAACTACGATTAGACGTGTCGTGAATCTGCGCTGTATAGATAAGTTAAATTAAGGAAAATAAACTTTTTGCTCGATACCTATAAATATTTTTAAGAAACCAATAAAACCTTCATTTCTGAGAGTTTCCAGCTTCCACACAATTCAGGCCTTTAAATATTTCTCCTTCTTGGTCTAACTTACAACAATCCCCTGTCTGTCCACTTTCATTCCACACAGAGCGGCCATCAGTTTCCCTCCATGCAGCAACCGTTTCACAGCATTGGCTCTGTAAAGTGGAGATCACTAGTAACTTTCAGGGCCGAGGAAATGAATCAGTCATCCTGGTAAAGGAGATCAGTGTGTGAGGCCAGACACTCCCTTCCTCTGTGCACCGCTTCAATCTGAGCTTTTAAATGTGAAAAATTCATGATGTTACAAAGTGAAGACAGATGGCAAAGTAAGTTCCATTTAGGTGCTTTTATACATTATGTTTTTTTTTCACTCATGCTCTTACAGAAGGGGGATTTTTAGGGGTTTTTTTTCCTCCAACAAACTTGGTGAATGTTTACAGCCCTGCTGTTATCTGCACATCTCTGTTTTAATATTTCATAATTTTCTTTCTTGTATATATGATGTTTTTTTAGGCACAAATACACATGCACGTTCTAAAAAATATTTGTTGTTTATCCTGCCCCATTGCACATTTCTCAAATCTGAGTATGTCGGTTTTGCTTTGCTTTTTTATAGCTGCACAGTACTGTTAGGAAACACAGAGTGCAATCAGCATCTTGATCAAACTAATCACCAATAATTACAATCAGTATTTCAATATTAACATAATTATTGGTTACGTCTTAGTTATTAATCATATGACTCACACCACACGGTTGGTCTGCTTCAGGCAACGCACCTAACAGATGTAGTTTGACGCAGGTACGTTGAGGCTTGCAACGCTCGATTCTGAGCGAAGAAGAGTGCATGGGCGTGGCTTCGTCTGTTGCCTACGTTCTGCACTATGGCGGAGCGTATCGAGAGAGTGGCTTGGCTTTATTTGCTAAATAAAGCTAGACAACGTTGGCATCTGGTGCATCAGCGCTCATTATTCAGATGCGTTCTGAGTTTGGGGAGTTTAACCATTTGCTCCGGAAGCTGCTTATGGATGAGGTTCGCTTTCAGCGCTACTTCCGTCTGTCCTGCGCCCATTTTTACGACCTCCTGGGCCGCATTGGAGCTTAAATCAAAGCCTAAGACTAGACTTAAAACCTTCCTTTTTGATAAAGCTTATAGTTACTTATATAGACACTAGACTTTATAATCCCTCTCTGATTTCTAACAGTAATGTATTAATCTACCAGAGTAAAACGATTAGAGAATTGAACAAAGGTTGAATCATGAATCAGCACAGAAAAAGATTTACACCAGGTTTTAAGGATAGAAAGTGATGGACAAAGAGGCTACTGACAGCGTGCGTTGGTCAGTGCACTGCCTTCGTCTCCCTATTCCAAACTGGCTGGTCGACGGACCGGCCAGGGGGGGTCGTCGAGGTAAATAATGCCTGAGTCTTAGGAAGAGCGGGCCTTTATCTACTCCAGTTATATCACTTACCAATAATGTTATCTCTCTTATACATAGATTCTGGAGAGGGCGCAGTCCCATGAGCAAGGAGAGATGCATAAGCACTACAATACGTACCCACTTACCTCCTTCTTTCCTCCTGGATTTCCAGGCAGGGAGTAGAGGGAGATGGAGTGTTCAGCCCGATCCGGCGAGGGGAGGATGCAGCCCGGTCCGGCAGCCCTCCTCAACTCCATCTCCCTCACACCGTACATTGCTAATAGACTTCAGAATTAGGAAAAAAAAAATCCTTTTTCAGACTCATCTGACCCTAACACACCTTCTACTTTTCTTTTCTACTACTCTCCAGATATATTTTTTCTGATGTTAATGTGATTGTTAATGCAGCTTTCTCTCAGTGTTTTTCTCCCCATAGAGGCTCCACCCGGTCTGGTACCCTGCTCGGCTATAATGCCCCCTGCTGGATGGGGAGTGTTGGTCCAGATGATGCTCGGGGTGACCGAGCATCCTCCATGCTGTCTCTTCTCTGTCTTCTCAGACCCCCACGGTCGTGGCAGATGACCGCTTGTACTGAGCCAAGTTCTGCCAGAGGTTTCTTCCTGTTAAAGGGGAGTTTTTCCTCTCCATTGTCGCTACATGCTTGCCCAGTGTGAGGGTTTGTTGAGGAATTGTTGTGGTTGGAGTCTGTATGATCCTGGCACAACCTCACACCGATGACTCAACGCAATCTGCTGGGATTCCTTACATAGAAAACTTAACTGATTGGAATGTTTGTATAATTGTATTGAGATGACCGTAGACTTTACATGTAATCTTGCCGTAACTGACGGTGGCATTTGGGGCGTGGAACACTGGACCAGCTGGACACCCTCAGCAGGGTCCTGGAGGGTGCCTTGAAGTTTGCCCAAACGGTCTACATGTGTTTTGTGGACTTAGAAAAGGCCTTCGTGTCCCTCGGGGAATCCTGCGGGGGGTGCTCCAGGAGTATGGGGTACCGGGTCCTTTGATACGGGCTGTAAGGTCCCTGTATGAACGGTGTCAGGGTTTGGTTCGCATTGCTGGCAGTAAGTCGGTTTCGTTTGCAGTGAGAGCTGGACTCCGCCAAGGTTGCCCTTTGTCAGCAATCCTGTTCATAACATTTATGGACAGGATTTCGAGGCGCAGCCAAGGTGTGGAGGGGATCCGTTTTGTTGGCCTCATGATCGGGTCTCTGCTTTTCGCAGATGATGTGGTCTTGTTGGCTTCATCTGAACGTGATCTACGGCTTTCGCTGGAGCGGTTCACAGCCGAGTGTGAAGCGGCTGGAATGAGAATCAGCACCTCCAAATCCGAGACCATGGTCTTGAGCCGGAAAAGGGTAGAGTGCCTTCTTCGGGTCGGGCATGGGGTCAAGTGGAGGAGTTTAGGTATCTGGGGGTCTTGTTCACGAATGAGGGGAAAAATGTGGTTATGCGGGCGCTGTACAGATCTGTCGTGGTAAAGAGAGAGCTGAGCCAAAAGGCAAAGCTCTCGATTTACCAGTCGGTCTAAGTTCCTACTCTCATCTATGGTCACGAACTCTGGGTGGTGACCAAAAGAACAAGATCACGGATACAGGGGGCTGAAATTAGTTTCCTCCGCAGGATGGCTGGGTTCTCCCTTAGAGATAGGGTGAGGAGCTCGGTCATCCGGAGGGGGCTCAGAGTAGAGCCGCTGCTCCTCCACATCGAGAGGAGTGAGTTGAGGTGGCTCGGGCGTCTGGTCAGGATGCCTCCTGGACGCCTCCCTGGTGAGGTGTTCCGGGCACGTCCCAACGGGAGGAGACCCAGGGGAAGACCCAGGACTCGCTGGAGGGACTACGTCTCCCGGCTGGTCTGGGAACGCCTCGAGGAGCTGGCCCAAGTGGCCGGGGACAGGGAAGTCTGGCTCTCCCTGCTTAGGCTACTGCCCCCGCGACCCGACCCCGGATAAGCAGAAGAAAATGGATGGATGGATTTCCCCAGATGCCTTTACTAATATTTACTAATAAATAAATAGAGCTAATCTTGAAATCATTTTTCCGTAACAGAACGCGGTGACAAAATATGGAAAACTACTTTTTTTAAACTATGTAGGAACAGTAGTGTGGCAGGGATAGGGCCTAAATAGAGAGTCCGGACTGGATGGATACCTCTGATAAATGTTCAGTATGTCACCATGTGCCTGATGCAATCAACATGAGGGGAAGAGTTCACTTCCAAGCTTCCGGTTGCATGAAAGAGATGAATGAGGTGATTGAATCGCTTTCCAAGGGTCGTCTGTAGTAAACAGAGCTGCTCCTCCACTACCTCTTCAGTTCTGCTGTTTTGGGTCTGGAAGGGAAGGCTGCAGGAAATCATAGGAGGCATAATCTAAGGCAGTTAGACATGTATTTATAACTACATAATGCAGTGAACCTCGGCTGACACCCTCCCACATTAACTTGATGCATCGACAGACGATCTCTGACGCCTCGACATCTCCATCTCAGCCCCATCCTCCCTCATGACATCGCTCACCACCTCTCCCATTGGACCGAGGCTCTGCCACTGCGACGCGCCGACCAATAACCGGCCGACGGCTCCGGACGGAGGAGAGCTGTGTTGGTCCAGAGCAGTAGCCATGGCGACAGTGGATGCTGAGCACAGCCACGACTTTCTGCGTGGGCAGAGTCTGAATGGGGAGGTGGTGGTGGGATGACATCACACGGGAAGACGGGAGAAAAACAACATCCCCTCCCGTTCCTCCGTCCGCTTGTCTGCCTGTTATCATAACAACAAATGGTGCCTGGAGGCAGATACCAAAAGAAACGTATTTATCTTAGGAAAAAAAGATTATAATCTGACAGCCTGAAAAGGCGAAAAAAAAAACCCCGACAACAGCAGCAAAACCAAACAGTTCAAGTATGACATTAAATTAAAGCAGAACTGCTATGATTACTTCTTTGCTTCAATGTAGAAACATGATTTAACACACAGAAACTATGAATCTCTCCTGTATACCTAAACAAAAAAGTGGGAACATAAATGGATAAATGAGCAGATAAACAATCCCCCAATCATGTTAAAAACATTTTACCAAAAGATTTCAATGGAGATAAAATGACAATACTGCATGTGAGATTGTAAATGAGAAGTTCTGATTAAACAATTATTACTTCTACTTATCCTATTAATACTACCAATATTAATAAAAATTATTCCATGAAAAATAGATCGATTTTTTTAAATTTAAAAATATAATGTAATTATAAATAAAAAATACAATAATAATGTGAAAAATCTTGTATAACAATAACTATAATAAATAAATATTACTAAAAATTATGCTGTTACTACTAATTACAGTAATTAGAACTTAACCCTTAAAAATCTATTTTTTTAAAAGAAATTTAACTGGAAATGTAATTAGAAATCGATAAAGTGCTCAAAAAATAAAGTTAAACACCTTTTAATAACTCTATATAGATTATATTACCACTATTTATGTTAACAATTAGAACTTAATACACAAAAATCTGAGTTCAAATCTGTCTTGTTTAAGAATAAATAAAATGGTCCAACACATCCCAGTAAATTTAATCTGTGGAAAATGAATTAAATTAGATCTAAAATAAATAAAGAAATAATGTTACCACTACTTTTTATGTGACTAATAATAATCTAAATTAGGATTTTACCGGTAGACATTTAGGTTAAATTTTTTTGTATTTGAGAATATAATAATTACAAATAAATACCAGTAAACAAGAATGAATGAAATGGTTTAAAGTAACATTTAGAAACTTATAATATAAAACATGGTATTAAAGTTGTACCAAAACGAATAAGTAATACAAACTTAAAATTATTTTAATTTTATCTAAGTATTAAGTAAAAAATAATGTAAAAAATGTCCTAAAGTTTAACACAAATGGTAATTTTCGTATGTCATATGTTGCAACATTTTAAATATGTAATTATAACATTGTAATATTAAATGTATTAAGATGTAAAGGATTTTGAGCCACACAAACCAATAATGATGAGGATGATTTTAGTGATTTTATAGAGGTCTACAAACATTTTGATTATCAGCTCTTAAAGAGGAACCTCAATTATTTGGATGTTGAAAAGCAAACATGAGGCACGTTAAATGGTGACGCCATCGCTCATTTGTGTCTCTGACTTCCCTTTTTTAACCATCTCTGGTGGCGTTAAACACCGTGCCATGGATGCCTCTGAACGTCTCTCGCCGGTTGTGACTCACCGCTCTGGGCATGAGCGCCGGCCCCTCCCTCAGATGACTTCTGAGGGCTGGAAATAGCAGCGGCATTAAAGCCTCCCGTTATGGGAGCCTGCAGAGAGGCCTGCAACCCCGGGCGGCCACTTCAAGCTAAGCGGGGCGGCAGGGAAGAAGGCGACAAAAAGGTGGAGGAGCTGATGAAGTGAAGAGAGCAACAAGCCGAAGGCTATACAAGATCTGCTGGTGTGTAATGGAGAAAAAGGTGCAGAAAGTCTGATGTGAAAAAAAACACACTGGATGTGTATCAAATTATATCCGAATTGGGCTATTCGTGTGTTTGCGTGACCTTTGACACTCGGGATGGAACAATCAAACAAAGTAACAGAAATTGGGAAGATTTTAGTTGTAACTTCAAACCAGCAACAACACTCTCATTTCTTCCATTATCCCTCCCACTAGGATGCAATATATTAATCAAAATAAACTTGGTAGTGAAGGGAAGTGGCCGAAAATCCCACCACAACAACTTTCCTAGCTACAGCTTATACCTTAAGCCTAGTTTATGCCTCTCCGACCGCAAATTTGCACTCGGACGCAGACGTTTTGACGGAGAAGTTTTCTGTTTATAGTAATCCGCTCTTCCACTCCACTCTCTATTGTTTTTTCAGCGTTGCTCAACCAGGACAGCAGGGGGCGCTACATTTTCATGTGGTCTCTGCCTACTATCACACAGCGCCGCTTCAGTTTTTTTCTAGGCTTGGGAGCAATGAACGACAGAAAGTAAGTTTTGATTGAGCTGTAAAGCTTTTTACTAGAAGTGCGGATTACAGAATACTCTAGAAACGCATGGAAACTGTTTCCGTACGTTCTGAACTAAGCCGGATCGTAACTAGAGAGTGGCTTGGCTTTATTTGCTAGATAAAGCTAGACAACGTTGACATCGGCGCCTATTCTTCAAATGCGTTCTGAGTTTGTTGAGTTTAACCATTTGCTCCAGGAGCTGCTTATGGATGTGGTTCGCTTTCAGTGCTACTTCCGTCTGTCCCGCGCCTAATTTTACGACCTCCTGGGCCGCATCAGAGCTCAAATCTCATACCAGGACACCAACTACAAGCTTTCTGTTCCTCTTTAGGAGCGCCTGCCCATCTGACTTCGGTAAGTGTCATTTCTGATTTTTGAAATCTGCGTTTGTTGAAAATGTTTTCACTGGCGCCGCGCTTCATTCAAGATACGTGTATGGTGACATCACTACAGTGAGACGCTCTGATCGGTTGCCGTACTGCGTTAATTGCGTTCGGTCCGTCAAAAGTTCATCTTGCTGAACTTCTGCGTTGCTTGCATTGCTGCGTTGCCGTATGTAACGCAAGTGAAGTTGACGGAGCCAACGTAGACAACGCACCGCAGAGACTTTGACGGACCTCTGACGCACTCGACCGTAGACTTTACATGTAATCTTGCCACAACTGATGCTGACGTATGGGGTTGGTGTGAATGCAGCATTACAGCGTTAAAATCAACAGACTCAATGCTGCGCTGTGACCAAAGTAAGAGACTCTTTTGTGGTTTTAGAATGATTAATAGGTGAGTATTCTTAAAAGTATTCTTAAAAGTTCAGTGCTGCTGAGCAGGGGCGTATCCAGGAATTTAATAAAGAGGGTTTAAAAGGGGCCCAGTGTGGGTCTTGGACTGTAGGACCAAAATAAAAGCAGAGATTTGTTGTTCTAGTCGAGACCCAATAAAAGCTGGTCACATTTTAGAGTTTTCATCTTTTAAAATAAAAACGGTAAACATTATATATTTAAAAAAATATAGGAGAAACAGTAAAAAACAAATGATAAATATTTTTTTAAACTGTTAAAATTTCAAATAAAAACGTTGCATATCAAGATGTGAAATACATCGTAAAACATTTCACATACGATTTTTCTTGCATGTGGAAACAATCCGCCCATCTATCATTTGCTAAAATTTAATTTCGGCACACATTTTATTTTTCTCATTTGGATCGTGTTCAATTAAAGATGAATATGCTTCATCTTTAGCGGAGGTGTGTTTGACGGGTTCCTGTAAATACTGCATGAAATGAGGCCAGTCTGTTTGGAGGCCCTCGTCAGATTCTCAGCTCACCGCACGCTCTTCATGCTTCCCTCACACCCCAACACTTATCCCTATCTGCCTGCTTCCTGCCTCAGGCTGTGAAGCTGTCGCCGCTAATAGAGTGTGAGCAAAAGAAATCAGACAGTACGGCCACTCCGGACACCTGAGCCAAGTCACTGCCGCCATACAAGCTGAGAGACCCTCCTATTGAGGAGCGAACATCACAGAAGTAGGTCATCAGGACCGTAGGAATAACTGATTCCTTTCTGTCTCTGCAGTCATCACAACATCATGAACTATCCCCTCTCTGCACTTGGACCTTCACAAAGTGAAGGTTATCCACACTGGACCCGACACACTGAAATATGTATGTGGAGAAAGCGAAAAGCATCCACTCTGTGAGATTATCGAGCCTTCAGGAACGTTTCAAACATCAACTATGTCTTTGTCGGCTATCATTTAAAATTGTTGCATTCAAAACAATTTATATGGCATCTTTAACCAAGTGAAAAAAAAAAGAGTACTTTAGTTTATTTCAAGTATGTTTGTATTTCCAATAGTATGTTGAAAATGTACCCAAATTGTACTTTTGTAAACATATAAAAAGTGTTAAAGAGCATCACTCTTTAACAACAACGTTTTTAATACACTTATCTTACACTTTACAGAAATATATTATTCTAAAATGTACTTTAAATGAAATGTATGTGCATTTTTTTAAGTGTACTTGTTTTTTCACATATTTTTGATATATTTTAAATTGTATGCTCAGAATTGTTATTGTAAGATACACCAAAAGCATACCTTAAAAGTACACATTTTAATATCAACACTGTAATATTAAGTTTGAGTGTATTTTAAGTTACATTTGAGTCTAATTATGTTGCGAAGTTATTAACACTAGTTCTTCCGTTCTTTTATGCTGCATTCACACCGCAGGCTTCGTCAGCGTCAGAAACGTCAAGATTACATGTTACGTCTATGGCGGAGGCCGTTGGAGGAGCGTCACGGTCAACTGGCTCCGTCAACTTTTCAAGCTTTTCATGCTTCAAAGCTCATAAAGCCGGCAACGCAGAAGTTCAGCTAGTTGAACTTTTGACGGTGCTGACGGCCCTGAAGCGACACGTTAACCAATCAGAGCTTATAATTGTAGCGATGTGACGTATTTTGAATGTAGCGGGAGTTTGAAAAACCTACATTTTAAGTCTAGAAAACGCAGATTTAAAAGATCATAAATAACACTTACCGAAGACAGATTGACAGGCGCTCTTCGGGAGGAATAGAGCACCTGTAGTTGGTGTCCTGGTAGGAGATTTGAGCTCCGATGCGGCCCAGGAGGTCGTAAAATTAGGCGCGGGACAGACGGGAGTACCGCTGAAATCGAACCTCATCCATACGTAGCTCCTGGAGCAAATGGTTGAACTCCCCAAACTGAGAACGCATCCGTAGAATAGGGTGTATCCGCAAACGGCGCTGATGTTGCAGAAGTCGACGCTGGCTAGCTTTATTTAGCAAATAAAGCCAAGCCACTCTCTCAATACTATCTGCCATAGTTCAGAACGTACAGCAACAGAAGAAGCCCCGCCCACATGTTGTTTTTTGCTCAGAAGTGGCAGAGTCAAACTAAATGCTTTGTGAGCTTTGCCTGACGCTCACAAAGCTCTTGGTCTGAATGCACCATTATAAATTTCTTACTGTGTGTATAGTACACAGATAGTAATTCTTGCAGCTGTTCTTTAATGTTTAATCAGTTTGGTAAACAAATATATTCATATGTATAAAAGCAGAGAAGTTAACAGGTCTGTAAGTAAACCTTATTTTATGGGTTTTAGATAATGTATATGCTTTTAAATGTGCCCAACAGGGTAACAGAAGAAATTACCAATAATTCACCTGGGAGAAACCTGACACAAAACCGTGAGTAAAAGCAACGTTACCAAAACAGAGGTGTTGGGGGAAAAGCACAACGAAATTTTCAGAGAAGTCACTTCTACCTGCATAGATAGCATCATCCTCTGGTCTGTAGGGGCATTGAGGTGTAACATCACAGGTTCCAAGGTAGATAGTAATAATATAAAGCTTAGTAATAATTTAATGTATGAAAGTATATTCCCTTAATTTGAAATAAACTATTATAATTAAACTTTTTTGCATTTAAGAATATATAAGTAGTATAAATTGTATATATTTTTAGTATGTTAACAAATAATTCTTAATGTACACTACTTACAATACAAAGTGTGCTTTAATTTTACTAATTAAGTATATATTAGTACATGTAAAACCATATATTTAAACTATACTAAATTTATTTTAAGTTGTTCCATTTTAGCATATAAAAGTATACTAAACACACTTAAAGTTGAGCTTTACTACAATTTAATTACTATTAAAATATATTTAGTACAAAATTAGTTGTTCCAAAGTAGAATGCTTCAATTTAACTAATCATGAACACACTGGAAGTATGATGATAAGTGTTGCTTCATGTACACAAAAGTATGTCAAATTTGAGTACACTTAGCGCATTTAGTTTTCACCTGGGTAAAGATACAAAAATCCCAATATGTCGTTATACAAACGTTTTCTTAATTTCCTTGAAAAATTATATGAGGTTCTACATCCTCAGCTACATTCTATGTGGAGTTCCTCAGAAACACGAGGTACTATTGGTGTCAGAGATGGATTTTGCCGCCAGCAAGTTGGATTTTTTCCTATTGACAGTTGGTCTCCACCAAAGTTGCCCTTTGTCATCGATTCTGTTTATAATCTTCACGGAGAAGATTTCTACCAAGGTGTTGGGGGGGTTTAGGCGGCTACTTATTGCAGACGACTTGGTCATGTTGGCATCACCGTTCATTGGACTATGATCTTCAGCATTTGCTGTAGCAGTTTGCCTTCTCCGACTTGCCAAGCTAAAAAGTTATAGTAATAATAACTAATAGTTACAGGGGCAAGTAATGCCTTATTACTGGAGGCAAACTCCTGCACTGATTGACTGATGTATAGACCCAAGGACGGATGGAGTAGAGGTCCATTTTCTAACTATCCGTCTACGTGGTAATGGATGATTTAGGCAAGGCAAGGCAATTTTATTTGTATAGCACACTTTCAACACGAAGGCAATTCAAGGTGCTTTACATGATTCAGTGGTAGAGAAACCAAATACATGATAAAAATAAGAAAATTAAAACGGCTCATTACTGAAAGAAATGCATTTAGTAACCGAAGCACGAAAAATAAAATGTATGTGAGAGTATGGCATTTAAAAACAAAACATAGGAATAAAAAGAGAAGGTGTAAAGAACAAGTGTATATTTGTATAAAAACAGATAAAACACAATCAATTAATCCATCAAGAAAGAACAGATTTATGCAAAATAATAGATTAAACACACAATCGGTTAAAAAGATAAGAATAAAAATCACTTCACGAGAATCAAAGAGTCAGCTCTGAATAGTAGAGATTTAGTGAGACACAGAAGCAAGTAAAATTATTCCATTATATAGTCTGTACCAATATACCCCATCAGATAACAAATAGGCGACTTTTGCTTTGCATGGGGCAAGCACATCAGTTGATGTCAATCAGGATGGTAAACTTTTAGTTATGCTGTGTTGACTTAAGGCATGATTTAAGATTCTTATTCCAAATGTTGTGTTTTCATTGGCTATAAACTAAAAATGATCAGAATTAACATAAATAAAGGCTTTTAAAACACCAGGCTGTGTGGAAATAATCTATATGTTGTTTCACTTCATTAACCTAGTTACTTAAATCAATTAACTTCTCCATAATATTCTAATCTACTGAATGAATCTGTTGCACTTGATGTTTTTGTTGTCCGCCATTTTGACCTCCAGGGTCAAATAAATCTGGTCATCTATTTTTACATGAAAGTTTATAAAACCTATTGTATTTCTTGAATTAATGTTAAATCCAAACAACCTAAATGTGTAATAATTTAATTATAAGAATTGCACAATCTCAAATTTCTCCAGCTCCCGATGGAACTGAAATGTGCACCCGATTGTGCATAATCAAGTAGTGGGATCACTGCAGAGGTTATGAGGTTTTGCCTCGGAGAGATGACTTCTCCTGGGGGTTTAGGTGTTGTTCTGGAGGCTGAATCAACGTTCTGCTGCCCCACTGGAGACAGGAATTAGGGAACATTTCTCCAGTTTAAGTGATCAGAAGTAGGAAAGACTCAAAGTATTGCTACACGGGGAACAAATCCTGCAGGATCCAGAGCTACTGCACCAGTGGTTGTGACAACAGGGCTGTTATGAAGTGTCTTTATAGCCAGCTACACTGGTCACAGTGCTCTAAAGACTTAGCGAGATGCATTATGAACAATGTCCAGCTCTATTGATGCTCCAGTGCTCTCATAGGAGAATTTTTTTTTCATTGACCGATTTAGTTGCTGTCCTCTGTGTAACACTGAAAAGCTTTTAGTTTTCTTTTTTCCAACACTGTTAGATGAAAACTTTTTTTTTACCATCTTGTTTGCCCTCTGGCTTGAAAATGATTGATGGATAGCATCTTAAAACAAATGTCTTTCACAATAAAAAAAAAATTGAATTCCAGTGTTGAATAGTCCAGATCTTCTTTCTTACATTGCTTTAACTTTATCACAATATTTTTTCCCCCACTAACTTGATTAAGAAAAAGAAGAAAGCCCACTGCAAGTCCACAGTTTGCCATTGAAAATTTATTGTGATATCTGATAGTTTACATTAGAGTGAAAACAGACCTGTGAAAGGCTTCACTAAGACAAAACGCAAAGCAATGTAGTCAAATAAAAGCATATATTTGTCTTTAAATTTAGAAGGGGGAAAAAATAAAACAGGCACGACATAAAGCCATTATAAATACAACATGCTGTAGACCTTAAACTGGAGTTTTAACAGTCCTAACAGAAGGACTACCTTTCAGGTGATCGAGATCAGAAAGCAGACAGCCAGCGTCACGGTAAAACAGAGTAACAGAGAAAAGTAAACAGTTTTCAGCAGCAAATACCAACGACTTACAGCGTTTGGTGCTGTTCAGCTCAGAGAGTCTAAACATTCTGCAGGAAGGCGACGGGCGTAAGCGGCGCGCTTCCTAGCCTCGAAATTTGGTATAGAAGTTGAATCTCCCCGCAGCTGATTGGCTTCACTCCCGACACGCTCGGCAGAAACCTGGTTTCTTATTTGGTACACATTGGTAACGCCGGCGGCTGCTTTTTGTTGGCTCGTCTTCGAAGGGGAAGAGCTTAGGCGCTCTTCGGTTAAGGTCGACCCAAACTGGCTGGGTGCGAATAACGGGAGCAAATATCCTACGTGTGCTGCTCGGTAAAAATTTCAGCTGGCTTTAATGGTGGGAGGAAGAAAAGTCCTTCCAAATTTAGCAAACAGTTGCTAATTTTAAGATATTAGCCTCGAACTGCTACATTCGAAGGAAGTTCATCATTGGTGCATTCAAGCTCTTGAACTAGAGAAACCCTCGATGCTTCCCAATTTCGATTTTTTTTCTTATTAAGAAAATAAGTTTGTGGCATAAATGTTAAACTGAACATAAACAGATACATGTATGACTGGAAATTACCTTTTTACAGCCACCGAACGGACAAGATGGCAAGGAAATTTTCAAAAGTGGGTGTGACAGTTTAAATAATTGAGATCACTTGAATGCACCATGAAGGAGTAAATTAATGCTTAAACTAGATGTTTGTGTGACACATTTTGAGTACATTTCTTGATCCCAGAGACTAAATTGTGCAGAGCTGCTCAAAAACACATCAAGACAACTGGCTGTAGAAGATTTTTTTTCTTCTCTTTTTTTTAAGAACTCAAACAAACGTAGGCTGAAAGTGTCTCTAAAAACAGAAAAAAACAGCGAGACTATAGTCACGGAGATAAAAACCATCGACCCAACACATCACATTAAATAGAACACAGAAGCTAACAGGTAATTTTTGGATGAAGAAGTAAACAATGTCTGTGGAATACAATCAGATAAAAACAGCCAGGGTCGCTGCGAAGGACCCGCAAACATGTCCGCCGCCTGAAAGCGCGGGTAGCGTGCGGGAGACGCTAGCTAACTGTGGCGGTGAATAGGTCTTGGTAAAAGGCTTTTCCTGCGACACGGTGGGAGATTCCAGCTCGCCCTCGACGTCCACACGGCTCAGCAGAGACCTAAACACCTGCCCTCTAAACGGGCTCTCACCACAAACAAGCTAGAAATCAAAAAAAAAAAAAAGGGGGGATAAATCACTTCCAAAAGAAAAAAGATTAACTTGCTCTTGACCTCAGATCAGCGGGAGCAGCAGTGAAACCAGAGCGCTGCAAATTGTTTTTATAATAATAGAAAAGAAACAAACAGAAAAGAGAGGAGGGAAAAAAAAAACAAAAAAAGAAGAGAGAAAGTAAACATTCACTTTCATGTGCAGCCATGCATGTGGGCTGAAACACATGCAAGTACGCACACAGACAGATTCACACACACTCCCAGACAGAGGTACAGTGAACAAAAGTGCTTCAAGTTGGGGAAGTAAAAGAACTAACCCAGTAGAAATACGTATAAAACCTTAAATATGTTACTGTATGTACAAAAACTATCACGGGCCAATATCTCAGCGGTTTCTGTATTTAAATTTTCAAGTAGGTATCATTGCTATCTAGTCAGGGTTTGCATTGTCAACGTCGTCTTTTTTTAAAAGTTTTTTAAAGTTTTTTGTTGAATAAAAGGTCAGAGTGATCTGACTGACCTTGCCTGCAAAGTAATCAATCACTGCTGATTTCCTTAAACTGCCATCTTTAAAACCAACAACATATTCGGCCGTTTCTCAGCGGGTATGAAGGAAAAAGAAAAGCATCTCAGGTAGTTACAGCGTTTTCCTCTGCGTTTTACTCTTAAGAAATACTATAATCGATATCCATTCATTTGTGCACCTCTAAATATTACCGTAGAAAAAAAATATATATAGATATTGACAAACAACAAAAAAGGGGGGGGGGGGCAGAGTTGTCTGAGGATTGTTTAGGGCCGTGTTGAACCAGAACAAGGGAAGACACATCGGTTCACATGAAGGATTTCCAAGTTATGCACCGCACAACACTTAAAAAACAAAGAAGGGGGAGGCCGTTCATGTTTTGATGAGGCACGAAATTCATTCGGTTTGGAGGCAAAGATTCAAGTTGAAGATAGTTCAGACATGATAGGACGAAAAAGAAATTAGAAGAGTGGGATTTTCGAAAAGCAGTGAGGAATCTGAGACCTTTGTTGGTCCAAAACCGGAGAGGAAACCGAGAGGGAAAGACAGAATCTGAGGATAAAATCGAAGCAAAATTGGATCCAATTTGTGTCGGTGAAAAAAAAAAAAAACAAGCAAAACAGCCGGGGATGGAAAAGTGAAAACTACCCCCCAAAAAAAAACGCTTTGCCGCCAAACCGGGACGAAACCCGGGCCTCAGCAACGTGCAAAGGATGTAGCGTCGTTCAAGTATGTCGCTGTGTAAATGCGTGACCACACTATGCATATATACACACAGTAATATGCATATACACATATGTGCATGACAGCATATATATATATATATATATATATATATATATATATATATATATCAAAACCATGTTCCAATCAATTTCTATGTACTACGTACAATATAGTATTGATGGATATGTAATCATAGTAATTTTATTTATATTAATATGTAGCTGTGACTTTCTTTTATTACTAGACAATGGGATAATACAGTGTGGACACTGACGTGAGCTTCCCCACTCTAAAAATGATTTCTGCTCCTTTTTCGTGTCTCTTTCATTCATGGTGCTGCTGCAAAATGGGACCTGCCACAATCGCAATTAGCCGAACACTACAAATATTTATATATCTATATATTCATATATGTCTATCTATATATAGCTTTATACCCTTTTTTTTATGTCAAACAAAATAGTAGGTGCTGCTTTCGATGCTTTTTGGTTGCTGAAAAGTACCAGAAAGGGAGAATAAAAGAAAATCCACATAAAAGATTAAAAGATAAGGAAACATCAGGTATAAAATCCAACATTTCAGGAACCCTAGTTTAAATGGAAAAAAACGTGTGGAACAAAAATGAAAAGAAAAGCTGCTACATGTTCGTAACTATAATAAACTCCCTTTGCCTGTTTCTTCTCAACCCCATCCCTGATTGTTCATTTGGACAATAGCGAAGAAAAATAAGGAAAAAGCACGCTCAAATAAACCAAACAAAACTCATGGAAATAAAATGCTAACCAGTAACATCCATCTGCCATCAAATGAAAGCTTCACCAAACCCGACAGTCAAAACTATGGCGAATAACATCAAAAATAATAATAATAATAATAATAATAATAATAAAATCATCCAAGATGAGCAGACTAAAGAAAACAAGATGTCTTTTTTTTTTTCAGTGGAGTCTCTCCGTTCACACGCCTCGTCAACCACAATCACCTGTAAAAGCGTGGTTTTCGGTGGAGCCGAGGCTAGGCGCTGGGGGGGGGGTTATTTGCGGCGGTGAGGGAACCCAAAACGCTCAGCGGCAGCAACAGAGAGCACACAATCTTCAAGGTGGCTTTCTGGTTTTCACGATGAGCAGGTGGGTGTGTTTGTGTGGAGGTCTTTTCTATTTAAAGGGGAAGGGGGCGTGGGAATGTGGGCGGGTAGGGGTGTTCAATGGTTGACGCTCCACTCAGTTCAATACAGAGCATTCCAAGGTCAGAAAAACAGATCTAAATAGACGGGACGCGGCCTCGGTATCACTCCCATCCGTTGTCCTTGATCATGTGAGCCAACTCGATGATGAACTTTCCCTCCTTGTATTTTTGACTGCTCTCAAACGCGTGTTCCTGTGAAAAAAATAAGCAAAGAGAAAGAAAGACAAAACACAGGTTTACCAAGCTGATTCGTTTAAAGCAACAACAAAAAAAGTTAACTTTCAACCAATATTTAGTCTATTGTCAAACTGATTTAAGATCGAAAATGGAACATTTTCATGAAAAAAAAAATACATTTAAAAAGAAAAATAATATCCACAGGGCTTTTACAGGGGTGCAGAATGAAAGTTAAACATTTCCTTAAAAAAAATTATATTTTAATTGGGTTATAATAAAATGTACATTTAAAAACGGATACGACAATGATGCTAAGTTTACATCTAGCAGCCATTAAAGGTTAACAGATACGGTCTCTATTATCCAACTATATGGTCGGCGCAGCTCGGATGGCGGTGGAGTCAGCAAGTCAAGCAGCTGCTTCAGAGCCCTGGAGACAAGGCCGGATTATCCATTGGGCATTATGGGCACAGGCCCGGGGGCCCACACCTACTGGGGTCCACTTAAGCAGTTTAAAGGCACAGTGTGTAATTTTTGGCCAGTAAGGGGCAGTGCATACCAAAATTATCACAAGCATGCGGTATCTGTGTCTTCGAGTAAGAAACTCAATAACGGAGGTCCAACTAGTGCCGTTTTCAAACGCTCTATTCCCTGAGAATTATCTATTTGCAGCAACATGACGAGCACATCAGTCTCTCTTTCATCGCTTGGAACTAGCAAAGAGGTAAAAATGTGTTTATGGCGAAACTTTTTTGCATTTTTAGGGGAAATCAGTGTTTTAATAGCGGGTCTGTTACGTGCGCTTTGTCCGTCCGGGCTCTTGTAGAAGTAAAGACGTCATCTAATACAGCTTTACCCTGAAAAGAGTGTATTTTAAAACAGATTTTTAAAGTCTTATTTTACAATATTGCCAATATTTTGCTATTAGTTTAACTTACGTAATTATTATTACATAATATTTTAATGGCTTTTTTTTCAAAGATGTACTGCAAAAACTACACTGTCACTTTAAGGAAAAAATAAAACAGTCTCCAATTTCTAAATATGGCAGAGATTGGTGATGGTGGAAATAACCGATAAGATCCACACTGATTTTATTTGACCTTAACAGAGTAATATGGTTCTTAAGCTGCAATTGGGGAAACCATGGTAACATTTAGTGCTTTGGCTCCGCCGACTGCCACCCGACAGACGGAGTAGAGGTAAGAGAACCGAAAATGATAGAGAAAGGCGGTTTCTATAAATGAAAGTGAGAAAGATGAGAAGGTGCTTATTAAGAAGTTTGTCGTTATCAGTGTAAGGAGAGTAGTGACTGGAGAAGAACCGAAACTAGAGTAGTTTTGGGTGAAGCCTACACTAGATGAACCCACATGGTGACTTTCCTCCTGGATCGGTTAGCTAACTCACTAGCTAACTCGGCTAAAGTTAGCCGTCAGTGATACATTCCTTACTGGACACATTTCAGGTTTGTCACTGTGCGTATCGGCAGCAAAACGGGCAACCCAACAGCTAGAATTATGCTTTTATTGTTGTAACTACAACCTAGATGAACTAGATGTCGCCATCGTGCTCATGTTCCGTATCCAACAGAGTTCGTAAACGATGACTACGCCCTCGAGCAGCGTTTTTTAAAAACCGGCTTAGTTCGAAATGTGTTTCAATCTAACCTTCATGAGACATCAGACTGTTGAGTGATTGTGTAAAAATTAGGGCTGCCATGATTAGTCGATTCGTCACGGCGGTTTTCGACAATAGATTTATTTGTCAACATCAAAAGCCCAAACTGTCATGGCCAGCTGACAACGGAGCTCTAATGTTTAGGAGCGTTTGGAAAGTTTTTTTACAGAAGCATGTGTAATCCAAAATCCACAAGAGCAGAACCTGCTTATCGTGGCAATGACGACGGTGATGCTTCAGCATCTTATCAGGAAGCCCAGCGCAGCTGTCTACGAAGAGTTAGCCGCACCGTGCCCGCTAAGCTAATTAGCGTGTTAGCTGCTAACGTTAACACCAACAGTAGGCTCACTGAACGTCCTCTTTAACCCAGACTTGTCGGCTTTGCGTGTTCAGTCTGGGCCACTAATAGATCGATTTAAATGTTTTTAAGGTTTTAAAGGTTATGTTTATCGCAGCTTTTCGCTCATGTCACCAGCGCCTGGATGGTGGCTGGTTCTGATCCGTTCAAAACAGACAGCGTAGCGCTGCTGCTGTCAACCTATATCTGTAACATTAACATTAGTGATTTTATCTCCCTTAGCACATCAAGTGTCTGCTGTTACATTTATGTTTTTTTATATTTAGTTTATAAATGTTGAATAAGGGATCATTTTAACAGTCAGTATTTTAGATGGTGCATAATACTTAGAGAAAACACTTCCAGCTGGAAGTTAATGATGTATATATTTGAGCATCTTCTGCGATAAGATACAATTTATGGGGGATCCGATTAGTCGACTAATCGGCAAAAATAATAGACGGTTAGTTGATTATCAAAATAATTGTGGCAGCCCTGGTAAAATTCTTACATATTGCACATTCATGGATTATATATTTGAATACTTCATCGCGTATTACTTCAGTAGATTTTTTTTTTTTTTTTTAATCACTGTCTGACTATCAGATAAGACAGCCATCAGTAAAGCTGGTCAAGCTGAAAGTTTAGTGATTACAAGTTGCTATTTAACCAGTTCGTACATCTCTAAAACAGTGTTTGTAATTGGATTTCATTCTGAATCCGACTAGTGGTTTCAGTTGAAACTGGATTGGACCGGATTACATGTATCTGGATTTGAATGGGTACGATTAGCCTATTTTGTGTAGCCTTTGTTGTGAAGTGATGTTTTAAATGTGCTCATGACACCATTTTTCACTAACAGTTGTCCTTTATATAGCCAAAAAAATACAAATAAAAATAATTTAAAAAAAGCTTATTTCAGGTGTGTACAGAGACTAACTAAGAATTTAAAAAATCGATAATTTCTGACCCTGGGGAAGGAGGAGGAAGTGACAGGATCGGTACTTGTCATCATATTGATATTTCGACAGTCTAGACTCCCAGCTGTACTTGAATACAGCATGAGCAGCCGGTTGGAGAAACCCTACTCATCAACAAGGATTCCACCAACTTGTGTTTTATTGGATACTACTGGTAGCCAGCTGGTTTTTCCTCCAGCATCGGTGACGTTTCCAATTCATCTTGAATGAATGAATGAGAGTCAACGGAGCGATAAAAGTTATTTTCTGATCCAGTTTGAAATGCGCCGTGGATCGAACATATGATGTCCGTGAATTTTAAAAGCTAATTTCGATGCAGAGAAAACGCTGATTTTCGACCGGAGGCAAACGTTACTTTACGTTTTGTGTGAAAACGTTTAGCGGACTACAACTGCAGAATAAGAAGGAGAGCGAGGGTCGTAACCTCCAGGCCGAAGAAAGGAGCATTAAACACGGAGAAAACCTCTATAAATCTGTCCATGTGGAAAGTAGCAGCTATGCTGGGGGTAAAGCAGTCGATGGAGTGAGAGCTAGCATGGAGGAGAAGCTCTACAAGCTCGAGGTGAGTGTTTTACGTGCTATAGCTAGTGCTAGCTCCCATTAGCCATGCGTCATATATGCGACTTCTGATTTTTAGGCATTTTAAATGCAAATTTTTACAATCAAATAAATGCCAAATCACTGGACAAACACATTTGAAACGTACATCATTAGTTATAATTTAAATCGAAGTACAACATATGTGTGATTCAGGACGTAAGACAAAACGGACCAGAAAATAACTTTTATCGCTTCATTGACTTCCTTTCATTATTTTTTTAGTTTTGGGGACCCACGGGCCGACCGGAAGGGGAGGAGACTTAGACTCCCGATAGAGTTTAGTGATAGCTGGGAGTGTCACTGCATGATCTGTTCCGGAAGCACGATCCGTACCGTGAGCACTTATGCGCATGCGCGCTAGGAACTACTTCCGGGGGGTTTGTTTAGTTCTGTTTAGTTCTTCTCGAGGATTTGCGCTCTTTCGCCACCTGCAAACATTTTTCTGGAAAAGCTCACTTTTGAAACATGACATAAATAGTCAACTGTCTTTAATGTGTTGCTATTTTGCCCAATAAGTGCGAAGTAGCAGCTCTGTCTCATCCTGATATCAGCCAATTCTCTGTCGCTCATCTCTGCTCCTCTCAAGCAGCGAGACGGCTGTTACCGTAAAGTACCACATAAAAGCGCACTCCAAATGTGTGCGGCTCACTTGACTACGGACAAAAGAACGACGGTTGGCTTGACCGCAGTCAATATTTCAGCTCCATAAAATATGTGACATAAGAAAGCTGTTAAGATTACGAATGCAGCAAGTGCATTTATCAGCAAGTAAATAGATCAGATAAACAAGATTGCCGATCTATTTCTGTTTATTTGTAACGTGTAAATGGCCTTGATCTGTAAATATGAATGAACGAATAAAAAAAACAACGAAAGAAATCTAACCGGAAGCAGTTCCTGGCGCGCATGTGCAGATGTGCTCACGGTAGGGATCGTGCTTCCTGAACAGATCGTTCAGTGACAGGCAGTCTGTTCTTCTTTGGTGTCACTTTTTAAAGTTGCCCCCATAGAAAGTTGCACTGCACTCTGAGTTCCACACATAAACATTCTGTGTATGTTCAGGTAGAAAACAACTGGATTCATTCGGTACATACGAGTACAAAACCAAAAATACTAATACATGTACCGTTACACCTCTTAAGGTTAGTTTACAGGATTTCTGTGATTTTTAGCTCTTCTAACTGTTAGGGATCTGAAAAGTTGTTGGTTAATCAATTAGCAGTGTTATCTTCCACACTAGCAAAGCGTTTTTTAATGGTACCAGATAATGTTTGTAATGCTCTTAAAAATAACGTTCATTTTTTAAACTGCTTAAGTTTTTGTGTTTTTTTTACTTAACTTTCTAAATAATACACAACTCCTTAAAACAGAAGATTAAACTTTCGTAATGGTATGACACAAAGTCAAAAATAAAAACAGATTTCCTGAATAATAATGGCCGTTATATGCCATAACTATAAACTGCCTCGAATTGAATAATAAAAACTGTTATAATATAGTGTAATACATATAATAATAAAATTACAATGTCACAGATGCTTTATGAAAGGTTTACAAACCATTAAGTTGGTATAAAAAATATATAATTAATCTCGAAGTTTATTAAATCTTTTTTTTCAAGACGTTTTGAGCTCTTTTTAAGTGTTTTCTGGAATGTAAGTTTAGTTCCACCTAACGAAGTTTTATTCAATTAACGCTCCTTTTAAAAAAACAAAAGCCAAATTGCTTCTGATTATTTAAACTTAATTTTTTCAGATATGAGAGAAACTGACGTCTGATGTTCTGAACATGAGCCATGGAAGCCATTTCTGATGCTTTTTTACTAAATAAAAAAAAGAAAAACCGAGGAAGAAGCGGCGTCTCGTCTTGTTTCGAAGCGGCAACACAAAGAGACAGCAGGACACGACAGCTCACATTTTTTTTATACGGGCTCGATTCTATCCGGGAACAGCGAGGGAGTTTTTTTTTTTTTTTTGGGTGACGCGGGAGGAACAACACGAGAACAGAAAATGGTTTCTGACCAAAAAAAATCATCTCCCTCGGATGTAACATCACATCTCATTAAGCGTTGTGTGATTTCCGGCCAGCGCCCCTGTCCTGCTCGCCCGTCACGAGGTTCTCGTGCGTCAGCGGCGTCTTCGCTCCTCGTCCTGCTTCTCCTTGTAAACCAGCTCGCCCCTGCCGTGATCCGATTGTCTCCGTCACTGAAGGAGTCCCTGTCCTCTACTTTGCTCAGTTATTCTGCACTCCTCTTTAGTCTTTTCAGACAATTACCGGAACAAGGCTCTTGAAAATGGTGTGACATTTAATCACTGCAGAGTCTCAGAGGAACCAGTCTGGCTGTCTGCAGCCAACCTTTTGCTGCTGTAATTATGTTGTGCGCTGGGAAACCACAAAGTGCTCCACCGCAGGCCGCCTTAACGCAAACCTGAACAAAAGTGTCACGGCGGCATTAAAGAGCACTGCCTTAATGGGAGCAGCTTTGCTCTTTTGACCTGTGAGTACATCGTTTTTCACTCTGACATCCAGAAAAAGACGGGAATGTTTCGGAGAGCGAGCGACTTACGTATTTCCAGCCCAGGGTGGTTTTACAGTTTTCACAGTAGATGTCGGCCACAGCATGTAAACCCGTGAGGAGAACCCGCTCCTCAGCTGGCCCGCAGCCCACGTTCACCCTGAAAATAAGGAGGAAACTTAATTAGACAAACAAAAAGGTGAAAATATGAACATTTCTAAAGGCATCATAATTAATCATCTATTCATCTGACAGAATCAGAATTTTCACAGAAACTCTTTGCTCTTCACTTCTTTTTTTTAACACTCGTTTTTTAATTTATACAGCCCTTTTCATGCACCCTGATTCTTATCACAAAGTGCTTTTAGCTCCACTGGGTTGAGCAGTCGGGCCAAAACCCCAGTCAGCAAAAACAAGGTTATTTAAAAATATGTAATCAAATGGATGAATAAGTTATTAGAAATAAACTTATACCCAGGAGTTAAATTATCTCATACAGAGTCAGGGCCTCACTTAATAGCCTGTGTTGCCATTTCATGCCAACAGACTTTATTTCTGTTGCACATTGCCTTACTAATGGGAGGGTTGACTTGATATTCTTAATGAATTATGTGGATAAACTGATTATTAACATTCTCATAAAAAGAAACTGCAACTTTTTTTCAACATTTTATATCACATTATAAAGTATTCATTTTATTACAATTCGGGGATTGAGAGATTGAGCTACAAAAGTCAAAAAACAATGTTTTATAGAATAAAGAGTAACAAAAAAAAATTTGATTTAACTGCAGAATCCTCTAAACATCGCTCACTGTTCTCATGGTTTCCAGTACTTTTATAAGACTGAATGTTTGAACTGAGTTATTCGCCCTGTCAAGCCTGCGGAGTGCTTCTTTCATCCGACTCGCTGTGGCAGGTGAGAACAATGTAACTCAGACGCCGGTGGCACAAAGCTGTTGCATGGTGACACCTAAAAATGTCTTTGGCCTTTGGGGTTTGACGTCTGCGTCGTTCATTACGACTCAAGGCCCACAAAGAGACCAAGTCATAAACCACTACAGGTTTATTTTTTTACTGAGTTTAAAACGATGGATGACCTTTCTGCAGATCTGACTAAAAATCACCCAAGAAAGAGAACGGATTAATCTAATATATTAACCTACCGAAGCATGGCATTAGTTATGTATTTTTTTTTTAAAATTTAAGGCAAAGACACTCAACATTATTGGAAATAATGTGTGTTTTTCATTTTGATTGAATTATTTTTCTATGATTGGTTTTGGCTCTGAATCAGTGGTACAACTGTCTAACATTGGGTGACTAACTATCCTCTTTTCCAAGGACATTTCCACTTTTCACATTCTTTTTACAGATCAAGTAATAATTTTGTCTGAGCACGTAAAGAAGGAACACATTGAATATGATGAAATCAAAAGTATTTTTAACAAAACAGAGGATTTGTGGAAGTGTTTCAGGAATTAGTCAGGTGTCCTCAACATATGGTCACCCTAGTCTAGGATGATAAAAAAAAGCTTTAAAACAGGCTCTTTTTTTTGTTTTTTAACATAAAAATAAAGTACATTATGTAAAGAACAAAGGTATGCATTGGAGACGGCTCATAAAAGTTACTCTACGTCAGTTTTACTGAGCATGCATCAAACATACCCACCTTCTTTAGGCAACAAATTATTTAAAAGTAGCTTTCTATAATTTAATCAAAGTCAATTATGAGGATGTATTGTAAAAAATACAATCTACCAGCAGGAGATTACTTATTTTTTAGGGATCCAACGATACCACTTCTTGGTACTTGCTGATACCAAGTACCAATGTTAATACTTCTACAAAACAAAACAAAAATGCAATGAATTGGAAGACATGTTTTATTTTCCTCTCTGCTTGTTACAATAAATGATGATGATAAAAATGACCACAATACTAAAATTTGAAGTGAAAAATAAACATTTTCTGTGAAATTATGGAAATGTTTCTACATTTTAAGTATCAGTTCAAGCTATCAGTTACCTAACCGATACGAGTAAATTACAAAGGTATCTGCCAAGATACCTGATATCGGTATTAGTGCATTCCTACTCATTTTGGTTTGGCTCATATGGAGATCATACATGCGATCAATCAAAATAGAATGTAATATTACGTTTTTAGAATATACATGTAAAACTGTGAGATGTTATCCTTTTTTATTTTTTAGCTTTATATTTCATGAGAAAACCTATATAAAAAAAAGGAGTACTCTCAAAATATCTATATACAGTTAAACCAGATACGTCAATGAAACAGGGGAGCTTCAGTCCAGTCGTCAAGACTACTATTCTGAAACTTTTAGATACATATTTTTTCACTAAGGCCTGATTCACACTGCAGGGTATTTCGGTCGATTTTTGCTGCAAAATTATTGGGATGGCTCTTAAAATAGTCCTACACAGTAGGAGAGAAGCTTACCCTTTTAACTAAGGGGAGCCTATAGTCTCTCCCCTTCAGGTCGGCCCGTGGGTCCCCAAACCGAAAAAATAATGAATTGAAGTCAATGGAGCGATAAAAGTTATTTTCTGGTCCGCTTTGGCTTACGTCTTGAATCACACATATGCTGTAATTCGATTTAAATGATAACTAACGATGTACGTTTGTGTACGACTGTGTTTGTCCAGTGATTTGGGATTTATTTGATTGTAAAAATTCGCATTTGAAATGCCTACAAATCAGAAGTCGCATATAAGACGGCATTTTGCTAACGGGAGCTAGCACTAGCTATAGCACGTAAAACACTCACCTAGAGCTTGTAGAGCTTCTCCTCCATGCTAGCTCTCACTCCATCGACTGCTTTACCCCCAACATAGCTGCTACTTTCCACATGGTCACATTTATAGAGGTTTTCTCCGTGTTTAATGCTACTTTCTTCGTCCTGGAGGCTACGACCATTACTCTCGTTCTTCTTCTGTAGATGTAGTCTACTAAGCGTTTTTACACAAAACCTAAAGTAACTATTACATTGGGTCGAAAATCAGCGTTTTATCTGCATCAAAATTTGTCTTTAAAATTCACAGACATCATATGTTCGATCCACGGCGCATTTCAAACTGGATCAAAAAATAACTTTAATTGCTCCATTAACTCTCATTCAATTTATTGGGGCATTTGGGGACCCATGGACCGGACTTAGGCTCCCCATAGATAATTAACAAAGGAGGCTTGTTTACTCTGAAAAAGGATTATTTATTGGTAATTGTTGCCAGCAACAGCGCAACTGTGTTTGAATTATACATTTTATTTTCACAAAAATATTCAGAACTTTCCTCCAAGTACCACTTTGGAGAGTTTGAGTACCACTGGTGGTAAGCGTACAACAGTTTGTGAATCATGGACCTAACAGAGATTCCTGCCTTACGTGTGGTGTGTTCAGGGCGCTCTGGTCCGCTCGTTAGGACGCTTTGACCGCTCTCATCACAAATAGGGGATATTAACATGTTGAATTGTCTTAGCTCAATATCGCAGTGTGTAGCAGGAGGGAAAACGAGCTTTCAGCCTGTTGAACGTGACATGTAACCAGTCAGAAAACGAGTTAAAAGTCAGCATGTCTATTATTGTTTCAAAATGGCGGCTCACTCTAGGGAATGTGGACTTAACTCACAGGGCACTCAAAATTTCCTCACCGGTGAATTGAGAGTAGAAGAAGCGGCTTTAGCTCTGGTCCCGCTGCTTCTTTCTTCATCTGTAGACGTGTGCTCTGATCACGGGGGATGTGATACAGGCAGTCAATAATGTTACCAGGTGGTGTTGTGAATTGTATGAGAACTAATGAGAGTTACTTGTTAGGGAAAATGTAATGTGTGGTTCTTTGTGATGAGGAACTCTGAGTAAATAGACGGTAGCCTGCTAACTGTTGCTACGGAGTCTGAATGGGACGCTAGTGACGCTAAAGTATGTAAACATGGGAGGAGGTGATCATGATCCCCTTTTGGATTTCGATGCGAGGTTGTAACGTAATTTTGATTGTTTCTGGGGGGGGGGAGAAGAAAAAAAAACAAACAGATTGTGACGACCCTACTAACTTTATTTCGCCACCAAATCTTTCGATAGAATATAGAGGGTCTACTCCTGCGGTGTCCACTCTTTTAGCCACGAACTATAACCAATGCCTCATCCTCTGCATTCATATGTATTTACTTTGACTTTAGTCACGTTTTATATCGTGAGGTTTTGTGAGATTTCCTGTCTGAGTTTGGAATGTTTGTGAGTAAAATCGGTTATTTTGTGTCTAGTCATTGCCAACATATATACGGCACACACTGTGGGGCTAAAACAAGACTATCTGAGGTTTTTTTCTTTTAAATCGCCATGTGTGTGGTCTGAAACTCTTGCAACAATTTTTAAATCCTGTCCTTTGAACCAGGCCTAACAAACCAGAATCAAACTGCTGGACTCCCTCAGCCATTCAGCTCTCCAGAGGCCTGCTAATAGCGAGACATCGATCTGATTCAGGTGTTGGAGGATGGACGCATCTAATAGTTGCAGGATCGTAGCTCAGCAGGACTGGACTTGGGCACTCCTGACATGCACTATTCCAAAAACGCGTAACCTTTTCTTAAACTAACGTTTAAACCTGACTAAACATTTCTTCCTTTTGTCTTTCAGGATGACCAAAATGATCTCTTCTTGCTAAATATCAGAAATATTAGACAGAGATATAACCGTGTTCAAATTCTTAAGTTTACAATATTTGGTAGAATTGCATTTTAAACTACGATTTGGGTTAAATGTTTCAGTTGTATCGTTTCCGGCTATAGTTTGCAGGAACTTTGGCCCATTCCTCCTGACATTCCTAATGTAATCAAGTCGTGTTTGAATGCCACCTTAGTTTTCTCTGCCCACAAATGTGATCAGGTCTTTACAGTGTCGATGCAGCAAAATACCCATAAAATATATGAGATGATGGTATTAGGGTATCAAGCTTTGTCCTCCAAATGGTACTATGATTACTACGGTCAAACTTTATGATCGAGGTTTCATCAGACCAAAAATTAAAGTGATCGTCCCATTTCAAACAGCAATTTGTATCTTATTTAGCTTTTGTAACAATGGCTTCTTCCTCGCCGAGTTGCCTTTAAGGCCATCTCGGTTCGGGCATAGTTCCGCCATGGATCATGAAACCAACTTTAAAAAGCATCTTTACAAGAGCCAATACTTCTATTATAAGAAAACGAAGAAGTCTCCTCTTTTAATCACATCAGTCATAAACAAATACCACCCTGTAACAAATATAAGATTGTTCTTAATTGCTTGAAAAACAATAACAATCTGTTCTAAAGGTTTATTTAGTTTCTCTTCTCACTTTTGTAAATCCAGACACCTGAAACAAGCAACTATGTTTGAGATGCAACTTTAGCCGATAACCGTGAATCTGAAACAAATCAGATTCTCATTAAAAAGGTAGGGATGCACAATACTGATATTAGAGATGCACCAATCCGACTTTTCAGTCCCGATACCGATGCCTGGATTTTGTGTCTCTGTCGATACCCGATACAAATCCGATACCATTATTGAATTAATGAACGATGCATCTTCCACCTTATACATTTGTTGAAGAGACTAAAGGCACCAGACTTTACTGACTAAACATAACTAAGACAAATGAACAGATTAACATTTTTAAATTACCACAAAAATACAATTTCAAGTAAAAAAATGAATCCTTTTTTTTATTTTTTTATTGCAGATTTTCCACATTTTGAGTAATGGTTCATGGTACAGGTAAAGCTCAACCGATACGATACCCGATACCAGTATCGATGCATATATCGATATCGGGGCTGATACCTTTCTAATTTACTCGTATCGTATCAGTTAACCAATACGATGAACCGATACTTAAAATGTGAAAACACTCAAACAGTTTCACAGAAAATGTTTGGCTTTTTTTCACTTGAATTTTAGTATTATTTTATTTTTTCATCTAATTCACCATCATTTCTTGTAACAAGCAGAGGAAAAAATAACCTGTCTTTCAATCCGTTGCATTTTTTGTGTGTTAGGAGTCTTGGTATTGGTACTCTGTATCGGCGAGTACTCAGATCCAAGTATCGGTATTGTATCGGTTAGAAAAAAGTGGTATCGTTGCATCCCTGTAAAACGGTAAAGTTGATCAAGGATAAAGACAGATACTTACACTGAATTAAACAGATAGGCTCTCCCTTGACTGCCTTGAAATGACTGGAAAAGAGAAAGAAAGGGATAAAGTTAGTCTACATTACGGAGCCGCATCAGCAGTGCTGAGCGCAGGAATGCTACCAAATGACGCCCCGGGGTACATTTTCCACCCCGTGACTGCTGCGCATACTTCTTCCTCCACCTTGTCGACGTTTCCACACAGAAGGTTGGGAGCAGATAAGAAATAAAAAAACGGAGCTCAGCAAATGCCGGAGGACGAGCACAAACACATCAGAGAGCCAGCCTGTCAGTTTTTATAACACCACGTCTTTGTTTTTGGGGAACTTGTTGTTGCACAAGCTGTTACTATCGAGCAGAAAAAAAAACAAAAACACCATCAACTTTTAAAGTTTAAAGTTTTACCACCAAATATTTATAGAAGTATTTCAAGTAGAACATTCGTGAGTTATGAGGAAACAGCTGAAAGTGTTTTGAATAACTTGAATAAGTTACTTGGCAAGACCTTATTTGATTATGTAAATTCCTGGAGAGAAAAAAATCTAACAACATTTTCACATTTCAACATCTGGAGCTGTAGTGGTGTGTGTGAATACCGTTCCTACGGTTTAATTGGAGTTTTCTAATTGTATGGAGCATAGATTAATGAAGGGCTGCTCCTCTCCCACCTTTAGTTTCTCCTGTTTGTAAGACAGATGAATTCGGTTGTTTTGAATACATTTGGCTGTGAAAACCACATACAGTAATGGCGGAAAGGATAACTAAAGGATCACATTTTTGCTAATGAGGCTCCTGAGCAGAGAAAACCAATTAATATCATCTTGGTATAATCCCAGTCCTATTTTATAAAGAGCACAGAAGGTAAAAGGTATCACATCCTGCCTAACATGGGGGTTCATCTCTATTGTCGAACTAGAGGATTACTCAGATACACCACCTCATACCTAGCTTGAGTTAAACAGTGAATACTAGGGGTGTAACGGTAAATGGACTCTCAGCTATCCCTAAACTCTGCTTTTTGGGAACATTAATGGTTCCTCATGCAGCTTCGTTAGCGAAAGAAAGATGGACAGAATCAGATCTTTGTCAGCAAACTCGTCTTTCAACAGCGATAAGGTCCGTAACACGCTCTGCTGTGAACTGAATGACTCACCTGGAAAAGCAGCTACGTTTACATGTGCAAAATATCTTTAATCCGATCATAGATTGGATTAGAACTTCACATCTATCCGATTAAAAAAGGCGTTTACATGCGCTTACATGTCTGAACAGCATAAATCATTCAGACATGCGCAGAACTGTCTAAAACACGGAAAACGGCTGTAGAAGAAGAAATAGACTTTCGTTGTAAATGGAGGACTACGACGTTCGTCAGAGCGTGCTTTTATTTTTTTTTTCTGGTCACGGTTTCACATCCTCAAGCCTTCATTCTCATGTACACAATCGAATTACGAACCGAACATGCGAAGGAATTACCTACATTCGGAATAGGAGTTTACATGCACCACGATCGGATTAACTATCGGAATAAACCAACCCTCTCAATCGGAATGACATTTTGATCCGAATGAGTTGGATCGGGTCAGAGTAATCTGAATGGCTTGTTTACATGAAGCATTTTTATTCCGATCAGGCTTTTAATCCGATTACTTGTGTCCATGTAAACGTAGCTAGCGTCAAGCTGAATGAAAAAAAAAAAAAATCACAGATACAAGAGAAAAACCAGCTAACGTCCACATGGCTACCAGTCGCAAACCAAACTCTTGATGTTGGATAAAATGCAAGTCGGCAGAATCTCCATTGATGAGAAAGGATTTTCTCCGAAGTTGCCCATGCTGCATTCAAGTACAGCTGGAAGAATAGGCTGTAAAAATATCAAAACAACTCTAGGGTAAACGATTATCGAAACATTTCTTAAAATTTATACCCACTGTTTTCAAGTGGTTCCATCACTTTATACTCTGGCTATGTCCGCTTGTACTATTTATTTTTCTTTTTAATGAAATTAAATCTCCAGTCCTATACTTTCACCTTTTTAGACTTCTAAAACATAATGAATTATTTGCAGGAATTGAGATGGATGAATTCAGGGAAAAGTTTCTACAATTAATGCTGTAAAAAAAAAAAAAACGTCATATGCACATTTGTATTTATTTTTCTTGATTAAAGTGTACTGAAGAGGAACCAAACTGTGATTTTTTTTTGTGTACCATTACGCCGCTAGTGAATATCTTTTATCAACTGAAACAGTCCGCATACCTTTCAGAAAGACTATAGAACAGTTTGTTTGTTGCTTTTTAAAATTTTATTGTTTAAACTTAGAATTAAACATGACTTCTTTCAGTTTAGGCATGTCGTGTTGCTTTCGGAGTAATTTTTGCTTTCTTCATGCTGTCAGACAGTCTCGGTGTGACTACTTATACTAAACTCGGCTTTCCTTAAAAGAAGTTTAATCAAACTTTGATAATCTTTAACACTTACCTTTCACACACAAAAAAGGATAAATGGGAATACTTTTTCAAAGGATTTTATCTTTATTTAAGGTAAAATAATTCTCATCTTTTTTTTTCCCCCATTCTCACACTGCAGGTGTTAATGTCCTTCCTGTCACAACCTACAGTTCAGTGTTTGTGTTTTTAAGTGTAATCTGCCCACACGCATGCAGCTCAGAGCGCCAAGACGTGACCTTTTTAGCAGCAAGGGGGAACTGGGTCAGTCCCCGTGGAGTCGACAACAAGACCTCAACGGCGTTTAGGCCAAAGAGGCTTGGGGGTTAGTCCATGTGACACGAGCTGGATGCGGTCTCTGTTTTTCACCGGCGTTCACACTGGTAAAAAGAGACGGCGCCGTCTATAGCTGCCCTTATCTGTTTCCCACATTCTATTTTTACTTCGGCAGCATTTGCCCTCCTCCTCCTCCTCCTCCCTACTCGCACTGCTGCAAACTTTGCTGATGCTCACAGTACTAAAAGATTACAACCAGAAAAACCTAAAAGACCAGCAATAAAAACGACTATATTCTTAGATTGCAGACATGTTCTGGGGCAGCATTACAACCCGGCAGACAACCAACAATCCCATTACAGGAATCCTGCAGGGATTGTTTTCCAAAACGTAGGAATCATCAGATGGATGGAAGGAAATCTTGCAGCTCGTTTATTTATTTATTTTTTCCGGCTCTGTAAAACTACAACATAGTTCAGAAGCTCCTTTCCTTAAGCCTACTTTAAAAAACGATTGTTCCCAAGACATGAATTAAAGCTCAAAGGAAATCTTAAAATCCCTGAATCCTCTTGATTACACTGACTGCAGGAACAACACATGGCTCTGGGAAAGTCTGCTCCGAACACACAGAACACAAACACAATGTGGTATATCGGGGGTAAAATGTTGCATGTTGTTTAAGTTTTCTTTAACATGTGTATCTATACATATTTAAAGCAGTTATTTTAAAGAAAACCTAAGCCAAAGCTATTAAGAAACCTGCCGAGGTTGACTTTTGCCATCTGTCTCAACGGATGTCGGCTGCAGTAGGCAAGGGTTCGTCTTCTTCGGCAGGTTAAACGCAGAGGCTTTAAATTAAATTAATTGTACAGAAACAATAAACTCTACAATATGGACATGATTAAAAAGAAGAAATATTATGCGGTTATTAAAAGTAAAATTTATATGCATCTTTTTTTCATTCTGGGTTTACAACAGGCCTAAATAGTAACAATTCAATAACATTTTCAATCTTTATCCGATTACCGTTGCTAGATTAATTCATGTCAGAATAATCGATCAATTAAGCAATTGCTAAAACTAACCAGCAGCTGCAGCACTACCCACAACTACAGCTTCCTTTATACTTTATCCTGTTAGGATTCAACCTAAAAAGTGATGTCAAAGTCTGGTTAAAGTTGACCCTTTGATTCTAGTGAACGACTTTTTAATATTTTTAGATGGCTTAGAGGCAAATTAGATTTTTTTTTTAATGAGATCTCAGATATTGCCCTGCTATATCACCTTTTAAACTGATTGTTTTATTCCTAAACTAGCGTCTAAGTAATTCAGTAGTCCTAAAAACAATGAACGACCTTACTAAATTACTTAATGTGAAATGTTCCTTTGATTTGATCTTTTTCCCCTCTAGTCTGATATCAATTTGCATTTGGCAAACTGGTATAATGCTTAATTTTGAGACACAAGTAACAATGTAATGACATTTGAATTATAGACATTTCCAAGTCTTAAGTGGTTAAATGTTTTATATATCTCTGCTAACCGCAGGCAAATCAGAATAAAGACTTCAGGTTTCGAATTAACTTGGTTTAATTAAGACATTAACATTAGAGAGCAAAAACAAAAGCGCTAGATTGACTCTTTCGGTCACGGTCAGCGTCTTGGAAAACGTCCCAGAGAGGTGGGAGCCTCAAATGGAGCTGCATCCATTATTGGGGTAGAAATGAAGAGTGTGATCATCCCACAAATGGCTTTCCATCAGGCAGATGGGTGGGACGAAGCCAAGGCGGTGAATAAAAACAGTCAGCCAGCTCCTCAGTATTCAGGCCGCATCGCCCCGATCCAGAACCACGTTCGCACTGCGGGCCTTCACGCTCTGCTGACAACCACTTCCCTGAATTCACGACGAGGCTCGGATCTGCTGCATGACGCAACTTATACCTGATAGAAAACATGAGCCTGCAGCTGTGTGGGAAAAGGTCCGACGTGGACGGGATGACTCTCGTCAGACCTGATTTTGTGTTTTCAGAAAGTTTATAAGCTGAAAGTGCTGGCTTTAACAGAAAATTTAAAAAAAGGCTGAGTTCTGTTCCCAGGTTTGATTCCCAAAGACCTTTGTCAGTTTCTCTCCCCCTTTCTGTACTATCCCTGTTGAATAAAGGCTATTGTAACCACAACATCTTTAAAAAAAAAAAAAGACTGTAGCTACACGTATGTAATTGCTGCTAAAATAGATATGTTTATTGTTGCAGTTATATATATTTTTATCATTCATAGCATTGAATGATAAACACTGAGAACATGTTTTTTTGGTTAAATTTAGAACATTTTAAAAGGCACAGTTTGTAATTTTAGGCCAGCAGGTGGCAGTGCATACCTAAATAATCACAAGCATGTGGTATCTGTGTCTTTGAGTAAGAAACTCAACAACAGAGGTCCAACTAGTGCTGTTTTCAAACGCTCAATTCCCTGAGAATTATCTATTTGCAGCAACATGACGAGCACATCAGTCTCTCCTTCATCGCTTTGAACTAGCGGAAAAGGTAAAAATGTATTTATGGCGAAACCTTTTTGCATTTTGAGGGGAAATCCGCGTTTTAATAGCGGGCGTGTTCCGTGCGCTTTGTCCGTCCGGCCTCTTGTAGAAGTAAAGACGTCATCTAATACAGCTTTACCCTGAAAAGAGGACCCGCACCTATGTATTTTAAAACTGATTTTTAAAGTCATATTTTACAATATCGCCAATATTTTGCAATTAATGTGCTTTACGTAATTATTATTACATCATATTTTAATGGCTATTTTCAAAGATGTACTGCAAAAACTACACACTGTTACTTTAAGCGCATGTTTTGCAGAATATCTTGACTTTTTCTGTTCTTCTCTTTATATCGTAAAACCACGACAAAAAATAAATTAGCAGGACAATCTTTATCAGCCAGCCTGCATTCAGCTGCTTTACAGACCTCCTGCTGAACAGCACTGGCTAAACGAAGGTGACCAATCGAGCTCTCGTCCACACCAAGTTTTTTTTTATTTTAAACAGGAAATATTTCCTAAGTGAGGGGACAGTACAGTATACTTTAATTAGCCATCTTACTGGCAGTGAACAGCAACAGGTTCAGGGGCGACAGAGCACTTGTACTTTCTCTGGGTTCAGATTAAACCATTTTACATCGTGGGAATAGTTTATACCCTTGGGTAACTTTACAGTGGGATGCCTGTTGGATCACGATTAAAAAAAAAACAAGTCACGTATTTTTGTAAACTTTAACAGGTCACACAGTTTGCTTAAGTTGCTTCACTTTGAAATCTTTTTTGAAACAGCCAGCAAAAAGGGTTATATTACTGTAGGATAATACTATTGTGAGTTTTTACTTGTTGGGAGAAAATCAAGAAAATACAAAAATAATCAGACAACCACCATTCACCAAGATATCATAGTCAGATATTTTTTTTACTTGATATGCTCCAGCCAGCAACTCAAATGTGGAAAAATTTAGATTTTTCTTTTAACTAATCACTGAATCCATCAAAATTAATAATATACACCATTTATAGCCAGTAAATGTATCCAACAGCGGAAAAGAAATTAAGTAAATGTTTAGCCGCAAGTGTAAATCTTTGTACGAATCTGTGGAATTTATTAATTCGAACCAAATGTTCTGTTAAAGTAGATAAAAATCAGTAGATTCTTGTATATTTTCATCACACCTGCTGTAGTTTATAGAGGGAAAAAGTGATTGGAAGTTCTTGTAAGAACTGTCATTCTGTGGGATACATTTATTTATTCTCCTGACACAAACAAGAGTGAAGTAGCTTCCGATTTAAAATGGCCAATTTCCAACCTAGCCAGCAAAATACTAAATGGACGTTCTGATTCTGGAGTATTTTATAAAAAATAATAAACAAACAATAAATGAAAAAAAAAAGAATGAATTTAGAATTGGGAAAAGCAAAACATGATCTTTTGCTATTTGAAACAGCCTTAAAGCACATTTTGCAACATCTCAATCCCACTGAAGGTCCAACAGAGAAGCAATATCACTACTTGTGCACTCCTGTGAAACGTCTTTAAAATTATTATTTTTTAAACCCACACACAGAGGGGTTTCCACATTTAGTTTAAGAAACAAGTGGGGGAGGAGCTGCCACACTCCCCTCTGACCCGTGTGCTCAGGTTAATCCTCTCCTTCGGGCCGCTCCATCTGCATCTTTGTTTCAGAGTTGGTACGCCTCGAAGATTCAGAGTCTAACCTCAGAGAAAACCGCTTTGTTTTTTTTAAACGAATGCACTCAAACTGTACAGAAATCACACAGAACCTCCAGCGATACTCCACCCATTTCTTGTAATGTCAGCAAGAGTATTTAACAAGCATTATACAAGTACGGAAGAGAACAAAAAAACCTTGTTCCTGCAGCACGGTGCCTTGAAGTCAAACAAGGGGACCGTCTCTTGGCAGCATGTAGTGGAAAACACCAGACAACGGTGTCATCTCCTCTTAAGTAACATAATCGGCTTAGAAGGGTTGATGAAAAGGACTGAAGATGCTGCTTTGGACCAGTGAATGCACATCAAGGTTTGACAGAGACGATGGAGCTGATGAGTAGATAGAACAAAATGATCAAAATCAAGATATCCAATACGGTACTCTAGCTACAGCAAACAAAAAGTTCTGCATCTAAATTATTTAAGATTGCAACATAATGTAATTGTCTTTACATTATGATTGTTTTTCTAATGTGGTTGCATATATTAGTTATACGTATAATATTACTGATGATAATGATTGTAATTATATTGAAGTCGGACAGTTTAGAAAAATTGGCCTGGAATAAAGCAAAGGAATACCAAAGAACTACAAGGGATGGGATTTCTCTTTATTGTGAAAAATATCTGGTTATAAACGAATTTTGATTTATTGTGACGAGGCTAAACCACAGTCAGCAATGTCCGAAAACCTGAAAAAACGTTTTGTTACTTTTAATACTTTTTTGCACTGTTGGTTCATCAAGAGAATTAAGACTAGCGACGAATTCAAAAATAGGATTGAATGCAGGGATATAAATCACTTGTAAGTTATTAAGTCTACATTTATTTGAACAATTTAAATACATAACAACTGGCTTACTTAACACCTATTATCGGACACTGTTGATGTTAATTCATCAAGCCTCATCAACATCGACAAATTATGGCTCCAAACTACTTCCACAATGAGTCCTTTGTTGGCTAAAGGTTTCACGGGTCTATCTGAGCAGAGATCTGCAGAATCACCACAGGGGTGCTGTTGTAAATTAAGGTGAAGAGGAGAGAACTCAGACCCTGTCCACACGTAGCCGGGTATCTCCCAAAACGGAGATATTTTTCTACGGTTTGGCCTGTTATCCACACGTAGCCGGAGGTTTTCGGCACCAAAAACGAAGCTTTTTAAAAACTCCGGCCAAAGTGGAGATTTGCGTTTTCTCCGTTTTCGGTATCTGCGTGTGGACGGTGAAAACGGAGTTTTAAGAGCCGTAACGCCACTTTCCGCGACAAAAAAATGATCCAACACCTCATGTGCGACCTGTGTTTACTCTAGAAAACAGCATTTATTTCCTCAGAGCTGTGTTGGTATCATCCATTGTTAAAACGCGTCTTGTTTGTTGGCTTTTATAAGCTGTATAACTGCTGCGCGCTGAAGAGAGGATATAAAGTTTCTCTTGGCGGATAGGACTGGGGAGAACTACTGCCCCCTACAGGTTTGCCACGTCTATGAATGTGCTGAAAAACGCATTTATCCGGTTACGTGTGGATGGAGATTTTTTTTTCAAGGAGCAGAGGAAAATCTTCGTTTAAAAAAAAAACCCGGCTACGTGTGGACATGGCCTCAGATAAAGAATGTAAACAGAAAAGACTGATTTATGGAGCTGGACCAGGGGGCGGATCAACTAGCCGATAGGCTCGTTTGACATAACATAGCATTTATTCGTTGAAGCACGTTTAACACAGCATGCGAGCCGACTAAAATGATGTACAAAAGTAGCATTAAAGTAAAATAACAATAAAATAATGGGCCATAAAAACAATATATGAAAAAAGAAACGACATGTAAAACATCCTAAATAGTAAAATTACTAAATAATCTTTTGTGTGTGAAGCGAATACGATAAAATCGGAGTGATGTGCCGTCGACGGCCAGTATTTGTCAGAAATCTAGCAGCCGCATTCTGCACCAGCTGTATGCGGGATGAAGCGGCTTTTGAAATGCCAAAGTTTGGCATGCGCCGTTTCAGGATAGGTTTTAATTTGGTGAGGCGTCTCAGCTGACAAAAACGGGATTTAACCATGTAATTAACGTGAGAATCCATTTTTAAAGCCAAATCCATTTTAACCCCAAGATTAAAAACCGCTTGACTAATTTTAAAAGTGAGCTCAGAAAAATCGAGATCCTTGGGGGGTAGAAACAATGAACTCTGTCTTTGAGTCATTCAACAACAGGAAGTGCGAAGCAAGCCAGGCTTTAACTTCAGCAATACGGACAAGGAGTAGGAATGGATATCGTTTATGATTGTGTGGCACCGCTATCGTTTTATCCGATACCGTTGCCAAACCGGTACTTTTGAAACGGTGCCGGTGCTTAAACCTTGCTTGAAACAGTGCTTAAAGAATGGAAAACGTTCATTCTTCGTCCAAAAACCCTCTTATTTAGTTATTTTTAGTAGGGCTGTCAAACAATAAAACATTTTTATCTAATTAATCACAGGGTAGCTGTAAATTAATCACCATTCCTAAATATGACCAAAAAAATTGCAGTTTTCAGTGCAAATAAAAACGACAAATCAAGTTGCTCTTTTAAAAATTAAATAAAGGAGAAATCGATTAAGTTTCTGTTTTGAACTCCACAATCACATTCACAATGTTTGTGTGGTCTCATATGTAAATAACAAATGGAGGTAGAACAAACCAAACTATATGAATAAACTTAATATTTTGATATCAGCAGACTGTATTAAATATCAGATAAATCAAATGTATTTTGCAATTTTTCCAAAAGTAAAAACTCAGCAGATTCTCCAGTTCATCACAACAGGAAATAAACGCTCTTGTTTTGAAGATGTACACAGCTACTTCTGCTAATAGTTAGCACTAATTTAAGTCGAAAACATCACTTTAACTGAATAATTTCGTATTTTTAAGGCAGCGGTGTCTCACTATGAAATGTAATGACTTTGTACAGTGAGCCAACATGCATAAATCAACATAAATACGGAGCATTTAAAGTCTGTGCCGCACACACCGGAACTGATTTCCGAATCGGACGGATAATTCTCACAGACAACTTATGAACTTATCATATCACCACAAAGCCAATATGCCAATAATAATATACTCACATATCATTTAGGAGCACAAACACCTGCTGCATAACAATCTGCAGTTTGGTTGGTTATGAAGGAGAGCTGGTGTGGTGCGGGCTGAATTATAAACAGGGTGCTTTTCTGGGAATGTGTTTTTCATTGTGTAAAAAAAAAGAGGAGGAAAAAAAAAAGAGTTAATTAATTAATTAATCGTTCCACATTGGTGTGTTAATATCGACAACCCTAACTTTTAGCAGTTTTTTTGCACAAATACAGCCATGTTTACCTTTTCTGGTGATATAGTGAATCGCTCTCGGCTGATGGCACGCCCTGAATCCATAGTGTTTGACATCTCCGGTAAAATAAGAACCGAAATAAGGCACCGAAATTTGCACTGCTTTTTAATATGGTTACTACCGTTTATGTCAGAACCGGTGCCATGATAAACACCGGACATAAGTAAGGAGGCAAGGAGTGGTCGGATTGATTTGAGAGCCTTCAAAGGAAGATATAACTGACAGTCGTCTGCATAGAAATGATAATCAATGTTAAATTTCCTGAAAGTAGACCTCAATGAGAGAATTTAGATGTCTAACAAAAGGGGGCCAAGAATGGAGCCCTGTGGCACTCCCCATGGAAGAGTAGCCGAGGGAGATGAACAGCCACTGATCCTCACCCTATACACCAATCATAAAAGAAAGAGTGGAACCAGTCGAGTGCCGTTTCCTCAATGCCGACCAAATTTTCAAGGCAGAACAGCAAGGGGTCGTGATCTACTGTACCGAATGCAGCTGAGAGGTCTAAAACCAGACTGGAGTTTATCTAAATCACAAAAATCATCTAGGTGATGCAAGACTTGATTTCAAACATAGACATGACGTTGCATACTGCCAAGACAGACACTTTTGGGGGTGGAAGGACTGGAACCTCTAAACTCAAATCTCCATTGATGTAAAATAGGGCAAAATGAAGCTTTAATTGAAACATTTTTGAACTGTAGAAAAAAATCAGAAGTAAAATAAGTAAGGGAGTATCCAAGTATCCTAAAGAAGGGGCTCTTTTTTATTTCCACTTTAATTGTTATAACAAAAATACCATAAAATATTGTAATAAAACTGTACATCCGTGTCGCTAGACAGTACATAATTGCCATAAATAGAGCGGTAGTGCCCAAACCTTTTGCCTCATGAGCTAAAATTGTAAAGTTGCACCATCCTTGCTTGAATTGAGCTTACTGGCCAACCACACAGCTGAACTTTGGTCAATCCTGGGCAAGAAGGATAATCTGCTAAAATATTAAAATGTTTTCTCACTGCTTTTAAATAAGATCAGGAAAAAAAGTTATGTGGACATTTACTTTCCCCATTTTTCAAGGATCAAGCTGGGAATATTCTTTGCAATACGTGCAAAAACGCCTAAAGTAATCCAACTTCTGTTTAATGCATAATGAGGTCCTCCGCTGGTTTTGGTATGAATAATGAACAAGAAACCCCTCTAGAAACACGTTCCTGCACCCCCAGGCAATATATCTGTGATGTCCATTTTAGTTTCAGCAGCTTTATTGAACTTAATTTGCCAAAACCTTTCCTCTCGTTTCTGTAACAAATGCAGGTTTATGTATGCGCATTAGTTATGCAGGTTCTGCCATGCACAACAGGTTGCAAAGATACTCTCGAAAAAGGAGGAATAAAAGTAATTTAGGTTATTTAACAACACATCCTACTTAAGTGTAAAGAGTTTTTTTCTTATTTGTTGATCTCTTTGGCTTTCTTTTGCTCTTTTTTCTTGTAACTTTAGTTTTTCTGCAACATGTTGACAGTTTAAAACCCAACAGGAGAGAAAGACAGACTGTCTGAGGAAGAGCTCTTCGAGAAATCCAATTATTACCAAAGTGGATAGTTTAGACTAATGAGGTCATTCGTCAACAGTCACTTTAGCCCGGTAAACAAGACAACACAGTCAATAGTTCGCTCGTCACTACACTGATTTCTTACAAGTGATCCAGAATTATCCTTTCTCATCGAGGTCGGAGGTGAAAATCCGAGACTCGACCGAACTTAAGAGAGGTTTAGATAAGTAGCGAGGAAATCTAAATGGTGACAGTTTAGCTACAGCTTTAATTTACTGGTGGAAATGGATTATTACAGGAAAGGAAAACCTCCCTGTTTATGCTACTCAGAAATAGCCGAGTCATTGGTTGCCATGGTGATTCCCGCCTTTTGCTGGTGTTGACGGGGGAAGGGGAGCCCCTGTTGTACCTTTTATGTCTCATTCGGAAAACACAAACCGCTTGGACGGCGTCCTAAAACAACTAAACTTCACATATTTTAGCTTATCGTATGAAAATCATGGTGATTGTCTTTCTTCTTTTCTTAATTGTACATTTTAATTTATTTCAATTGAATTCAAATCTGATTGAATCCGACGTAAAGCTGTAGTGAACTGTAGTGGGCATTATGATTAAATCAGAGCCGGGCCAAGGCATCAGCGAACTAAGCAGTTCCTTAGGGCCCCCCCAAACCCAGCCGGGGCCTCCCATAAATGCTAAAATTGAACAGAGACTACTTATCTTAAAATTTATGAAAATTTGAAAATTACTCCATTTGATATAGTTTTGTTACAGCATACATTATTTCAAAAATCTTAATTGTTGAATTTTTGGTGTAGTAACAAGGGAAGTTTCTTTGTAACTAATAATTGTATTAATTTTAATTAAAATTGTATTTTTATTTTAAAAATGTTAAAATATTTAAATTAAATACATTTAAAGGAATAAAAATGTATATACGGTACCTTTTAATTTAGAAATAAATGTTAAGTATGTTTAAAATTTTCAATTAAAATAAAATGTAAAATTACTTTAAATATTCATCGTTTGATTATGCTACTATTGTCACAATCTGATAATTTAGTTTAAGGTTTCTATTTTGTTTGAGCTTTAGATTGTCACACATAATATGAACAAGGATGTTTGATTGATTTTTTAAGATTAGCCAAATAAACTCTGCCTCCTTTTCCAGATTAGACCAAATCTTGATCGAAACGCTGTTATTGTGGGTAATGGTCTTAAAAGAAAGGGGCCCCGGTGAATCAAAATCTGTTTAAGGCCCCAAAAGACTTTTGGCCGGCCCTGGATTAAATGGTCAGATTTGTGAATTTATATACATTCTGTGGAAGAAAAAAAAAAAGATATCAATGTACTAAATGAATAAAGTCCAATTTGAGCTTTGAAAGATGTGTCTAATGTAAAGTACAGCTGAGTTTTTTAAACGGACTGATTTATTTAATATAATTCGGTGATCTGACAAAGACCAAATATAATCAACCCCCAATAAAAGAGGTCTACTGATAATCTTAAAAAAAAAGTTATAAATAAAATTCTGTTTTCCACAACTTTCAATCCTTATAAATACCAGAAACAATCTGACATAAGCACAAGTGGTTTCTAGAAGTTTTTAAAAAAAAAGGCTTAAAAAAAGTTACCATTTGGTAAAACATTACTTATCAAAACTAATTTTAAGAAGAAGTTGAAGAAGAAGAAGCTAAGAAGTTGTTTATCTTTTTTCTTGTTAATCATCATAAATGCAAGAAGAGAATCGGCCTCATTCTGGTTTTAACATTTTCATCTATTTTCATTATTTATTTATGTCTGCTGCAGCTTCTTTCTCTGGGATCTATGTTTAACCTTGAAGACAAAACCCACAGATTTTTGGAGTTATTGCAACCACTGGATGTTTCATCAGAACGAATAAACCACCAAACATTAAATACAATAAGCCCCCCGTAAAACTAACATTTAGTTTTAGTTTGAATTAATGTTGAGATTTCTAGAAGAACGTTCGCTTTAGCCACAAGCCTCGAAGAAAGCATTTTGCCGTTAAGTCGCACAGACGGCATTCCAGGTCCAATTCGCTTTCCAGTTTAAGCCACTCCAGTGCAACTGGTGCTACTGGTTTCCCGGCATTCCTCCTCAAGTGATGAACAACACCAAACAACGCAGTCTGACTTCAAAAGAAACAACCAAAGACGCAACTAATGCCTCCTTATATCCCCACGCCGACCTCAACACAGGGATGGCCCAACGTTGAAATGCCAATTGCCAATTTCAATGAAACAAAATCGTTTAATTTGCTGAAATCATCAAATAAAATCTAATAATATTCATGAAAAAAAATACAGTAAAATATCTTCCCTGATTGTTTTGGAGTCCTAAGCAGCTTAGTTTTTTTGTGCCCTTGGTAGCTCCTTTCTTACACTTATTAATCATTCATGAGGCGTTAATGACATTAGAAAACCAAAAATATCAGACGTTATTCTTGGCGAAGACCAGGAAATTATGGAGCCACCGTTTGAGCTACTAAAAACAGCAGAGGAGAAGCTCAGCGTCTAACTGCTCCGCTCAAGTGATCTGGGATAAATGTATAACTACAGCGCCAAAAGGAGCTTAACATTTTTCAGTGGCCCATAAATGCACTCCCAAAACACCATCCTGATGCATTTCTTCCAAACTTACTGCAGCTGCTTTGCAGAACTTCCAGAACAACCAGATTTACCAGCCGACAGGTGACCTCCGCTTTCATCCAGGTGTAGCTGTGAGGTCACCGCCATATTTTTCATTATTCTGTGCAGAACGTGGCAGCGAAGGGTTTGGCGAAAGCGTGCTATGGACCTTATTGCTGCTGCAACATGCATTCGCTGACAAAGTTCCGCTTCGTCCATCTTTTTTTCCTTTCTTTTCCTACGGTAGCTGCATCAGAAAGCATTGATGTTCCCAAATTGCAGAGTTTAGTGATAGCTGAGAGTCTTTTCTGTTTTAGTCACACGTTACTTTTTACAGTTGCCCTGCAGAACGTTGCACTTCGCTCTGAGTTACCAACTCTGCATGTTGTGCCAAAAAATAGGTAAACATATATACCGTTACACCCTAGTTTCAGTCGGGCACATTTTTTTAAATTCAAAATTATGGCTCCTTGTACTTTATTTAATTATCTTTAAAGAGAATGAAAAGTTTTCCCCTAAGTCTTATATATTTAGCCTACCCCCTTTCTGTTATTTTCTGTGTATTTTTTGTTAAAAAATTTAACTTTTAAAAGAAAACTTTTGTGAAATTTCGATTTGTATAAATGGAGCTTCCTTGTAGCCATTATTAATGTTTTCTCTGTTCCTATAACCTGAAACAGCTGAGCTTTTTTCTTTTTTTTATCCCAGTGTTTTACTATAAGTACAGCTGCATAATTTAATTCTGATTTGGTGCAGCAACACTTTAATTTACCCTGACGGGATCCAATAAATTGTCCCTGCATAAAACAGCCTCCTGCCCTCGGCTTTTAGGGCGACGATAAATCCGCACACGTCTGACACGGCCCAGGACAGGTTAATCGAGCTGCTGATAAACAAGGATAGTCAACTGCTTTGGGCAAATACACAACACATTTATGATAAACAACAGAGTTTAGAGATTAAAAACGCAAAGCATTCGAAGCTTCGAGTGATAAGACGTCTGATCCTGCTGAAAGGAGAGACAACGTTTGAGAGAACGCCTACCTGGCGAGCTCCAACAGAGTCTCTGAGTTACGGGAGGGGGGAGTAGATCTCGACAGAGATGGCGAGTGTGCAGATTGATCACCTTTGTCATTTGAATAATCAGCTTAGTGCGTGGTGAGAGAGCAGCGCAGGGGGGGTAGCATGCTGTCAGTTTCCTATAATAACACATAAAGGTCACTGCAGCAGATCGCTTCTAAACTTTACTCACACTTTTCCTCCCCGGCTGCAGATGCTAGGATCGACGTGAACGGCAGCTGGTGGGTTTTGTGGCTCCGAATGTCAGCGAGAGATCATCATGGTTCGGTCAATGGGAAATTCAATACTTCAAACCTCTTTTAGTAAACCGAGACCTGGATCACAGCAAAGGAGGCTGCAGCTCCTTCCAAAGATGTGTGGTTCTCCGCAGGCTGATTGATGACCGGGACCTGACAGGACAATTTCAATTCCGGGAATGCAGTGAATCTTCTGCATCCTGCTGCCGTCCGATCTCAATATTTCGTTCGTCTTGGGGGGGGGACATTTGATGAGAAGTCTGCAGAAAACTTTAAACTGATGCGGTCGTGTGACAATGGAAGGCTGTACAATTTTTTTGTGGGGAATTAAATGACTACGCTGAATTTTCCGTGGAACGCAGATTCCAAATTATACGCAGGAAATTCGCAGAGTTGCAGAGCGGAGATGAAAACGACTGTAGATATTAGCCTCTACGAACAAGGTTTCCACGATTAAGTGCATATCAGCAAAAAAATAAATAAAAATAAAAAAGTGCATATCAGTGACAGATTTCTAGATCTGGTCTGAGTCGCGAGAATTCAACTTGCAACATTAGGTCTTAACATACTAGCCAACCTTAAGACCTCAGAATTAGGGAAATTTTCAAAAGCGGGGGCGGGGGGGTTAAAAAAATAGAAAATGATATACATATCTGTATAATTAGGAGGTTAGGAATAGTCACTATTAATCAGTTAAAAAACTCGTAGGAGTCTCTGTGTCAGGAGAGAGTGAGAAAGTATTTTTTCTTAGTTTGGTCGCAACACAAACTAAGAAAGCAACGAGTCTCTTGATTTTGACACTAACGTTGGTTTTTGCCAGACCAAATGCAAAGACTTCTGAAAACTTGTGGCTCGCTGCTGCGCCGTGCGTCACTAATTGTTTTCCTGATAGACATAAGAATCACGTAGGCGGCCTATTTTTGATTCAAAACGGCGCATTTCGCCAAACGTGAGGGATTTTCATGTCCGGAATGAAGAAACTGTTCACGTGTTTAAAATGTAACAGGTTTTTTCTCGATCCCTCTCACATTAGAAACAAGGAATGTACATGATATGCGACACCGTCAAATATCGCGAGAAATTCAGGAGAATGGTGGCCCCGGGAGATTTTCGGGAGGGGCACTGAAATTCGGGAGTCTTCCGGGAAAATCGTGAGGGTTGGCAAGTATGGGTCTTAAACTTGGACTGCGACATGTGAAATTGCTATGCTTGGAGTTAGCTTGTAGCCGATGCTAATGTTAGCTTGTAGCCGATGCTAATGTTAGCTTGTTATTTTTTTGGTCAGCTTACTGGACAAACTTAACTTCCTAAAGTCTTTGTAAGTGTACGAGTGACATGTTGATTATTTATCGTTTTCAAATTTATCTTAATAGTTTTTCTTTATGTTTCATGCTGCTGTGATATTTTGGCGATAGTGGGGGGGTGGTACGGACTCAAGTATGCCTTGGACTTGGAGACGGTGACTTGATTACAACACAGGTACATAATAAGGTATATTTGATATATGGAATTTTCAAAATAGGCACATATCAGCAGTTTAAAAGGGGGTTGTAAATTCACGAAATTAAAATTTGTGGGTGGCTGTGGTGCCTAATCCTTCCAAATATCGGGCTCCACCGTAAGGACAACAGTTTTTACGACAACAAAAAAACATTTCCTCTTGTCTTGTTTAGTTTTAGTTGAGAACTAATTATTCCCAAGTTCAGTTCATCATTTAGCAGTACTTACACTGGCTACTGTATTAGGTGAGTCTTGTTAAAACAATTTGTTAATCAGCCAATAGCAAGGCACCTAGATGTGGCGAAGAGAACTTGCTTAAGTTCAAACTCAGCATTAAAAACAGGGTGTGCAGAACATTTCCAAAACTGGACAATAACAGATCGGAAAGGCCTTGCCTAGCTAAAGAGTATCGGTTTCAGCAGCGACTGTTACATTAAACAACATTAAATCTCGACTAAAATATGGGAGAAAAGTTTATTGACTGAAAATTAATCAACTAATTGTTACTTAAGGTAAAACTAAAGGTTACTTTAATGCTATTCATATATGAGCTCATTTTCTTTTCTTTTTCCCACTGAAAATATCTACAACAAAAAAATACCTATTTTAATTTTTGTGTAAAAACATGCATAGATTACCTTAAAATACATGAACCTGTATTGTTTAAACAACACAGAATATATAGAGAGAACTGCCACAGACTGAAGTAAAAAAAACAAAAATAAATCAAAATAAATATCCACCATTGACCAAAAGTATCAATTTCCTGGTTTTACCAAAAATGCTCAGGCAGTGCTTTACCCAAAAAAAACACAAATAGCAGCTTTAAATGGCTTGCCAGATCATTTCTGGACTGCAGCAAGCGACATCAGTGAAAAAAAACAGCGCTGGCTTACATCCAAGCTGAGGATGTAATTCTTACAAATAAACAGAAGTAAAAGCCAGCAGGCACAGAAGTCAAAGAGAAACCTTAAATTAGGAGAGCATCCCATTAAATTAAAAGTGTTTTCAAATCAAAGATAAGACCAATACCAGAAGACAATTCACAGCTGGTGGGTGAAATTATAGACTCTTTCTGAACACAGATTTATTTGTTTCAAAATGTGTCAGGCTTTGTCATCCAAAAGATAAATAAGTAGACTGAGACTTTCTTTTTTATCCCAATGGAATCTGCAGAAAAAAACCCAACAAAATCTAACAGTAGCTTGTATGCAAGAATGTCAAAGTATTATGCAACAGTATATCAAAGTGTGCAACAGGATGACAAAACCTGAATTTATCAATTATCTCTTAAATCAAAACTTTTCAAGTTTGCCAGGTAAGATTAGCATATTTGCTGAAAAGTGGAAGATTTTCACCTATTTTAAAAAGAGACATCTTACAGCCAACTGACTTTAAGTATTAAATCATTAATCACTAACACTTATATCCGAAAATTCAATCACCAACTATAAAAGTTCAACATTTTTTAATAAATTCCCAATCTAGCTTCCTTGATTTGTGTTTGCAAAATGTTTATTTTCAGTATTTTGGTCACTGTAATCGGACAGTCTTCTTCCTTTCTGGTTCTCCAAATCAGTACTGGTTAAATATTTTATATTGAAGAAAGCGATTATTGCTTAAGATAAAACAAAACGAAACAGATTTACTGCTTTTGAAGAAACTTAACTGTACCAGTAAAAAAGTTACTTATTCAGGCTCTTAAAACATCCACCTCAAAACAAGGCTTGAAATAAATGCTACTGTTAGCTTGTTAACTAAAAATAAGCTTACATAAACAACTAATACAAGTATTTCATTAAATATGGTAATAAAAGCGTGTTATTTAAGTAAGTATACTCATGGCAGTTTGACGCTTAAAAATCTTGCGGTCTGTTAGGAGTTGCGTTCAGAACATTGTATATTAAAGGCTAACCACAAAGACCTGCCAACAGTCCATCATCAAGCTACTAGCTAACTTTGTTACTCAAAAAGAAAAAAGAAAAGAATATTGTAATAATGAATTTTGTCTTCTAACTGCCTAAAAATCAAACTTTCTAACATTAAAGTTTTGTTTGGAGTCTAAACGGTTAATTTATAACCAAGATAAAACAAATACAAATTTGTCTGACGATATTTGATTAAAGCACAAGTAAGCTAACTAGCTTTGTAGCCAAAATTTGTTACCAACCACACCAATGGATCAACAACTTCAGATTTTTTTTTACATTTTGTTTTTTTCAAACAATAACCTTATTTTAAGGGAATTGTTTATAGATGAAACCAATAATATTTGTCTTAAAAGAAAATTCATTGGAAATGTTAAACTGTCATCACTTAATAGCTTGATAGCGACAATGGCTAGCCTTGTTGCCAGCCCAACACAAACAATATATTCAGTCTCGTGACTCCCTAAAAAAAAAATGTATAGCCTACTTTAAAAAAATAAATAAAAGTAACGTTTAAACTGCCCAATTTAGCATCAAGAAATGTCTTAGCTGAAGAAATCTAAGCTCCCATCAGTAATGTAATGCATTAGCAAGACAGCTAGCTATCTTAGTTGCCAAAGCATTTTTGTGCCAAATAAATATAACCTTTTTTTAAGTAAAATAAGTTAATGAAAACTAAATTTTCAATACAAATAAGAATATATCATAAAATAAAAATTGGCATAATCAAAGAAATGTTAGCCATCACCCAATTTAGTAAGGTGCCCAGCTAGCTTTGTAACTAACCAAACACCCTTTCTATCCTCTATTTATCTATCTATTTATCTTTGATAAAAGTGAAATTTCTACTTTAAGAGTGGATATATTGCTGTTAAAATTTAAAACAAATTGAATGGGTCATATTTGTTCTCAAAAGTTTCATGCAATTAATAATAACTTGGAGACGAACAAAACAAAAATAGATTTTTCAGTGTTTAGCCTGCCAACCACAGAGGGAAGTTGTATGATTTATAGTTCAAGCAGATTAATTTGTGCATCTTTAGAAATGTGCTTTATTGTATTAAAACAGCTAACGTTTAAAACCATATGATGATACCAATATCTCATATAGTTTTCTAAACCGTTTGTGCAGCACTTTGTGAGAAACACAAACTTTAAAGATGGGTATTGCTTTACAAATTTTCCAGAACCATTAAAAAAATGTACGTATAAAGAGTTAACCAACACAGCGACATGGGAGGGCACACCATTAGTAAGAAAAACATTCAGCCCATCCTGAAACTACAGCCCTCACCAATTCGTTTATCTGTCCTCATATCACCACGCTTTAAATTTTACCACAGGTTTAAAAACAGCTTAGCTGTGTCACAGTAACCCACATCTCCAGATTCTGCTACATCACACTTTCTGCTTTTATTTTTAGCCCCAGGCGAAGCGCCGCCGCAAACAGCTGATGAGTGTATTTCAAGTGTGACAAGTTCGTATTGTCATTCTTCACCAGCTGAGCGCCCCGGTGGCACCAAATGTGGCTGCGTTGAGAAGTGACAGACAACTGCAAAGCCCCTCAAGCTACTTTCCATCTGTATAACCACTGAAAGGGCAGTGGAAGTCCTGTGAAGTTCCTTTAAGTGGGTCGTAAAAGAAGAATCTGTGAAAATAGTCGTCATACCTTTGAGATGAGCTCGTCATGGTTTGCCAGGTGCGCTCGGCAATGGATGCAGCTGTATGTGCGGTGGCAGGACGGCAGGTAGGCCTGGAAGGTCTTCGACTTGGTCATCTTCACCATGTCAGTGGGGCAGGGCTCCTCGCAGGCGTCAGGGCTGGCACTGGAAGAGTTGCAGCTCTGCTGGACTTGCTGACAGAAGAAACACTGGAAGATGCAAGCAAAAGCCGTCGTTGTTGTGGAGTGGGTGTGTGGCACGCTCCACACAGACACCACAGGAGAAAATCGAGCCTGCGGAGGAGAAGCCACAGAGGCGATGCGGTTAGAGGCATGGTCTACTCCTGCTATTATTAGCAAACAAGATCCTGATTACGTTTCCAGTATCAACGCTGCTCATATGCTGGACCAATCGTTTGATTACAACCATCTATTTCATGATGCGAACGTGTGGCGAAGTAACTAAATATGCAGAAAACCGAAATGCCTCTCAAAGTGATTCACTTTTGGTTACAAACTCACCGGGTTGTAAATTATGAATGTTTTGTTCCAGATTTTTACAAAAGAGCAAAACAGATCCATGTTTTGAGATGGTTGCTTTGCAACGGGGTGTGTATAACTGGAAAGTTCAGAAAAACTCTCAGAGGTTAGAGAGAAAAAGTGGTAACTTTTGTCTTACTAATAAAACCAATTAAAAACAAGATTTGAGATCTGAGAGTTGTTCCTCCATAAAGAGGCTAAAGCCATAAAAGAAGCTGGCTGTTCAACAACATGAATGGAAAGTTGAGTGGAAGAAAAAAGGTGTATTAATTTACACAGCCAACAAGAATAAGTGCATTTTTAAGAGAATTGTGAAGCCCATTCAAGATATTATGAGGGATTCAAGAGGTAGGGTAAGAGGTTCAAGAGTAAGTGATTAGACTTTAAATCAAGAAAAATAAATTCAAATGTGATTATGCCTTTTTTTTAAACTTTCATTAGCATTAAACATTATTTTCTGTAATTTCCTTCTTTTCAATTCATGAAATCAATTTAATTTTAATGTGTTCTATAGCTCAAAATACTTGAAACTATAGAACTGCCTGGAGACTTATTTAGATTCCACAAAATAAAATAAAATAGTACAAGTGGACATAGCCAGAATAGAAAACAATATAGCCACTTGAAAAACGTCAGTGTTAATGTTTAGAAATGTTCTAATAATGTATAACACATTTGGGAATAAAAGAAGCTTGAATCACTTTGCATTTGTTTAGATATTTCTACAGCTTAGTCTCCCAGCTGTACTTGAACGCAGCATGGCCTGCTGCTGGGAAAATCCCTGCTTAATGTTTTAGTTTATTCCTAAATAAGTAGTTTGGTCGGGTTGGATGCTACTGGTAGCCATGGTGATGTCAGCTGGTCTTTTTCCAGTATCAGCGATGTTTCCATTCAGCTTGACATCGTTTCAAGTGAGTCATTCAGTTTGGTGCAGAGCAGAGCGTGTTGTGGACCTTATTTCTGTTGAAAGATGCGTTCAGTGACAAAGTTCTGGTTCAGCCCGTCTTTCTTTTTCCCATATACCAGAGTTAACGATAGCCGAGAGTCTTTTCTGTTTTGTTTTGGCGTCACTTTTTAAAGTTTCCCTGCAGAACATTGCACTGCACTCAGAGTTCCTCGCACAAACATTCTGCATGTGTTCAGGTAGAAAACAGCTGCATTTGTTTGGCCCACGCACGTACCTAACCGAAGGGTTTTACGGAAAAATACGAATCCTAATTGATGTACGGTTACACCCCTAGTGTCGGCCCACTGTATTTTATCAAAACCAGAGTCAGAGCAGCTTTCTAACAGTTTTAGAGCCCTTAATTTTTCTCATTGCTGACAAAATTTATGGAGATGCTGATTTCATTTTCCAGCAGGACTTGGCAGCTGCTCACTCTGCCAAAAGTATCGATAGGTGCTTTAATGACCTAATGGCATCACTGCAGAATATAGAGAAACACCCCTTTGTCTGAGATGACTCAATATGAATTTCGCAAGTGCAGCTCCACCTTAAAAGCAACAACAAAGACTTTAAAAAGGATTTTTTGTGTTTTTTTGTTAATTCATGAAGAAACGTCTGTTCTATTTTTAGGTCTGCAGAGCTATAGAAACAATTTCGCACCAGAGGACGCCGTAAACAGGACAGACAAGAATAGTCGACGCACGCAGTTGCTGATAGAAACGTCTCGGCAGGTGTAAAAAGACAGCAAATATTCACACAAATGATCTGCCCCATCTCCTCCTGTGCAGCTGCACAAGTCAAAGACGACATTACAGCCTTTTAAAGAAAGAAAAAAATGCACCGGCCCTCCCTTGCTGATACTGAAACGGTTTGTTCTGTTTTACACTCTGGTCTTTTATGCGTTTTATGAGCCTCCCACTCATCTCGTCGAGGAAATTCTCTTTATTAATTGCTTTGTTTGTGTCGGTGGTTTACAGCCAGTCTCCACTAAAAGGCTCAGCTGTCAAAGAAAACACTCGTTTCTGGTGAACATTGATGTCTGGGTGTCGGGAGAATGCGGTCGGGGCCGCGTCTGTTTGCGGACGCCCAGGTTTGAGCTTCTAAAGAAAAGAAAAAAAAAGAAAGCTTTGCAAATATTTTTGAAAGGTAAATAATTTGCATTGCAAATAGTGCAGCAGGTCCAAACGGGTTCCCATTATCGGTGAAGAAAGGTGAATTTCTGCACCTTCTGAGGAAGCTGCTAAACTTAGACTGGGACTTGAAGTTCTCTGAATATCTTCAAACGTTACCATGACCCAAAGTCCTTTAAAAGATGTAGAAACAGACTTTCATGTGGCATGAATCTGAGCAAGACAGAATAAATAACTTTCCATTTTAGTCACTGCAAGTCTATTTAAATGGAAACTTTACAATAAACGATATAGTATGAATATATGTTCAAAAAAGAAGTCGCTGCACCCTCCCCTCCTTCACTTCCTAGTGGTGGCTGAAGCTTACTGCAACCTGATGCAACTTTCAACATAAAAAATGATGACCTAACAAAGAGAGTGTTTTACTTGACGATTTATTGCTTGTTTACTGTAGCACGGTTATGACAAATATGAACGTAACACCTCTAAAGCAAAACCTCAAGATAGCATTAGCTTATGTAGCACATGAAGTTGGAAAAGGACAAGTTTTAAATATATATATATATATATATATTTATTTATTTTTTTTTTTTTTTTTACTTTTATGGATTTTTGTTAAATGACAACTAGGGATACACCATTATGAAAATTCGGACCAATACCATAATTACCACTGCTGTTATGGTCAATTCGGCTACTGATATTTACCAACATGACATATATTTCCAAGCTATTTAAGCACTGAGAAAATCATGCCGATCTTTTAATAACCAAGGTGCAAGGTGTGATTGTTTAACCTCGACGAAAGAGTAGAAGTTGATGTTCCTGCATACTTTTATTCGTGTTTGCGCCGCCAAAATAAAATAAAAAAATTCTAGCTGCAAAAAGCGATGTTCAACAAAATTCCCACGAATCATCACAGATTATAGAAATAAGATGTTTTCAGTGACGCTTTAAAACAAAGTCCCCCAGTGCAAATAAAAAACAAACAAAAAATCTACAGGTTTTCAATTCCTATTAGTGTAAATTGCATTTTTAAATCCATTGTATTTTATTGACGACTACATAAAGGTGGTCAAACCTTTGGAAATTACATAGACATTTAGTTTATTTGTAAAGTACGTTTCAGCAACAAGGCAGTTCCAAAGTCCTTTACATGAATAAAATATAACAAAAAGGGAAACATTACATTCAAGATAAAGAGAATTAATAAAAACCAATCCTAACTTAGGCTACGTTCACACTGCAGGTCTTAACGCTCATTTCCGATTTTATGATCAAATCCGATTTTTCTGTATGGTCGTTTACACTACAGATAAAACGCGCTCAAGTGTGAACGTTTCACGGCTCCAAAGCGCCCCCGCATGCGCAGAAGAAGATGAGACGTCACCGTAGGACGTCACACACAACGCGCTCTGTTTACGGAAGTAAAAATGGCGGCTACAGATGTAAGCGTTTTATCAGCAATTTATCAATTCTTGTATAGTCGGAACCGACGGAATTTTGACAAATTAATTAGAGAAAGAACGACCACAAGAAAAAGGAGAGTTCGTGCTTTAACAATGGTTTGGAGTAGTGGCTTGTTCGTTTGTTTTCTCCGGCGCTGATTAATGACGTCACTGACACGAGACGGATTTAAAGCGACATGGCCGTTCAGACCTCAGCCGCTTTCTAAAACATCAGATACGTATTGGATTCAGTACCAAATACTGATGTGGCCTCGGTCGGATTTGGGAAAAAAACAAACAAACATCGGATTTGCGCCGTTCAGACCGCCAGAAAAACAATAGATATGGGTCGCATTGGGGCAAAAAAGTCTGATGTGATGCGCTTTCACCTGCAGTGTGAACGTAGCCTCAGAATGAACGATGTTCCAGTTCTTATTGATCGAAAGCAGCTCTAAAACATATTTATTTTTTAGCTTTGATTTAAAGGAACTCAGTGTTGCAACAGTTTTGCAATTTTCTTGTAGTTTGTTCCAAAGTAGAGGAGTCTAAAAAAATAAATGTTACTTCTCTATTAGGCATTATATATATATATATATATATATATATATATATATATATATATATATATTTAAATTCAGTAACTCTCTATGTAATATTGAAACTGGAAATTAAAGTAACCACTTTGTTGTTTTTAATCTTTTTGGCAACATTCACATAAACACCTATATAAATAAATCATTTGGAAAAATAAAGTAAAGCTACTTTCTCTCCTACTTCTCCCCAACTGCATGATGTGCTGTCAATTCAAGCGCTAACCTGTTTTCTCTTAGTCTCTTCCTACAGTAGGTGCTCCTGACCCGCCCTGCTTGACGACCCTGACTAAGATGGGATTGCAGTGACGGAAAGTTCTCCACGTCCTGCAACAAACTTCTGCATCAGCTGTGTTGTTCTTTCTGTGTCTCTGTTCTGTGTCTCTGTTCTGTATTCTCCAAACCACAGACGGTCTCGGCAGATGACCGCTTGTGCTGAGCCTGGTTCTGCCGGAGGTTTCTTCCTGTTAAAAGGGAGTTTTTCCTTTCCACTGTCGCTTCGTGCTTGCTCAGTGTGAGGGATTGCTGAGAATTACACGAAGCAATCTTCTGTGGTTCTCTAATTTCTAAATTAAACACTGTATTGTAATAACTCTTCTTGTAAAGTGCCTTGAGATGACATCTGTTGTGAAACGGCGCTATATAAATAAACTGAATTGAATTGAAGTAGCTTTTAGATGTTTAGTCACTGTATTTGAAGCATACTAATAGAAATAAAGTTTTTTATGGATTTATTTACTAATAAGTTGGTGCGGCTGTGCTCTGCCAAACTGAAATTCAAGCTTTTTCTTGATATTAAGCTTAAATAAAATGTTTTTATACATTTTATGGTCATCCAAGGCCGATACTGTTTATTTAAAATCTTGTTTATATGAATGCGAGGTTTTAGTTAGCGGTGCTCGCCGCTTTAACACTGAAGCAGGAAGCAGGACGACCTGAGGAGTCCCTTTACAGCTGGTGTTCGTCTCCACAGTCGCCTCGAGTGATCCGATGTCACTTCCTCTCTTTAAATGCAAATTGTCCCTCAGAGCCTGGATCTTTTTCCAAAATAATGCAACAAAGAATTTCTTACAATGCAAAGATGAAGATATTTTAAATCGAATTTTAAAGGTTATGTTCAAAAGTCTCTGCTTTCCTGGTTACTTATTAATTAATGTATTATTGCACAACAAGAAACCTGCACATATTTAAATTAAAAATGCTTCAAAGTTCGACAGTTGCCTTTTTTTTTTTTAATGACAATCAACAAATTTTAAAACTTTCAATATATAAAGACAAACGCCCCTGAGAATGTTTGTTAAACCTTGTGACAGGGCAGGGCGTAAAAACGCGAGCATCCTCCAGAAGAGTCTGTTCTGTGAGCTTTAGATCGTTCACCTTTGGACAGAATTGCTTCTTTGCAAAAGTTCCCAGGATGTGGAACTCATTACCATTAAATGTTCTAAAGAGCAGCACCTTACCACAGTTTAAACTTAACTTGAAGAAGTGGCTGAAAGATGGTCAGATTTTAGATAATTGACACAGAACTGGGTAATCAGGATATTGCTAAAAATATAAGAGGGTATCATTTCATTTTTTTCCCTTTTCTAAACCAGTTAATTGTAATTGCAAGTATAAATATTGTAAAAATTGCATCTGAATGTTGGTTTTGTCTGCATTTTATAATGTGAATGGGCTCTCAAGTGAGATTGCTCATTGGCCACGGTATAAACCTGCAGTTACTTTGCTTCCGTTGACCGCATTTACCTACAGACGGTCAAATAGCGCTCAACAATTCCCCCTACTGGTTACTCCCAATAGCGTTTGTAAAATGTATGCCGTTTGGCTCTAGTTTGACATTTTAAAGCCGATAAACTTTTTAAACTATAGACGAGGCTCCTCTTTTTTGGAATTACTTCATCAGAATTGTGGGCTTCTCTCCTGCCAGCAGATGTACTTAGTTAAAAACGTTATTTTCTACACTGTGGTGAAGAGCGTGTAGCAGTGAAATCGGTCCTGGCTTAAACACTTCCCCTCATCAAACGTTCCGGAAGTTGTCCAAGCTATTCACCGGTATAGGGGTATGTTAAAAATTAATATCATAACGAAAATAAACACTGTTTTTTTCGTTATGAACCGGTATACCGCCCAGGCCTAATTTCGACCATTTACCTTTTATATTGCCCTCTACTAGGTTCATGGTATCGGTGAACTATAAGCGATACAGTACATAAAAGCTCTATCGGTGCGTCCCAAACAGATTTGGTGCAGATTTGGACCAGATGGTCCATGAAACGATGGTTTATTTTGCACAAAAATACAAATCCCGGCTTCTTTTTAATCTCGAAATATTTCATATTTTGAAAAGTACGAGTTTTTACTGGTTCGCTTGTATTCTACTGTTGACAAGAGTTGGGATGAAGAGAGAAATGCCTTTTGTCCTTAAAACCTGCTTATTCTGACAACATATTGGATGTGCGTGACGCTGATTGGACAGCGTAAAAAAAAAAAAAATAGTATTAAAAAACAACAATAAAGCTGCATAAAAAAAAAGAGAAAAAAAAGAAAATCAAGCTTCAGAGTCTCTGTAAGTTTCCAAACGAGCTGGTTGAGCTGCGACAGGAAGAGCTGTGTCGAGACAGAAGCCGGCGGGGCCAGAGGAGAAAAACAAAAAAAGGGCGCTTCCGCAACTCAACAGGAAGCAGGTCGTGACGTGAGAGCGTGGCTGCTCTGCAAACACGCGCTTATAAGAAAAACATAAACACACACGGAGCTGGCCTCCCAGACGAGCCATATTTACACACACAGCATGAATAATCTGCACAGGTGCTGGAGGAATAATCCCTACATGAAAAGGACTAAATCCCCTCTGTGAATTAGCCCAGATTAAAGCCAGTGGCACGTGCACACGGGGAGAGGTGACCACACACACACACACACACACAAACACATACAGAGAGCCTTATAAATGCCACACGTCAGCATCACCAACATCACTCATTAAATGAGCTTTGTGCGCAGAGGAAGGGTTGTCCGCCGCGCACACAAACAATAGCGGGTTGTGTTCCCATCATGACGCACACGCTCAAATATTTATTCAATTATACTCCACACAGACATAAAATCCACAGAGAGCATGGTCCCGGTGTTTGTTTTAGGGTCGATTTTACGTTCAGCTTCGCCACGTTCAGGGCGCTGGCGCAGGTTTTTTTATTCACTCCATAACGCTCCCAAGAGTTAAACGCTTTTCACCAAGATGCCAAAAGGAAGTTCCAGCGTGTTTTTATCCAGCTGTATGGGGCCATAGACTAACCCGGCGCTGCCCCTCCCCCACCTGCTGCTGCACATTGCCCACCAGGTGGCTTAAACGCTAACAACGTTAAGAAAAAAACACAAATTAGTACTTCGTGTCACGGAAAAACGAGAACCGTATGCTACAATCATTTCCATCTGAGTTTATGCATATAAAAAAGTAACAATAACTAAAGCTCACATATAATCAAAGACCGATCAGGTTTTCAACCAGGCTGGTTAACATATAAGGAAGGAATCAATAGAAAGCTTCAGTCCAACAGAAAATAAGCGATTAACAAATACACATTATAGCGAATGTGAACCTGATCTGTTTTTTTGTTTTTAATCATGATTATTTTTTAAACTAAAGAAAAGTTGACGCAGCTATAGACCAAAAAGTATAGAATGTACATGACACATTTATGTACATTTATTTGATCTGATGTAATAAATAATAAGTAGGAAAACAAAATCAGATTTTTATGCATTTTGGCGCGCCGATAAACGAGATAAAAACCGTCCGTTTCCAATCTGTCGGCTGATTGATCGGTGCATCTCGACACAAAAACGACAGCAGGTTGTGTTTTTTTTCCCCCCATTTCCATCCCGACTTTAGAGCAACCCGACCAGCTTCACTCCGTTTTCTCTCCAACGGGGTAATTTTTGTCCCCAAGTGGACGTGGCTCCTGCAGTTTTACGTTTAGAGGTCGCAAAAAGTTCTGAAGAAAAGTTTCTTGTCGTACCGTTCCAACTGTTTAAAGTCCTTTAATGACAAAAACTAATCAAAATTATCTATACTAGAAGTTTGTGGCAGATGGAGAATTTATTAGATTATTCCCGTTTATGCAAATAAATAGGTAACTAGCATTTTTGCTAATATTTATTCAGGAATAAAACAACTTATCCTTAAGGTTGACGCATTTACAGGTCAGAAAATCTGTAGGAGTTCTTAGTTTTGACGCATTTATTGAACACAATTGAACATCCATCAGAGCCAATCAAAAAAAAAAAAAAAAAAAGGAAGGTGGTGGTGGGGGGAGATATCAGCCAACTCCGACCTCTGGATGATCGATCGGTGCAAACAAAAGCAGACGGTTCTTGTCCACAGAACGCTTTACATAACTCACCCTCAACTACTTATTCAATAACATCCAATGTGGACAAGTAAACAGTGTCTGCAGAGCATGTTTCCGTCTGTTTTTGGTAACTTCTGCACATCTACCTCTTTGTTTTCAGCCCATGTTGTGTAACTATTTCCGTGTAATCTGATTCCTATAATAAACACGCGAAACAAATTATCAAATAAACATCTTAAAGATGATTAAAGTAAAAAAAATAATAAATAAAAGTTATTTCTTGCCACCATTGCATATTCTTATATTTAGGTCCACTTCCTCACCTTCCATCATGTCGGTTCGGTCCTTATGTGGCGTTTTCTTTTAAAGGATCAATAAAATCTAAAGGATTTAACTGTAGGTACGAGCGGAGAGGAAAAGGATCAGAATCAGCTGATATTCTGAGTGAAAACAAAGAAGCGGCGCACTGTGCGTCTCTGGTAACCGCGAACAGGAAGAGGTGTCCAGACAAAAGACTCGCTGTACTCTTCTGTTAAAAAAGTCAACATGAAACAAAGCCTGCATCTTTGCCCAACATCTAAACACTTTAATCTTGGCATTCCAGCCGTTTTCAGTCATCTTAATTCCCCGTTTTCTCCCCCCGTCCTCCGCCGCTTTCCAAGCGCGTTTTATCCACAACAAAAGAGCTCGACGCGAGCAGAAAGCGCAACAGTGTGGCTCAGCTGCTTTCATTGTTTGTCCGCTTCTTCTTTTTGTCGTTCTTGTTCTGACGGGGAACCCAACACGGCTCCAGAACCGAACCTTCCCCACAGATTCATTCACTGAAAACATTGTTGTGCTGGAGCTGGATCTACTCACCACCTGAGTCAGATCTGAGCAAAGCGCAGCTCGGTGGCAGAAACTGCAGCCAGATGGATGCTCTTGTTATTTTCTGCTAATGCTGCTGGGTTATTATTATTATTTTTTTTTAAAAAGGTTAACCAGTGATTGTCTTCGTCCTGGTCCACGTGTGATGCTGCCAGGTGGGAACTTATTGTTGCGTCCTGTGAGTGCTGACGGATCTCATTTTCCCCAACACGGGCTTTTGTTGTTGTCTTGTGTGTGCGTAATGGACTGGCCTGGTTACTTTGGAGAGGGGGACGTCACCACGTGGGAGGAGGAGGAGGCTATGATTGACGGCGAAACAGCCAAATGGGTGGCCGTGCTGCCTTCACGGATCCGTAGGAGGAAAGAAAAAAGGCAACCGATAAGACATTTCTCAAACTTTACTTGTAGAGATCTAAAACTGATTTAAGAAGAAATACAAAGAGGAAATCCCATCCATGTAATTGACACAAAGAAATGTGTCTTATATGTGTTTTTTATGACTACAGTTGTTTATCTCAAAAACCCAGAAGTATTTAGAGTATACACAACAATAACCACAATAAATTAGCTTGAACTTACAGATATACTGAGCTTCTTACCTAGAACCCAATGAAATCACCTTCTTTTTTGGTTTAAGATTGGATTTTTTTCCAAACACTAAAGACATTTAATCTTAAGTAGTAAAGTATATAAAATTTCAAAAGTTCAGCAGAAGAATAACCCAATTATATATAGATAGATACTGTAGTTTTAGCCCTTTCCTCTTTTGTAGAATATCTCTTGTTCAGGCTGAATGGATGAAGAGTGGCTTCTAACAGCCACTTTAGAATCTTGCTACACATTTTCAGTTGGATTTAGGTCTGGACTTTGACTAGGACGGTCACGAATACGTTCTGCTCTATAAGCCATCGGTAGCTCAGGGTGCATGTTCGATGCCGTTGCCCTGTTGGAACCTCCACAGCATGATACTGCCACCACAGTGTGTCACCGTCGTCGAATCAGGGACATTTCTCCACTCCAGGTTTTGCTGCCGTTTGCAGAACATATGCATTTATGTTGGGTTTGGAGGCTTTTCTTTCTTAGCTAGGCAAAAGGCAGTTAGTGGAACAGGACTGCTATGGTGTGCCGTTTGTAAATGTTCTAAATGTACGTGTTCAACTATTAAGTGCAATAATTTGGATTATAAATCGGCCATAAGAGGGAAAACTGGGTTCATTTATGCGTCCATTATATTAATTTATAAACATCCAAGTTTGAACTAAACATTTTTGTTTGTTTTATCTAAATATTTAGCTCCAAACTGATAATTTAGCCTGTCAACTAAATATTTATTTTTAAAGCTAAATATTTTACTTAAACACTGCAAGTTATTTGCAAATGTCATAGTTTCGAAATTTAATATTTAGTGAGCAAGATAAACATTTAGTCTATGAACTAATTATTGTGCTTGCTAATTAAATATTTAGCTTGTAAACTATGGCATTTAGTATAAAAACTAAATATTTAACTTCAATACTTAGCAAGTTTATTCATTTACAAATGTTGTTTCAAAATAAATATTTAGTTAGCGAGCTAAATATTTACTTTATAAACTAAATATTCAGCTTCAAACTAATAAGTTTGTATACTAAAAATATAGTGGGCAGGTTTAATATTTAGTTAAAAAAATTAAATATTTCGCTTGTAAACTATGACATTTAAAAATTAATAACTTGCTAACTAAGTGTTTAAGTTACTTTTTAGTTTTTATGCTAAATGCCATAGTTTACAAGCCAAATATTCAATTAGCAAGTAAAATAATTACTTTGTAAACCAAAGATTTAGCTTGCTAACTAACTGTTTAACTTAAATATTTAGTTTGAAGCTAAATATTTAATTAGTTAAATATTGTACCTAATTCTTGACAGTGTAACTTTACAAACACACCATATTGACTTAATTTAGGGGTACCAGAGTAAAGAAGGTGGATGCAAACGAATGGCACACTTTTCTGATTTTTTTATTTTTAAAAGCTCTTTAAAAATGATAATTTTCTTCCACTTTAAAGTGTCGATCTGTTCTGTGTTGGTCTATCAAATTAAAACTAAATGAGGCAAATTACATTGTGGAGGGTTCTAGAGGGACAAAATGCGAAATAGTTAAATCCTTTTGCCTTAAATATTAAACATCTTTAACTTGATCTCCAACAACCTTACAGATCACATCCACAGTGACACATTAGACACCCGGCAAGCATTAACCCGAGTCAGAACTGCCTCAGCAGCAGATCTCAAGATCCTTCCACAGACATCTGAGAACAGCTGGGTAAAAAAAAAAAATTACAAATGCATGAAGTGGTGCTGTCATTGCAGTGGGAATTATTTCCCGTGCGGCCTGAACGCGCCAGCAGCTGTGGGCGGTAGCGTGCAGATACCAGGATGTGTAAATAAATACAAGTTCTTCATCATTTCTCTGATGGGTGGCGGGGATGAATATGATGATTGGTCCTCATCTTGTTGTAAAGGTGGCGCAAATACAACTCTATGTTTTTTTTAATTATGTTTTAATTTCCACAAAAACTAAAATAAAAAAGCAGCAGGATTAAAACTGATACTTGGGTCAGAGTGAATTAGGAGAGAGGTTCTGAGAAAACTGGACAAAACATAAAAAAACGGGAACCAAATTAAATAAAGACTTTAGTTCGGCTTGCATTAACAAGAGAACAAAATACATTTCTATTTAAATTGGACCGATCCTTTATTTTTATTTCACTGCAGCAGCGTCTCAACTGTTTACCTCCTCGGATCAGCAGCATCCATGTCGTGACGGTGACACAGATAAATCCACGCAGGATGAACCCAAACCAACAGCAGAGAAATAAAACCGAGCCGACCTACCCGCGCACCGAGAGCCTCTCCTCGTCCCGTTTCCTCCTGCAGCTCTGACGTCGAGGACGCGCGTCAGCCAAAAACAACAATTCACCAGCCGCTGCTGTTTATCCGTTTATCTGCCTCCATGTTTATCTCAGCTGGTTTTTGTTTCAACAGACAGAAAAGGTTGCGAAACCCCCTGAAGCCCGGAGCAGCCAGGAACGGACGGATGGATGTAAACACAACATTTGCTGCAGCTTCCACCACCAGGGGTTGGACGCCGCCGTGCGCCTGTGCGTTATGAAATCCGACGTTTCTCTGTGTTTTTGTCGCCTGTTCACGTGACTATATAATCCCCCCCCCCCCCTTCCATGAAAACACACATACACACACACACTGGCTGCTAAAAAACTGGGCTGAAATCTGCGTCTACTGGACGCAGCTGATCCCCTTGGAAATAGCCGCGCTCTTGAACGCAACTCAGATATCAAATTACAAAACGTGGCGATGCTGTAAAAAAAAAATCTAATCAGGAATAGAAACTGTTTTCCAATTATCTCAAACACTTTTGCATAGCTGGTGCATTAAGATAAGCAGAAAAAAACAGGGAAAAAAAGTGTTTCATGGATTTTAAGACAGAAGGGGACAGATATGGCAACGCTGGAAAACTTGCACCTCTGTCTCATTTAAAATGCTTTTGCTTTGGTGCAAATAACGCCATGTCCTCCAGTAGGTCACCGTGGTTTTGCACCCACCTCAAAGAGGCTTCGCCTTCTCTCTCCTCACCAGCACCACCTTCTCCTGCTCTTCCTGCGCACACCAAAAACAGCCTGCCGGCGGAGGAGGCGCGTTTCTCGGAACACTGCAGGAGTCTGGAACACAGCGAGCTCTTCACGGTTCCATAAATCCAGCTGCAGCTTCTGCAGCCCCCCCGGTCGGATTGGACGAGTTAGAAAGTCTCCAGAAACATCCGCGCGTCCCGTCCTGAACCCCCCCACCGTCCCTCTGCGCTCCTCGGGGCCGATCCGTGGAAAACTGCGGGAATCCACCGGCTGAAGAGTGGAGATCCCATCCGTCAGAGTGGGGTCATGTTGTTTTTTTTCCAAACCCCACTTCTGGATACTTCTGGCCCCTCTGAAGGCAGCAGCAGAAGGATCACGGGCCGAGTCTGAGGCCCTATTTATAGAAAGGAAAAAAACAAAATCTGTATAATGGTCAAAACCCGAACAGAAGCGCGGCCATGAATCCAACTATCAGCTGAAGCTGCGTTCAGGGCCTCTGGTCTAGTTGGGGGGAAATGTGTGAGCTGATTGCGGAGTGAAACTTGACTGAAAAGTGCCGAAAAAGCTGCGTTTTATTTCATCAACTGATGCTGCGTTCAAGCGCTGCAGGAGATACGGTTTACCATAGCCAAAAAAAAAAAAAAAAAGCTAAAAGGTACAGAATCCCACAAGTGCCAGTATTTTTTTTTTTTATGTTTAAAAAAAAAAAAAAAAAAAGCGTTTTCTGGTTGTGTTCCATTTGTAGTTGCAACTCGGAAATTCGGGCTACTGAACTGCTCCCGTGGCCTGAAAGTCCGACTTCCCACTGAGAAAGTCCAACATTTTTGTAGCTTTGGTGGAAAGCTATTAAGAGTGCGTCTAAAATCAGTGTTATTATACATGGAGAGCTGGTGTTCTGACCAAACAGCATACTTATTTAAAAGCATAGCTCAAATTATCTGACCAATTTTAACTAACCCACAAGTTTGCAAGGAACCCTAAGGTCGCAGAACGACAAATATACTTTCTTTTAAATGCCAAAACCGAAAATATATATCTAATTTAAGTTGAACATTTAAACACCAAAGAGAAAAGTACGTTTTTTTTTTTTTTTTTTTACTTCTACGCATTAACCCAAACTATGTAATCCTGATGGGTGTGCTGTTTTGTTAGAACACCGACAACTCTAAATTTAACGAAATTAAATGAATGAAAGTGGTGTTTGCACAGTCGGCTACAGTTTAAAACAATGTTCATAAGGTAGCACCAACAATGGCTACTTGGGAGTCGCCATATTACAATCCAGACTTATTGCACGACGTTAGCTGGATTTGTGGTTACGCGGGCGTGACGCCGAGTAAACCCAGCGTTTACCTGAGCTAAATGGAACGCACCATATGGTTCTGCGGCAACAAAAAGCCTAAAATCTAGGGGTGCGCATGCACCGATACTGGTTTTGTGGCCGATACCGTTCTAAACCAATACTTAAAAGTGGAAACTCAGCAATAATTTAATGGGAAAAATTTTATTTTCTGACTTGAAACATTTGTTTTGTGGTCATTTTTATTCACATTTTATGTAGTAAGCAAGCTTACTATTTAGTTAACAAATTTAATACTTTGCTTGTTAACAAAATATTTAGCTTTTAAACTATGCCATTAATAAATTAATAACTTGCTAACTAAATATTTAAGTTAATCTTTAGTTTTTATGCTAAATACCATAGTTTACAAGCTAAATATTTAGTTAACAAGCATACATTTAAATATTTGGCTTCAAATAAATACTTAAATTGCAAAGTATTTAAGTTAAACATTTAGTTAGCAAGGGGGCTGCACGGTGGCGCAGTGGTTAGCGCTGTTGCCTTGCAGCAAGAAGGTCGTGGGTTCGTATCCCGGCCCAGGGTCTTTCTGCATGGAGTTTGCATGTTCTCCCCGTGTATGCGTGGGTTCTCTCCGGGTCTCCAGCTTCCTCCCACAGTCCAAAAACATGCATGATAGGTGAATTGATCATTCTAAATTGTCCGGAGGAATGAATGTGAGTGTGAATGGCTGTCTCTCTGTGTTGGCCCTGCAACAGACTGGCGTCCTGTTCAGGGTGTACCCTGCCTAACGCCTGATAATTGCTGGGATAGGCTCCAGCTGCCCCGTGACCCTGAATTGGATAAGCGGTTAAGAAGATGGATGGATGGATTTAGTTAGCAAGCTAAATCAAACTAATTATTTTGCTTGTAAACTATGACATTAATAAATTAATAACTTGCTAACTAAATATTTAAGTTAATCTTTAGTTTTTATGCCAAATGCCATAGTTTACAAGCTAAATTAGTAAACTACCCTAATACCTTAACACTTGAGCTTGTTAGCTTAATATGTATTTGGGTGAATCAATTACGTGGACGTAAAAAATGAAAAAAAAAGCACCCAGTTTTTTTGTTTTGTGGTCATTTTTATTCACATTTCATGTTTTATCTACGTCATTTGTTGTAACGAGCAGAGGAGAAAATAAAAACTGTCTTCCAATTCATTGTATTTAAAAAAAAATTACGTTTTTGGTGTGGTAGAAGTATCGGCATTGGTACTCGGTATCGGCAAGAACTCCGATCCAGGTATCGGTAACCTATCGGTTTGAAAAAAAGTGGTGTCGTTGCGTCCCTACTAAAAAACCGAATTGCTTTTTACGGTCTGGTCCCTTTAATGTTTTGTGGATGAGCCAAACTACACAGTGATGGACGTCCACAAATACAAAACATCTGTTTTCAGGGGACATCCAACCAGGAGGAGACCCAGAGGAAGACTCAGGACACAAAGGAGGGACTGGACTGGGAATGCCCAGAGGAGACGGACCAGGTGGCTGAAGAGAGACAAGTCTGGGCTCGTGTGTTCGGGCTGCTGCCTCCGCAACCGACTCCAGGTTAAACAGAAGATAATAATGGATGGATGAATATTACTAGAAGAGATTAGTAATAAAAAATAACAGTTACTTTATTTTCATAACGATGGATGAGCTGCTGTCCACAAACCGGACAGGACCCACCCTCCAACTTTCACAAAAAGTAATATTTTTAAAGTGAACAGAAAAGGATGAAGCTGAAACGAACAAAATAGCTTGACTGATCTAAAAGAAGAATAGCACAAGGAGATAAAAGCAAAGCTGCAAAAACACTAAAACATCAAAAAAAACTTGTATTCCAACAACATAATATTTTACTTATTGAGACTCAACCCCCCCCCCCCCCAAAATTTAGCCATTAATCAGGAAAGCAGATGACCAGTTTTAATATATACGTTAAAGTTTAAACATAAGGACGCTTTTTTTTCTCTCTAACAAATTTAGAGAGATGGACATTGAAAAACTATTTTAAAAAGTGTAACAACGCTGAAAAATTATACATATAAACTATTTTTAAAAATGGAGGAAAAAAACAACACTCTGTAAATTGCAAAAAATAATGCCTAATTCTGGTGAGAAATTAATTTAAATACCCCACACAGGTTTGACCTCCTGACTGTTGAGTATGCTAAGGGATTTAGACAGGTCGGAAGTTTATTTTAGACCAGAAATTTCACTGTTTAGAAGATAGTTTACATCACTAATGTCGGAAATTTAAAACAACATGCTCAGCTTTGACCGTCCTAACAATTTCTCCACAAAATCAGAACCCTCAAATGGATAGAATAAGTCTCCAAAAACCAAAATATCATCATGGGGATGCTTCAGATTAATGAAAACAGTAGCTATGAGGGATTGGAGTTTTTTCTTTTTAGCCTTTCCTGTCATAGTATTTCGTTTAGTGAGGTTATTTTTTCTTAATGAATCAATGAAGTGCAAATAAATCACTTCTTTATTTACCAGATATAATATATAAAAATGTTCCTTTTGAAAGAACTGAACATTTAATGACGTGTCCTACTTTTTTTTCTAAAAGCAGCAGTCTTTTAAATACACGAACACGGTGAAATATGTGAATAAAGTGACGGTAATTCGTCGAGCCTTTGTTAAATTCAAATGGTTACCAAAACATGACGTTAAGCTGCTACTTTTTCCACCAAAATAACGTCTTTCTCTTTGAAAAAACAAAACAAATTAACGGCTCCGACCCACGGCGCGGTCCGTGAAGGCGGCAGCAGCAACACAGTAGCCTAGTTACACGGCAAAAGCCACAAATAGTGACCAATGAGAACGAAGAAGATCGTCCAGGCGACCAATCAGTCGCCACAGAGGGCGGGAGGAGCTGAATCTGACCAATCGGCGCCTCAGAAGGCTGTAATTAGCGCGTCTCCGCTTGTTGTGTTTTGGCAGCGCGCGCCGCCACCTGTGACGCGTGCCAAATGCAAATGTTGGTGTTCACGGCGCATGCGCGGCCGCATTGCAGGCACGTGGTGGAACCAGAGCAAGTAAACAAACTCGTGGCTAATCAATACAGCTGATTTGAGTTGTTTTATCTTATTTCACAACTTTAATTTTAAATATTTACAGACTCTATACATCTCAAATGTATTTTAACGCTTTTATTTATAGTTGGATAAACATTAACCCTTTTCACCCATTACGGTGATTTTTCACCAGATTTCGAAGCTGTTTTTTTGTAAATCTAAAATAAAAACATTTATCTCCGTCGTCGCACAGCTTGTTACCCACAAACTTAACTACATTTTAAATTAATGAATCAAACCTTATGTAATAGCGCATGAGGTGCAGGGCAAGACTGAAGATGGACTTTAACGTGTACTGCAGCGACCCCTGGCGTACACCAGGCTAAAATAAAAAAAATTAAAAAGTTCCTGTACATTACATAATCTGATGCATTTAAACAAAGTACCGACCGAACCGTTCCGTAAACCTTCCGGATGTTCTTTAAAAACTGGCAATAAAGAACAAAGTTAGATCGGGAAAGATTTTAAGTGTTTGGGCCAGTTTAACTATTTAAAAAAAAAATCTAATTTATGCAAACACAATAAAACGGTTTCGTATCTTTAGATATAAATTTAAGCATTTACTAAAATAAACAGTTAATCCCAGAGGAGTTGCTGGACATCACTGTAGGGTCTGTAAAAGTGCAGCTAACATGAACCCACACATCCTGGACACAAAAGGACAAAAATAACACGATTTTGGGAACTAAATGGTATTCGCCCCCTTCACAGATTTCTTCTGGTTTTACTTCTGGCACCAAAAATGTTCATCTGTTCCAATTAGCTCTCGGTCTTTTTAGGTTAGAAGGCCTCTTTGCCATCACCCTAATCTTTAGCTGCCTCCACATACCCTCTACGAGGTTCACATCAAGAATCTGCTTACTTTAACACCGTCGTTGGCATAACAACTACTTCTAGGGCTGGATATCGATTCCCGATCCGATCCAGTTCGATATCGATATGGGTCAGTGCTATTTAAGATGTTTTTTTTTGGGCTGTTATTTTAATTACATGCCTGTAATTTAATGATTTAACACAGTTTACAAGGAAAAAAAATGCATTAACACTTTCAGAACTAAGCCTTAAAATGGCTGGATTTTTAATCCATATTTTAGCTGTAAAAAAAAAAAGGGGCAAACTATTTTAAACAAACCAGTGAATTATTTTAATTGAGAATTAACTTTTTCCAACACCCTAATTTCTTCACTTTAACCATGTTTTTTTTGGGGTCCTTATCAAGCAGGAACATCCAGTATTATCCAGAACCAAGTTTCTCTTCAGAACGCCACATGTTGAGGCGTTGATTAAATTGTCCCTCTTATCTGCGGAAATAAAAACACCCCGAAGTTACGATCCATCTCCAACGAACAAACCATTACACTCATTCAGTTTTATTTGACCCCAAAACAGAAAACCAGACGTCTTTTTTCTTTGCCCAGATGAGGTTTCTTCCTTGTTCCGCTTCCATGAAATCCAGCAGCGTGCTTCGTCTTCACATCGCCAGAGCAAACAGTGAAGCTACTTTTTAGATTTCCTGCAAAGTCCAGAATGTGAAAAGTCTTAGTATATATACAGTTGTGGCCAAAAGTTTTGAGAATGACACAAATATTAGTTTGCTGCTAAACTTCCTTTAGATCTTTGTTTCAGTTGTTTCTGTGATGCACTGAAATATAATTACAAGCACTTCATACGTTCCAAAGGCTTTTATCGACAATTACACGACATTTATGCAAAGAGTCAGTATTTGCAGTGTTGGCCCTTCTTTTTCAGGACCTCTGCGGTTCTACTGGGCTCTCAATCAACTTCTGGGCCAAATCCTGACTGATAGCAACCCATTCTTTCATAATCACTTCTTGGAGTTTGTGAGAATTAGTGGGTTTTTGTTGAGGATTGACCACAAGTTCTCAATGGGATTAAGATCTGGAGAGTTTCCAGGCAATGGACCCAAAATTTCAACGTTTTGGTCCCCGAGCCACTTAGTTATCACTTTTGCCTCATGGCACGGTGCTCCATGGTGCTGGAAAATGCATTGTTCTTCACCAAACTGTTGTTGGATTGTTGGAAGAAGTTGATGGTGGAGGGTGTTTTGGTACCATTCTTTATTCATGTCTGTTTTTTTGGGCCAAATTGTAAGTGAGCCCACTCTCTTGGATGAGAAGCAACCCCACACATGAATGATCTCAGGATGTTTTACTGTTGGCATGACACAGGACTGATGGTAGCGCTCACCTTTTCTTCTCCAGACAACCCTTTTTCCATATGCCCCAAACAATCATAGAGATGCATCATGGGAGAATCTGACTTTGCCCCCAGTCCTCAGCAGTCCATTCACCAAACTTTCTGCAGAACATCAATCTGTCCCTGATGTTTTTTTTTGGAGAGAAGTGGCTTCTTTGCTGCCCGCCATCTTCCAAAAGTCTTCGCCTCACTGTGCGTGCAGATGCGCTCAAACCTGCCTGCTGCCATTCCTGAGCAAGCTCTGCACTGGTGGCACTCTGATCCTGGCGCTTGCTGGACTTTCTTGGACGCCCTGAAGCCTTCTTAACAAGAACTGATCCTCTTTCCTTGAAGTTCTTGATAATCCTATAAATTGTTGATTTAGGCGCAATCTTAGTAGCCACGATAACGTTGCCTGTGAAGCCATTTTTATGCAACGCAATGATGGCTGCACGCATTTCTTTGCAGGTCACCATGGTTAACAGTGGAAGAACAATGATTTCAAGCATCACCCTCCTTTTAACATGTGAGGTCTGCCATTCTAACCCAATCAGCCTGACATGATGATCTCCAGCCTTGTGCTCGCCAACATTAAGTTAACAAGACGTTTAGTGAAATTATCTCAGCAGGTCCTTTAATGACGGCAATGAAATGCAAAGGAATTTTCATGGCAAAGAAGGATTACGCAATTCGTCTGATCATTGTTCACAACATTCTGGAGTATAATGCAAATTACTATTGTAAAAACTTATTTATGTAATTCTCATAACTTTTGGCCCCGACATTATATATATATAAAAAATAAAATACTTTATACTGTAACCAGTGGAGCTTGAAGACGTGTCCTCACTTTTGTCGTAGCTGGGATTTCCCACAAACCAGCTGCTGAAAGTGGCCGTTTTTCCAGCTTGGTCAAACTAAACCGCTTTTCCTAATTAAATAGGGCTTATCGATTCCGATTCTCCGAGCCACTGATGCACCGTGGGTTTGTTGTACGCGGGTGGGAAAGCATCAGGTCCAACAAGTATTAAAATTTAACCAAACGTGGTTTATTTAACAAAAAACGAGCAAAAACAGAACAAAGAAAATTTCCTGTACCTCTCCCGCTCAGTTAAAAAAAAAACATATGCCTACCCTGGTGCATGATGGTCCAATGTGTGCGCTTGCCTATATAACCTATAGTGGCTCCCTACCGTGCCTGAAACAAACAAAACAAAATAATAAATTAATGAAACCCCAACGTGAAGAAATAAACAAAATACTAATAGAATTTTAATCATAATTAAATCTAAACAGCACTAAATAGCTCCAACAGTTATCTTAATTATATGCCTGTAATTCAATGATTTAACACAGAGTGGAACTAAGATTTAAAATGGCTGTCTTGATTTTAAATCTCTTTTTTAACTGTAAAAAAAAACAACAATTTTATTTAAATGCCCCCTTTTTGTTGCCAGTTAAAGTAGATTATGGCACATTTAGATTAATCCAAACATTTTCTACTCATAGGAAACATGTTTGTGAACTTCATAAATTAATTTAAATATTAATAATTTTTGGGTATCTGCAATAATATCAGCATTCGCGATGTTTATTTTTTAAGAGGGGGATGAACAGATGAAAACTAGGTTCAATTAACATCCGATAATTTAGCCGCAGTTCCCCACACCAATGATACCATCTACCGTTCATCCCTCTTTTTTTTTTAACGCATCGTTATCGGCCCAAAAAAGAAAAAAAACATGGGCGATAAAAACACATTTCCAACTCGCTTCAGTTTGTGAATCTGTTTTGGGACAAGAGTCACATCTTTAGTGTTGAAAGGGTGGGAAATTATTCACGTCAGTAAATATTGGTCACAGCAGAAATATAAAATATCGGATATTGGTATTGGCCCAAAATTTTCCAAATCAGTGCATCCCCAATTCAAGGCTTAGCTGTACGGATCTGCAGACATAAATATCCAAGTGGGGAATAAGTTCAGGAACATGAAGAAAACGATGAAAAGTTTGTAAAGTCTTTTATAACAGAGGAAAATATTTCTAAGCCAATTTATAATGAATGAAGACCCAGACTCATTCATGAAGGTATAGTATTTTTAATGAACGTCTATTGAAATGTCATGGCAGAGTTGCAAAAGACCCCCCACCCCAAAAACAAAATAAAAAAAATTCAAAAGTAGCAGTCAGTCTGTAATAATTGCAAATGCTTCGTTCAAGTCAATCCTTCACACGACAGCAAAATAAAACTGACCAATCGACTCCAAACGATTTAAATGGCAGCTCAAACAAACCTCTGAAATACAACCAATGGTTCTTTTTTTTTCTTTTTTCTTTAAACTTGACAATTAAAGATTTATACTGATCAAAACATACAGAGTGAAGTAGTTCCACTGGAGACAACTCAAACAAGATTAGTGTCTGATAGAAACATTAATTTTACAATAAAAATATCTTCACAAAAACATCCAAAAATAAACCGAAAAAATAAAAATGAAGGAGCAACGCAAAAAAAAATATATCGAAATGTTTGCTTTTCATCTTTTATTACAGTCACAGATCACATAGCTGTTGCAACAAATCTCTTTAAAATTTACAGAAATGAAGGATAAGGTCGCCCCCGTCTGCGACCCCTGACCCCCACCCTCCCTCCCGTTCTCACCCCCGTCCCCCGGCGTTGATTGTGTTCATCTTTTAGAGCGTATAACTGCGATTACAACGGATTCCCGACTAAACAAAAGCCGCACATCAAAAATCTTGGATATCGAGACTATCAAAAAAGGCACAAACAGACAAGGTTGCACAAAGAACTCAGCTGAAGCTTTTTTTTTTAATTCTTTTTTTTAAAATTATTTGTCATCTTCTTATACAACTAATCCCACCAAAAGGTTCCCAGTGCCCTTAAAGGTTCTCATCGAAACCACCCCGACCCCCTCCCTCCCTCCCGCTGCTTCTCAAAGAAAGAAGTCCTGGCAGGCACCTCGGATACAAGTCCCATTCCCAACTATCGGAGAAGCAAGTGCATTTCATCACTGAGACGGACGAGTGTGTGCGGCGAGCGTCATGAGCGCTGGGATTACATCTGCAAAAAGTGCAAAAACCAAAAAAAGAAAGAAACAAGTAGAAGAAAGCAACGTTTTGGTCATCGTTTCATGTCGACAGGAGGGAAATCTGCGTTTTGCAAATATGCTTTTTTTTCTTCTTTTCTTAAATGGGGGTGAAGCGATGATTTAGAACGCCACCTTTGAGGTTAAAAAGTTGCATTAATTACCCTAAAAACAGCATGATTGTAAAGATAAATGTGTTGCATTTGAGAGCAACTGGTTAGATGTGTTTTATCAAACAATCAGGCATTTTTAAAACATTTTTTGCATCTATCTCATACAACAGAGTATACGACAGTATTAGGGCCATTGTAAACGAAACAAATATTGTGGAGAAAATTTCCACCCAAAAAAAACTCTAAAATTAGTCTCATATTTTCCAGAAAAAAACTCAAAATTCTCTGATGTCAAAATGTAGCAAAATTATGAGTAAAAACTCAAAATTTCTGAGATAAATTTCACATATTTTCCAGGAAAGAAAACTAGAAAATTCTGTATCACAAAAGTTGTAAAATTACGATTAAAAGACAAATTTTTAAGATAATTTTCAGACATTTTTAAGGAAAAAAAAGCATAATTCTCTGATGTAGAAAAGTAGACAATTTGCAAGAAATTAAACGTCAACATTTCTGATTAAAGGCATCGTTTTCAATCAATTTCTTACTTTACGTCAGAAATCTCTTAGATATCGAAAATGTTTCATTTAAACATAGAAATTTCTAAGTTTTTTTCTCAAATTAAGCTTTTTCCCCACAGAAAATATTTTAAATTAATGTCTAAATCTCTGTCTTTTAACATGTAATCTTACGAGTTTGATGACAGAGAATTTCCAAGTTTTTTTCTAGAAAATATCTTGAGTTTTTTGGGCGGAAGTTTACTCCAAAATATTTTTAATTTTGTTCACAATGGCCCCAACACTCAGTCGTGGTCTCCGGTCATAATCATACACGTTTTAAACGGATAACGACAAAGAAATATTCACGGAAGCCCACATCTGCCACTGTAATAACCAAATTCCAAATTTTGACCAATTACAATGCATCACGGTGGCATCAACGGGCTTCCCTTGAGTGGTCGACCTGCGGCGGTTTAACATCCAACGTGGCTGCTGTGACATCACAACCGGGTGTGGCCAGAGGTGCGGCTGACCTAGCTATGGCTTGAGCGGCGCTTTCACGTCCTCTCGTAAAGTCAGTGATCCACAAAAATAAAAAAAAGGAAAAAGCAACCGAGGTTATCTGTGAGGCATCCCGCTTTTATTTCCCTACGTCTGGATAAAAAGTCGAACATAACTGAGAGTCTTGGACCGCCTCTTACTTTAAACGACAAGAAAAAAAGCGGCATGGCTTTGTTTTTTAGTTATTTTAATCCCTTCTACCAAAATCGGAAACACTTTTCGGGTTTTATTAAAACAAGCTGCTGAGTTGATCCGGTTTGAAATCCAGGAGAAAAGTATCCATCACATCCAAGAGCTGCGATGGCTCCTTTTTTTTCTGCAAAATATATAACCTTTGGCTCTATAAAATCCAACTTCTTAATCAGGGCAATCTAGAGACGCTTCAATGGCAAAATTTAGCTAAATATATAAGCAGACGCCCTGAAGTTTTTCAGAAAATAACTTTGATTTAAAGCAGCTTGTAGATAAACTGAAAATCTACTCGAGTAATAACCCCCCCCCCCCCCCCCCATCAAAATATAATATTCGAAATAAAAGTAAATAACAGTCTTCAATCACGTCAGTACAAGTAGTGAAGATATTCTTGACTTCCGCTGCATGTTTTTCTCCAGCTGTTGCTAGAACTAAAATGAGCAATGTAAAGCGAGACAAGACGCCACTATGTCACAGGAGTAACATGTTCAGGTTCATCATGCGCTGCTTTTCAATACGTTTCCCAACATTTCCCGGCGACTTTCAAACACGGCGTGAGCGTTTTCGTCGTTGCTGAGCTGCGTCTCGGCATGCGGAGTTTAACGGGGAGGGACGGCGGGGTTGCTGGAGCGAAAATAAAAAGGGGGGGCGGAAAGCACCATATGTTTCGGAAAAAGATTTTGTTTTTTTAAATCACGAGAGGCGGTGAGGATGAGGAGGGGTGGTGGGGAAGAGCCGGAGCTCTCTCCCGGCGGACCCGGCCGGCTTGTGTGGCACTTTAACATCGCTTTCTTTGTATACGCAGCTTATAACAGTCATGCAAAGGGCACAGTATTATTCTAACAAGGCGAGAGAGATCCACATACACCACAGAGGACAAAAAAATAATAATACCAGGAAAACCAAGGAGGAGGAGGAAGGAGGGGCATGGCGACATTTCCTCGCGACCGGACGAACCCGCAAAAATATGAAAATATCATACAAACTGGTGTGAAATCAACTTTTCCTTTATTTCCTCGTGGCTAAGGCAGAAACTTCCAAAGAACCGTACATATCTACATGTTTTAATGCCAATAAGAAATAAAAAAAGGGACTTTTTACCCAGGAAACCTCTCACCCTAAACAATAAAACATCTTAAGACTCTTCAGGCTTCATATATATATATTTATATTTATATCTAGTTAAATGCGGCCCTCATATTCGGGCCTTTCTGTGTGGAGTATGTTTGAGATTAAAATACAAGGTTTGATAAAATATACATCCTCATTGACACCGAGTTGATGGCTTGTGGCCAGAAAAGTCTGGCTCATTCTGTCATAATTGCATAAATCAGGTGAATTAAATCGAATTTTTTCTAAATGAGAGAGAAGGAAAAGACAAAAATCACTGCATCCTTTTTGCAACAGTGCGATAAAAAGGTATGAAAACTCAATTTGTTTTAATGATGGATGATTTTTTTTTTGTGTGCAAAGCAGGTGCACCAAAACAACAAATATCTTTTAAAACAAAAAAGATCTTAAATCATAAGAGCCAAATGCCTTTTGAGAAACGTATAAACACAGAAAAAAAAAAAAAAAAGTTGTTTATCTTGGCTTCAAAGAAAACACAGAGTTGACCCCCAAACTATAAGCTGTGATGCGACTCCCGACCCTCCCTCCATCCATCCATTGTTACCTCGCCTCTCCGCCGAGGGAGAGAAAGAAAGGAGAGACAGAGAATGACTGATTGATTCCTGACGCCGTTCCTGAGCAAAGTGGACTTGACGAGAGAAAAGAGAGAGATAGGAGAGACTGGAGGAAACCAGGCGGTGTGAACGACAGGAGGAGGAGGATTAAAAAAACAAAGCAAACCAAAAAAAAACAACCCCAAAACAAAAATCACAGCAACAGAGTGTAGGCGGGGAGGAGGAGCAGTGGCGACGCAGAAGCCTGTCCGCAGAATCTCCTGGAGAGACAAAACCAAACAGTTCTCTTTACACTTCTGGTCACATCTTAGTAATTTGTCGGTTTGCTGTGAAGCGATTGTTACGCACACACAAACGATTATTGCAATGGGGGCCCAGAGATATGGCCTCAAATCTAGGATGCGATATCGGCAAATTTATTTGTAAAACGCCCAGGTGCTTTACATGATTTTGTGGTAGAGAAACCAAATATATGATAAAAGTATGAAGGTTTTTTTCTATGTCTGCCATCTCCCAAAACTTAAAGAAAAAAGCAGATATATAAAACAAGGGATTAGGCAACCTGTGTGGGCAGCTGTAGCCGCTGCTTGACTGAAGGAAGGACCCCAAACACTCAGAACCAACGTGAGCCAGCCCACTCGTATTTTACTCTTAAGTTTGGTGTTTAATCTTTGCACCAAATATTATTTACTACCAGCTTTTTCATTGATACTAGAAGTAATGATTCTACATCAACCAGTTCTTGTTACCGTTTGAATTTATTTTATGTTGTATACTTAAAAAAGGAACAAAAAAAGAAAAAAAAGAAACTTGAGTCCGTTTTTCTACTGTCTGAAACCATTCGCACTCAGGTTACTGTTTAGAGTTTATTTTTATATTCGCTTATATTTGAAGTTCAGTAAATATTTAAAGAGTTTTATTGACTTTTTAATTTATATTGCACACAGTGAGTGTGTCTTTCTCAATCAATACGCTGCTAAAAATTATATATATATATATATATAAATTATCGGCTTTAGATATAGAGAGGGATTTATGAAACAGCGTTCAGCTGTGCGTACTCCTGGAAAATTACTAGAAAAAACAAAAGAAGTTGCTAATCCAGGTACGTTTTAAGCAATGATTCTACACAAAGTTTTATAAATGAGACCTCTGATCATTAAGACGTTTTGCATGGATGTGGATGAGCGGTTAACTCTTCTTCACAATGCTGTCTCAGGGTATTTGCAGACGTTTGTTTCAGCCAGGGTTGTGTCATCCTGGGTGCCTCAACCATTACAGAAATGACTTGCATCTCTCTAAACAAATAAAATAATTACAAATCTCCTGTATTAGAAAATTACATAATAATAGCTCACATATTTATGACTGAGTATCAGACACATTGTGGATTAAAAAAAAGTACATTTACACTATAAAACTCGAATTTTAAGATTAATTTAACATATTCATCTGAAAAAAAGTTAGAAATTCTGATGTTGAAAACTCATAAATTTGGCAGAGAAAACACCAAAATTTTCACGATTAAAATCATAAATGTTTATATTTAAACTAAGAATTTCTGACATTTTATAGTCAGAAATTCTGAAGGAAACAACTTGCATTTAGCACAAAAAACCCAGAAGTTTCCTGAGATTTTAAATCATTTCCTACAGAAAATCTTATAACTTTTAAGTATTAAATATTGTATAAAATCTTGTGCTAAATATACAAAATGCACATCTGGATATTTAAGTGTAAGTGGTTCATGCGGCTCTTTCCCCACATCAGAACGACTTCTCCCAGGTTTAAAAGCAGGTGTAATTAAGGACATAAAATTGTTGTTAATTTCTAATGAATAAAATTTTTTCTGAATTATGCATTTCCATTTTCAAATGTACTAATTCATTTCCACAGTTATCAAAAAGGAGCATGGGGAAGGATTTCTTTAAAAAAAACAACTAAACATGCATGTCCAGGTTTTTAAGTTAATGAGTAATGAAGCGCTTTAAACCAAACAGAATGAGACCGTTTACATATCGTTCTAATTTTCTTAAGCAGGTTGTTTGCAGCGAAATATGCTGCATTTCGGACCCTGAATTTCCCGCGCTGACTTTAGGGATCGACGCCAAGTCGACTCTGCTAGCGCGTTCCCAGCAGCTTCAACTGGAAGAAGATCGCGGCTCAATCAGCTGTGGGAATGGATTCTCACACAACCGCAAAACAACCAAGCACGCTAAAAGTGGCACCAAGAAGCTTTTATTAGCAGCTTCTCGTACCAGACACGCATCTGAATATATAACTGATTCGGTTCATCTGAATGTCTGTTCACCCTTCGAAATCTATGTGCGCCCAAAATATCTGTAGAGGCGTTTCTGCCCACCGGGACCAAAGGAAGATTTTACTGAATTTGTCGCTCGACATGGTGCTTGTTTTCATAATACCGGTATATACAGTGCATCCGGAAAGTATGCACAGCGCTTCACTTTTTTTTTAATGTTACAGCCTCATTCCAAAATTGAGAAATCACATGTACATAAGTATTCACAGCCTTTGAAGTGAAGCTCAGAATTGAGCTGAGGTGCATTCTGTTTCCACTGATCATCCTTGAGCTGTTTCAGCACATTAATTGGAGTCCACCTGTGGTAAATTAAGTTGATTGGACATGATTTGGAAAGGCACACACCTGTCTATTTAAGGCCCCTGGGCTGACAGTTCATGTCAAAGCAAAAACCAAGCATGAAGACAAAGGAATTGAGTTCAGACCTCCGAGACAGGATTGTCTTTAGGCACAAGGCTGGGGAAGGTTACAGAAACATTTCCAATGAGCGCAGTGGCCTCCATCATCCGTAAGTGGAAGAAGTTTGGAACCACCAAGACTCTTCCTAGAGCTGGCCGGCCTTCTAAACTGATTGAACGGGGGAGAAGGACCTTGGTCAGGGAGGTGACCAATAACCCGATGGTCACGTTGTCAGAGCTCAAGCATTCGTCTGTGGAGAGAGGAGAACCTTCCAGAAGGACAACAATCATCATGCTGTGGGGATGTTTTTCAGCGGAAGGAACTAGAAGACTAGTCAGGATAGAGGGAAAGATGAATGCAGCAATGTACAGAGACATCCTGGATGAAAACCTGCTCCAAAGCGCTTTTGACCTCAGATTGGGGCGACGGTTCACCTTTCAGCAGCACAATGACCCTATAAGCACAAAATATCCAAGGAGTGGCAACAGAACAACTCTGTGAATGTCCTTGAGCGGCCCAGCCAGATCCCAGACCTAAACCCAATCGAACATCTCTGGAGAGATCTGAAAATGGCTTTCCATCCAACCTGATGGAGCTCGAGAGGAACTGCAAAGAGGAATGGGCAAGACTTCCCAAAGATAGGTGTGCCAAGCTTGTGGGATCATATTCAAAACTACTTGAGGTTGTGATTGCTGCCAAAGGTGCATCAAAAAAGTACTGAGCAAAGGCTGTGAATACTTATGTGATTTCTTAGGGTTTTCTTTTTTTATATAAACAATCTAAACATTTCTTTTTACAGTGTCATTATGGGGTGTTGTGTGTTGAATTTTAGGGAAAAAATTAAGTTAATCCATTTTTGTACAAGGCTGTAACATTAAAAAGTGAAGCGCTGTGAATACTTCCCAGATGCACTGTATGCAGTGGTTTGGCAGTATGTCGCTGTGTTTCTAAGAGTTTGTGCTCGCTCCCGTGACGGTTGCTGCAGTTACTTCCAGCGCCGGTCGTGTCGCTCATGAGTTTTGTCTTTTCATCCTGCCCCATGCTCCTTTAACTGATTCATTTTGTCTTTATTTTACACATTTTCACTTTTACCTGACTTTATCTTGCCTGAGAGAAAAAAAAAGAAAAAGTATTTTCTATTCAAAGTAGAAAATGCTATAAAATAATATGTCAAAAACGATTTTCATTTGCAGTATCTGATTATTTCTTACATACAATAAAAGTTTAAATGTTTACAGTGTAAGGTGGATATATATTAAGAATATAAGGGGACACAAAAAACTCCCCAAAAAACAGTTCACATTTGTAGATTAAAAATCACTGTTCAATACGTTTTCAGTACACTTCAGTAAAGAAAAATAAATGGATATGTGCTTCCTGAAATCCTTCTCTTCAATTCATTTGATGTCATGTTCTATAACTTGAAAAATTTGAAAGAACAGACTGGATGTTGAATAAAAAGCACAAGCTGACCTAGCCGGAGTAGAGAATATAACCAACTGAAAACAGACAGCTGTAACGTTCAGAAATTGTTTAAATACTTGAGGATAAAACATGCTTAAATACACTTCCCAACTGAACGCTCAGTACACAAACATTCTGCACGTGTTCGGGTAGAAAACCGCTGGATTTGTTCAGAGTATTATCCTGTTTTAGCTGATTTTATTATATTTCAGTGGGGTTTACAGCTCTGATGTCGTCTAACTGAAAAGAAACCTTCGATTAGATTAATTAATCGTGGCTGCAGTGACGGATACGTACCCGTGGGAGCCGTTAGGACCTGAAGCCGGGCTGGAAACGAGCAGTTTCTTCAAAGATGAGCTCCTTCAGCGTCTCTTTGGGCAGGTCGTCCAGCTCCATGTCAAACTTGAACGGGGCCTCGGCGACGGGCTTCCAGGGACACAGAGAGGACATGTTGAGGTTAAACCCATCTGACGCTTTGCCTCGAATGAGCTCGTGTAAAACCGCAGGGCAGGGGATATCTAATGAAAGCTACAGTCTCACCTCGTCCGTGGGGTCGTAATATTGTTCCAGGTAGGGGTGGGCCAGGGCCGCCTCCACCTCAATCCTTTTGTGAGGGTTAAACGTCAGCATCTTGTCCAGAAGGTCCAGAGCTGCAGCACAACAGACACATTTAACACACAGAGTACATGCAGGTGAACACTAGGGGGCGCCATAAACCCTTCATGTTACACAGCACACTGTTCAGCCCAGAAGCTGATAAAACAACTGGATTAACCTCCTGATGAATGCAGACTCTTGCTGGGTTTTAAACAAACAGGGTTCCTAAACGTTTTCTGTGCTTTTATCGACTCCACTTTCAAGTTGTTAGCATTCCATCTGTATCGTAGCTAAAAATGGATGCTTCAGTTCGTTAACTGAATAGCAAAACGATCCGCTGGATCGGGAGTTTTCTGATTAATTCACCAAAACCTCCTCTGTAGAAGGAGACTCCTAGGGCGTCCTCTGACCTTTCGGATCGGCGTTGGGAAACAGGCGATTCCACGGCACTTTGCAGCGCACCGGCAGCGACAGCAGATAGTTCCTGGCCTTGATGTTGATGATGCAGTTGAGGTCTTCCTGGGAGGGAGAACCCAGGATCCCTGAGGGAGGAGGAAGAGGAGGAGGAGGTTCGTTTTAAAAGACGGACACCAAATCGGAGATGTCCAACATGAACATTTCAGAAGTACAAGAAGCTTTCAGACAAAAAAAAAAAAGGACAGATGGCTGAAGCTGTATTTGGTCTAGCACCAAGAGAAAGATTCTGACTCAATGAGGGAGGTCTGTGGATGACGACCAATAAACTGCTTCTACTGGCAGATCTGAAATCCTGCCTCAAATCTAAAGATTAACAGCTTTTACACAGACCTAAGATGCAGAATACCGTACTAGCTAATACAGCTCAATCCGAGCGCAGCAATCATCATCAAATAAGAATTTACCCGTGGACAACATAGGAAAAGTATGATTTTAGTTGCCTAAACATTATACTTTAAACCTGAAGCTGAATTCCTTCACTGGTTTGTGGAGCAGACTGGATGCCTGGGGGTAGAGGTGAACAACCAACTTTTCCCGGTAGACAAAAGGAGAAAGCACGAACTAAAGAGTCACACCCAAGACATCACACCCCCTTTTCTAAGAACCAGTTTTCCCAGTTAGAGGCTTTGTTGGGACATGCTTTATAAAGAAAGCATGGCTATGTTGAAATTGTTTTCAAGCATAACACTGAAGCAGGGCTGCCCGAGTCCAGTCCTGCAACTTTCAGATACACTGATGATCCAACACACCGGAGTCTAATGAATGACTCGTTATCAGGCCTCTGCAGATAATATAAGGGTAAAAATTAAGACTATAGCCAAGCCAGCCATTGTTGAGGAACACCTTTGAAGGCAACTCGCTAAAGAATTTTTTTATGTCAACCATTTTCCTTAAAGTTATCTTTTTGAAGAGAACCACCCAAGCCATACTAGTCATTAGCCTCGTCTCCTAACTTCCCAGTGACGGCGTTTCAGAGGAGTAGCTGGCTTCGGAATAGATAAAACACTCGTTGTAGGTTTTCATCCGGAGATAGCGCAGATGTGCAAAACACAGAAGGGAAAAAAATAGCTTCCAGAGCTGTGTACAGTTGAAAAATCTTTGAAGAAATAAACCCCATAGGGATGTAGGCAGTACTGACTTAGATAATCATTGTTCAGATTATCGAAAAAGATACAGTGCAAAGCTTCCTGTACCAGGCCCCCAAAAGCTAACCGTACTCAGGCCCCAAAAGCTAACCGTACCAGGCCCACAAAAGCTAACCGTACTCAGGCCCCAAAAGCTAACCGTACCAGGCCCACAAAAGCTAACCGTATCTATGCCCAAAATCTAACCATACCTGGCCCCCAAAGCTAACTTTACTGTGATTTTGGATTGAGCTTTGCACGCGGGCAGGTTATTTTTAATAATTCAAATGTTCTTATAAACTGATTTAAGCTTGATTTTTTTACTTCAAAATACCTTCAATAATGTGAACTGAACAGATTATTTCATGAGACTTTGGCTAACAGAATTTCGACTGATCATCAAGTCAAACTCAGTTTTGGGCTATTAACTATTGGCTTCAGCATATTTTATCAGCTGAAACCCATTAAATTTCACACGACTGTATTTAGCGCACAAATAAACGCTACTGCTTAGAGTAATCTGTTGACAACTGGCAAATAATAACTGTGGTGGTCAGCTTGGGCGCGCAACATCACGAGTCAACATGCGTATAGTCTTGATTTTGGCCCCAATAGTGCTCAGATGAGGGAATTTGTTGGAGATGGGATGCATCTCAAAGTTGCAAGGACTGGATTTTAGCTCCCATGCACTAACGTCTTATTTTTTTGTTTGAAGACTGTTAAATCATCAAGAGAAAGGGCAACAATATTTTCAGAGTCTGGATATATATAAAAAAATTAACATACTTACCCAAAATGTGGTTGAGTTGATCCAGGTAGTGCTTCCCAGGGAAGATGGGCCTGTTTGACAGCATCTCAGCCAGGATGCAACCCACTGACCAGATGTCTATGGACTTAGTGTAGCCCTGAAAGTGACACCGCCAAGATAAAAAAAATATTCCCAGTCAGTTTATAAAAAATGAATGAAAAGAAATTCTGCTTCATAATCATCAATACAGATTAAACAGTTCAATTTGAGCTACTTTAATGCAAAGATTTCCAACAAATTCACAACTAATGAATAAAAAGAACATTTCTTTACAAATCCTTTTCTCTATAGATAGTCACCATTTGGCTTTACTTAAACTAAAGCAGTAACACTTCTGCATTTTTGTAAAGCAGCATTACGGAATGAAGAGGGAACACGTTATGGTGAGAGCAATCACAGCAACATGAAATATCAAAAGCATACCTAAAAACCAAACACACTCCACATGCTTACCAAACAAACAAAAAACCTGAAATGCGCGACGTGTTGAATGTAGGAAAAGAAACCCGGCAGTTGGGAGAGCCTCACCTTTGAGTTGAGCATGATCTCTGGAGCCCTGTACCAACGAGTGGCAACATACTCTGTTAGGAACCCTGTATGGTCGTGGTCAGGATCAGCCACACGAGCCAAGCCAAAGTCACAGATCTGCAGGTCAATGGTGCGCATTAAAAACAACAGATTAACAAGATCATTGACAGCAGAACACCCAACCATATTTTAGTCCAGCATCGGAAGTTTACTGAAACCTATAAAGCCGTCTGCAACTTTTGCACCCAGACGTAGATGTATTGATAGAGACAACTTTCGTTTATAGTTCTCCATTGGCGTGTCAGTGTTGGAAAGCAATTCCCCACCAGGACAGCTGCTGAACGCATTCCCCCCCTCAAGGAGCAATGGTCGAGAGAAAGTAACCTTTGATTGAGCTGTAAAGCTTTTTACTAAAAGCTTGGCACATAGAATACTCTAATAACACATTTAAACAGCAGTCTGTTTAGTTGTTTCTCTACACCATCTTGTGCTCAAAAAACGCCAAAACACAAGATTAAATAAAATAGTTTCTACCATAAAGCAGTGTTGTTCCCAAACGCTGCATTGACTGCTGATTATATCGACTATAGAGCGCCGCTGTGGTGAAACGATCTCCGACTGTTTCCAAGTTGATAAATCAAAGGCATACGCCCTCTGTTGACGGAAAATTGGGTTCTACTCTATATCAACTTTTTAGTATATCGACCGAAAAAACTCCAACAAAAAAAGGCTGATAAAAAAAATAAAAATAAAATTAGGTACCTGTGTGGCCAGCTACAGCCACTACCTGACTTGTGCTCGTGGACAACTTATTTTGAATTAAACCGTAAGATTTCTTTCCTCATCTTTGCACTAAAGAACATGCCATGTTGATTTAGCCTTTAAAATGTATTTATCGAGTGATCATCAAATTCGTTGAGCAACCAGTTTAACTTTCTAATAGTATGAGGTTTGGAAGCATGTTGGCTTCAAATGCTAGTTAGTTTAGCACTCGGTTCAGCAGCAAAGGCAAGCTTCAGCATGATTAAAGTTACTGGGGTTTGTTAGTAAAATTTAGTCAATTGCTAACCGTACCAGGCCCCCAAAAGCTAACCGTACCAGGCCCCCAAAAGCTAACCGTACCAGGCCCCCAAAAGCTAACCGTACCAGGCCCCCAAAAGCTAACCGTACCAGGCCCCCAAAAGCTAACCGTACGTAGGCCCCAAAAGCTAACCGTACTCAGGCCCCAAAAGCTAACCGTACTCAGGCCCCAAAAGCTAACCGTACTCAGGCCCCAAAAGCTAACCGTACTCAGGCCCCAAAAGCTAACCGTACACAGGCCCCCAAAAGCTAACCGTACCAGGCCCCCAAAAGCTAACCGTACGTAGGCCCCAAAAGCTAACCGTACGTAGGCCCCAAAAGCTAACCGTACGTAGGCCCCAAAAGCTAACCGTACTCAGGCCCCCAAAAGCTAACCGTACGTAGGCCCCAAAAGCTAACCGTACACAGGCCCCCAAAAGCTAACCGTACCAGGCCCCCAAAAGCTAACCGTACGTAGGCCCCAAAAGCTAACCGTACTCAGGCCCCAAAAGCTAACCGTACTCAGGCCCCAAAAGCTAACCGTACTCAGGCCCCCAAAAGCTAACCGTACGTAGGCCCCAAAAGTTAACCGTACGTAGGCCCCAAAAGTTAACCGTACTTAGGCGCTAAAAGTTAACCGTAGACATATAGGGAAGATAAAAGATTGCAAAACGTTAGTGGGGATTTGTATAACGGCCACAGTTGTTACGAGAAAGGGATCCAAGCGGGTGTAGCGTAACAAGACAATTGTGTGGGAACCAGGTCTGCTCGGCGGGGAGAAGGATATGCGTTCCGCAGCCAGGTCTACTTGTCGGAGGGAGCTTGCTGAAAACGTCACACCACGGCAACTTAACTTGGATAACTTTTCAAGCACTATATCGTTACATTTAAAAGTGAAGTAAATGTTAATTACAGCTCCTTGGGGATATTAAGATAACATGAAATCTTTTCTGTTACTGTTCTTTCATGCATGGGCTTTGGAAAGAGTTAAGCAGATTATCATTTACTGTATTTGGATGGATTTTCCCATCATGTAAAAATGTTCCTTTTTTTTTTTAGAAAACCCCAAAAATAAGACACATTTACCTATACATCAAATCACTATCAAGCTATCAAGAAGGCAGCTGTCAAAATAATTAATATATATGCCTTTTGCATGTCCTTTATTCATATAACAGCCCTGACTGTATCAGTTCAATACCTGACTGTTTTCCGTTGCTTTAAAACCATTTGCACTCTGTTTTTAGTTTATTATTATATAGTCTTATATTTGATGTTAAATAAATATTTAATTTTGTTTTATTGAATTCTAAATTTACATTGCACACACTGAGTGTTAAATTGTCTTTCACAATCCATGTTCTGCTACAAAGTATGTGCATCGGCCTTTGATATCGACATTAATAATCGGCTTCAGATATCTGCCACCAAATTAAAAAAAATAAATAAATAAATAAAATCGGTATTGGCCTTTAAAAAAAAAAAAATAGCGGTGGGCCTCTGCTACTCTCGTTGCGTAGGTGATGGAGAACCCTTGCACACACCATCATCATGAAAAAAAATTAAATGTATATAGTGGGGCTTTAAAGTTAAAGGCAATCAAGCTAGCTGTCAAAGAAGGAAATAGCATCAATGAATCAATCGTGAAACGTTGGGTTTAGTCAGAGATATGAAGATGGCGACCAAGAGCTTTTCTGGTAGACTAAAGTGAGTTTTATTTTCTCGCTGGGTATTTTACTGTCGTGTTGGTTCTGAACTGCCCACTTTCAGGCAGAGTTTGGAGAGAAAAAGACGGACGGCTCTCCTTCAACGGAGAGCGTATGCCTGCGATTGGTGAGTTTCATCAGAATGGTGCTCTATAGTTGATGTAATCAGTAGTTAATGCAGCGTTTGGACCATATAGGCTTTATATTGATAGGATAGTTTATCTAATATGGTGTTAATAGTTATTTTGAGCACAAGGAAGTGTAGTTAAACAACAAAACAGACTGCTGTTTGTTTACATGTGATTTTTAGGGTATTCTATGAGCTGCACTTCAAGTAAAAACCTTTCCAACTTAAACAAAGCTTACTTTCTGTCTATCATTGCTCCTTTTGGAAAGCGTTCAAAAGCTGAAAGAAAGAAAAAAACTTCAAATTAACCTGAAATGACTCAGCAACGGTAGGAAGACCCGGCCTGAAAAGTTAGCACCCCCTACTGTCCTGTTCGGTAACCGCTTTGCAATACGGAAAAATCAACTGAGAACGGAGAGAAAGAAATGGGGTTACTATAAACGAAAAACGTCTCCGTCAGTACGTCTGGGTGCAAATTTGCTATCGAAGAAGCATAAATATGGCTTAAAACACTTCTGAGCTTTCTGACATGGGATAGGAGGTCGGTGGATGGTTACTCGCTTCATATCAAATCGACCCCAACATTTAAGCAGTTGTTGCCGGTCCTGTTGTACACATTTCCTGAAAAATTTCAAAATCTGTTCATAGCTTTTTAATTTGTGTTGGAAAAAGACAGACATGAAAACATCTCCTTGGGGAGGATATTAAAATAAAAAAAAAAATATTTTGTGTACCATGTGTAAATATCTCATGTTAAAACATGAAAACCTGCATCTTTTATTCAGGTGTAGCCTACATACGTCTATTTTTTGCCCCCTTTTAAAATTTAGCTGGTGTGACGCGTATTCAGATGTACTCGATAGTAAATAAAATCTGGGCACTACTGAAGGTCACGATTTGTTTATTTTTGTTGCACTCTTTACTTCATAAAATGTTTGGTTAGTTCTCAAACTATGTTTTATAAAGCAACTGTTCTTTTAAGAATCACAAGGAAAATCGAACAGTGACTTCTTTTTGATCTGTACACACACAGAGGAGAGTGTGTCCCCAGGAAAATGGAATCGGGTTTAGAAAGCCAAGGGAAGCTTGTAAGCTGCTTAATGACCAATTACCTGTAAGTTATGTCACAATGAGATGAAATCAGGGCATCTTTGACACTGACCTTGAGATCGCAGGTGGTGTTGAGGAGAAGGTTGGATGGCTTCAGGTCCCGGTGCAGGACGTTGGCAGAGTGGATGTACTTAAGCCCTCGTAGGATCTGGTAGAGGAAGTAGCAGATGTGGTCGTTGCTCAGGTGTTGGGTCTTCAAGAGCTTGTAGAGGTCTGTCTCCATGAGATCCTGGACGATATATCTGTGCCGACCCCCGGTTAAAGACCTTCTACGTTTGTGTTTTGTCAAAATCCCAAAATTCAACGCTACGACATGCTGACATTGGAAAGTGAAGTAAGATCAGTGAATTCCTTCACTAAAGATGCTTCCTATTCATGTAGAGGATTCAAGAAAGCAACGGTTTTGTTTTCAGTGCAAAGAATATCGAACGGGATGCAAAACGGAGCAATGGGAGCTAACCTTGTGGACCAGGTAGACAGCACTTCTGATAAGCTGAAAAAATAAAAAAAACACTTTGGCAGTTTCTATAGACGATCATTTCGAGAGAAAGCAGACTGAGCAGAGCCACAAAAAGATTTTTATTTCAGACTCGAGTAAGATTTTTGGACCCTGGGGTTTCATTTTACCTCAAACTACTGGGAAAGATCAAAGATCTTTATGTTCCTGCATCGAAACACATCAACTCTGACCACAAGACCTTAAATTTAACATGTCTTTTAACAGATATTAGATTTAGTGCCGTGTAAGTTATCCATCAGTGGTCATAATCTAATGCCTCAGATTTCAGTAAAACAATATTTGCTAACTAAATTGAACGATCCGCATTTGTCAATTGAACACTAAAATCTGCAACTGAGCCAAGATGGCCGACCTCTATTTTTAGGCATAAACTCCATTCTCTAACCTACATCACATACAGGAAAACCATTCTAATTATGTCTTAGGTTGACGTTTGAAGCTTCAGACATCAACTTGGATGAAAACGATCGAACTGGTCTGCATATGTATGGCTCTTTCACAATGACCCGTAAAACGATTTTTGGACCACTTCCCACGGATTCCTTAGGGCAGCCTTATAGGAATCCAATTTGTGCACATTTGTGGCTGGGTCAATGGTCTTGTCCAAGATTTTCTATGAACGCAGGCGCGTAAAAAAAGTCTTTGTAGGGCTTTAAAAACTAATGCCTTAGACATGGTGCGTTTCTTTTCGGTTGTTTCTGAGGATTATTTGGGGTTAGTATACCATTCCCTAAGGTAGCTGTAGAGTATGCCAGATCCATGATGAAGAGAAGGGAGAGGGATGACCAGTAGAGAGCCGGGAGAACAGTCTTAAAGGTTACTATAGTAACACACTACACCATCATGGTTTAAAATCCTGCAGCGCTCAAAAGGTCCCCCTGCTAAAGCTAGCTCATGTCCATGTTTGGCTGAAGTTTGCCAACAATAACCTGAATGATCCAGAGGAGGATTGGGAGAAGGTCATTTGGTCAGATGAGATCAAAACAGAACTTTTTTGGTATAAAATTGACTTGAGTACGGATGAAAATAATGCAAACCGTCCCAACCATGAAGCAGGGGGGACGACGACAGCACCGTATTTGAAAAGCCGGGATGGAAAAAGCCGTTTTCGCTGGATAAGAGAATTGAAGATTCGCTGCGGCTGGGTCACGACGACTTGGATCACAACGACCCAAAAAGCACCACTAGGTGAAATAAGTAGTGGCTACAGGAAACACTTCTATTGCGTCTATTTTTACTATATTGAACTCTCGATTTTCAATTAGGTTTTCTTCTAATCAAAACAATAATTAAAACATTAAATGTAGTCTTCACTATTAATGTCGCATGCAGATTAAAATTCGATTAACTGCCCAGCCCTACTTTCAGGTCCTGGAGCGGCCATGCTAGTCTTTCATGGGAGCTCAAACTCCATGTTGGCCAGAAGCAAACCTAAAGTATTTAATTCATGCAATATTTTAACAAAAAACCAAAAAAAGAACCTTGGTTCAAAGGCACAGTGTGTAATTCTCGGCCAGTAGGGGGCAGTGCATACCTAAATTATCACAAGCATGCGGTATCTGTGTCTTCGAGTAAGAAACTCAACAACAGAGGTCCAACTAGTGCTGTTTTCAAACGATCAATTCCCTGAGAATTATCTATTTGCAGCAACATGTCTCTCATCGCTTGGAACTAGTGAAGAGGTAAAAATGTATTTAATGGCGAAACTTTTTTGCATTTTGAGGGGAAATCAATGTTTTAATAGCGGGCGTGTTCCGTGCGCTTTGTCCGTCCGGACTCTTGTAGAAGTAAAGACACGTCAACGTCATCTAATATGGCTTCCCCGCGCCTATGTATTTTAAAACAGATTGTTAAAGTCATATTTTATAATATTGCCAATATTTTGCAATTAATGTGCTTCACGTAACTATTATTACATAATATTTTAATGACTATTTTCAAAGATGTACTGCAAAAACTACACACTGTCACTTTAATGTCACGGTTTGGTTCATTTTCAGTACACTAAAAATGTGGGGGGGAAAATTTCCTTGCATTAAATTCTCAGAAAACTAAATTGCAAGAAATAAAATTTCAAGATTTTCTCGTAACCTTTTATTTGACCAATTTAGCCTACGGGGAACACATCCTTAACGTCAGAAAGAGTTTGCACTCATTTTTTAGTACTTTTCAGTTTTCTTTTGGCACATGCGGCCGGAGCCAAGATGGTTCTAGATGGGGGACCAACACCAGCACACTGCTTTCATCTTATCCACATCTGTTTTTTTTTTTCCATTTCTCATACTTCATCTGTAAGCCTGATTGTTCCCAAACATGAGATTTTAATGACAAAGGAGGGTATTCGAGCTCCTGGCCATAATGGGAAGCGGTGCTCCACCGTGTTTGGTTAGCACTTTGTTGGCTAACGTGCAGAGCGGTTAAGCGTCCAACTAAAAACTCTGTAGGAAAGTGTTTTCTGGAATTGCTTTTAGTTTGTCTCCCGGGTGAGGTGTTCCCACGTAAAAATCCCACCTCTCCCATCTTTTTTGGTTTTGGATCGCTTTTTTTGTTATTCTTTCCCTCTCTGCATCGTTGCATAATCACTCAACGTCTGCAGTGTGGACTCGATTTACTGCTGTTGGGATACAGTGAAGAGCATCTGAGGCAAATACATGGTGACAGGTGGTCATTATGTAATAAAACAGAAATGAACATCCCTACTCAAACAAAAAGCTGTGTAAACCTAGTCAGTCTCACAGTTTCCTGAAAGGAGGAAAAAAAAAAAACCCGTACCAAACAAATATTACCACGATAACCTCTTCAAAGTGTGAGAGCAACATCATAAAGATCTAAACAGAGTGCCAGGATACACGTCCTTCATCTGATCGATGGTCGGCGCACGGATGATGTCGTTGATTCCGATGATGTTCTCGTGCTTGAAGCGCAGCAGGATTTTGATTTCTCTCAGGGTGCGCTGGCAGTAAGTCTGGTGCTCGAAGGGGCTGATCTTCTTGATGGCAACGCGAATCTTGTTGTCCCGGTCGTAAGCGGAGCTGGAAAACAAAGAAGAAGAAGAAGAGGAAAAAAACAGAAGAAAGAAAAAGAAAAGCCACAGGTTAAACTCAACTGTTATGTCTGAAGTCGTGTAAAGTTTCAGTCGCTGTAACATCTTCATGTATCTTTCCCTGCTGCATCACCCATAAAACTAATGTGAGCAGACTAAAATCTCAAACAAAAAAGGTATGGGATTAGTAATGCAGACATGAAAATCTGGTTCAGTATCGATATTATACAGCATCAGATATTGTTACAATGCCTGATAACAGATATTTACAGTTATTTCCAACCCTTTCGACACAATGATAAAATGACCACACCACTCGTATTGCTTTTCTGCTTTAATAAAAAACACCCAATAATCGAAATGGAAACAAACCGTTGGTTAAAATCAGCCCAGTTTCATTTATCGACCCGATATTGATACACATGCCGATATTGTGCGCATCGTCATACGAACCAAAGCCAGAAAAAAAGAGAAAAAAGGAAATTCAATGAAAGTAGCAAATAATTAGTAAGGAAAATTATTAGAAATATATATTTTTTACCATTTATCAATATTATTTTGAGAGTACAACTAAGAGCTATACCTGGCATTTCTGGCTCTTAAATATATTTTATGCAGATTTATAAAAAAAATATCAACTACAATAATATCGGTTATTCGTTTCATTTTCTATTTAAAACTTATCTTTTTTTAATTGAATATTTTTTTTATTACAGAGGGGAGAACAAGTATTTGATACACTTTTTAAAAAAGTGTTCCCACTTTCAAAGCTGGTAGAGGTTTGTAATTTGCATCAAAGGTTTGTAGGTTTGATTTATTTTCATAAAGAAGAAAAACTTTTCAAATGATTTAATCATTAGTAGTTTTTTTGTAAGACATTCTATTTGTGCTTTTAAGACACTCAAGGGTTTAATATTGAATGATTTCATAAAAAACTATTTTAAAAAAATCAAAAAGAAAAACCTCCATAGTGCAGAACAAAAGTGCATTTCCTTAAAAATCATGTTCGAATTAAAATATGGGCACGACAATGCTGTTTGGTTTACATCTACCAGCCAGTAGCGGGCTCCAACGCGGGTTGACAGATGAGGTCTCTATGACCCGACAATGTTTTTCGGCGCAGCTCGCCTTGTACTGGGAAAAATGATGGAGTCAGCAAGTCAAGCAGCTGCTTCATGGCCCCGAAGATATCGTTATCAGTCTTAGGAGAGGAGCGACCGCAGAAGAACAGAAACTAGAGTAGTTTTAGGTCAATCAAACGAATGCAGAAGCGGCAACGTTCCTCCTGGATCGGTAAGCTAACTCACTTGCTAACGTTAGCAGTCAGTTGAACTCCTCTAAAATTAATTCCTCACCGGACACAGTTCAGGTTGGTCACTGGACGTATCGGCAGCGAACCAGGCGACCCAACAGCGGGTAAGACGTTTTTAATAGTTGTAACTAAACCTGTTGGCATCATTTTCTGGTTTCATATCAAACCTTTAATAAAAATATAAAGTTAGATAAAACTACATAGTAGATTCTAAATTTAAATCATGACATTTGAATTAGGAGTGAAATATTTTGGAACTGAGCTGACTGACAGGAGGGACGTTGCAGAGGCAACAGCGAGTCAGTCGCTGAGTTAAAATGCCGCTTCCTTCCTGTGCTTTGCTGCTGGAAAGCTTTTAAAGTAAAAAAAACAAACGACATAGACAGGAAACCTTTGGTTTTCGTTTGCGGTGCTTTTGCACTAGAGCACAGAGTTTGTTTCGACTATATTGACCATGTGCCTACATAAGAACAGGGGTAAAACTAATTACTTTTTAATGTATTAACTTCAATCACCAAAATTATTTCAAATGTAGAAAATGCTTAAAAGGAGTCGGAGTAATTAGGCTGAGAAAGAGAAATGGTGCGTGTATTCTTCAGAAGTCATATTGAGTTCAAGCCTTATCCTTTGGGAGATCTCCGATTATCTGCTTACTCTGCATGCTTTTTGCTTTCCGTTGCAAAACTCAGCAGCAATGGCAGGGTTTTCTTCCACCAAAACGGGTCCAGCTTGTGGTTTTTAAGTTTTGTAAAGTGTAGTACAACAATGTGTATAATTGGCTCAGTAGTGTGTTTGATTCAGGAACTGAAAGAGACGACTTCTTCACACATTACACCGTCGGTCTGAATTCACTGTTTTTTTTTTTTTTTTAATGTTTTTTTTATCCCACGATTTTTTCCCCATTATTATCACCCCAGTGTTCCTACCTAAGTACAGTCCTGGGCATTGCCTTCCCTCTGCTGACCGTAGGAGGGCCCTGCACTGAGCTCAAGCCTCCTTCCTACTTGAGGAGTGAACAGGCCCATTTTTGTCACCCGAGGGGGTGGGGTTCCCCCAGCTGGACGTAGCGTGTGGAAGGATCACACTATTCCAGCTGGATCCTCTCCAACCCCTCAGGCGCCTCGGTCAGCCAGGAGGGGGCAGTATATAGCCCAGAACTGATACATGTTTTTGTGGGAGTAGCTCACATTAACTACTCAAGGGAACACGGGGAGAACATGCAAACTCCACACAGAAAGGCCCTTTTGCCAACCCCACCCAGGGTGTGGGTGCTGATGATATGGAGGATCAAACTGAATTCACTGGTTTGACCCCTGAACTGAAGTCTTCCACTCATTCGACATGAATGACTTTTGAGCTCCCACTCTGCTGTTTAAACCAAGATACAACAACCTCAACACCTGTAATCCAAAGGTAAAGCAAGGTACATTCGAATGTTGTTAAAAAATGACATTTATTTAGTAACTGAAAAGGTTAAACCTATTCTACATTACAGAGTACAGAGTGATATAATTTAAATATTACTTAAGACAACAACAAAAAAGTAATTTTAATATGCCTTAGTGTACTTAGAAGTATTTTTATGCACTTCATATGCAAAATATGTGATTTTCTGAATCAATGTTATATTGAGGCAATCAGCCCGTTAATCTGCAGAGTGAGTGAGAAATAGTGAATCTCTTCAAAATTTTTGAAATGGGCTTTGCAAGTTTGTTATACTCTTTTCTCCATATTTTGTCCTTCCACACAACTTTACATTAATAGGATTAGACGAAGCACTCGGAAATCCCAGCTTTCTCAGTAACAACCTTTTCTGGCTTATCCTCCTCATGTGTTAGGACAGCAGTCAGCCCTGTGATCGTTTTGGCCCTACCGTAATGTTAATGCGTTAGAAACCCTTTTTATTGGTTTTATGAAAGATATTTTTTAGGTTTTCATCTTTTAAAATTGAATAGAAAAAAAATACTTTATTCCAAAAAAGGGGGAAGTTAAATGTTGTTGTAACTCATATCAACAAAGCTAAAGACACACTACATGGGAGGGTCCTCCTGCTGAATACCGCGCTATAGAACTGTACAGAGTTTTCGCTTCACGGAAGTATGCGAGGCACTACCTAATGATGTAACAAACCCGCGATCTGTCGGGCGAGCTTGTAAAACTGTCATTAAACTTCTCCAGATGCGGCCTTAGAGAGCAACAGAGGGCAAATCTCTGCAAAGTAACGGAGTGCTTCTTTAAGCCTAGTTTATACTTCTCAGTCTACGTCGAAACGGTTTGATGCAGCGCCATTACCCGTCAACGCAAGGGCTCTCCTTCACCTACGTAACGACGGAAGCGGGGGAGCGCAATTTTCTAACTATCCCTCTCCAACAATGGAGAGCGTATGCCTGTGACTGGTCAGCACCAGAACGGCGCTCTAAAGTCAATGTAATCAGTAGTTCATGAAGCGTTAAGACAAGCTTTAAATTGAAGGGACAGATTGTCTGATATGTTCTTTTGGTGATTTTGAACACAGGTAGATTTAGAGAAACAACAAAACAGGCTGCTGTATTTGTTCAAATGCGTTTTATAGTATCCATTGAGCTGCACTTGTAGTTAAAATCTTACAGCTTAATCAAAAACGGCTGTCGTCCATTGCTTCTTGAGGGGGGAATGCATTCACAAGCTGAAGAAAATAAACTCTAGGTAACCAGAAATGACCCCCTACTGTCCTGGTCGGGAATTGCATTGCAACACAGACCATGTCCATGCGTAGCCGGTAAATATAAATAAAATTAAATTAAAAAAAGATTTTCCTCCGCTTCTTAAAAAAAAAAATAAATAAATAACTTCCATCCACAGATAACTGGATAAATGTGTTTTTCAGCACATTCATAGACGTGGCAAGCCTGTAGGGGGCAGTAGTTCTCCCCAATCTAATCCACTCAGAGTAACTTTTTGTCTTCCATCTTCAGCACGCAGCAGTCATACAGCTTATAAAAGCAAAACGCGCTTTAACAAAGGATGATACCAGCGCAGCTCTGAGGGCATAAATGCTGTTTCTGAGAGTAAACACAGGTCATGTTTCAGCATTTTTTTTGTCGCGGATAGTGACGTCACGACTCTTAAAACTCAGTTTTCATCCGTCCACACATAGATACTGAAAACGGAGAAAACCAAAATCTCCACTTCGGCCGGAGTTAAAAAACAAACAAAAAAACAAAAAAAAAAGATTTGTTTTTTTGTGCTGAAAACCTCCGTTTACCCGTGGATGACAGGCCAACCCGTGGAAAAATATCTCAGTTTTGTGAGATACTCAGCTGTGTGGACAGGGCCTGAAAAATCAACGTAGAACTATAAACGAAACACTTCCGTCAATATGTCCGTGTCTGGAGGCAAACTTGCTGTCATGGGGGTATAAACTAGGCTTCATCGTTGCGGATGCTGTCGGCAGTCAGATGTCGGCAGGAACTGCTAATTAGGGTTGGGCATCGTTTGCATTTTAACCATTCAAATCCCGATTCTCACTATCGATTCCTGTTCTAAACTCACAAAAACAAACAGACCAAAAAAATAAATAAAAAAACACTTTACACAGGCCATTTTTATTTGTTCTGTCAATCTGTCAAAATTAAATCTGAACTGTTACTGTAACTTAAGTCAGGGGTAGATAAAGTAGCTACCAGCTAAGTTATTTAGGTCATTATTGATCTTATTTAAGTAATATTACCTAAATGGGGGTTACTCTACATCGCTAAGGGGTTGCAGCCTTTTTACCAGATACGGCGTTACTTTTCTGCGGGCACGCGTCACTTTGCTCCGATGACGGCTTTCCCCTTGCTGCCATGGTAAATTGTGTTTGTCTATTTGCTGGCTGGGGTCTCTGGCCGGTTAGCGTAGCAGCAGCTGCAGCTACAGACTGCCTTATGCTAGCGTCACTAGTATATTCAAACTTAAGCTAGTCTATAAATAATAAAACAATCATATTCACGTACGTGATTCCGCTTCCAACGAGGAGTTGCTGGCTGACTGTTAAAAGTCCGAAGTGCAGGAAGCGACGGGAGCAGGAGAGCGACGTGCAATACATCAAACACGGTACACTCGTCACCACACTGTAAACCAAGCAGCTGCTGAAGGTGTTTTTTTCATGTTTGTTGAACATCCTCCGTTGGCGCCAAGTTTATCACAGGTGTTTCCCTTTGCGAATCCATCCTTTTGTAAATTAAAATGAAGCCAGACTTTCGAGCGGCATCTACGCTCCATGTTTTTTTAGATAGTCGGTGGTTCAGAGAAGGGACATTTTAAGGGGCTCGCTGTGCGGAGAAACAAACTAGTTCGTGGCCCGTACCATTTTGTTTGCTCACACTGCGGGCATTTAGGAACCAAAAAAAAGCACCAAAATTCTCAACGGTTCCGGAACCGGACGTTAGGAATAGGAACCGGTTCGCGGTGCCCAACCCTACTGCTAATCCACCTCATTTGCTTTTGCTTCCCTTTAAATGTTTGTCTGGCTGTACGGTTAGAACGATGCTGGAGCATGGGATAGGATCCTTGCTCCGTCATGATTCGTGAAGCCTCCTCGTCAGGCCAGTTCCTCTGAGGTTTGGGGGTCGTAGTTCAGGTATTCTCGTTCTCTCGAGTCCCTTTTGTACTTACTAGTGCCGCCGTAGAGCCTGAATTGCAGCTCATCCGGTCGCGGACTACAACATCGTGGAACTAAACCAAAAGAAGAAGTTGTGCAACACTGCTGTACTCCGAGATAACCGACATAGAAGGGTTGCAGTATTTCTGGTTTCCCAACATCCCAGAGCTTTATCCTTTACTTCCAGTTTTATTTCTGCACGTTACAAGCAACGCTAATGTTTGCAAAAGACACCCACACAAAGGGACAAAATAAGAAATGAGTTGCTATAGCAATGGGGGTGTGAGGACAAAAAAATAAAATAAAAAATGTAAACACAAGTGTGCCAGCCTTCTGCAAGGGGAAACATGAGTGACCTTCCATTCTACTCGCTCCAGTGGAATGTGTGTGTGCGCGTGGGAGGAAAGTAAATAGTTTTCCATGTAGCTGTTCTACTCGAGCAGATACCCTGGAGCACAAAGGCAGCAGCTGAAATCTGGATCAGACGAGAACACGTTTAACACTGATTATCATCATCATTTACAAGTGGTCAGTAGTGATTTTTTTTTTCTTTTTTACACGGTGTTATAAGCACAATCTGCATGAGGGAGCTTTGTGGACGAATCTGCTCTGGAGGCAGAAAATTAGGCATTCTGAGTTTATTTCCTTTTTTATTTTAAAACAAGACTCTGCAACCTGCGACACCTCCAACCGTAGCTCTAAAAACCTCGCCAAAAAATTACAAAAATCATTCAGAACTAAACATTGTTTTAACAAGAGATCTAAGATTGTAGATAAAAGCTAACCTTTGCAGTCCTGGTAATAATTTTGCTTTTAAATTGTAATCTTTTCTTTTTTAATCTAATTTTCCTCGGAACTGTTAAAAAAATACATTACTTCTGTTTTATAGAATCTTTTTATTTAAAAAAAAATATATATATATATATATATTTTTTGTCTAATCAAAAATCACCAACCTCCCCCCAATTTTTAAAATTAATTTAAACTTTCAAGGGTTCATATATGTTTTACGGCTCCAAAGTTTTGTTTAGCTGGACCAAACACAGAAATGGCCGTTAGGGTTTATAAAATCTCTTGTTAAGCTAATTATCCAAACATTTTAGAGCGCATTATAGCATCAGTAGCGCTTCGACTGTTGATCAGCATCAAATGTAGAAAAATAAAACTCATTTTATAGCATCTTCTTATGAAGAAATACAGCTGGAGACATTTCTGGTAGCGGAAAACAGAGTCAGGCTGGGAATAAATAAATACCACCCACAAGTCTTAATAATACCGTTAAAAACCAGGACTTCAGGCTCGCTACATGAGCAGACAGCTCCGCTAACCAGCTAATATCACCATGTTTCACTTGTGAAAAACCTGTTGATCCAAAAAGCAATAATATTGCTCCATCTGCTTCTACTAATTGTTAAACAATTTAATTAAAAAAATTATGTAAAATGAATTTGTATAAGTTATAAAACTCAAAAACTCAATAATCCACATATTTTTATTATAGATAACACGGAGAAATTACCTAATGAGACCAACTACTGGTTTTACTCAAACGTTATCAAAAAAATTAAAAGAAATGAAACTTGTTTATTTTAAGACGAGCGTTTCAGTTTCATCAAACGTAACAACAGTTACTGAAGTCGGTTTAGTATCAGCGTGTTCAGCAGTAAACCAGAAGGTCTTCTTGACGAAGTGCAAAGTACAAACAGTTGAGAGTTTTACGACGGGTTCTGAATTGCGCCGCCTTATCAGCAAAGTCTTCACAGAAACTAGGAGGACTTTTGAACCCAAGATTACCGTCTGCGGCTTTCAGTCCCCCCCCCCGGTGATGAATGACGGCCAGTGGGCCATGCGGGGCGATACGGATGCAAATAAATCCTTTGGTTTAAATCATCTGAGAGCGCAGAGACGGCAGCTGGCACACATTACAGCTACAAAAAAAAAAAACCCAGTGGTGAATAGTTTTTAAAAAAATTAAATGGAACCATCCTAAACACGAAGAAGCTGCTTTAAATCAAAACTTAAAACTCATCTGTTTTTGAGACACTTTTGAGTAAACAACTACGCTTCATTGTTTGTCATAATGTTGTGAGCTTTCACTTTCTTTAATGTTGTATTCTGTGCTTTTCATTGTTTATGTATTAATGTTTTGTTTGCTTCTTTATCACAGAGTCATGTAGAAAAACAAAAAACAAACTTTGAATTACCCTTTTGTTGAATGCTATACAAATAAAATTGCCTTGCCTAAACCTCCAAAACAATAATTTTAAAAAAGTGGTTTAGCTGACAAAGCAGCAAAATGTACCTTATTCATGTATATTTTTTAATCTTATTTCCCGTTAATGACCCAACAAGTACGTTTAAAAAAAATCCCAGCTCAAGTTGTTTTTTCGTCACCACACGATATCCATTTGTAAATCCCAAAAATGAAATTTAAAATAAAAGTTGCTACTTTTTTTTGGTGCAAATTTACACCCATTCTATCTTGCTGGAGAAGCCAATTGTGACAAAAGGTCGTCTTCTGTGCAACAATGCATTTTAAAGAGATTATACTCTGTCTGAGCATGCTCAGCGAGTAAGAGAGGAGCCCTGGTTTGTTGGGGGGGAGGGGGTTGTTTCCATGACAATAAGAATGCAAGGCTTTTTCTGTGCTGCAGCAGTGTTATGCAACAGGACTGTAAGCGGGATGATGTTGAAGAGACGCGGCTAGAGGAGGAAGGGGAGAAACTGCAGCAATCAGGCGATGAATTCAGATTTTGGGCTGAGGATTCAGATCGATGAAATGCAGCATCTAGAAATGATGATCCAAGTTTACAGAGAAGCAGTGGATGTGCAAGAAACGTTTTCGGGTTTTCTTAAAGACCGTGTGAAACGGGAAGTTCGGTAGGGTTGTGCAAATTTACCAAAAATCGGTTAGTAGCGAAGTGATATATTCCAAATCGATTAGAGATTCAAAACTGTTTAAAAAATTTAGAAAATGAGAAAAATATTAATATCAGGAGTGCTGTGGGGACAATTTTTTGGGGACAGACTGGCGGAAACGATGTGGACAACACCCTAAAAAGGCTATTCTAGATCAAGTAAAAATTAAAAATCAATACATGATCGTCTTTGCTTCTAATGAGCTAAAAGAAGCTAAAAGAATGGAATTAATACCTTTTAAATAATAAGAAAAATTGTCCTAAACATGGGATTTTTACCTTCTTCAAAAAATGTTTTTTGCAGTGTAAACAGAATGAGGTGTTTAAAGATTGGACCAAGTGTGGGGTTTTATGGAACTAAAATATGATCACCCTATATTATATTTCTAGTCCCAAGTAGGGATGGGTATCGTTAAGGATTTATCGATACTACTACTCTTAACGGTACTCCTTATCGATCTGGTACTTTATCTGTATCCTTATCGGTACTTTTTTTTTTTAAAGAGTAAAACAAAAGGAGAAAAACACATAATTAACTATAATTGTTTTCTTTTTTAATAATTGGAACTGCAAAGCACAGAAAATAAATGACTACAAAATAAAAGGAAATTAATAACTTAATAAAAACATTATACAAACAAATTATTTTATGTATCAAAAACTAAAAATACTATGGTGTCCATTTTTAAAAGTTTAATGTACTCAAATAAAAATATAAAAAACAACTTCCCCATAAAACAATGCAATTATTAGCCAAAATGAAAGATTTTGAATGCTAAAGTGTACAGTCAAAATAAGCCCTGAGAACATTGAGAACAACAATATAACATCCACTCATTTTCTGTACCGCTGCATCCTAATGCTGCAGCACTCAGGCCGTCAAACACTGTGCGTCTCTCTGTATTTGGTGCATTTTAGCAAGGTGTTTGGTCACATTACTCATGTTCTGGCCTTTGCAAGCAAAGCTTTTATTGCACTTGTAACTACGTGCATCGTCGGCTTCTTGTAAAACGAGGCCAAAGTTTGGATCGCTTCGTTCGCTCTGCCATCAAGTGTGTTTATTTCTCCCGCGAAAGACAACCTTAACTTTACCGTTAAGAGCACCGATAAGGCTGAAGCTCATCGGTCCGGGGTCGGACCGTCAGAATCAGCCCCGGTAAAAGTAAATTCTATTAAAATTGAATCTTGGCGCTCAAATCAAAATAGTGAGGCTTGCAAGATGGCACCCCACTAGAGCCGGGGCACTAAACCAGAACAAGTGTAGCTCTAAAACGTTTGTCATCATGAATTCAAACTGTAGTACGTATGCCAGGCCCACTGGTGGTGCTGTGACACTGCCATAGAAACACAGTAAATGAACACAGAGGAGGTGGTAAACGGGACAACTCTAGCTTCAGATGGGTTTTATTGAAAGGCATTTGGTGGATGTGGTTCTGGGGATCCATTCTTGATGTTGGTGATAATAGAGCCAGTAAATCATATTCAAAAAACACCATTTGGCACCATTTTTGTTCAACTTTATCACAGATTTTTGGCATGTGGGTTAAATATAGGAATGAAGTGGCAACGTCATCCACACGAATACATGCTCGTAATCACGATGACAACTGAACCGGTTTTGTGAGATTTCTATTCAATAAAATCTCCATTTTAATGTTGCTCTCGAGTGTGTGTGCACATGGGGGTCGGGTTGGGGGTAAAAACGTGATCAACCTTTTGAATCTTGGATGAAGGGATGGGGATGTAATATATGTGGGCCCAATTTTTAATCTGTAAAGCACTTTGAGTTGCAATATTTGCATTAAAAGCGCAGAATAAAAAAAGTTTGATTTATTTAGGGCCTCAGATCGTGACAAACCCACGTCATAATGTATATAAACTCAAATCTGAGGTTTCCAACATCTCCATTAGGAATTTAGCATTTCTTCAAAACCTCTTTAGGCCAGTCAGAAATCAGCAAATCAGGTGAAAAGGGTTCATTATTGCAACAAAGCAGAAAAGGTTTTTCCTCCTTTAACACCTTAAAGCTTACATTTCAGAAAGACTCGGAGCGCCTTCTTGAGCCGAAGACTTTCATTTCACTCAGGCCAAAAAAGAAAAAAGAAAAGCCGGCAATTCACTGTGGCGAAAAAGACCCAGCTGTGACGCAACTTCAGAGGAAGAGACTTTGATGAGGAAACTTTCCCTCTTTGCACCGAGCAACAGCGAGCCCGTCGCCACGACCCATTTATCGCTTCCATTACGGTGCGACGCCCTCTGTTACGGGCCAAGGTCCACTTTTATATCAGGGTATGACAGAGCGTATATTTACACACCCAAAGAAATTAAATAAACATTAACCACACACGCTATTTAAAGAATATCTCCAGAACGCTGCCATATGAAGCATTTAGTGAGGTAGAAAAAAAAAAGCAGAAGTGGTAATTACTGCTTCATTTGTTGGTCGAGGTATTTACATGAATAAGTGCAGGGATACTAACGGTTTACTTCAGAGAACAAACCACTCATTTGGTGTAGATTTACTTTGCTTTTCAGATCTTAATCATGTCCGTTGCCACATGAAATATGTTCTATGAGAAGAAATGACCATCGTCTCTGTGACCAGAAAGAATTTAGATTTAAGAATGAAGAATATAAAAATGTGCTTTAAATAAACTATTTTACTGCCATATGGACTGCATCATGTTTTTTCCCCAGACACAGGTGAATGATATGAAAATATTTAAAATGATTATGATTCTAGTAGAAATTCTTGATGTTCTAAGGCTGAATGTATAATTTTTTTAAACCTCACGTTGGCGCAAGCAACAAATTGCATCTTCTAATTGCTTTGCATGTAGTCCTGAAGAATATATGAGTATAGACACGGATTTTGCCAAAGAAGAAGTAAAATAAACATGGCGACCGTAGGAGATTATTAGCTGGTTAATATTCAGATAATAACAGAAAAAGAGACGGCAGAAGTATCGTAGATGTTATGTAAAACATATTTACCGCTATCATTGATTTCTTTCCTACTGGTTTTGCCGCCGTTGACCGAGTTTACCTACAGACGTCAAATAGCACTCAACACTTCCCCCTACTGGTTACTCCCAATAGCGTTTGTAAAAGATAGGCTGTTCGGTTCTCGTCTGACATTTTAAAGCAGATAAACTTTTTAAACTATAGAAGAGGCTCCTGTTTTTTGGAAACACTTCATCAGAATTGTGTGCTTCCCTCCTGCCAGCAGCTGTAATTAGTTAAAAACGTTATTTTCTACACTGTGGTGAAGAGCGTGTAGCAGTGAAATCGGTCCTGGCTGAAACACTTCCCCTCATTAAACGTTCCGGAAGTTGTCCAAGCTATTCACAGGTATAGTGGTATATCAAAAATTCATATGACGAAAATAAACACCGGTTTTTGGTATGAAGCGGTACACCGCCCAGGCCTAGGGACACATCATCGGTAAAATAACCGATACGAGCACATTACAACGGTATCGACCACGATATCTAATACAAGTATTAGCGCATCCTTGGTGATAATCATGAATATTTATTCTGACTCGTTTCAGTTTTTCTCTAAACTGGTGTACATTATCAGTTATCCAGGACAGAGTAGCCTTGACGGTTATAAGTAGGAGGAAAAACATTTGTTGTCTTAATATTTTAACTCAAAAGTTTCTATGAATTAAACGAAGATATTTTCCATATTAGAAGAGTGTTTTTTTTGTTTTTTTTTGTTTTTTAGGGGTGATGGAAAAAATCTGAACGCAGTCTGTCAGTTTCACATTAGTATTTACACCTTTGAGCACTTGATGCAGACACACAGACATTTTGAACTTTTCACACAGGGTACGGGTAAATCGATCAAATAAAAGATTCCCATGCGAGCATCATCTCATTCCTTGACACTGTAGTCGATGCGACTCGCTAATCGGAAGCTGAAATAACGTTAAAGCGTTACAGAGGGTTTGGAGCGCGCTGCTCCAGACTTTCAGACTTCTGATCAGTTCATTTGGAGAAATGTTCCTTCATTTTAAAACTTTAACTCAAGTGGAGAGTCCAGTCTCCAGTGTGGCAGCAGAGCACAGATTCAGCCACAAGAACAATTTCTAAACCCCCACGAAACCAAAACCTTATGACAAAAAAAACAAACTCTGCAGCAATTCCACCATTTGATTAAACACAAATGTGTAATTCTACAATTTAAAAAACTCAAAGATAAAACAAATTTTGAACCCTAATATCTGGCATTTACCACTGCTTCCCTAGCCTGGTTCCCAAGGCAAACTGCCCAGCATGCTTTAGATTCTCGGATTATATTTTAACTTTACTTACTCAGCCATCAGAAATGTCCCTGAACTCGTCTAGTGGAGTGTTTAAAAATAGAAAATTGGCCCTTTGAAGAGTGTTTGGTGATATCTGCTGACAGAATTTCCTTCTGAGTTACAACTAATCAGCACGAGATAACTCCTCACCTCAGCGAGTCTACTGGGCCATTTTTGAGTACACACTCCAAGGCAGGTACCCGGTCGGATCCTGAAACGGTCCAGTAAATTTACCCAGAAGTTCCCATAGTGGAAACTGTCCTACTGTATCAGAAACTAGGCACAATCACTGAGGTTTAAACCAGAAAACCATAAACAATCACCGCCGCATTTTAAGAAAGAGACTCAGTTTTTTTCTGTTTAGCATAAATCCAATTACATACAAAATATTTAATGATTAAGCCCAATCCCTACTGCAATAATTAAATAAACGGAACGCAAATGGGACAACTAGAACGGGTACTCAATGAGATTACAAACAAACACTGCTTTTGGACAAAGTACATCCTCATGTTGAGAAATCAAATCCTCAACTTAATACTGAATAAAATACATGAGCTCTGAACTCAGTTTACTTTAGACTTAACATGATTGCAGGAAAAACTAAGCTTCAATCATAAACTGCATAAATATACATATACATTTATAATTACTAGAGGTGTGATGGTAAACGTATTTGTATTTTTTGGTAAACTTATGAACCAAATGAATTTAGTAGTTTTCTACCAGGTAGGAAACTAGCCTGTTGAAATATCAGAAAGACTCCAAAGTGATTTAACCTCAACTATTGGGAAAGTATTTATCTTAAAAATTTCTGAACAATAATACTGTTTTCAAGTAAGTATATTGTGTTCTACTCTGGCTATGTCTGCTTGTACTATTTATTTTCTACTGGAAGGATTTCAGGATAAAAGGTTATTTTTTTAATGCTGATCAAAGGCAAAAAAATATATGTACTCTTTTAATCAAAGGGCGCTGAAAAACCTACAAAACTGTGATTTTTAAGCGCAGTTACTCCACTAATAATTACTCCTCTTTATTTTTCTTGTTTCTTAGCGATCAACCCGTTCAATGGAAACCAGCCGCAGACTACAATCTTGCTGATCTTTCCAGTTGAGATGCGCGTGTCAATAACACAGGCAAGAGCGTGAAAAATCAAATGGCATCATTCAACCTGAAATCATTCCAACAACCTCAACCTGTTTCGGTTTGACTAATTTATCACAGGAAGCAGCGTCACATCAGATCAAACTCACCTAGCTATTCAATCTGAGATAACTCTGTAGAGTTCAGTTATAAAATAGATCCTAAGGAGTAAAAACTGCTCTGCTGCATCAGCCTGCAACGCTCTGCTGCTTAATAATCAATAATAATAATAAACAGACTCATCAATACAAACTACACAAGTTAACAGGAGGAGATGTAGGATTGACCTCATGCCTCAAAAGCAAGAGAATAAAATAAATATAATCAGTGATAAATCAATATTTGTCTTCTTTCTGAATGAACAGCTTGCTCATTAACCTAAAGTGGTTTTTATTTACCTAACAATTAAGACTGCTCAAGTAAAAGGTTATTCGAAACACAAAGTGTGTGACTGTGCCCAGCTTCGCTTTAAATAAGAATCAAGGATTTATGAACGCTTGTAACATCAGTACGTTTGGCTTAAATGAGGAAAATCTTCACACAAAATGTTAAAAAAATAAAAAAAAGGGCCACGAGATGAGATCGAAGCCGACGGACCAAACCGTGAACATTTTTACTTCGCGTCACCAAACGCTCTCCGTTTGTGTTTTTATCCGCCTAAACTGTTGAGGATTCATACGGATGAACACGACGACTCCGCCATCAGAGCCCTGATGAGGAAGACGACGAACCGAGGTTTGGCGGCAGCTGAGAGCGTCCAAATCACAGGACAGGATTTCATCGTCTCGAGGCTCTCGTTCCCTCCCTCGTAGGCTGCAGAGTGCTGGTACTGATGTCAGAGGCAGAGGGGTTGCCATGGAGACGGGCGCCACGGTGGCATTTTGAGAGGACAGATCAGATGGCAGAACAAACCACAACAGCCGCCGTGGCCCATTATTTCATATATAACGATGCAAAGGGGACGATGCGACGCGCTGCGAATCAGTGCAGGGCGCTCGTTTGGACAATTCGACTGGATCAAAAGCAGAATTTATTAAACCAAGCGCATGAAACACCACAACCAATATTATCCTCTATTTTTATAGAGTAATCTGGGCCAAATGTGGAAAGCTACTGAAACATGTTGCGAAGCGGAGGCTAAAGTGGTTGTATAGGGACTCAAAATAAATCGTTTCAATCTTCCACAGATTAATCTGAGATATGAAACATAAAATCCATCTGATTAGAGAAGGTAGGAGTGGTGCAGATGGGAATATAGACTTTAAATGAATGAAGCAGGTGACATGTCCTCAGGCAGCTTTTAAAGGAAATTCAAAATCACATGCAAATTTAAATAAATGAAAAAATCTCAGCTCAAATTTTAAATATTTAGCTGAAACAAAAGTTTGACGGCTCGAACATCAAAGAATCAGAAACTATCATAGGATTTCCTTTCTCCGCGGTTCTCCGTCCAAACAGGTGATTCTTCAAGTCTGTCGGTTTATAACACTACATATTAAAACTGAATTTAACTATAGAACAACTATTACAGCATTCTGAGCACTTCCAACCTTATTTCATACGCAACACATCCAGTTTTAATACCAGATCTAGTTGAATAACAGAACGATGGAGGAGAAAATGGCCACCAACAAGTGGTCTTACTTTAAGTTTTTTTACTACAAAAATTACTGTCATCATTAATGGTTCAATTCCAATTCTTTAAAAAAAGTATATGCTTTGTTTTTCAGGTTCCACACAATATTATAACAAATTGTTTTTATAAATATTTTTAACGGACCGATACACATACTTGGATTGGAGTACTTTCCGATAGCAATACTGATACTTCTACCACACACAAAAAAGAGCAATATGTTGGAAGACTGTTTTTATTTTATTTTCTGCTTGTTCCAACGAATGATGGCGGATTAAAAAAAAAATATTGATAAAAATAACCACAAAACTAAAGTATCAAGTGAAAAAAAACATTTTCTGTGAATTTATTGTTTCAACATCTTAAGTATTGCTCCATATACCAATACAGTACAGTGTATAAGTACGGTATCGGCCCAGATACCAGTATCGGTGCATCTATATATCTATATCTATAAGTGCTTTTACTGAAGATTGGAGAGAACAACAATATAATCTGGATTTAAACTCAGAAAAATAAATCAAAAAGCTTTTCTGAAACCATTTTACTCTGATACAAATTTCGATGCCTGGGGTTTAGGTATCTGCTGATAAAGAGTGCTCATCCATCAGTTGCATATTATGCAATAAGAGTTGCATTCTCGCTATGTGAAACACCCATTACGCAAGATATATATATTTTTTACCTGAGTCAGTGTGGTAGGGTTGGGCAGGCATCGTGTTTCAACAGGAGTACTCGCCGATACCTTATTTGTTAGCGGTATCAGCGAGTATTTCGGATACTGGTATCGGCCTAACACCAACAAAAAATAAGCAGGTAAGATGTGCAAAAAAAAAATCCCTTTTATTTGTCAAAAAATAGATTTACAAAGCATCTTTTTATACCTCAATTTAAATAAAACAAAAATGGGGCTAAAAATGGAGGGCTAAAGCCAGGGTCCGGAATTGAAATTTTGAGTCACCCGCCAAGATGGCTGGTAGATGAAAAATATTTACCGGCTAAAAATCTAAATGATTTTTACAACAGATATACTTAAACAAATTAAGCCATTATATGATATCATCTTGGAGCCAAACATAAAGGAGTGACAACTTCAAAAATAGTTAAGAAAAACGTTCTGACTTTTTTTTAGAAAGATATTTTTGAAAAAGAAAAAAAATACATTTTTGAATTTTACAGAATTTATTTATTTGACATAACAGTCCATAGCAATAATGTAGCTAAGTTAACAAATTAAACCGTCCCTCCACTTTTTTGTGAAAAAGCTGAGAAAAAAGTTGCAATGCTTTTGTTTATGTGACAATGTAATAGAAAATCACAATTACAATTACTTTAAATGTAATTTTAAAATGATGAAAACTGTAAAATGTGACCAGCTCAAATTGAGTCTCCACCCTGGGCCCTTTTAGCCCGTTAATTAACCTCCTGGATACGCCCCTGCTCAGCAGCACTGATAGGAATAGTCGCTCATTCATTTGTCTCTAAATCAGAACGGAGTGAGAACGGATTTTTTCTTACTTTGGTCACAGAGCATTATTAAAAGTCTGTTGATTTACGACGCTCAAGCTTTCGGCCAGAAGCACGAACAGCTGCGCTCTCGGATCCACTGCTGAAGTTACAATCACAAAGCCGAAATGAAACAGTTTTTAATCCTAAATAACTAAAAAGTCTTCTTTCAGTCAGACTGATCTGAAACCTTACGTCTTGCTGCTGCGGCGCGTCACTAATTACAGCCGTTCGTTTTCCCTCATCGGACTCACGAATCACGTAGGTGACCCATTTTGGATTCAAACTGTGAATTTCACCAGCAGGTTAAGTATTTTCATGTCCGGAATGAGGAAATTTGCGTATGTTGGCGTTCAAATTTCACGTACTCTTGTGTACATCACATGCAGACAGCAGAGGAGCGTCACAGAAATCCTTAGAAACTAGGATAAATATACATAACTAATTTGGTGCAAACATTTACTCCCCATGTGGCAGATGGCGCTCCAAATTTTACTTGCCGAACAGAAAATTTTGCTCGCATTTGGCAAGTGTTAATTTTGGACCCTGGGTACAGCTGATCACTGGGGAGGACAATAAATAGCGCTCCTGGATTGGCCCGCTTCGTAAACAGCAAGAAATTGTCAAGTAGCAATTTGCCGAGGTATTTCAGTTTCCAAAAATGCTTATTCTTTAAAATAATTTTACAAATGTAGAAATCCGCACACAGTAACTTATTTCCACCCAGTTAGAGATACTTTTCAGGTCGTGTAGTTTCACATTTCTAATACAGTTATTACTTTAACAGATGAAGAAAAAAAAAAACAAATGTTAATCTCACTTAACAAAAACAATGCAATTTTGATGACAAAATTCTTATTGGTCAGCACTGTAGTGATGGGTATCGTCAAGGATTTATCGATACTAGTAATCTTAATGATACTCCTTATCGAGCCGGTACTTTATCGGTATCCTTATCTGTACTTTTTTTTTGAAAGACTAAAACATAAAGGGGAAAAACACAAATAATGAACTATAATTGTTTTATTTTTTAACAATTGGAACAGCAAAGCACATAAAATAAATAACTACAAAAACTACAAAATAAAAAGAAATAAAAACATGTAAACAACCTTTATATATCAAAAACTAAATATATGTTGTCAATTTAAAAAAAGTTGAAGGTATTCAAATAAAAAATATCAAACATAACTTCCCCATAAAACAATGCAATTAATAGTCAAAATGAAAGATTTTGAATGCCAAAGTGTATAATGCAAAATAAGCCCTGAGAACATTGAGAACAATATAACATCCACCCATTTTCTGTACCGCTGCATCCTTATGCTGCAGCACTCAGGCAGTCAAACACTGTACGTCTCTCTGTTTGTATTTGGTGCATTTTAGCAAGGTGTTTGGTTAAACTACTCATGTTCTGGTCTTTGCAATTAAAGCTTTTATTGCACTTGTGACCGCATGCATTGCCGGCTTCTGTTTTTGTAAAACGAAGCCAAAGTTTGTATAGTTTCGTTCGCTCTGCCGTCGTGTCAGTTTAACTACGAGCGCAGCAGTCGCTCCTCCCACCATCAGTTCCCGCGGTGTGTTTGTTAAGGAGGAGCGTTCTGCCAATACAGTGTTTGGCTTGTTTTTATATCTCCCGGAAAAGAGGAATACGACCTTAATTTTACTGTTAAGAGGACCGATAAAGGCTGAAGCTTATTGGTCCGGGTGGACAGTCAGAATCAGCCCGGGGCTAATTTAAGACTGGGTTTCGGTACCCATCCCTGCGGGTCAGGTTTCTGTTTTTTTTCCTCAAGAGCTGAAACGGGTCCCTCTAAGCCAGAGGCGTCTTGTAATTGTCATCGGTTTCTTGTTAAAAAGGTGCTGCAATAATTAAACTTCTGCAAAAACGTAGTCCAGAATGTGGTGCTTTGCTTACTGTGAGAAACAAATGAAATGAAAAAAAAAAAAAAAGATTTAAAAAAAATTATCCATCATCCGGGGCAGGCTAGGTTTTGCAATTTGTGTAAAGGAAGTAGCGGTTTAAGTTCAGTGACTAGTCAAAAGCTGCCGCGAACAGTATATAACAGCTTCCATGACTTCTTCCTGGTCCTGCATGAATAAATTAAACAAGCAGACTAAAAAAAAAAAAATGGGAAAAAAAGAAAACCCTGCTTTAGATGTTTGGCTTTCCATAAGCGCAGGCCACTTCAGCAGCACTCCCCAATGATCTAACTGTTCCCGTAGGCGGGTTGAAAAGGCAGAGCATGCTACGCAAACCCTGCTGAATATCACCACAGACGGTAAATGTGGCGTCTTGCGACTGTGTGCGCGAGCTGAGGCTTTTGTTAAGAGGCTCAGAGCACCGCCAAGCTGAGGCGTCAGCCACTGAAAAGCCTCGACATGAGCATCCTCATCCGTCACCAAGAGGCTATTGAGAAACTAAAATAGGCCTGCTGCGAGATCCTTACAGTAAAACCAGATCTATACGGCATGGCTGTACAATCAGGTGGGGACAAAAGTCTTCCCGGCAGTGTTAAGATTCTAGGAATGAAAATTAAAGCGAGATTTCTATCAGCTTCCCCTGCTGTCCGGGGCGTCCTCCCTGAGCTGCAGTGCAGGACAGTTGCTGCCTACAGAACGCCAGGTCGGGTGTAGCTTTAAAGACAAACCGCTAAAGGGGGTGTGTGGCAGAGTGCATCATGTTCACAGCTGGTAGATTAGTTTCTGGTTCTGAGGGGAGCCAAAGATCTCGTTGGTCACACTGATGGGAAAAAAACTATGAAAAGACTGAGAAAAGGTCAGAGTTCATCTATTAAATTGACAGGTTAAAAACTAAAGACTGGTGTTTAGGTTCCTTTGGGAGAGAGCTCCTTTTTAGTTTCATTACTTTCAATTGAAAATACTTATTTTCTCAATATAATTTCAGGTCGTGTCATTTTTTTCCTTTAGGACTTAAAAGTTGAGCTATTATTGTTATAGGTTTATGTTCTAGTTAGACGAGTAATTATTTCTATTTAGATTTTACTGTCATAATTGTTGCCATACATTTGTTTCATTGTGGTTCCACAAATAAAAAAAAGGACTTTTGTTAGGATACTTCAATTGTTGAAAACTGAATGGATTTAAAAGTAGAATGTACCCACAGAAGAAATTACAGTGACAGCATGTAGTTTCTTGGTGACTTGGGGGCAGTACACGCCTAAATCATTGCAAGCAAGCGGTATTTTTGTGTTCGAGTGACGAAGGATCGCTACACAGGCAAAAAAAACCCCCAAAAAAACGCAATTGCGCAAATTTCTACTGCGACAAGGCAGATGGCTCAACCTCCAGAGAAAGCAGCAAAATGTAGGCAAGTGATATTACTCAGTTAATGTTAGACAGAATGATCTCAGTGGATAAAAATAACATTCCAGTGTAGTTTCATTGTGACTGAAGCTTGTTTGAAGAGTCTGTTCATACAGCTCTTCATTTAAACTTCAAATGATGATGAGTAAATCAGTTAGGACATTTTGTGCACATTGGCTCAGGTAGAAGGAAAAACGGCGTCCAATATGCAAGTCCCTCCATACACTACTTCCAGAGATTAATGGTAAAAATTGCAGTGTCTCTTAAAAAAAAGATTAAAAAAGAGGGCGGGATGGGGACATGCGCAACAAATATAATCATTTTAATATTGAATCTGAACCGTACACACAAAAAAGTCACAGTTCAATCTGTGTTTAGGATTAAAATCACAGTTTAAAAAAACGTGCATACTACGTTTTCTTTTGTCTTCCTTTGATCAGCATTCAACAGAGAGCCATTTTCCCCTGATAACATTCCGTTCAATTACTGAAATTAGGTTTTATAACTTAAAAGTTTAAAGTATAGAACTGACTGGAGGGATTAAATAAATATTACAAACAGATATAGCCAGGGTAGAAAACATCATAACCACATGAAAATAGTGTTAATGTTTAGAAATGTTACTTATATAATATAATAATACTTCGCCCATATTTCAGAATAACACCTGCTTTCCCAGCTGTAATTGAACGCAGCAGAGGCAGCTGTTGGGGAAGATCCCATTTCATGAACGGGGATCCTGATTGGATGCTGCTAGTAGCCATGGTGACGTCAGCTGGTTTTTTCTCCAGTATCAGTGATGTTTCCATTCAGCTTGACATTGTTTCAGGTGAGTCATTCAGCGTGTTATTGACCTTACTGCTGATAAAATATGTGTTTACTGACAAAGTTCTGGTTCGGTCCATCTTTCTTTTCCTACTGTAGCTGTATGAGAAACAATTAATGTTCCCAAATAGAGTTTAGTGATTGCTGGGAGTCCTGTTTTTACTTAGGTGTCACTTTTTGGAGTTGGCCTGAGAAATATTGCACTGCACTCTCCTTAGTTCACTGCAAGTTCCTTAGATAAACATACTGCATGCATTAAGGTAGATAACAGCTGGATTCGTTTGGTACACTTACGTTCTGAACCAACGGGGCCGTTTCCAGAAATCCAAATACAAGTACAGTTATACACAGAAAAACGCATCCATAAATTTCATAAAATGTTTAAATGAAACTTGAAAAGCGCATCAGATCACTAACATTTTGTTGATAAGTTAATAGATCAACAAGAAGAAAAATTATATATAACATTGCCAAAACATTCCTGCAATTTCTGCCCATTATATTTTTAAGACGCACACCCAAATTAAAATTAAATCTGTTCTTAAACCGTTTGGAGTAGAGATATGGCTTGGGTCTCTTTGGAATGAAAACGCTCTGAAATATTTCACAAAACAGTGAAAACATGTCTAAGTACGATTTTTGCCCACATATATAATTTTAAATTCAGTGGAAAAGATAACATTTTTTGTTCGCTTATTAAAATTTATAAAATATATGCTAAAAAACAGTTTGAAAGTATGATTTATTACCTCTATCCACAAAAAAATGTGCCCAAAAAAGGTCAAAATTTATTAAAAAAACTCCCAGAATCACCACTGTCTTGTCTCAAAGCTCCACGGCTTCCACCATGTTGTATAATAATAAAAAAGTGAGTTTTGACCCAGCACTCAAGGGTTATTTACTGTGCGTAATCCTTTCCTTTCTTTGTTTGGATAAGCTTCTTTAGCTGGCTGTTTCCTATGGCAAAGATAAAGTCTGACCACTCGAAGGACCCATTGCCATTTTCAGCATTTCATTGGCTATTCGCTGCGTCGATCATCATTGCTCTCAGCTGCGAGAACAATTGAAGCACGTACGAGAGAATAGGGATGGTACCTTTCAGCTATCAGCCAACAGGTAACGATTTTTGCCACAGAATACCAGGGTAACCTGTCAGCTATTGGATCAAGTTATGAGTCAAACTAAACACTTTGGGCATGTGCAGTGTGATTTGCAGTGGGAAATCCACATGATTTAAGAATCTGTGATAAAAAAACAGTGAGAAACGTACTCCTGGGGAGTGAAATTTATCGTATTTTCAGAGATGAAAAAGTTAAAATGTTGGAAGGAACGTTAACGGGTTAATATGCATTAATAAACTTGGTTGAAACTATATTAGCACAACCCCAGAAACTTCCGTCTGCGGTATTCATTTACATTCTTGAGGGGAAAATCCAATCCGCACTAAGGAAAATGAATAGTGCACCTGGATTGGCTAGCCAATCGCGTATAGAGTAGCGTGGCGCCGATGTACATCAGCTGTTCTTTCTTTTTGCAATATTTTAAATATGATTCTAGAAAGAAAATTCCGCAAAAAATGAGAATTTTCCAAGAATAATCCAAAGTCACATTCCACCAATAATAGACCTGGGAATACAGGAGCGCTAATAGCGTGGATACAGAACCGCCTGAACTCCTGAACAGGTGTTTGGTAAGAATTGAAATCTCATCCACTCACGCTCTCTGTACCTGTTATTTATTTGGTAATGCTCGTATAAAAAAGGTTTTAGAAGGAAAATTAACTTAAAACTAGGGGTGGGCGGTATGGCAACATTTTAACGTCATGGTATTTTAAAAAAACATATCGGTATTAAGGTATTTTTTGCCATACAAGACCGTTCATATCCACATAATCTTTTAAGAATGAAGAATATAAAAATGTGCTTTAAATAGCCCATTTTACTGCCATATGGACTGCATCATACTGTTTTTTCCAGACACAGGTGAATGATATGAAAATAATTAAAATGATTATGATAGGACGAGGCTCCTCTTTTTTGGAATTACTTCATCAGAATTGCTGCACTTAGTTAAAAAGGTTATTTTCTACACTGTGGTGAAGAGCGTGTAGCAGTGAAATCGGTCCTGGCTGAAACACTTCCCCTCATTAAACGTTCCGGAAGTTGTCCGAGCTATTCACCGGTATAGGGGTATATTAAAAATTGATATCATAACGAAAATAAACACCTGTTTTCGGTATGAACCGGTATACCGCCCAGGCCTACTTAAAACACTACAATTGAAAATAGCAAACGTCGGGCAGAAGCAACCTTCTCAATAAAAACCTTGTGCAGACAGAAAAAATTAGTAATATTTTCAGCAGCTGGATTGACTGCTCATTATCCGTTTGTTATGAAGCAGAAATTCGTTTGCAACGTTCATCCCAACCCCGCCATCCCCCACCTTTAAGCATGACATAAACACCCTTTGCTCAATATTGCATTTTATTGTCTCTTTATCTTCTTTTGTGACATCGAAAGAAGAAGGGGGAAAAAAAGCATTTGAACTGCACACAAGGAGCGTTGTCATGACAACCGCAGACAGCACTTCGGCGTATGGCGTTGGGGAGGAAAAAAAGAAGCTATTCTCTGGCAGCAAAAAAAGGCCGGGAGCGTTGATGAGGTACGCCGCTTCCTGATGCCTTGGGATCAAATAAAGCTCAGAGTTTTTGTTTTTTTGTTTTTTCTCTCATAAAGCTAAATTTTCTTTCCATTTAATCTAAAAATTTGTATTTGTAATACTCTTTTTTTTTTTTCTGCCATCATCATGACAAAATAGTCAGTTGGATTTAATATTGAAAAGGGATGGATTTGGCATAACTTGGTTTGGCAGCTTTAGTGTTTGAAAAACCACCTGTGTCCCCCTGTTCCCAAAGGAAAACGATCTTTTACAGACAGAGCATTAAAAAGACGATTTGTTCCATCCTTCATCAGCAAAAACACACATTGATGCTAATCTAAATGTATATACAGTTGGCTTTTTCTACAGCTAAAACCTAGAATGGTCATTACCATTTGCTCTCAGAGACTGTGCATTTTTCTTATTTTCTCCCTCACTTAACAGAAATGTGTCACATTTATAGCTGTTTGTAAACTCAGCTCTTTGCCTGATAGACATTTGTTAACATAGCTTATCAATAGTTTAGTCACGTTCGATAGAAAGAGCAATAAAAAAATTAGACCATTCATAACCAATTAGCGAACGAAAACTGTGACTAATAATCGTTTTCCTCGCCGAAATAAAGTAACAATAAACGGACTAGCACAGCGTGCCGTGTTCAGATCAGTTTCAGTGTCTGACAGGAGCCAAAGATCCAGTCTTAGTTTTTATACTGATAGAAATGTTTGACTTGAAATGTGGGCTATTCCCTACATGTTCTAATAAAGTAGACTATTTCTTGCACAGATTTTTTCTGGAATAATTTCTGTAATGGTCAACTTTTATTACTATCTGAAGTTTATTTAATTATTCTTGCTAAATAGAGAGCAGAACACCTTGAATTGCCTTGTGCTGAAAGTGTGCTAAACAAATGAAAACTTTATCACCTAAATATGTTAAAAATAAAGTGTTCTTTAACAAGATCGGAAATCAAAATACATTGACCCTATACTATATGACACATACTTTTCCTGTAGCTTTTTAATGGAAATATAAGCTCTTGATATGATGAAATATTTCCGACGTGTTGATTTTATTTGTGGTTTAGCATAATTAAGAGGACAAATTTGTTTGGATGGTTTAATTATTGGAAACTGAATAGATTTAATAGTAGAAACTGGCCAAGGAAGGGATGGAAAAAACAACAAAATGATGCAACAAAAATAATGGTTTAATAAAAGGAATTGCGAGCTACCGCCACTGTGATGGAGGAAACGAGGATTCGCCAGCCAGTTCCCCTTCGTTGGGCACAAAATAACTTTTACGTATTAAACCAGCGAGCGACAGTTTCCACTGCAAGACTTTAAAGTGGTCGTATGATTTCCAAACATGAAAGATCACCCACACTGGAATAAATAAAATTTTAAAAATCGTGGGTCTAAAAGTACAAATATTTAGCCTAATATCAGCCTAACATCAAGATGTGCCTGCAAACTTTGTGGCAGGTATGAAAGTAGGATAAACAATGATGTTCTTAGATAATGTACATTTAAAATAGGTTATTTTCTATTCAACAAGAAGACCTTGCTGAACTGGAAAAGTGTTTAGTTCAATTATGTGCAGCTTAATTTCAATGCAATATCAGAATTTATAAAAAAGTATCAGAAAACCAGAAATATTTTTTGTTCTTTTTATATTTTCCACTTCAGTTCAAACTATGACTTTTTTTCCCCATAAAAAATGTTTAATGTGAATTTTTTTTGGAGAGGTTAGCATATTTTTTAATGCATTTTGCAAAATCAATGTTCTTTAAAATTAATTATTTGATTTGTTGAAGTTATGCTGGTATTTGAGAATGTTAAAGTGATTCTGACATATATAAAACAAAAGTGTATATTGTTGTATAATCCGAAGCATGTGCGGTTACGATATTTATTGTGATATATTCTTGAGTCCATATCGCCCAGTCCAACCACAAATACGACATCCGTTAGGATTTACTATCCTAACAGATGTCCCGATTTACTGTACTTAAAATTCTCAGAAGGGTAAATTAGGCCCGACATCGGCATAAAAACCATTTCTGTGTGAACCAGGGCTTACGGTTCAAAGCGTTGAATCCGACAACTGTTGGTTTTGGCTCCAAGAGATACTGGGACAGCGTCGTACTATGAAGAGAAGGGGGAAAATGTTCCAAGAGCAGAAGTAACCTTTGTTTCAATTCATGGTAGGGTTGTCAAAATAATCCATACCAAGATATTAATTGATACTAAAGCTTGTATCTAAATTAGATATTCTTTTCCCGTGGTTTTGATATTTTGGAGCCCTACGCAGCCTCCTTCAGAGTACACAGACATGCACGTTCCCTGACAGCCAGTTTTAAGTCGTGTTATCCTTCACCACGTTTGTGTGCGCACTGTTAAAAACGCTGCCGATACTTAAAAAGGTTTACAGCACGGGTGTCAAACTCCTCTCCATTTTGGGCCACATCAAGATCACGAATGTCCAAAAAATGGCGGAAAGTGTTGATAAAACCATCTCAAAATAAGTCAAGATATAAATGAATATCTGTCTCTGCATTTGACAGGTTTTTCTTAAAATTAAATAATACTGAACATCTTTTCACAATGATTCGATTGATGACTATTCATATTGACTCTGATTTGAATGATAAAATAGTTAAGTGCACGCAAATATTACTTAAAGTTGCTATTCATATGGTCATCTAGAGTTTAGAGGGCCACATAAAGTGTTATGGCGGGCCAGACTTGGCCCCCGGGTCTTGAGTTTGACACCTGTGGTTTAAAGGAAATCATGTATATACTGGTTAATGGCTTCGGCGCAAAGTACCCCGTTAGGCACGCCTAAAATCGTTCGGCTTACATTCCAAAGAGTGCAAAAAATGCTGTAAGAGTTTCTTTAAATTAAGGCTAAAATCCCATCTGTTTAGAGAGGTTTTTGATTGATAACTGGGAAATAATTTGCAGCTTTTAATTACCTCTCCTTATTTTGCTACTATAATCTAAAGTTTTTTGTTTGTTTCATCATGTCTTGTAAAGCGCTTTAAACTGCCTTGTTTCTAAAATGTGCTATACAAATAAACCTGACTTGACTGTTTTTTTTTTTTTTAATTGTTTAAAGCATATAAAAAGACAAAAAATGCATTTTAAACAAAAACTCGCGAATCTGACCTAACTTTCAGTCTGATTAACTTTCTTGGGGCCCAGAAAAGCAAAGAGGATCTTAAAAACCAACCAAGTTATAACCATTTCTGTCTGATATTCTACGCTCTGAGAGAAACCCAGCAGAATAAATGGAGAAGGTGAGCACAAAAGTTTATGTCCCAATTCTCCTGGTAACCATGGTACCCATTTCAATTCTACTTATCAGTCATCAACAGAGATTGGGGGGGGGGGGGGGGGGGGGGGGTTGAAATAGTTCAGTGAATAGTTTAGAGATTTTTCCAAGAAAAGCACTCAGGGGGTTCAGTGAAGGGGGAGGGAAAACAATGTTGGTCCAAACCAAAAAAAAAAGTCGCTTTTCATCCTAAGGGAAGATCTTAGCGGTGCCTTTACGTGTTCTATACAGCTCTGATGCAAAACTGCTGACACCGACGCAGCGATGATTTACAAACTGATCGCAGCCTGCAAGCAAAGCAGAAGCAATGTTTGATTTTCAGGTGACTTGTTCATCGGAACCTGCTGCAGATCAGTTCAGGATTTGTTTAAAAACCTTTTTTTTTCTCTCGTAATGATTGTTTTTGAGCAGCAAATTTTTTTTTTTTACATCAAAGTTTATTGAACCTTTATACTGCAAAATGAACAATAAAAGCTTAAGCCATTTTTAACAGCGTCATGAATCTTTTCCCAAACGTGTAACAAGAGTATGGACGCACCGATGCGGGTATCCGGGCCGATACCTTATGTATTGTACGACCAGATACTTAAAATGTGAAAACTGCAAAATCTCACAGAATTTTTTTCTTTTTCACTTGAAATTTAAATTTAGCTGTTATTTTTTCAGGTGACTGATTGATCGGAGCGATTACTTGTTCATCGGGATCTGCTGTAGATCACTTGAGGATTTGTTTAAAAACCTTTTTTTTTGTTTATACATTTCGTAAAGATTTTTTTTTTTGAGCAGCAAAAAAAAAATTTTAAACCACCATATAGAATGACATTTATGGAACATTTTTACTGCAAAATTAACACTAAAAGCTTAAGCAAATTTTAAATTTGTCATGAATCTTTTTCCCAAACATGCAACATGCTGCGTCGTGTCCTTGCATGCAGTGGCGGCTTAGATTGGCGCTTTGTCGTAATGTAGTTCGAAGTCTAAATTAACTGCTGTAATTCCTTCGCGTTAATTATTTGTTTTTTTAACAATCAATATGTTTATCAATGTCAACAGGAATAATTAGGATCGTTATTTAAAATCACTTTTGCACACAAAATGCTAGTTGTTCCCATTTACTTCCATTGTTTATGCTGAGCTAAAGCAAACATAACCGCTGACAGATCTCTTATATCCAGTTAACTCTGAAGAATATGGCAACAGACTAAATTTCACTCGGGTGTGAGGAAAAATGTTGTCGTTCATACAAAAAAAAAAATTGTCATATTCAGTAATGTTGAGATTAATTGGGATTAAGATGAAAATTTTTCCTTGTTTGACAGCCATACTCAAAAACGCTTCAACACGTTTCTTTTCAGTTTTCCGTCGAGGGTAAACACGTACACTGAACGCAATTTCTACCAAACACCCACTACTACTAGACACCTTCATGCCATGAGAAGCACATTTGTCTCCGGGCTACACAACTTCACTCCATGTTCTTTAGCCAGTGCTGGATAATCTGGTTCCACATGGTCTGTGGAAGGCGCCTTGCAAGGCAGCATGCAAAAACTGCATTTTCAGATCAACACAACATGTCTGCTTAATTTCTGCACATCATCGTTTACTTGAGCCTTTTTAATTTTCCACTGCATCTTCTGTTGTCAGAGTTTCCACCTCTCCAAAGCAGACCCAAAAAAAAGGGGGCTCGACGGAAATGCGACTGGTAAAACATGACAGAAGAAAGTTCCCACGCGACCCGACAAGAATTTCCGAACCTAACCGGAGGACGGCTGCGAAATACCTGCTGCACCACTTTTGCAACCGCTGCACATCAAAGTGAAATGTCCAAGTGCTTCAAAAAAACCGCAGCTTTCTAAAAGAGTGCAGCAAGACGGCTGCAATGAGGCCGAGCACGCCGATACGAGCCGAGGACGCCAGAGCACGCCCAAGAATCGCTTTTCCTCATATAAATCATTACAAAATTGCTTCTAGGGCAAGCCGTCCGCACTTGCAGAGCTCTTCTACCCACCACAGCCCTACAAAGCAGGCACCAGGGTTCCTCCTTTCAGGAACAGGAAGGGGCTAGAAGCAATCTTAGCTTCCGTCTTCACCTTCGACTCACGCAACATTTTTTTGACCACATTATGGCATCAGCAGAAAACACGACACTGCTTTCAAACTTCTCTCTTGGCTTGATAGATGGGTTGTTTGTTTTTTTTCCTTTTAGGACTGCTTATGCACGTCCCTGTTATCTCGGGAGATGATCAAAAAAAGAAAAAAAGCTGATTTATACATGCTTGGGTTTCAAGGAATTCTCCACACGTGCCCAGACGAGATCCACAACTGGATTAAAACATTCCACAGAGTCGCAAAAGTAGAAATAACACACCTAATCTGAAAAAATAAAATAAAAATACATTTCAAACAATATTTGAATAACTCCACTCAAACATATTTATATTTAACGAAATCTCTCTTCTGGAGTGCAGTGGCGACAGACAGAAACTTGGTTAAATTGAACTTCGTCTTCAGAAAATGAAAGCGGGAGAGTTTGGCCCAGATAGGAGAGGAAAGTCAGACCTGAACGCAGAGAGAAATCCCCCCAGCGGCTCAGAACGCTACCACCCATGCGTCTGACTGTTTACCTGTGAAAGGAGGAAGCTCAGGTTAACGCCGTGCTAGTGCAGCATTTACCACTGCACAAAAAAACCCCACAAGCAATTACGTCCACTTTGACCCATTAAGCCCGCTAGCCCCCATTTTTGGGGGGCACGCCTCCTAAAGTAACTTTAAATTAGTTGTTAATAGAGACACCAAGAGTTGGTCTAAAGTCAATAAGAGTGAGTAGTTACTATTTATGAGGTTTATTTGCTTCTTTAAAATGAAATCAAGCTGCTAATGTGTATTTTTTTTTCAGGCGGAATTCATATTTCCCGTCTTTCAACCTAAATTACTCGTGCCCACTAAGATTTTCTTGAGAATTTTCACATTCACAGTATCCCCCTCCTATTATATGAGAGCAATTTGAACATTTTAGACCTTTTACATGCTGTAAAAAGCCCTTTAAGAGTTTTGGTATGCCAAATTCGGCAACAAAAAAAAAACAACAGCCTAGGGGTTTAAGAGGTTGAGCTCCAGGTCAGTTTTTCCACTTCACAGGCTTGCAGCATCGTCAAGAAAAAGCGATAAATTCATCACAATTCTACTCAGTATAAATCTCTAAACATAAGCCAATATGAGCCGGTTAGTTAGTCAGGTTATCTGTGAGTTTTATTCAAATAAGAGCTGTCGGTTTCACAACCGGACGCATTTCCCAAACAGCAAAATTTGTCTCAACGGTTTCGGAGAACTTTAGTAGAACACTAACCAAATAATGTTGGAGGTGCGGCAACTATTTGCCGGGTTATAGGAAAGAAAGAACAAGAAAAAAGCTTTTAACACAGGATTGGAGATTTGGGAGCCTGAAGACGGAGATTATTTAGGCTTGAAAACCAACAAAATAAGAAACTAGCAAACAGATCTACTCGTTCTTTCGTGATCTAGTATCAAACAGAAAGTTAATTTTAATGTTTAGAGGCCTTTCCTTTGCTGGTTCCCTTTGGTTACCTGCTTTAAACTCCCCGAGTACACAGCCGGACTTTGACCTAGAGAGCTTACTTTCTGAGAAAGATAGCCAGATTTAGACTACCTGTAAACCAGATATGTTAAAGGAACCCAGAGTTTACACCAATTAAAACAACAGCTGGAAATTCTTGACCTTTCAGGTCTATATTTTAAACATCCGACATTGCAGTTGTTGTTGTAGAGCTAAATAAAGAAGAAAAAAAACAAAAAAATACCATCTTTGTTCTTCCTCACTGAACTGACAAAACTGCACAAATCTTTGAAATGACATCTGCTCTGAATCGACGCTGTATAAATAAACCGAACTGAGTTTAGTTTTGGGGGGAATATTTTAGGTTTTGGCTCCATGGTGAAGCAGTTTCTGCCTTGCAGAAAGAAATTCCTGGGATTGAATCCCGGTCTATATAAACCGGAAACAAAATTGATTCTGAATCTGTTCTTATAAAAACCCTAAGGATCGAATCATAATTTCAAAAAAAAAAAAAAAAAAAAAATTGGGTTAAATTGTTTGGCATTATTTGCTCCTTTCTTACAGTTAAAATAGGAATAAAAAATCCTGACAGCTTCTTTAAACCTTAGTTCTAAAAGCGTTAATACAGTTTCCCCCAGTGAACCGTTTCTCACCCAGTGTTATGTCATTGAATTACAGGAATATAATTAAAATAACAGCTTGAAAAAAAAAAAAAATTTAATAGCACCACTGATCCATATCTAAGTCGAATTGGATCAGATTGAATCGGATTGTGATAATTGATTCTAACTCTTGAGAATCTGAATCAATTCTTGAAATTCGAAATCGATACCAAAGTCCTACCGGTCCTACATGCAGCTTGCGTGTTCCCTCCAAGTACTTCGGCTTCCTCCCAGTCAAAACCACCAGGTTAACTGGTTTTCTGTAACTTGTCCTCAAGGTAACGTTTGTGTTGTGGATCTCTCTCAGTACGTTTGCAAGCAAGTCGGAAAATAGAATTTTGGTAATAACCGGACTAATGGCTTAAACCAGAAAAGAAGTCTTTACCCGTCACTTAGAAAAATCTGACTATTGCGCCGGTACAGATATCGGGTATCAGGGCCGATAATGATCTAATGCACTCATATCGGTAATGTTAACAGATACCATGAACCGGTAATTAAAATGTGGAAACTCTGCAATAATTTCTTGGAAAATGCTTATTTTTCACTTCATAAAAAAAAAATTTCCACCACCATTTGTGGTAGAATAATCGGCGAGTACTCCTATCCAAGTATCGTTGAAAAACTTTTGCCAGCAACGGCCGCTTTTTCGTTCCGACATTTTAACGGTTGGACCAGAGAGTCAGATAGTAAAGAAATGCTGACATACGGGCGATATGGCCTTAAATCTAGATTGCCAAAATATATGCGGTAATATATATATATATATATATATATATATATATACACACACACATCTAAAAATGACTGAAGTGATTCGGCTTTCTCTTGCTGCATCTAAACTAGGGATGTAGGAAATTATCGATATTTTATGTCACAATTTTTATTTAAAAATTTGAATGGAACAATTAAATTTTCATGCTTTTCTAATCCAGAACAAACCTTCAGAAAACTCCACAAAAACCGACTTCCTGAGAATCAAGGCTTAAAACTAGTGATGTAAGGACATATTGATACGCATTATATTGTAATATTCACAAATAGGCGGTATGGCAAAATGTTCATATCACGCTATTTTTAAAAAAACCTATCGGTATTACTGTATTTTCTTTCCGCACAAAACCGTTCATTTCCACATCATCTTATAAGAATGAAGAATTTAAAAATTTGCTTTTTATGTGTGCATTTTACTGCCATATGGACTGCATTATGTTGTTTTTTTCCGGACATTCCAGGTGAATGATATGAAAATAATTAAAATGATTATGATTCTAGTAGACATTATTGATGTTCTAAGGCTGAAAGTATAATTTTTTTTTTAACCTCACGTTGGCGCGAGTTCTTTTTTAACATATGAGATCACATATATCATCTCCCTCCTCACATTTATATCACCCAAAGCTGCATCAACAGCTTTGTGGAAATAATAAAGAACAGAAGAAATATAATATTGAACCAGAACATCTATAGACAGCTCAGTGTTAACTCTCTACAGTAGCAGTCTGTTCTAGCAAAACTGTTGAAGCTTCTGACTGAAATCATTCTTTTTTCGTAGGACAGTCCTATTAGGACGCTCAGGGTTGTCCAACATTAATAAGAAACACTCAGCTTTACATACTGAAAATGTTGGCCAGTTAGTTTGTGTTAGCAACTGGCTAAAAGATCAATAGTTTAAAAGGGTCATCTGTGAACGTGATTGTAGAGTTAAAAACAAAATTCTACTAATCTCTCCTTTATTTCATGAAAAAAAGAACTACGACAAATGGATTTGTGCCTTAACACTAAAAATTTTAGTTTTTTAGTCATATTTAGGAATGTTAATTAGTCAAGATTACATTCCACCAGCCGCCACTGGTTCAAGCAAATTCGGGGGTTTTTCCGGACTTTTACAAAGTTCGCTTTTTGTTGAAAATGTTCGACAGTAGAATGTATAAACCGTTTCCTGTTGGGTGGAGTACGCTGTCGATTAAAAGGTTACGCTTTTAAGCTTACATTGATAAAGATATTTTCAATAGGAAGCGCATTGGTGGACGTGACATCGTGGGTCAAAAGTCACTTCCTGTGACGAATCGGGAAAAACTCTTTTTTTGGCAGAGCAATTTTGGGCTCTTATTTTACCATTTTTAAGGATTTATTTTTGCTGTGGACCAACAACTTCGATGGAGGACCTTGATCGGACCCTTATGGATCTAAAAAGACCGTATTTCATTGAGATGGAGCGGTTTTATCATGTAAAACGGACGCTGAAAAGTTTATTTTCACTTCTTGAGTGATGGTTAGGGCTTGTTGCACTTACAGTCGTCATTGTAACCTTCTTTGTCATCCGTAACTGAAATCACAAGGCTGTCAAGCTTTCAAATGATATAAGATGTGTATATTAACAAAAGCTGGTTTTGACAGTAGCAGCGTTCAACTACCAACCTTTTAGTGTGAAAGTTTTTCTGCAGATAAATTCAGATTAAAAAACCCAATATATCACGTTTCTCATATTATCGCAATTAGGGGTGGGCGGTATGGCAAAATTTTCATATCGCGGTATTTAAAAAAACATATCGGTATTACGGTATTTATTTCCATACAAGACCGTTCATATCCACATTATCTTATAAGAATGAAGAATATAAAAATGTGCTTTAAATAGCCCATTTTACTGCCATATGGACTGCATTATGTTTTTTCAAAACACAGGTGAATGATATGAAAATAATTAAATTATTACGATTTTAGTAGACATTCTTGATGTTCTTAGGCTGAAAGTTTTTTGGTTTTTTTAAACCTCAAGTTGGCGCAAGCAACAAATTGCATCTTTTAATTGCTTTGCATGTAGTACTGAAGAATCCCGCTAGGGGGCAGAGTATAGACTCAGATCGGATTTTGCCAAAGTAGTAAAATAAACAAGGCGACCGTAAGTGATTATTAGCTGGTTAATATTAAGATAACAGAAAGAAAAGACGGCAGAAGTACCGTAGATGGTATGTAAAACATATTTACCGCTACTTTTGATTTCTTTCCTACTGGTTTTGCCTCCGTTGACGGCGTTTAGCTACAGACGGTCAAATAGCACTCAACACTTCCCCCTACTGGTTACTCTCAATAGCGTTTGTAAAAGGTATGCCGTTTGGTTCTCGTTTGACATTTTAAAGCCGATAAACGTTTTTAACTATAGACGAGGCTCCTCTTTTTTGGAAACACTTCATCAGAATTGTGTTCTTCTCTGTACTTAGTAAAAACGTTTTTTCTACACTGTGTTGAAGAGCGTGTAGCAGTGAAATCGGTCCTGGCTGAAACACTTCCCCTCATTAAACGTTCCGGAAGTTGTCCGAGCTATTCACCGGTATAGGGGTATATTAAAAATTCATGTAACGAAAATAAACACCGGTTTTCGGTATGAACCGGTTTACCGCCCAGGCCTAATCGCAATACATTTCATATCACCAGATTCTTCTCTAAACACACCGTGTGCCGCCCTGAATGTGATGGACAGGCGACCCGGTCAGGGTGGACCCCGCCTTTCACCCAATGACCGCCGGGGATCGCCACCAGCTCCCCAACCAGCCGGTATGCAGATTACATTTCAACCTCTCAACTAAAACCTTCGCTACAAAACAGCAGTGCATAATTCTGTGGCGTGTTGTTCTCACCAGTATTCACTCCGTTTATGTGCTTTATGGGGGCTTTTATCAGTTCATCCACCAAAAAAACAAAACAAAAAACACAGGAAAATGCCTCATCAACTAGCTTTACAGCTATCAGGGTGGGAAAGTGCGGCTCAAAGACAGCAGGGCTTGTGTTGCAACAGAAGACAAAAGAAGCCCTCTGCTGCTGTTTGCCACAAGGATCTATGATGTAATCCAATACAGCGTGTTCAGTGTAAGGTTGAGCGCAGCACAACAGCCTAAAATGTAGAAATCTGAAAACGTTGGAGGGAACAAACCGTTTTGGTGCATCCGACTGCAGATTATGGGATATAATGATTGGAGCATTTCATCTTTCTTTTAAATTTCAATTAAAATTAGGACGTTATCAATGTAAACTAAAAATTATTTAATAAAGCACCAAAGCTGATTAATTATATTTTTTTATTTTTTGGCCGGTAGATTTCCGGCTTTAACCGTATCGTTTTACATTTTAATAAGCGCAAACTGCAGGTTTTCTGGTTTCTCGAACCCAAAAGAATATATAATTATTGGTTGCTCTCTTTAAATGCTGAAAACATATTCTAAGGGTAAGAAACATGAATGTTAGGCTGAACAAAGAGAGTCTAACATGTCAACTAGATGACAATTTTAACCAAAGCAGAATATTCAAGAATGCTTTGTAGAATGATTTTTTTCTTAAAGGTTTTGTTATTTTTTTAGATAAAATCAGTTTGTACAAAACTTACTCTACAAAATGTGGCATTTTACATGCAGCACTTTGTGAACACCTTTACTTCTTGTGTCTATTTTACTTGGATGTGTCATTCGCCCCTCTTAAGGATCTACTTCCAAAAATAGTGGCTTATTATATATATATTATCTCCAACATTTTTAGGATTTCTAAAATTTAGTTGTTTTTTTTAACATGCAGGTCTGTAGACATTCCTCGGAGATACTCTCACATTCCATTTTTAGTATTACGGCATCATTTAAGCTTTTCCTGACTGATACCAGTTTCTGTTTTCTTTTGAGGTTGTGGTATTAACCGACAAAAAGTTTGTTTCTGACGAATCTTGTATAAACAGTTTCGTTTTTATCCAGCAGAAAAATACAAGAAATTGCAAGATTATCACAAATCATGTAAGTAAGAATTAAAATTGACGATTTTTTAAGAATAAGTAGACATAAAGACAAAAAAGTAACCAGATTATTCAGTATTTAATCTTCCAATCTGAGATCAAAACCCTTCAAAAGAATAATCTGCTAAATTGGTGTGTCATTACTTTTTTTTTTACATTTCTATGTAAATAAAAACCAAGAAAGTAGTTGGGATGCGTGATATAGCAGTAAACATCAGTGAATCGATTGGTATTGGTCCCCTTATTTTCATCTTGTTGCTTTTTATGCTTGGGTTCCTGTATAGGTCATGAAGTTTTTGATCGGATTCAGATTTTGGGGTCTTTTACTAAGGCATAAAGGCAACGTTAGTGATGTAGACGTTTCTTTTTAACAGTGTTGAAAGTAGGGATGGAGGATGTGGCCTCAACTCTATATTACGTTATAACCTAATAGCAGTGTGTTGTTGTTTTTTTAGTTTGTGAAAATTAGCAAACTACCACCAAAAAAAAAAAAAAAAAAAAAAAAAGAGTATGGAATCCCATTTCAAGAACATTCATTGTGAAAGATGCATGTACAAAAAAATATTCCTTTCCGAAAACAGCACAAAAAATCCTTACAATATAACGATATTTTGAATAAAATAAAAGCTAAAGTTATTAAAAACGGAATGGAAAATGTACAAAAAAAATGAAATAAAATTTCTGCTTTACTGATTACCGATTTATAAATGTAGCCTAATAATCGGACAAAAGGAAAGCTAGCATGTAGGTTGATGACATAATATAGTCAAAATCTCTACCGTTTGCAAAATTAATTCATTTCTATCTCGTGCTGTTTACGATGCCTACTACTAGTTGAAAGGAAAACAACAATATCTGTAAATATTGGTAATCTGAAATTCGAATATCGGTATCGGCCCAAATTTTCATATCGGTGCATCCAAAGATGCTACAACTTTCCCCACCTCTAACCAGCAGACAAGCTCTTGCTACAAAATGTCTCCCATTTACTTGAAATATGTTTTTTTTCTAATGTATTTTAAAACCCTTTTTGGAAATTTTGTAGGTACAAGAAAATTCCCCCTTGAGATCCTCCCACAACACATCCACGTTACGCAACCACATCTAAAACAGCGCACAGGTACACCGGGGTGCGAACACGTTCAAGTTGAGTAAATGTGGTCGAAATCTAATTATTAAAACTGAACGCCGTGCCTCTGCGAGGTATGCCGTTTCTCAACTACTGCCGATATAAAAAAGTAGCTACGAGTCCACTAAATGTCGCGTTTGATAGTGTTTCTCAAGTTTTTGGGCTCATTAAAAGCAGATGTGTTGCTTCGATGTAGCTGAAAATAGCAGAAATAAAATAAAAGATAGCGCGTTTGAGCAGGTCTCCGGTTGCCGAACGGCGTGATTTAATCCGTTTTCCTCACAAACAAACGGCCCCTGCCTGCCCGACACCGTCGCTCGACGGTTAAAAAAAATGGCAAGGCGAAGTTGTGTTAAACAGATTTAAAATTAGAAATAAAGAAACCGCTTCAACGATTAATGTAGGAGGGGGAGGAAATTAGGCAAATAAATAAATAAAAATCGAGTAAACTTACCACACCATCCCGTAGGCGCCCTCGCCGATGTAGCAGAGGTTGCTGTACCGAGGCCCGACGTCGAAGCCCTGTCCGCGGACCAGCTCCGTTCCCGGTGCGGGGCTGGGGCCGCAGCCAGCAGGGGCAGACACCGCAGCTGTCGCCATTATGAGGATTGGCTTTTTTTTTGTTTTGTTTTTTTTTGGTCTACCGAGGCGTTCAGGTGAAAGAAGAGCGAATTAAAGTCGACACAAAGCCTCCCTGTGTGTGTTTATGCGCTGTATCCGCCGCCGCAGTGGCTGTAGTCTGCAGAGAGGTGGAGGCCTTTCGGTGCGGAGCGGGGCTCTTTTTTCTCTCTCTTCTTCTTCTCTCTCCTTTCCGTTAGCGCTCGTTCGAAGCGACCACACCACTGCTGAGCTGTCGCAGGCGGGGAGGCAGGAGCGAGCAGCCGAGGAGACGATAGGAGAGGCTGCTGCTGCAGGAAATAACGGAGGAGGTCATGTGATGCAGCTTTCCTCCCCCTTCCATGCTGAGATGAACACGTTTCATTTTATATAACTCTCATTTTTTTCTTTTAAGATTCGTCTGTGTGGGCTCACCACTATTCAGAAGGTATTTCATCAAAAATTAGGAAAAAATTGTGAAATCAGAAACAAACGATAAAAAAAATATTTACAAACATTAAATAAAACACAAGCTTATAACTTTATTTTTGGATTGTTCTTTGAATCAGATTTCTTGCTCAGAAACAATAAATTTAAAATCACAGAAAAAGAAAAAGTATTTTTGAACACTTTTTGGCCCCGATGTGGCGTTCCATTCAGGGCCGAGCCAAAATCTTATGGGGCCTTAATCAGATTTTGACTCAAAGCCCCCCCCCCCCTCTCCTTTCCTTTAAAAAAAAACAATACCCAAAATAACAGCGTTTCAATCAAGATTTTTGTCTAATCCAGGAAAGTAGGCAGAGTTTATTTAGCTGATCCTAAAAATAAATCAGAGATCATTGTTAATATTATCAGACAATCTGAAGCTCGGACAAAATAGAAAGCATCAGGTTGTAAAAGGGAACAGATCAAACAATGAATATTAAAAAGTATTTAAAATATAGAGTATATACATTTTAGTTCATTTAAAAGTATTTGATTTAAAAAAAAAACTGCATCATTTTTGAAAAAAAAAGTAAAATGAATAGAATTGTAAATGAAAAAAATATAAATAAAATAATTAGTTTCAAAGAATCTTGCCAAGCTACTATAAACAAATAAAACATTTTTTTTTTAAATCGACAGCGAAACAAAATTAAATCAAATATTCACATTTTCATCAATTTCAACACATGTAGTCTGCAGGGTCGGGAGTATTGCATTACAAAAGTAATGAGTTACAGGAATAGATTACTTTTTCAGTAACTTAGCAATGTAATGCATTACTTACTAAATATACAGCAATATATTACCAGTTACAATTTCAGTAACTCAAGTTACAAGCACATTTTAAATTGTTTTTCTGGCCAACTCGTGCAACAGACCAAATCAAGTCGGATCCGGTAGAACAAGATCCACTTCCTGTTGCTCCAAACTAAAACATCAGAGAATCAGGACGTCTGAGGAAAAGATCGACTGTACATTTTAAACATTATTCACACTGTTTTCCTAACCATCTGTTATAAAACTTCAGATATCGGAGTCTCATCTTTGTCAGCCATATTTTGTGATCGGCACTTTCAGCGCCAAACATTACCATGAAATAGAAGGCATGCAAAGGAGCTAGAGAGTTCATTTGAATAAAATAGTGTTTAAAATACAGTATTTGTGGTTTGACACTTGTGTAAAATGCAAATTGATAAGTTAGGAGTCGTGTTAGATATTTAAGATGTTTTTTGCCAAAAGTAACTTAAAGTAATGTAACTCAGTTACATTTTTAAGACGGTGATATGTAATGCAAACATATTACGTTTTTTGACACTGCAACTAGTAATGTGAAATATATTACAATTTCTTTGTAACTTGTACTGGTAGTACTGGGGCCCTAAGCAACCACTTAATTCGTTTGTGCCTTGGTCTGGCTCTGGTTCCGTTCATCTCAGAAGAACTCGGGCTGGGAATGACGTCACATCTGAGATAATGGTGCGTTCCATTTCTACTCAGAAAGTCCGACTTCTGAGTGGGGAAAAATAAACCGAAACGCCCTCTGAAGACGGACTTTCAATGTGGCCGGTCCTCACATCAACAATAGTAGTCGTGGCGGAAAAAATGTCTATTTTGCAAGACACACTCGCGAGAATGCGTCTAGAGTCAATCTTACACGTAAAGCCTGCAACTCTAAACTTTACAAAGTAAAGCGTTTCACATTGCACGCTTTGTCGTAGTCAAAAGACGGTCACAAAGTGACCAGTTTGAAGCCTTTGCATTTTTTTTAAGGCTTTAAGCTTGCAAAGCAGACACGAAAAATGGTTAGTAACGGAATGCCTGAAATGTCGTCACCTTTGCGTGTAATGAGAGGGTTAGCACACTCAGCAAGCAGTTCCTATGAAGTAACGTCCCGCATCACTTATGCCCTGCACACTGCTCTGCTTTAAGATGGGCGGATAACGCTTCCTGTTCAGGTTAAATCTTTGTCTGGCTCCAGGAAAATCAGTCCAGTAAAACCAGTCTAAGCATATCTATCACTTGCAATATTCCTGCTTTGCATCATATGCCTACGGCGATGCCAGGTTTATTTGAATAACACGCTATACTTGCCAAGGTTATGAAGGCAGATGGTTCAAGGAGCTGCAACAGCTTTACATGTGTATTTATTTTTGCAGACATAAAAATCTGAAAATCTGTCCGCGGGAAATTTAGCCCACTTTACTCTGAACAGGGATGCAGTATTCAAGTCCTGGACTGGACCTGAGTCACGTTTACGGGACGTGTGACTGATGATTTGCCCTTTGGACTCAGACTTTCAACATCAGGACTTAAAGGGGAACTTTGTTTTTTTATTTTTATTACGTTAATTAACTCACCCAAACAAGTTTAGAGCCCCTTGGAGTCCTTTTGAGAAAAGTTTATATCCAGTCGCGATCAGCGTATATCCATATAATGGGGGTCAATAAGGGCAGGAGATTTGCTGCCTGTAATAAGGCGTTTTTTGCCTTCATTTAACCATGTTTTGTCATTAAACGTTGGCACTACTCTAGTTCAGAATGTCTCGGAAGTGCTTATTTGTTGTGTAATTTAGAGGCAAAAATAGACCTACACTTTGGCACAGTTACAACTACATCCCTGCTTTTCTCCATCCCAGTTGTGGTCTGAACACGACTTTTAACTCTGTGCTCTACGGCGGTCGGTTAGATGGAACTTGCTACTGCAGACATCAGCACGGTTCACGTTTGCGTGTTTCCAAATTGCACAAACCGAATCACCAACTGGTTTTACGTTCAGCTTCCACCGGCTCCGTTTCCACAACCGACGCAGACTACAGCTGCAACGGCGGACGGCTGCGACGTCACTGAAATCCACCGGTTAGTTTAAGTTGGAATCAGTTGCATTAAAAGCCCGTAACACACCCAGAAGCTAATACCTTAGCAGCTCTGAGATGTTCCGAACTCACAGAAACATGATTAAATAAAGGAGTTTTGGGGCAGATAATGCCTTATTACAGGCGTCAAATCTCCTGCCGTTATTGACTCCCATGATATGGATGTACGCTGATCGAGATTCAATATAATCTTCTTCCAAAGGACTGCAAGTGGCTTCAAACTTGTCTGGGTGCGTAAATGAATGTAGTATTTGCTAAAAATAAGGTCCAAGTTGAAAACCCCCGAACTTTTCCTTTAAGTTTATTATTTCATCGAAGGCAGCGAAAGAGTCACACTGCTGTAAGCCAAATCAGAGATTAGATATTTGCATACTGTAAATAATGTTGAGTTGTACTTGACAGCATTTATTCCAAATAAAATGGACCTCAAGGCACGTAATTATGCTGGAGACCATGGGAAATTCATGGAAAAAAATAAGAAAAAAAACAAGTGAATGAGACCTTTTATCTCTCTTATTTTTCAACTTTTAGACTTGGCCGTGAATAATCCTATGTGACTTGAACGTGCGCTTGAAATTAAACTCAAGAAATGGTGACCTGATTAAAATACTTACTCTGACCCCTAAATAAAATCTGGTGCAAAAAAACTGCCTTCAGAAGTCTCATAAATATTAGATAAAGTCTAGCTTTGGGTAATTTAAGCAAAGAAAAATGCCTTCTCCTAGGTTTGTTAGAGAAAATTAGAGAACACACAAACTCATGAAGACCAAGAAACACAGCAAACAGGGCGAGGGTACAGTTGCAGAGACGTTTCTCTCTCACAGAGCTCATTTCAAGCGTTAATCTGGAAATACAAAGATTATGACACAACTGTGGCCAATGGTAGCTGTGGCAAGGAGAAATCCATCCAAAAGTCCCGTTTGCAGTTTTCTACTACACATTCAGACGCCACACTGAAGGAGTTTTGAAGAAGGTGCTCTGTGTTGAATGCGTTTGATCATTTGCAACTATAATCGCCACATCATTTATTTAAAAAAAACAAACTGTGAGCTTTGTTTTTCAAAAAATTGCATCAGTTACATAAACGGTGAAAAGTGAAAAGTAGCAGTGAAAGATTCCTCAGAATCGTTTACACAAAAAAAAAAGTATCTCAGTGATCACCACTGCACGTTAAAATAACAAATACACAAGAAAGAAATCATTAAGATTTTTTTGGATGTTCTAAATATTAATCCAAAGAACAAATAAAAGTTGATAGTTATTTTAAAGAGCCGTAAAAGGGTTGACTTCAGACTACTGCCTGCTTTCCTTCACATCCGAACCGCTAGGTGGCAGCATTCACATAACAATGCCTGATTGGAGAAGTTTTTTTTATTACAACTTTATTGAATAAAGTTTTTTTTTCGTATGCAAACGAAGCTTACGGGTCAATATCACTATAAAGCGCCCTTTGTTGTCCCCATCACAATCACTTAGTTATTTTGGCTATTTTGTGTAATAATACTATTCTTGTTGGATACAAGTAATGTTTAAGTACTTTAATACACATTTGTACAATAATAACTGGAATCAAGTTGGTTTTCTTTATTTTATTCCGCTTTCTTCTGAGAAAACAAGCTTACATTTTCAAATAGACTAGTGCACTTTGAGCATTAGAAAAACACATTTATAGAATATTTATTACATCATGAGAGTTAAGATTATATTGCAATAAAATACATGACCATCATACTACAGCTATACTGCCTTCTAGAATTAGTTTTAAAGAGTCCCCAAAAGATAGTAGTTCTCTAAAAAAATAGTGAAAGGCTTTATTGAATATAGTACAAATAATACAATAGATTCTCATGGGAAACTAGAGAAACATGTACAAAGGAAGTAATAGAGAAATTCAGTGCTGTAAATGAAGGAGGAAGCTGAGGATAGTCGATGACAAATGATTAAATGAGTGTAAACAAGTGGGCAGAAATTATGAATATACATTAAAAAAACGTTTACATTTGTAAATAGGGAATACTGCCAGTATGACTATAATATTAATAATATACTTGTGAGAATTCCTCAACAATTGCATTATTCCTGAGAAACCAAAACACCAAATTCCTTGTGTATAATTTGAACTCCAGATCAATTTTGAAACCAATAAAAACAGTGATATATTAAGCAAAAATTGCTAAACACAGTCCGCTTCAATGTCCTTATTGAACATGGATTTTATTAAACTTTTAATTAAAAAAAATAAATGTAGAATTTTTAGGAAGCTTCTTTGACTTTGTTAGTGAATAAAATTTGCTTCTGTAAGATCCTGTTGGACAAATGAATGACTTACCATGTTATATTTGGATGGCATGAAGAAACACCTATTGCCAACATGAGTGTGTAGTGGAGACATGACAACTGGTTGCAAGACATTAACAATTCTAGAAGGCAATTTAAATAGCATGCATACTCTAGCTGGGATGGCCATAAACACATTTTGAGTAGTCAACTGGAGGGACAGGGACACCATATTTACGCAAGAGCTCTCCATATGTAAGGACAGAGCCGTCATTATCAAATAACTGATCAATACAATTATTTTTTTTTTAAATCATTTATATGTACACATGCAGTGATCAGCATAAATGAGTACAGTACCCCTTTAAACAGTATGAATTCAATCAGTAGCTCAACGAACAAAAGAAGAGTTTCCAAACTTTTCCAGTGATGATTTTCATTGAACACTTATTTAACTCCATAACATGAAATTAAGGTTAATAATCTAATTTAGATCACAAAATCTTCAGTTTTACTAAAATTGGATGAAGCAAAAATGAATAAACCCTGCAACAAAAACTACAACATCTAGTATTTTTTATGAGCACCGTGATTTTTAAGGACAGCACCAAGTATTCTAGGCATGGAATGAATAAGTTAGCGACAAATTGCAACATCTATCTGTTTCCATTCTTCAAGAATAACCTATTTTAGAGCCTGGATGCTGGATGGAGAGGGATTCTCAACTTGTCGCTTCAGAATACCCCACAGTTGTTCGATTGGGTTCAGATCAGGAGACAAACTTGGCCATTCAATCACCTTCACCATGTTCTTCTTCAGAAATGCAACAGTAGCTTTAGATGTGTGTTTTTGGATCATTGTCGTGTTGGAAAAGTGCATGGAGTGATCTTCTCCTTCAAAAAAATTAAAATAAAAAATAAACGTCATTGATCCCAGAGGGAAATTAAATGTTGTTGTAGCTCATTACTAATTAATTCTTCAAGGAGTTGTTGACCATGATGGCTGTGGGGAGATTTCCTGTAGCGGTCTGTGTTGCAGTGAAACCGAAGAAGCCCCCGACTGAAGTTACTCTGTTGCTGTAGGATAGTCTCATGAAGAGGATTGGTTGTCCATAATCTTTTATAATTCTATGAAGAATCCTTCTCAGCATCATTATCTCCAGTTTTTCCACAGCTGTCCCCAAACCAGAACCAGCCTTCTTTATCAGGTTGCTGAACCGTTTTAAGTCCCTGGCTCTGATGCTGCTACCCCAACAGATGATGGACAAAGACATAACACTCTCCACCACAGACTTTTAGAAGATTTGTAGCATCTTTACCTTGAAAGACCTCAGCTTCCTCAAAAAGTACAGTCTGCTCTGTCCCTTTTTGTAGACGGCTTCACTGTTGATTCTCCAGTCCAGTCTGTTGTCCAGGTGAACTCCGAGGTATCTGTACTCCTGAACCACTTACACTTCTTCTCCCATGATAAAAACAGTCTTTGACATATCCCTGTTTCTTCTGGAATTTACAATCATCTCCTTTGTTTCGTTCACATTCAAGGTTAGATGATTGTTTCCACACCAAGCCGCAAAGCGGTCAAACCAGCTTTCTGTATTCAGCTTCTTCTCCATCTCTGATACACCTGATAGTTGCAGAGTCGTCTGACCATTTCTGCAGATGACAGGTCTCCGTCTTATACTGGAAGTCTGAGGTGTACAGAGTGAAAATGAATGGTGAGAGTACAGTCCCTTGTGGTGCTCCTGTGCTGCTGATCAGCTGGTTTGACACACAATCCTTCAGTCTAGCAAACTGGGGTCTGTTTGTCAGGTAGTCATTGATCCAGCTGATTGTTGAGGCATCCACCTGTGTCTTCAGGAGTTTCTGACAAAGCAAATCAGGCTGAATTGTGTTAAATGCACTGGAGAAATCAAAGCACGTGATTCTCACAGTGCTGCCTGCTTCGTCCAGATGACAGTGAGTTGGTTGAAGCAGGTTGATGATGGCATCTTCAACGCCAACTCCATGGCGATAAGCAAACGGCAGGGGGTCCTGATAGGTTCTAGTTTGCTTACTCAGGTGGGGCAACAGGAGTCTCTCCAGGACCTTCATGATGTGGGATGTCAGTGCAACAGGTCACGACTGTTGGGTGAGTTTTCTTTGGTACTGGAACAAGGCAGGATGCCTTCCACAACACTGGAACCTTCTCCCGGGTCAGGCTAAAGTTGAAGAAGTTTTGGACAATCCCAAAGAGCAGCTCTGCACAGGTCTTCAGGACTCTGGGGCTGACACCATCTGGACCTGCAGACTTGTTCCGGTTCAGTTTCTACAAGTACCTCTTCACCTGACCTCTGGAGACAGACAGATGGGAGAGTGAGATGAAGGGGGTAGCAGCATCTCCTGACTTGGTTGAAGACAAAGTTGTGGACAAAGTAGAAGAGTTCATGATGGAGGTGAAAGATAAAACATCTGAGGTGTGACAGGACAGGTGTGGGTCAGAGGGGAGGGGGATGTCTCTCTGGATGGAAACAGGAGACGAGGATGCTGAGCTTGTTCCTGAACTGAACCTATCGAAGAATGTGTTCAGTTCATTGGCTCTATCAAGACTTCCATCTATCCATTCTTTCCTGTGCTTAAAGCCTGTGATCTTTTTCATTCCAGACCAGACATCTCTTATATTGTTCCTCTGTAGTTTGTTCTCCAGATTCTTCCCGTAAGCCTCCTTGCTGTCTCTGATCTTGACTTTTAGTTGCTTCTTTATACTCCTTAAAAACTCCCTAATATCTTCCTCCTTGAAGGGTCTTTTTTTCTTGTTCAGCAGTTCCTTCAGCTCACTGATGGTCCAGAGTTTGTTATTAGGGGAGCATCCCACTGTTCTGAAGGGGATGATTTTGTCCACATAGAAGTTTATGTAGTCGGTCACACACTCAGTCATGGCATTTATGTCCAATACATCTGGTTGGCAAAGAGTCGTCGAGTTTGTGGACTCAAAACAACCCTCGAGGGCTACATCAGCTTCATATGATCATTTTCTAACTTGTTTGTGGGAGGTTACCTCTGAACAAGTGCTTTATATTCAGAGCAGAGAAAGACAAGCTTATGATCTGATTGTCCCAGAGGAAAGTCTTGGTTTGTACATACAAGCATCCTTTACATTTGCATTAAAAAAATCCAAGGTCTTGTTTTCTCTTGTGGAGCAGCTGACAAACTGTTGAAATGTTGGAAGTGTAGAAGAGAGTGAGGCATGATTAAAATCACCAAATATTGACGCAAATGCATTGGGGTGCTGGGTCTGTAGCTTAGCGACAACAGAACTAATGACATCACATGCATGGTCGGCAACGGCTGAAGGTGGAATGTAAACAACGCCAAAATAACATTGGTGAACTCTCTTGGTAAATAATATGGACGTAAACTTACTGCCAAGAGTTTAATATCTGGGCTGCAGAGACGACACTTCACAGATGGTTTCAATTTCCTCTTTCTCTGTTTCCTTTGTGCTCCTGCTCTGCATCCATGCCTCCTCCTTCTCAACTCATTAGGGTTTTGTGGCTTCAGTTGAGGTATTATTTCAGCTTTTGCAATATTAATTAGCTGCTCCCGGCTGTCTACCACCTTGTTGCCATGGTCACGCATCATAACAAATGAGCAAAAAGTGAAAAATCAACAGCAAAAATCCGTCCAAATTCAGAGGACAAAAACCCACAACGCACACAGCTCCAAAAAATGCAATTCTTCCCTAAGAAAAAGAGGGAAGCAATGTCCAAAAACACAAAAGTCAATAGCCAACAGAGCCACTCCAACATGCAGCCACCCAGAGCAGTGCAATTCTATAAAATATATAGAATGCAGTATAGAGCAGTACATTGAGTTCATGATACCATCAATGAAATGCAGCTCCCCAACACCAGCAGCCCCACATAAGGACACTGCCTCCACCATGTTTCACTGTAAGCACCATGCATTTTTCTTTGAAATCCTCACCTTTACGGCGCCATACAGTTTTTAAACCATTAGTTCCAAAAACAGTGATCTTGGTCTCATCACTCCATAGTATGGAGTCCCATTAGTCTTCATCTTTTTCAGCATGGACCCTAACAACTCCTAGGCGTGCTTTTTTGTGCGTGGGCTTTAGGAGAGGCTTCCTTCATGGACGATACCCATGCATGCCGTTACTCTGCAGTGTGCGCCGTATGGTGTCCCGGGAAAGGGTCACTCCAGTTTGGCTTTCTACTGCTTTAGCTAGCTGCACTGAACTTGCATGGCGATTTTCTTCATCCCTTCTCATCAGAAGACGCTCCTGTTGAGATGTTAACTTCTGTGGACGTCTCTGTAAGATTGTTGCACTTCCATCTTTTATAATTTTTGGATCACTTTTGCTACAGTATTTTGACTGATATGTAAAGCTTTGCTGATCTTCTTGTAGCCCTCTTTGTGTAAAGAAATTATTTCCTTTCTCACATTTTGTGACATTTCTCTTCCATGGGGAACCATTACTGACAGCATGAACTGGGAAGAGCTTTTCTTTGTTAACTAATGCCCTTTTATAGTCACCTGTCTGCTGGACACCTCTTAAATTAATCATTAGACTCACCTGTGGTTGAACGCCTGTTAATTAGAATTTTGTAATCTTAAGTGTGGCTTTTCTCCTAAGACTATAAATCGGGTCAACTAATTTTTGCAAGACGGGCTTGAACGAATTTTTTAGGAAAATCACTTTTTTGTGTGTGCAATCTTGTTTGTTGGAGTATTTTGTTGTAAAGTATCTCGTAGGAAATGTTGATTCTGAAAGGAAACTAAAGGTTTTCTGACAAATGTAGTGGGGTGTATTCATTTATGCTGAGCACTACATATATATAAAATATTTATAACTTTTTTTTTAGATGTTTATCGGTTCATGGTATTGGTTAACTTTAACCGATAAGATACAGTACAAAAGAACAGTATTGTCACCGATATCTGACACCAGTATTGGTGCATCCCTTGCCACAAGTATTAAATTTGAAAGACCATTCTATGAAAATCTTAAATTTGGTAAAACAAATCTTTCTGCACAGGATCCAGAAATTATGGAAGCCCATTTCCACCACTTTATAGTAAAAGAAATTAAACTTGTTATTTCATAATTATGGGATTTAAAGTCAAAATTATTGAATTAAAAAGTCATAATTTTGATTTTCAAATTCATAATTATGAGATTCAAAGTCATAATTTTGGCTTTCAAAGTATTACTTTGACTTTCAGTCATTATTACGTAATGACTTTGTATTTCATAATTATGACTTTGAAAGTCGAAATTATAACTTTTGTATCTCATAATTATGACTTTGAATCTCATAATTATGACTTTGAATCTCATAATTATGACATACCAAGTGTATTTTTTTTACTTTCAAGTGGCGGAAATTGGCTTTCTTAAGATCTAGCTTGAATAACTGTCAAACCATGCAATGCTTCAACTAAAAAAGTATGAACAAAAGTATGCAACAAGAACAAATGCCTCCATGAGCGGATTTTTAGAATAAACTTAATACATTTTGAATAGCTAAAAAAAAAATCGTAGGTAATATGCATAGACTGTAAAAAAGTAATATGATTTGCATCAGAAAAACGCTGAATCATGGGGTTAAACGATGCCTTTATTTTGAAATTTCAAACCGGATGCACAGAGTGCTGCCCTTGACTGTCAGTGACCCACGTGACTTTCATCTAAACCAAACCCGTCATGGGAAGCTAACAGCTAGCTGCTTACTAATCCGGGTGATTGGAGCCTTCTTGAACCCACTCCGTTTTAGCTTTTTTTTTGATAACCGTCAGCCTACGGCCGCGTTGGGCGAACATGTCCGCCTGCTGTAAGTCTCTGCCGGTGTTACTGCAGCGGTGTGTCGCGGTGCGACGGCTGCCTGCAGCGGCAGCGATCAAAACAAGACGCAGCGTGGTGTCCGAGTTCGGGGGGAGCTACGTTCAGCAGCGAGCGTGGACTTCCGACAGAACCACGGTGTGTCTGCGGAGACTGAGGGAGCTACAACCCGCCCTGACAGGCATCCAGCACCGGTTCTGCACCAAGGTCAGACCCAAAAATAGCCGGGAAACACATCAGGTAGCCCCCGTGGGGGCATTTACACCCTAAGATACTTTCATTAAAGCATCAAATCTCAGTTCAGGGCTTTAAATTAAAACCTATAATATTCTCAACAAAGTTTCAGTTCACTCCAGTTAATTTTATTATTTAGCATAATTTCTTAACAGTGGTCTAAATCAGTACTGTTCTTGTTTTATATGGTCCCATTAAATCAGGGGTGCCCAAACTTTTTCCCTCAGAGGGCCAAAATTAATATCTATCAGGGGGCCGAGGGCCAAATGTAGTAATTTTACTATATAAACACCAATAGCAAAGAATAGTAAAGTACTTTTATTTATTATATGATTATTTAAGATTCAGTTCTGTGTAAATAAATGGTAAATGGACTGAACTTATATAGCGCTTTTCTAGTCTTACTCACCACTCAAAGCGATTTACATTGAAGCCACATTAACCCATTCACACTTGCATTCATACACCGACAACCAACATGGCTCGGTAGGACAATGTAGAATTTGGGGGTTAAGTGCCTTGCCCAGGGGCACATCGACATGTGACTGGAGGAAGCTGGAATCGAACCTACGACCCTCCGATTGCAAGCCAACTACTCTACCACTGAGCCACAGTCACCCACGACTGTTAATATAACAATAAAACTACAAGTAAGTTATATTTATCAATTTAAAACATACCTAAACTTGTTTAGCGCTGATGCCAGTGCCAGCACTGTGTGCCACTGACAATGCCACTCCATGGTGATAACAGCTGCTTAAGCTAGCAGCCAACTTGGTAAATTGTGAACTCAGAAGTAGTTTTAACCAATCCGGTGCGGCAGCAAAGAATCTGCTAATGGGATATTTTTTATATTTATCAAATATGACTATTTGTGGTCTTATAAAGCAAATTTTAATATGTGCACAAATGTACTCTACATGCCCCTTTTAGTTCCTTGTAATTCAGTTTTCAAGATTATATTTCAAGTCTAATGTATGCATGATGTGGACTTTAATGTAAGACCAGGGCAACCCCCTGGCGGGCCAAAGTGAATGACTTGGAGGGGCAATTTATGCCCCTGGGCCCCACTTTGGGCACCCCTGCATTAAACTAATAGAATACACACAAAATGATTAGAAAAGTCTCATCAGCCATGTTAAAATCAAACGTGAGGGGAAAATAAAGACAAAAAGTTAAAAATTATTTCTAATTAACCAACCTTTCTGGAACGGAGTTATATTTCAAGTTATGTTTGTAACTACAGCAGCTTCATCTCTGAGCATAACCGGCTCCAGCGCAGGTTATGTTCCAGGAAGTAAGTTTGTTCCTGAGAGGGTTCTGAACACGGGGTCAACTTTATATGAGAATCCCGTGGACGTGGAAGCACAGATTATCTTCTATAGTTCATTTAAATAAATTATGTTCACATTAAAATGTCTCATTTAGTAATTTCCTGAAATAAAAAAATACATTTTCATGAATTATTTGGTATATTTAACATGTAACAAATTCATCTTTAAGCCTTTTTTTATGGGTCTTTTAACTAACATGCTTATGTCACGGCAGAATTTGTCTCTTCATCCTACAGTAGAAGTGTGCAAGTCTACTTTATATGACCGAAAAAAGAGAAGAATCTAAAAGCAACTAATGGTACCTGACACTCATTTACAACTGTGTACATCCACCAGAAACTGCAGGACAAAGCCCATTACATGCTAAAAACAATAGCAAAAAGAATATTTCACAAACATTAGTGACATGTAGCGTCATTTCAAATAAAATTAAAGTACACGTATGAAATAGTCCTGCATTGTGAAACAATGACTACTGTTAAGTGCATTAAAAAGCCCTGAAGTGGCAGCAATGATATATATATATATATATATATATATATATATATATATATATATATATATATATTAGTATATGTTGTAAACTTCATTTTAACGAAGTCACTGGAAGGCAGACTCTGATGATGAAATGCTCCCAGTAAAGCCATTAACCACTGGTTGGCCTTTATTAAAGGGACAGAACCAACTACATGACAGGAAGGACAGCCCCGCCCCGTGTCGAGCCAACACATTTCGATCTGGAATCTTTGCAGCAGAGACCGTCTGAAAGAGGGAGGGCCATCTGGTAGAAAACTTTGAGCTGATTGGAGGACGGGCAAGGTAGCCAACCGGCGCGGCCATATTTGTTTCTCTTAGCTGGGTAGTTGATACCATCGTCACAACTGAATTATGGGTCGGAAAATCGGACGGTTTTGATTGGAGCGGTCCAAGATCGATTCTCTTGAGTTTGGAAAACTCCAAATCTTGCAGAGCAAGGTTACCTTCAAATATCAGTTTTAAAAAACTTGTCGAGTTTGCTGGAAGCAGTGGTGGTTATAGCGCGTTGGAGCTTCTGGGAGGAAAGATCTGCGATAACGCCGCTTTCTGCACTGAGGATGCAGGACGTCTGTCACCCAAGGAGCTCTTCTGCGGCAGCTTCATGCACGGCGTGGGAGACATCGTCCAAATGTCTATAAAGGATCAGAATAGTCTCATTTGTATCAGCCATTTGCTCAGTTTGTCCAGTCTAACGGTGTGTCCACACCAAACGCGATAGGAGCGACCAAAAAAGCGCCACACGCGCCTAGCTGTTTGCGTGCACATTCGCACCTTGAAGCTTGTACAAAGCGAACTAGATGCGCTTAAAATATGTCATTTTCAAGTGTGACCTGGCCTTCAGTGGAGCTGGGGCCAGAGCGCAGCTGCCGGTGGATTATGGTCTCCGATCTGACGGAGGACAGAGTGGATTACGTGTTCGGCCTGGCCTCCGGTAGAGCTGGGACCGCTGCACTGGGGGTTTGGTGAGCTACAGATACAGTCCAGCTACGGCGGAGGGATCCATAAACAGCAGCGAGCCTCTCATAAACACCGGCTACTCGCCGCCTGGAGAACATGACCTGCTCGGCCAGTTTGTGCCGTGAAGGTCCAAGCTTCGCCTGCCGAAACACCAACTACATTTCTGAGCAGCTGTCCATCTGTCTGCGGTTCATAAAAGTTTATAATATTTGAGCAGCGTGGGACGTGGTGCGGGAGCTGCTACCAGAAAACCAGGTGAGGAGGCCGTTTCAAGGCTCACTTCTTTGCCGAGACGTGCTTTTACAGCAACAACGGCTCTTTTAAGAGCCACCCACAAACCTCTTAAGAGCATTCCTGTCTAAATAGTTTATTTTTTTATCTCTGTCTGCTTGTGTCATGTAGCTCGGGGTGATTAGCCACGATGTTTATCAGTATTTCCTCCATTTCCTGCCGAGGCTGTGACTCCATGACAGTCACAGAATCACTGAAACTCTGTCCCCTGATTGGTTGTCGTGGCGCCATTTGACGCTGGAGTTCAGATTTTTCCAACTTGAGTGATAGACGCAATGAACGCAAATGCACAATATGCACCACATAAAATGTGAATTTTCCGTCGCATGTGTAGCGCGAATTGTTAACGCAAATCAGGCAGAAAAGCTTTTTCGCGACGCAAATCTGCTTCTGAAGTGTCGCGGGACACCAACTCACGCTTCATCACGCTCCTCCATTGACTTTACATGTAAACCTGAAGCTCTAGTCGCTCCTATCGAGTTTGGCGTGGACACACCGTAAGGATTTGGGTTGCAGGTTAGAGAGCATTGAGCAGTGGTGAAACTCCTCTAAAAACAAATTATTATATAAATGCTGTCCGATTGCTTTAAAGAGAAATGAAATAATTCAGTAAAGTAAATGAGGACCATTTCCACCTATTGGCCAAGGCTGAAAGTGTCCAATCTTTTTTTTTTTCTTTTCTTTTTTATTGGGCCCATACTGGCACCTCCTCTGCAAATGAAGTTCCTAACGGATAAATAAAGTGAATTTGAATACCTGTGTTGAAGTTTAAGAAGTTTTCTTTGTTTCAAAGTAACCTGAAACCTTTTTGTGTTCCAGGCTGGGTCGCCGTGCGAAGACGAATACCCTCCTCTGCCGGACTATCTGGCCAATCCTCAGTCAGAAGCCAAAGAGGTGTACATCGTCCAGGTGAAGGGTCTTCCATGGTCCTGCACGGTGCAGGAACTCCAGCAGTTCTTCTCAGGTGAGCGGCAGTTTCAGAAACCAGAGTCCAACAGCTCGTTGAACGTCCCCACACATGCCATCAAACATTAGGAAGTGGGACTGTGGTAATATTATTGGTATTGATACCAGTTGTGACGTAAATATGTATGAATTTAAAAAAAAATGTTTTTTTTAGAACCGTGATTGAAAAATCTGAAGGCTGTCTGTTATTTTTATAGATTAGTATTCACACCTCTGACCGCTTGGTCCAAATACGCAGATATTTTCTACTTTTTGCATTGAAACAATTAAAGAACAGATTCCCACGAGAGCATCTGAGCATCTTATGAAGGAACAAAACTTGCAGAAATTCATATATTCCTTGTTTTCGCATTTCCCTCGTCTCCTTTTGTTACTTTGCCTTATGCGTTTCTGCCTCATTATGGAAATGAGAAGGAGTCCATGTGCAGATCGATTGTGCGTCTTGCCATAGACGTCTCAGACGATCACAGAAGATTTAAGGCACGTTGCTATCTTAGCTGAAGGTAATACAGTCGGTGATGACTAGGGCTTGGTATTGTTAGATATTTCACAATTCAGTTCGATTTCAATTCAATATTGTTTTATTAGCTTTGATATCGACTGAAGAATAAATACATACACAAGTAATTAAGTACCCGAGTATATTTTTAAATAACGTGTGCAGTACAGAGCCTATTGAGTAAAGAGAGCTACGGCACACTTTGAACTCGCCGACACGCGGTCACGTCGTTCATGGAGCCCTCAATAGTTCCAAACATCCCAGCGCCGTCATTGATTTTTACCGGTAAAGGGCTTAATAAACAACTTTTTTCTCACTTTTCCTGCGATTTTCTCTAGATTATATCACGTGCACCGATTACCTCACCATATATTTCATAATTATGGTTCTTTGTGCGTACAAATTACATTTGCTACTGTTTATTGGTGGGAAATTAGACCGCAAAGAAATCGCACAAAACGTTTAGACTACATATCTTCTACTAATGCACTCAAATATAAGCATGTCTGCTATGTTTAATAATGTTATGCACTTAAAACCAAACTAGTGTAAATACACAATATAGAGCTGGCTTGCTAGCATGGAGAGGCTATATCTGGTCCTATAAATATGCCAGTGGCTAAGAGCTCTGCTCCAGCTTACCTTCAGATGTTCATTATTCACTAAAACATGCTATATTACTGTTACTAGGATAAACTTATAGTCCCAAACACATTTATAGCTGTCAATCTGTCACCTCTCTGCCTGATATCCAATGCAAAATTAGCTGAACTGCAGAACTGATCTAAACTACTTATTTAAAAAAAGTTTTAAATAATTAGGAGGAAAACATGAGTGTAGATGTTGAATATGGGAATGAACAGTTTTTCTCCGGGTAACCTAATGATTCAGCATTTAATTTTTTGTTTTTCCTCTGATCTGAGAAAATCTACATGTAACCCAGTTGGTTGCGCTTCTAGCCAGAAACTTGAAAAATAGTTAATTGATTAAAAACTATAATCAAATCAAACTGTTTCAAACAGTGTTTGTATGTTTAAATACATATTAAGTGTACACTAATTATGCAAAAACAAGAAACTACAAAACATTTTATTTTATTAAACAATATCATGTAAAATGTAAAGCGAGCTTCAGTGAAGAACTCCTTTTACTACCATTTTACTTTATGATAAAATTTGTACAATGTTGAAATTTGTTAAAGTCTTAATGACAGTTCATCCTTGGTGTCAGTGACAGCAGCTCCCTTTGATTGGATCTTAAACCTGCTGGGAGATGCTGGATTCATTCTGGGGCGTCTTCACACAGCCTGAACCTGGGATGCTGCCTGCTGTGGTGGATCTCTGGTCCTGTTCAGCCATGTCCACTGCTTCACTGCTGTCCTTCAGCCTGGCATGGAGAGCAGACTGGACTGATCTCAGGAGGAACAGGACCAGGAAGAGGAGACTAAGGCTGCCCGCTATGGGAATGAAAATCAGGATTATTTGTTTGGTTGATCTTAGTGAGAGGTCCAGAAGCAGTGCTTAAGACTGAGTCCAGGAAACAACACAGAGATAAACCTTGGAAAAGAGTATAATGAGGTCTCTGGTTGAAATAATCTGGAAATAACCTCCATGAGAGTCAAACATTTTATATCAGGGCTCAGCATGTCTTACTGTTCCCCCAATTAAATTGTAAATGTCCGGATAGTTTACAAAAGACTATTATTATTGTTAAAGAATTAATTTTTATGCTAACAGTGTGATCATATTTTTAGAGATTGAGAAAGGAAGAAAACACTGTTATGTTATTATGAATAATTCTTACTTTCTTGTACTCTCTAATCAACCACATGATTGCAGATGATGATTTTATAAAACAAGTGCAAATGAAACGTTCTACAGTACATATCAACGTTGCAAATGTTATGCTGCTCAAGTATCAAATATCTTGATTCAGCTCTTAGATTTGGAGGACATGACAAGAAACCAACATAGTTTGTTAATCCTGTTTGTGTCATAAATGCTTCAGCAGGTCGTTGTAGTCAGATTTATGTGAAAAAAATAAAATAATTACTCATCTTCATTATCAAATTTTGCTTTACTGAGTATATCTGATTCAATAGTTAAAGACTAATGATACAGCGACCAGCAACACACCAAATGCATAAAAAAATCAAATAAAATCAGTAAACTACATTAAATTTATAGCCTATTTTAAACAGTGCTGAATATTCATAAAAAGCTAAATTAGACAGACTGAAATAAAACAGTCTCCAGCTTGTCTGGACCCCTCCTGCTTACATTTAGCTAGCTGCAGCTAAAACTACAGTGAGCTCATTAACACACCTAATTAACTAAAACTGGCTACATTAAATATCCCTGTCGACTTTATTTTGGCACAGAACAGTCAGTTAACGCTTCACAAGGCTGAAAATATTGTTATTTCATCAACTTACCAGAGAAAATGATTCTAAAACACAGAAAATCAACTGCGTTCAATGACGGGAGTGCTGCTGTTTGGAACTATTCGCAGCTGCATGAACTTCGTGATTTCCGCATTCCATTCTTTCTATAGAAGTCTATGGGAGTATCCGAACTCTCCTTAGACGGCTCTGGTGCAGTAGAACTATTGTTTAAGGACAAAATGGCCGCAGCAAGTTTCCTGTCCTGGGGTGTTTCGCAATGTCAAGGCGCCTCGCCTACCCAGACAGTGGTAGGCGCCTCGCCTACCCAGGCAGTGCCTGGGTAGGCGAGGCGCCTTCCTTACGAGGACATTGTCGTTCCTTGGTAAAAAAAACGGTTTGGAACAGACTAGCCTTACGTGACCGCGGCTGCCGAATTAAGTGCTCTGTTTACGTCCCGCCCATCGTAGTAGCATTGTAGCGTACTATTACTTCAACCATGGAACTGGAAATCTATAACGAGTGTTTTACTGTTCTTTTTATATATGTCAGTTAAATCAAATGTGCAAACAAATTAGTACCTGGTAGCCACCGAAGCTGCAACTACTAAGCAACTAACCAACCATATATAACTGCTTTGCATCTAATAAATAATAATAAATAAAATAAAACAAACATTTTAGATATAAGCCCGATGGTTAAAATTAGTTGACTTACATTTAAAATAGAAATGTACCCCCGACGTAGCTGCTGCCGGCTCGTACCGCGCTGTATTCTGGGAATCTTTTGACCGACAGAAGGCATGATTGCACATCTGATGTATCCTTGGTCGGTTAGCTAAACGGCTAACAAACGGAGGACTGATTCCTTGGTAGAACATGAACATAGGAACACCCCTTGGCGGTCCATGATGACATATCTCCTAGGTAACCGGGGCGGGACCAAGGCATCAAGGCGAGGTTCCTGGGCATTGAGAAACACCCTAGGTTTTATTTAGCAGACTGTACAATATATTACATGTGTTGTACAATGCTGAAGGCTCTCGCTGAATTGTTGCCCACAGCGCCACCACTGGCCGGTGGACTGAATCGATTCATAGGTTTTGATGAATTCAGAAACAAATAATTGCAATGCGTTGACGAATCAGTATTTTTACCCAGCCCTAGTGATGACTATTTGTTGTTTCACGTAGTCATTCTGAGTGAGAGGCTTCTCCAGTTAGCTGCAGACACAGATAATGAAGCTGACCTTTTAGGTCTCCATATTTTGGAGGAAGTGTCTTGTTGCTGGCAGGCACAGTCGATTCTACACATGGGTCCGGCTCCTTGTTTATTGACTAATAGCAGAGGAGTTGGACCAAGAAAGGAAAACCTCCTCATTTGCATAATGAGGCAACCCAACAGCATGGCAGAACAGGGTGGGCTTGGTTTATTTCTGAACATAGCCCATCATCGTTGATTATTTTTTTTACCCAAAAAACAAGAAGAGCTGAGGAAGAAACTGTTGGAAGCTGTCTTTGAACACCACCAGCGAATTAAAGGAAAGTTTGGGGTTTTTTTTCAACCTGGACCTTATTTTTAGCAAATATTACGTGCATCTACCCACCCACACAAGGACTCCAAGTAGCTTGTATAATACGGCATTATCTGCACCAAAACTCATTAATTTAGCCATGTTTTGTTTGAAAGAGAAAAAATCCAAAATAGCAACTGTGTTGCAGATTGCAGGATCCGCGATGGGGAGAAGGGGATCCACCTGACTCTGGACCGGCTGGGACGTCCGTCGGGACGCGCCTTCATCGAGATGGAGCACGAGGAAGACGTCGGCAAGGCTCTGGAGAAGCACAGGCAGTACCTCGGTCCACGTTACGTCGAAGGTCGGTTTTACTCGACGGCTCGCCTTAGTAACCAGAAATCCTTCCTTTTAGCCGAATACCACTGATAACTGCCACTCTCTACAAATCTCTGTATATTTGCAGAGGAAAATCTGCAGATTGATACAGCTGAGGGGATCAGTTTGGTTTAATGCAACAGACTGAAATCAGGAAGTCCTAAAAAAACTGTTTAATTTAGGATTTAAATGTGATATCTTGATCAAAAATTACATAGAGGTTCTTTACACTATTACCAGAGGCCAAGTTAATGCCAACTACATGATGTGATTGGTGAAGTTTATTTTTCAGAGCTTCTGGTCCAAAGACGGCAACTTCTATCTTGTCAGACTTTAAAATGAGAAAGTTAAGAGTCATCCAGGTTTTTATGTCTTAAAAACATGCCTGTAATCAAGTCTGTTTGGATTCATCAAGATGTATGGATAAACATAGTTGTGTATCATCGGCATAGAGATGTGTATTAGCAAGAATCAGGCATACAATATGTATCACGATACAAAGGGGACGGTACGATATATTGCGACTACATCACAATACTGTGAGTACACCTGTATATTGTGATTATTAAAACTGAATTTAACTGTAGAAAAACAATCACAAAAAAACTGTTTCATCTGGTTTTATTACTGGATCTAGCTCATCGACTGGAGCGAAGAAGGTAAAAACAGGCACCAACTACCAGTTATACTTTAAATTTTATTATAAAAATTACTGTTAATAATGGTTCAATTCAAATCGATACTTTGCTTTTAAATACCGTTACAATATTTGACAAAATATCCCAATATATGTTGTAGGCCTGGGCGGGCGGTATACCGGTTCATACAGAAAACTGGTGTTCATTTTTGTTATGTGAATTTTTAAAATACCGCTGACAACTTCCAGAACGTTTAATGAGGGGAAGTGTTTCAGCGTGGACCGATTTCACTGCTACACAGCATGAAAAGTAACGTTTTTAACTAAGTACAGCTGTCAGAGCAAAGCACACTAAAGCTTGGTTTATGCTTGCCGCATGAACATTCCGCACGGAAACGAGACGTGACGAGACGCCTTCTTGCAGCGTTTATACTTTTTGTGGCTTGTCCCTGCTGAGAACCAAAAGTCTTGACGACTGTAGGGGGCGGCGTAGGGCTCTACGGCATGCATACAACATTACACCATAGTAGAAGTAGTAATCACTGTTTTTTACAAGATGGTGATACCCGTGAGCTTAAACAAAGCAGAACTTATATGCTATTTATTAGGAAAAAAGACGAAAAAAGGAGACAGTCCTCTCTTCCATTAAAACACAGTTGATCACAGTGATCTCTATCGGCCGAATCATAAAGATCTTTTTTTACGAACCTCCGGCAATATGAGCTCTTGCCAGTCCGCCATGTTTTTCCGCGCGGGACCGTCCGCGTAGTTACAAATTTTCCTAGGTGCGCGGCGCGGATATTTTGGGGCGGGAGGAGGCCGCGCGGAGAGGCGTGATTGCTAAAATGACATAATTTGGCCGCGTGGACCTCGCGGACGCGGCAAGCATAAACCAAGCTTAATGCTGAGGCACTAATTCCAAAAAGAGGAGTCACGTCTGTAGTTGAGAAGTTTATCGGCTTTAGAACGTCAAACTAGAACGAAACCGCATATATTTTAAAAGCGCTATTGAGAGTAATCAGTAGGGGGAAGTGTTGAGCGCTATTTGACCGTCTGTGGGTACACGTGGTCAACGGCGGCAAAACCAGTAGGAAAGAAATCAAAAATAGCGGAAAATATATTTCACATACCATCGACGATAATTCTGCTGTCTTTTGTTCTATTGTTATCGGAATATTAACCAGCTAATAATCACCTACGGTCGCCATGTTTTATGTACTTATTCTTTGCTAAAAGTTGGTCTGAGTTTTTATACTCTGCCCTCTAGCGGGATTCTTCAGTACTACATGCAAAGCCAGTACAAGATGCAAATTGCTGCTTGCGTCAACCTGAGGTTTAAAAAAAATATATATACATTCAGCGTTAGAACATCAAGAATGTCTACTAGAATCATAATCATTTTAATTATTTTCATATCATTCACCTGTGTCTGGAAAAAACATGATGCAGTAGGTATGACAGTATAATGGGGTATTTAAAGCACAATTTTATATTATTCATTCTTATAAGATAATGTGGATATGAACGGTTTTGTATGGGGAAAAAATACTGTTAAATACTGTAGTACCGATGTGTTTTAAAAAAATACCGTAATCTGAAACTTTTGCCATAACGCCCAGCCCTAATATGTTGGCATATCGATTTTTTTCTTACATCGCCACATCGGCATAACTGTGCAAATTTATCCAATGCTAATAATTTTACCAATTTTAACCATATATGTAGTAAAAAGACTTGGTCCCAGCACAGAACCCTGTGGTACTCCACAAATAATGCTTGATTATGAAGAAAACTTAACATTTGCAAGAACAAACTGAAATCTGTTGGACAGATATGATTTTAAACCAGCCTAGTGCTGTTCTCTTGATCCCTGCAACATTTTCAAACCTTTCTAAAAGTTTAAACTGATTGGAGAAAAAAAAAGTAACTAAAGGATTAATTAGAATGTATAATACAGCAGACTAAACGGTATATGCATTCGGCTTGTTTGTTCCGCCTCTGTCGGTTCGGTACGCACATGTTCATCCGATTCTTTTATGCCTGAATTATTTTTATGTTCTGTGTTAAAGTCCTCTAAAAAAATTAAGTGTAAAGAAAATGAGGGATAGAACCAGTTTTGTCATTAAATAGCATTAAAATCGAATGCTTATACGTTAATAAAACAATTTTCCTCACCTCAGAAAGAGCTGCTGGGTTGTGCTGCAGTTTGGACTATTTTCCCCTTTCATTAAATTACTTTTACCTTGATGAGCTGTTCAAAAACGATTACAATCCACATCCAGCCAGGTGCTTGTTTGATAAAACTGGGAGTTTCTGTTGTGTTTCGTCAGTATTTGAAGTGACGAACAGCGACGCTGAAGAAATCCTGAAGAAAGCAGCGGATGCTCGAGGTGAGGACGGCGTGGTGCTGCTCAGAGGGCTCCCCTTCTCCTGCACAGAGGACGACATCGCTCACTTCTTTTCAGGTAAAACAAAATAATTAGTCAACGTCCTTTAAAAATGTCTAACATTTAAGTTTTTAGATCAGATTAATAGTCAGTCTGTGGGAGCATCTCTGTAGACCCCACACATCCTGGACACTAACTATTTAGACTGTTACCTTCAGGGCGGCGCAACAGAGACGGCGGTGGTGGTTTTTATTTAGAAAAGAATTTCTCAAAAATTGATTAATGAACGAGACAGTGTTGTGGTGAAGTTTCTGCTGAATTCCCATCAGTAAAAGTAAAGTTTTTCTGCACACGCTGCATTCACCGGCTACCTTTTCGTGACGGCGACGTGCTTTCTCCCTGTTCTGTCGAGGCAGATTTGAACATAGCCGAAAATGGGATCACCATCGTCACCAACTCCAGGGGGAAAAGCTCCGGAGAAGCGTACGTGCAGTTTACCTCTCAGGAAGAAGCCGATAAAGCTCTGGAGAAAGACCGGGAGCTCATTGGACACAGGTAGGACGCTGCTAAAACCCAGAAAGGTTACAGTGCGCTGCGTCGGACTGAAAACTGGGTCAAACTCAGTCTCATAGTGTCATCAAGTTCTGAAAAAAAGTTATTTTGTCACGTGTATGTTTTTAGCTCAATACCTTTTTGTAACAATTTAAACATTTATTTATTTTAGTTTTGTTTTTATCATTAGGCTGCAAACCACATTCCTGTCTTCATTTTCCATAAACTTAGAACAAGATTTTTTTTTCCTTTGTCGTCGTCTAATACTTTGTTTTTGTTAAATACTTAGCAAAATTTCTAGTTGTGACATTACAAAATACAGAAAAGCTCTTAGGGGTATGATTACTTTTGGAGAGGATGTATAAACACACCCAAACACTCCTGAGTTGTAAATGTCTGGGGTGTATTGTGACCTTATCGGCAGATATATCGAGGTGTTCCCCAGCAACAGGGACGAAATCCATTCCTCCTTGAAGAGGAGGACGACGACGACGACTCCAAATACGTCCCGGTCGGCCAGCAGGAGACCAGTTTCTGTCTCCCACAGCAACCACAAAGCTGGTGAGGGACCTTTTCTCTATTGTTATTAGTTATTATGCAATTATTCCCTCTAGTTCTAGATGCTGTGCAGCTACAGTATTGCATTTAGACAATTGCTATGATGCATCACCATGACAGCATGCGTTGTTTTCACAACCGGGAACAGCTGATTAGCATCTAAAAGCTCAAATAATACCCGAACTACAAAAACCAGAGACTCTGTGCCTATGCTCGGCTTTCTGAACCCACAGCTTGACAGAGATTTACAGGAGAGTGTGGCAAAAGCAAAGGAGTTGGATTAGCAGTGCCACCCAGGATATGTTACTGTGAATTATCGTCTTTGCTGCCTGGATATTGACCTGTTACGTCTTATAAGAAAATACTGAGGCTTAATTTCTGTCATATTTGAGTCCAGTTTCATAGTTTCAAACTAAATATTTAATAAGAAAGCTAAATATTGTGCTAATCAGTTTAAATGGCTAACTAAATATTTAGCTCCAAAGTAAATATTTTGTTAGCAAGCTAAATAAGTAGCTAGTTTAGCGTACTAAGTAAATATTTAGTTTACAAACTAAATACTTAGCTAGTCCATTTAGCGTGCTAACTAAATATTTTGCACCAATTCAAATATTTCATTTACAGCTAAATTTAACAAGTCAGTTTAGCTTGCTAACAAACATTGAGCTCCAAAGTAAATATTTAGTCTACAAGCTAAATATTTAGCTAGTCCGTATGCTTGCTAACTATTTATCTCCAAAGTCAATTAGTTAACAAGCTAAGTATTTAGCTAATCAGTTTAGCTCGCTAAGTAAATATTTAGTTAGCAACCTAAATATTTAATTTCAAACTCAATATTTTTTATACACATGTATACAGGTGTATAAATATCTGTATACATATCTGTCATAAGATTGACATACAGCAACAGCCTTCAGTCAGAGGCTTTTAAAGATTTGTTGCAAGACTGACTGCTCTTGGAGATTCTACATGTCTACATCATTACCATCCATTCCGACTCTTTGAAGATACTTGGACAATGAGTTACAACCAGTGTTGGGAATCTTACATAAAAAAAGTAATCTTAGTTACAAATTAATTGTCCAAAAGTAATTGAGTTAGTAACTCAGTTACTAAACTGTAAAAGTACTTAATTACTCAGCAAAGTAACTGCAACATTTATTTAACAATAACATATTTCTATGTTGTATAACTCAGTTACGTTCTAATAATAAGATAAGATGTATGCAGGAAGATAAAAATATATACAAAAAGTAAATATTGGTTGTACATATTCAGATACTTTTCATCAAAGTGCAAAACTAAGACGCACAGAGGTGGTTAAAAAGAAACAAAGTAAAATCTCTTCATTAGATATTGCAAATCTATGCATCTGTAATACTGCACAGTAAACAGAGCACTTTACAGTTGGTTGTAGTAAGACGTTTTAAGATTGATTTTGGTGTCACCTGGTCATATGACCTATAAGCCATTGAAGGAAAACCTCAAGTAATACAGTAAAACATTAATAAATATTCAATGCATTCAGATGTGAAATAAACTGCTTCTGATTCTTTACATGTAGTAAGACATTTCAAGACTGATTAGGCGCCACCTGATCGTCTGAACTGGAATCTAATGAAGAAAAATAACATTTTACAGTAACGTATTAATAAGAAATGTTACATATGTTAATAAAAGAAATGGATAGTATAGAGATTTATTGAAAACCAAACCCTAACTAAAACCGTCGCCTTCATTGCTCCTTTCAAGTAACTGGAACGGCATTGTGACGATGGGAAAAGTAATTAATTAGATTACTTCGTTGCTGTTATACTTAAACGCCATTTATTTTTAAAGTGTAACTGAACCCCATGAAAAAGGTAGGTAAAGAGAGGCTTTATGGAGCGCAGCGGCCAAACGACGTATCAGTTCAACATTGAGTCAGGGCTGCCTGAAGCCAGCTGCACGTATAGTAGAAAACAAGCACAGAGAGCCTAGCGCTAGCATCGATGCTAAGTAGCTTCAGAGGGAACTACCTCAGCTTTTGTTTCCTTATTCACGGTGTGTTTAAAACATACAGGTTGTAACTTATGGCTTTAAACCCCTTCGACGTTGTGATCCTCTAAAGTGCGATATACGGATTTCAGCTTCCTCTGTTTCTCTCAGCATGCTAATGCTCGCGCACGTAGCACGCAAGATAAGCAGCGTGTCTGAGAGAGGGAGGGCGTCTCTGTGGGACCATGCCTGTGATGTAAGTATGAACTCTCATGCACCAGGCTCAGCCGATCAGAAAATTCAAATGCAGTACCACACAATGACCATGAACGGCAGCACTAAGACGTTTTTAAACCAAAAAATTTGGAATTTAACAAGTTTACACGAAAATGTCAAATATATGCCCTTAAACTGAAAGATTGCATTGGTAAAAACCCATTTATACAGTTAATAAGCAACAAAAAAAATGGTTTTGGGGTTTAGTTACACTTTAAGATAAACAATTGTTAATTTATGAGTCTGTGGTTTTATTTTAAACATATTAAATGTTTGGCAAGCAAAAGCTTGTTTTATCCAATGATCTTATCCATCATTGAGGGATTGTATTTACTAGTGCAGGGGCCATTTACGGCCCTTGGACTGATTTCTTGTACGGTCCTTGACCACCGTTTAAGATTTCTACATTCTGACCTTGGCGTGCCAAAATGAATGATTGATGCAGATGGAGAGTTTCTTTTATAAGGGAATCATTTTTGTAGACAATATAAAAAGAATTAGAAAATGATCCACGGTACAAAACAAATTAGTCTTTTAATGATCATATTTTTTTATTTCATTGCATACACTGATAACGCCAAAGCAGACGTAGAGACGACCAAGTCTACCTAAAAATAAAACTTATTTTTAAAGATGGAGCGACCCAATCCCTGTTCTTTCTGCTGAGGAACATTTTTTATTTTTGCTTTAAAATTAGCTCCTCCAAAATATTTGAAAACTTGAATTCTTTTTTAAACCTTAAAAGCCCTGTGTTTTTAATCCTCAATCCTTTAAAAATCTTTTTTCTACACGAATTCCCTTTTTATATGTTTCATTAATATTTTACATGTTTAATTTATTGTAAAGCAGATTAATGAAACTCTAATTTTTTACGGGGGGATAAATCATATTTTTGCAGTCCAATCAACTTCATGATTTTGGCCCACATTGTAAAAAGTTTGGACATCTCTGGCATAGTTATCACTACCACAAACCAAATAATAAATGCGTTTTTATTTTCCTTCCCACGTCAGTTTCCCATGAGATCTCGGATGTGCCGACGCATTACATCCACATAAGAGGACTTCCCTTCCAGGTTTACGGAGAAGACATTGTGAAGGTACCCACAAATTAAAGTCCTTACGCGACATCAAAACGTCGGACACGGCAGCACCGCAGCGTCTCTCTCTGCTCCGCAGTTCTTCTCTCCCCTCGTCGTGTCGAAGATCCTGATCGAATACGGACCCAACGGAAGGCCGAGCGGAGAGGCCGACGTCTTCTTCCGCTGCCACAGGGACGCGGTGGACGCCATGTCCAGAGACCGCATGAACATCGGTGAGGAGCCTCATCAGTCACACACAAGTTTTTCAACAAATTGAACAAGAAATCTTCAGACTGTTGAAAAAAACAACTAAAATTACACACATTTGATCCAAATCCAACAGAAAACCCCCCTTTCAACGACCGCTGCGGTCTAAAAATTAGTCAAACTTCTAAATATATAAACTCCTGGATGTGGTCTAAAGTATTCTGACTCTTTTGGAGGAAGTGGTCTCAGTCCGGTTCCAGACAGGTTCCTTTAGGGTGTGAAGGTCATCCGACAAAGCTAACGTATGCTGCAAGTTTGAGCCAAACGGCGTACCGTAGCCAGGTATGCGTTGACACTTGACGGCAGCTTCTAAAAGACCGCTCCACTCAAGGCCATTAGAGAGCGAGTTTTTATTGAGCTGGAAAGCTTTTTACTTGAAGTGCAGCTCGTGCTCGTTAAAGTTAACCCGAAAACCACGAACCGGAACTTAAAATGTAGAAACTCTGGAATAATTTCACAGAAAATGTTTTTTTTTTTTAGTTTTGTTGACATTTTACATTTATATTTTAGTTTTTAATCTAATTTAGCATCAATTGTAACAAGCAGAGAAGAAAATAAAACCAGTCTAACAATTCATTGCATTGTTTTGTGTGGTAGAAGTATTGAAAAGTACTCAGATCCAAGCATCGGCATCATATCGGTTTGTTGTTTCATCCCTACTTGAAAACAGTGGATTTGGTAGTTAGTAGTTAATAGTAGTTATTTTGAAATAGGCAGATAGCAGCTTAATGTGGTGATGGTTGGTTATTACTTGCCTATAAGTAGTTAAGAAACACACCAGATTGGATGGTAAATATTAAAGGTCCTACATGATGCAAAATCAACTTTTGGTGTAGACAATATAAAAGGTATAAAGTAGAAATTATATACATTTAGAAAAAGGTGGATATTTTGACTATATACGCCATAGTGTGGTTATGAATTTTGATGTCATTAAGCTCTGCCTAAATATTTTGTACCGGATACACAAGGAGGATAAAGACTGATGTTCAGGGATGTTTATATTGCAAGTTTAAAGGGACTATATGATGCTATTTTACGGCTTTCAACTTCTGGGATAGACGTGTATATATATGGTAAAATGTTATACAGTATTAGTTTGCCCTAAAATTTAACTCTGATACTGTAGACCACAAAGTAAAATGGCTAGTTTCTCTATAAACCCGCCTCCTTTCTTCTTTGATCCAGCTGCTGTTCTTTAGGAATGTAGAATAAAATCCTGTAATCTATGCAGCCAAACAGGCGTTTTCACAGAGAAGGTAAAAAAAATCTAACCAAAAAAAGTGTTTCAAGCTGCCAAAAACCGAAGCAGCTATGAGCTTTGAGAAGGAGGAGGGCGTGTTTGAACTCTGGAGGGGCGGTGCAGACACCTCTAGCACTCAACTTTCAACTAGTGATGTCACTAGTTGAACACTCAGTCGTTTTCTATTAGAGTGAGGGGCAGCTGCTCAGACAGCAGAATTCAGGAGGATTACTCTGACATGTGTGAATTAAACCAAAAACCACTCTGGTGGGGGTTTTTATGAGAAAATTGCATTACCAGATGGTTAAAAACTCCGAATACATGATTTTACATGATATAGGCCCTTTAAAGTTTGCTGTTTTTAATTTAACAGAAAGGAAACTTGTTGAACTTGAAGTATTTTTATTTTAAATATTTTCAGGTTTATTGTTGCGTGATATTAAATTCATGAATTACCCGGGAAGCAGAGAACCTTGAACTTTATTTTCATACAATTAGCTTTTTATTTTATTTAAAATATCTTATCTTGGTGTGAGAAGTTTTGTGTTGCATTATTTTGAAAAAAGATTCTGATATATTTTTAATGCGTCTTGTACATTAAATTTTCTTTCAATTGCGTTCTAAACCTTTTCGACCTCATAGTTCTGCTGCAATTTATCTAGAAAGTGAGACGGTTACAAGCAGTCATTTTGACATGTATGACGAAAAGCAAAACAGCAATACGTTTTGTGACCGCACTTGCTTTAGATTATATTGCAATATTGATTTGAGGCCATATCGCCCAGCCCTACGTTTAACAATGTAGTAAGGGAATTTCCTTATTCCTTATTTTGTCTTAATTCACGCATTTCTCAGTAATCCTCCTTAATACTGCTTTGTGCGCGGCTGCTCCACCCTCTGCTGGTAAACGACTGACTCATAACATTAATTTTTTTTTTTCCTTTCTGTCTGAGCGTCAAACCAGGAAGTGCCCGATGTGTCCGCTCCTACCCGGTAAACATTAGATCGTCAGAAATGGCTGAAATTTCTCTCCAGAATCCCGCGACTAACTTTTAGAGAAACAGAGCGTCTTATTTGGAGGGTCACAGAATAACTCCAGAATATAAGTTATATTTCTGGACAAATGAGTACTATATAACACCAAAGGTAACATTTTTATCATATATGTGCCTATCCCCGATGTTGAGAGGTATAAAATAGCATGACACAGAACCTTTAAAACGTTAATTTTAGAACTTACTGTAGAAAATATATATTTTTTACAAGTCGAAAGAAAATATCCAAATACAATTATTGCGTATATAAAATGTGTCATACTTTGACATATTACAGACATTTTAGCTTATAGCACCAGTGCTAAATAACGTGCTTATTTTGTATCACAGACAAGAAAAGAAAATCTCTAAAAACAGGTCTTCAATCAGATAAAAAAAAAAAATTTTACTCAAAAACAAATAACATTTTATGTACACTTTTCGTGAGATTTCTGTGTATTTCATTTTGCTGATGCCGGAATTTCTCTTTATATTTGGTTTTCCTTTTAGGACATCGATACATCGAGTTGTTCCTGAACTCTGTGCCCGACTCTGGCTGACGGTGAGAAAACCATCCAGAAACTTCATACATAAGAAGAAATCCTCTCATATTTCAGCTGTAAGGTTCGATAATAAACCTTTTTTTGGAAGACTGTTCGTAGACAATCTAATTATGAATTCAGTTCAGCAGCCCAACAGGAAATAATACCATGTAAAAATAATCCCTACATCTTTTTTGACCCCCTTATGGAAGATTTTAATATTTAACTTCTGCTCTGAAAATAACTGACATAACATCTTTCGTTTGTAGGTGAATGTCGACACATAACTCTGGAATTGATGAAGATATTTATTCTTTAAATAATAAACAATAAACATTCCTGGTGTCAAAGATTTGTGATGTGATGTTTTGTGTTGAGAAACTTGATTTTTATTTTGAATTCCCACTTTTTTTCAGACTTTTTTCTTTTTTTCAGACTTTTTTCTCGGGAAAATCATGTGAAATATTTTAGCCCCATTTGTGTAAAACAAATACAAATTTTTAGCTTAGTTTATGGAAACAACTTAGCTTTAAAAGCCTCAATTTGAATTAAAATGTAAGTGTTGACTGGATTGGCTTGACTTTATATGTTGTGCGAGGTAAAAAATAATGCGACAGTGCAGTAATACGTAGTCCAGTTTATTGTTGATCTTAAGAAGCAGTTCTATTTCGCATGTAAATTTACAATAACACAATAAACCAAATATTTGCTAGCTTTCCTGGATCTTAAAACGGGGAGCTGAGCGTTTTGTTTGGGGGAAAAACCCCCGGAAGTCAATAATTTTCAGAAGCTGCGTTAATGCCACTCATAGGTAGTGCAGAACAGCCGACGGCACTAATGTAAACTCCTCTGTAGGAACACAAAGCTGCATAGAACTGAAAACAAAAAGGCGGTTTTGTCTGAAAGCTAAATTCATGGTGGCTCATTTAGATTGCACACTTTAGTTTGGTTAAATTAAAGCTAATTATGAATAAATAAGCTTTTTAAAACGTGATAGTGTTTTTTTTGTTGTTTTTTTTAGTTTTAAACTGAGATCTCTGAGCTGGGAATGAAGCTCCGCCAACCTTAGCCATGTTTCAGTCAGGACAGGACCGACTACGTGTAGCAGTTTAAGCTAATACGTCAACGTGTATTTCTTTAAATGTTTTCTAACCCTAAAGACGGTAGGTGCACTCTTTATTTCCTCTACCTTTACATTTCCTTATACAGTGCCTGGAGAAAGTATTCGGCCCTCTTTAACTTTGCAACCTTTTGCCACATTTCAGACTTCAAACATAAAGATATAAAACTGTAATTTTTTGTGAAGAATCAACAAGTGGGACACAATCATGAAGTGGAACGAAATCTATTGGATATTTCAAACTCTTAACAAATAAAAAACTGAAAAATTGGGTTTGCAAAATTATTCAGCCCCTTTACTTTCAGTGCAGCAATCCCTCTCCAGAAGTTCAGTGAGGATCTCTGAATGATCCATTGTTGACCTAAATGACTAATGATGATAAATAGAATCCACCTGTGTGAAATCAAGTCTCCGTATATTAGCACCTGCACTGTGATAGTCTCGGAGGTCCGTTTAAAGCGCAGAGAGCATCATGAAGAACACGGATCACACCAGGCAGGTCCGAGATACTGTTGTGGAGAAGTTTAAAGCCGGATTTGGATATAAAGATTTCCCAAGCTTTAAACATCCAAAGGAGCACTGTGCAAGCGATAATGAAATGGAAGGAGTATCAGACCAAATCTACCAAGACCTGGCCGTCCCTCTTAACTTTCAGCTCATACAAGGAGAAGACTGATCCAGAGATGCAGCCAAGAGGCCCATGATCCCTCTGGATGAACTGCAGAGATCTACAGCTGAGGTGGGAGACTCTGTCCATAGGCAAAACGTTATGTTTGGCGTAAGAGCAACACAGCTCATCACACCATCCCCACTGTCAAACATGGTGGTGGCAGCATCATGGTTTGGGCCTGCTTTTCTTTAGCAGGGGCAGGGAAGATGTTTGGAGCCGAATACAGGACCATTCTGGAAGAAAACCTGATGGAGTCTGCAAAAGACCTGAGACTGGGACGGAGAGTTGTCTTCCAACAAGACAATGATCCAAAACATAAAGCAAAATCTACAATGGAATGGAATGCGCCAGCTATTTCAGAGACAGAAAATTAAAAAGGCTCAGGGACCAGACGGAGTGTCCCCAGCCTCTCTGAAATTCTGTGCTGACCAGCTGGCTCCCATCTTCACCCAGATCTTCAATAACTCCCTGGAGCTGTGTGAGGTCCCCTCCTGCCTCAAACGCTCCACCATCATACCGGTTCCCAAGAAGTCCCCAGTCACTGGATTAAATGACTACAGACCAGTTGCCCTAACATCTGTGGTCATGAAATCCTTTGAGCGTCTGGTACTGACCCACCTGAAGGACATCACAGATCCCCTGCTAGACCCCCTGCAGTTCGCCTACAGATCAAACAGGTCAGTGGATGATGCCGTCAACATGGCTCTACACTACATCCTGCAACACCTAGACTCTGCAGGTACCTACGCTCGGGTCCTGTTTGTGGACTTCAGCTCTGCGTTTAACACCATTGTCCCAGAGCTCCTCCACCAAAAACTGTCCCAGCTCACCGTGCCTCCATCCACCTGTCAGTGGATTACCAGTTTCCTGACTGACAGGAGGCAGCAGGTGAAACTGGGTAAGTTCACATCCAGCTCCCGTTCCCTCAGCATCGGCGCCCCCCAGGGATGTGTTCTCTCCCCACTGCTCTTCTCCCTTTACACCACTGACTGCACGTCGAGGGACCCTTCTGTGAAACTCCTGAAGTTTGCAGATGACACCACCGTCATTGGACTCATCCGCGACGGCGACGAGTCTGTGTACAGAAAGGAAGTGGAACAGCTGGTTCTCTGGTGCAGTCAGAACCACCTGGAGCTAAACCCGCTCAAAACTGTGGAGATGACAGTGGACTTCAGGAAGAGACCACCATCAACATCTCCTCTCATGATCCTCAACAAGCCAGTCCCCACAGTGGAGTCTTTCAGGTTCCTAGGATCCACCATCACACGGGACCTGAAGTGGACCTCACACATCAACATAATAAGGAAAAAGGCCCAGCAAAGGCTGTACTTTCTGCGTCAGCTCAGGAAGTTCAACCTGCCCCAGGAGCTGCTGATCATCTTCTACACAGCAATAGTCCAGTCTGTCCTGACCTCATCCATCTCTGTCTGGTTCGGATCCGTCACCAGGCAAGACAAGGACAGACTGCAGAGAACAGTCAGGACTGCAGAGAGGATCATAGGAACCGATCTTCCCTCCATTCAGGACCTATTCCGGGCCAGGGTCAGGAAGCGGGCCAGGAAAATCACCTCTGACCCCTCACACCCTGGCCACAATCTGTTTAGGCTCCTCCCCTCAGGTCGGCGTTACAGAGCGTTGTACGCCAAAACCACCCGACACAAAAACAGTTTTTTCCCCCAGGCTGTCGCTCTGACGAACTCTGTCTAGTCACAGTGTGTGAGTGCACTCACATAACAATAAACTATAACTCTGCACTTCTGTACATACTCACTGTAAAATAACCCCGGCTTGGTGTATATATTATCCTTTATTATTTACGATCTGATATTTATTTGTATTTTTACTTATTTTTGTTCTTATTTTTATTTTTTTATTTTTTTTATTTCACTTATTCAAGTTCTGTACTGGAGGATAAAGTTTGCCGGAGTCAAATTCCTTGTATGTGACATACTTGGCCAATAAACTGATTCTGATTGACAAACATCCAGGTGTTAGAATGGCCAAGTCAAAGTCCAGACCTGAATCTGTGGAAAGAACTGAAAACTGCTGTTCACAAATGCTCTCCATCCAACCTCACTGAGCTTGAGCTGTTTTGCAAGGAGGAATGGGCATAAATTTCAGTATCTCGATGTGCAAAACTGATAGACATACCCCAAGTGATTCACAGCTGTAATTGCAGCAAAAGGTGGCGCTACGAAGTATTGACTTAAGGGGGCTCAATAATTTTGCACGCCCATTTTTTCAGGTTTTTTATTTGTTAAAACAGTTTGAAATATGCAGTAAATTTCGTTCCACTCCATGATTGTGTCCCACTTGTTGTTGATTCTTGACAAAAAAATTACAGTTTTATATCTTCACGTTTGAAGCCTGAAATGTGGCAAAAGGTTGCAAAGTTCAAGAGGGCCGAATACTTTCTCAAGGCACTGTATAGCAGCCATATTGGGTTCTATGGTTGTGAAACCTCAGAATATTAAAAAAATAAAACACACTTCTATTATTCTGATGTAGCACCTACAACTTCTCAGTCACAATACAGATTTTTCTCAGGCTGTGTGAGCGCTAACTTGACCTTGGTGTCCTTCAGGTGTGCCTCAAATTGGTGAAACCTGATGTAGGACCCTAAAAAAAAAAAAAAAGGTGCGGTACTAGGCCAGTTGGTTTAAACGGACACATTAAGGGCCTACATCAAACTTCTATAAGCGAATAACAGTTGTGTTGCCCATTGGGTCCATTAATGGATTTTCTGTGCATACGAGCCCCACATTTGAATAATTGTGATGATTGCTTACAAATTTTATTCACTGGATTGGCAAAATGTTGAGAAGACATCTTGTATTAAACTATTCAGGATATGGGGAGGCTAAGTCTCCTCCCCTTCCTGTCGGCCCGTCGGTTCTCCTGTCGGGAAAAAAAAGAATCAAGTCAATGGAGTGATTAAAGTTATTTTCTTGTCCGCTTTGCTTTATGTCCTGAATCACACAGATGATGTACCTCAATTTAAATAACTAATTATATGCATTTCGACTGTCAAGTTATTTGGAGTTTGGTTTTAAAAATTCGCAATTAAAATGCCAAAAATTGAGAAATCGCATGCATGACGTCCGGGGCTAACGCTAGCTAGCACTTGTAGAGCTTATCCATCACGCTGGTTCTCACTCCACCGACTGTTTCTCCTCTAGCATGGCTGCCACTTTCCACATTGTCATATTTATAGTGGTTTTATCCACATCTAATGATCATTCCTTCGTCCTGGAGGAAGGAGGCGAATAACAGCCATTTTTCTCCCTCGGTTGTAGTCCAATGTGTTTTTACACAAACCCTAAACTAACTCTTGGCCGTTGGTTGAAAATTTGTGTTTTATCTCCAACAAAATGTGTCTGTAAAATTGATTAACATGTTCAATCCATGCCACATTATAAACGGGATCAGATTTATCGCTCCATTGATTCATTCCATTCATTATTTGTGGCAGTAGGGGACCAATGGTCCAGAAGTAGAAGGGTGTGACTTTAGGCTCCCCATTGGAGGACACAATGAAGGTTTTTTTGGGTCTAAATTGGATAACAGGATGGATGATATCGCTTATAGATAAATGATGATGATTGATGCAGTGCTGCCTGAAAAATTGGAGATCGCGGTTGTTCAGTGTCCTTTACGCACTAAAATTTTTCCAGATTCCATTGATCTGTTAACTGTTATGCACTGTTGATCGTGAATTATCCAAATTTCTTCATCATTTTACATATTTTGTTGGCAAACTGGCGATCTTCCTTAACCCTCTTAACCTCCTCGTGCGTTTTTTTGCGCAAGCAGGCGTGTTTTTGTAAATAATTTTGGCTGTGCCAATGCAATTTATGTATTTTTTTCTGAGGTTGTGTATTTTTTGGGAACTTAACAAAAAGTATAAAATTATTTTAATTAAGCCATTTAATATAATGCTGGCGTCATAAAGTAGCGTTTTTCCTCCTCAGCCATTTTTTTGCGCCATTAACTCCCATGTAAACTATATATTTATAATAAGCCTAAATATGAGCATAAATAGTTTTTTTCCATATTCTGTTTGGGTTTCTACAAATGTCACAGACTTAAATTTAAGTTTTTACTGATTTAGATCAGATGGAATATTTTCTCTATTTATGGCAGGGCAATGTCTAAACCTCCTATTTAGATTGTAGGACTTTTGAGGGGCCTTGCCCTCTGACTGCACAGTGTAACATATATTTTGAGCAAAAACTGTTTGGGTGTATTTTAGAGATGTCATACAATAATGTGCATGTGTGAGGTAAAATATTTTGGTATGCATTTTTGTGCAGTTGTCCTCCAAAATTTAGTCCTCATGTAAAAGTAAAAATCAGCAAATGGTCTGAAAACCACTATTTTATACATGTTTTCTGTGTGGCCTTGTGCACCTGTGCATCCATGTAAAGTTCAAAGTGCTTCATAATTCTTCAGATGAAAGACTTGTGTTTACTTTTTCAGAAGGTTAGAGTGGGTGGGGGGACTGGTCTGTGTGGGGAGGGCGGTGTTCTTAAGTACTCTGTTCAAATTTTATATTTTCATCAATGCCTTGCTGTATATGAAAAATCATTCAATATGCTGCAAAAATTCTAAAACATACCAAGATATTTACTGTTGCATATTATAATATCAACATCTAAAAAGCAGATGCAAGCATTTAATCTGAGCATGAGAACAAGATTCTCATGGATTGACTTCAAAGACGCAGGCTAGAGAATAAACAAAAAACACTTCAGCGGCTTGGTTTGTTTACACAGGTGTCCTGGCTGAAACAAAGCTTATATACCTGACTCAGATAAAGTTTTCTTTTTCTTTCTACCTCAACCATGAGAAGAAGGTACAACGCAGTTGAAGCCCTAGAATTTTTTGCGGGAATTTAATGAGGATGCTGCGCAAACTTCATCCACGGAGGACAGCACTTCTGATGATGAAGTGGATGATAAAACATTTGCTCCGGTGCCTGATTGTGATGAGGAAGCAGAAGATGATTCAGGTGAGGAGATGGAGGACATGGAGGAGGGAGAAGGGAATACACGTCCTTCATGGATTTCAAGGAGCGGGATCACCTGGTCCCCGACGCCTGATGTGCGCATTCCTTTTCGGCCACTAAACATCCGCCGTCCCGGGATCACCCACTATGCGATCAGCCGAATTACCTGCCGCTGCAAAACCCGACGTTGGCCCATGTCAACATTATAGATGTGAGCGCCTACAACGCCCTGGTCTTGTGGCTGTCCATAGAACCGGCCTGGAACCTACCAAAAAATAACTTTCAAAGAAGGCTCTTCTTGGAGGAGCTCGGGAGCTCCATGGTGAAGCCAGCCATGGCAAGGCGTACATACTTGCCACGCACCCCCTACGCTTCTGCTTTGGTGCAGGCTCAGCAGTCTGTGCTGTCGGTCCCAGCCCAGGGACAGAAGGGAAGGAAGAAATGCCATTTCTGCAAAGGGAAGAGGTCCTTGCATGCACGCTTTTGCAACAAATGTAGTTGCCGTGTGCAAAGAGCATGCAATTGTTCTTTGCTCTACCTGCAGCAAATAGAGCCCCCCACACACACACACACACACGCACACACACCCCACACACACACCCCCCACACACACATACCCACTAACATACACACACACGACTGTTCTTTGTGTTCTAATAAGCTGTTCAACTGGCTATGTTTGCATGAGCATTTTTTTGTGCATTTGGAGGAACAACGTCGCAATTTAAAAAAATCTTAAAATAAACGAAAAATACAAAGTGATCGGAATATATTTTTATGCCCATTTGTAACACTCCAAGGCTCTGATAATCCACCCCTAAAACATGTGCTCTGGATAATACATGCAAAAAATTATGATTGCTTTCACTTCTTTAAGTTTTTTTACTGTCCAGGTTTTTATCATAAACCTGGCAATAAGGGAGTTAAATCTAAGAAACATACAAATATATTTTTTTATATTTTGAGTACTGAAGCTAAGGATGAAATTCATGCAAAAAAAGGAAACATTTATGTGATATTATATAATATTTATCTATGTATTTTTTTAGCACTTTTTTGTGCATTTGGAGGAACAACGTGACAAATTTTGAAAATTTTAAAATAAACAAAAAATACAAAGTGATCGGAATATATTTTTATGCCCATTTGTAACACTCTGAGGCTCTGACAATCCACCCCTAAAACATGTGCTCTGGATAATACACGCAAAAAATTATGATTGCTTTCAGTTTTTTCAGTTTTTTTTACTGTCCAGGTATTTATCATAAACCTGGCAATAGAGGAGTTAAATCTAAGAAACATACAAATATTTTTTTTAATATTTTGAGTACTGAAGCTAAGGATGAAATTCATCCAAAAAAAAGGAAACATTTATGTGATATATATTTATCTATGAATTTTTTTTAGCACTTTTTTGTGCATTTGGAGGAACAACGTCACAATTTTTGAAAATTTTAAAATAAACAAAAAATACAAAGTGATCGGAATATATTTTTATGCCCATTTGTAACACTCCGAGGCTCTGGCAATCCACCCCTAAAACACGTGATCTGGATAATTTACGCAAAAAATTATGATTGCTTTCAGTTTTTTCAGTTTTTTTTTACTGTCCAGGTATTTATCATAAACCTGGCAATAGAGTAGTTAAATCTAAGAAACATACAAATATTTTTTTTTAAATTTTAGTACTGAAGCTAAGGATGAAATTCATGCAAAAAAAGGAAACATTTATGTGATATTATATAATATTTATCTATGTTTGGGTTTTTTTGCACTTTTTTGTGCATTTGGAGGAACAACGTCACAATTTTTGAAAATCTCACATTAATCAAAAAATACAAAGTGATCACAATATATTTTTATGCCCATTTGTAATACTCCAAGAGTCTGACAATCCACCCCTAAAACATTTGCTCTACATATTGCACACAAAAAATTATTTAATTTTTTCCTTTTTTTCACATTTTTGACACTCCAGATTTTAATTAGAAACCATGCAATAAATGGGTCAAATCTGAAAAACACCCAAATATTTTTATATATTTTCTTAGTACTGAAGCTAAGGATGAAATTCATGTAAAAAAAAATGGGACTTATGATATATTATATAATTTTATTTACACATAAGTCTCCAATGCATCTTTTTGTGCACAAGGAGTAAAAACGCTATAAATATTTTTGGAGGTTATGAGGGTTAGGATTAGACCTTTTCCTGAATGCTGCTTTTGTACCAAATCATAATTGCAATCACCTTTTAAAATCACGTATTTAAAATCGCATCAGTATTTGTATTTTATAACCAATTTGTCTGATTACCAGCCCTGAATCGCTCCCGTCCCAACGTTTTTGGGAATGTGTTGCTATTCTAAATGACGGGAAAGGATGTAGACTTACAAATGAAATGAAGCTGACCAGACAAAACATGAAATTTTGTGTTAATATAGTCTGAAATGAAATAAAAGTCAAAGTACATATAGAAATCCCTACTTTCTTTTTTTCCTCTCTGAGTTCTCCCAACTTTTTCCTGAATTTGGGTTGTAATAAATTTGAGGATTCGGACTAATCAGCTTCTGTTTGTTGGTTCGGTGATGCGGCTAACGAGGAAGATGACTGGAATTTAACCAAATCTATGCCAGGGTTAGGGGTTAACCCCTTAAATCACAAACGGTTCACAGCTTTAGAAAAAGGATTGCCACAAAATGCTAAATATAGAGAATACATATACAGCTACAGTAATTTCAAGACTGGCTTGGGCACCAACATCGTGTTGAGCAACGAGACTCAACCAGAATCCATTATGAATCTCTACTGAAAGCAAAGCAGAAGCTAAAACTACAAGCATAAGGTCCAGTTTTTCCCATTTTTATTCATTTAAAAAGGTTAAATAGCTCTTGAAATATACTGTACTTGTCCATTCAGCTGGCATGCAGGATCATATTTTTATAATAAGCAGCGAATATTGAAATTATTTAAATTATATATTTAATTTAGGGTCCAGCCTGGTGCCTTTATCAGCTATGAAACAACCAAATTCTCCCCGAAAGTTGAGCCGCAGCAATAAAAGTCACCAGTGAGACCAGAAACGGAACGAAAGGGCTACACGATGTTGAAAACCTGCACGGCTCTTTCACCAGGTTTGGGGGACCGTGAGGAGGGAAAGTGCTTCCTGCAGTGGCGGTTTTAGGGTTGTAACGGCGCCGGTTGTTGAGTAGGGGCTCATGTTGGCGTTGACGCGTACTGCTGCAGTAGCTGCGGGTAGCAGGACGTGCACACCGTCTCCGGGAGGATGGAGGAAGGCAGCGGCAGCTTGTGGGAGACGCAGCTCTCACAGAAGAAGCTTAAGCAGTTCTTGCACTGTTTCTGGGGGAGGAAGGAAGGAAAACGGACACATTTAATGCAGGGAGTTTAAATGAATCAAACAAAAAAATATAGAAATGACATTCCACCTCGATTTGAACTCCAACTATAAACTGAATTTGTCTCACTTCTTGTTCCCAGTCCTTATATTACAAGAGAGACGTTTGGATTCTAAGGGCTGTCTGTTTTAAATCCTGGATTGCCCCATGCAGTTTGTACCTTCGTCCTCAGGAGGGAGTCGTCCTGTTTACACATGGCGCACACATATGGCTGAGGGATCTCAGGGCGCGTCTCCTCCTGCAGTAAAAGCAAACGGAAATGCCTCCTTCAAGAATTTGTGGCTGCTAAAACTAACTATACCTGTGGAGATCTCATAAAAGCCTCACCTGCTCATCCTCTGTTTGTGACAAGGACCTTAGAGATGAAACATGAGATAGAAGAAGTTATTTTATATTCTTTAATGCTAAAAAAAACAAAGTGTGTACCATCTGTTAACTCACAGACTGGAGCTCAGACTGGTTTTCTCCTGGTCACCCAGTGAGTGGTCCGTCTGGGTTGGTGTCGACTGTGAAGGACGCTGTTTGGGGAAGAAGAAAACAAAACGTAGCTTAATACGAAGCTGAGTTCTCTGGCTTCACCTGCTTGGTGAGGTTTAGGAGCCACCTTTGTTGGACTCTCTGGATGTGTGATCTTCCTTGGAGCAGAAGCAGAAACTCTGGATGAATGCTCTCGCTTCAGCTCTCGTTCCCTCCTCAGCTCCTGCTCAAGACTAGATCTGAAACACAAAACAGGATCAAACTACAGACAAAAAAATTTGTTTGTTTAGTTTCTTTAGTAAAGTAGAAGTTTAGTATGATTTGAGTCCACCTGTAAACTGTTTTCAGAGCTAGAAGGAAGCAGTATGGAAGAGGATTAGGGCCATTGAAGAGAAGTTTAATTTATTTTTTCTCAGAATTGTAATTTTAATCTCAGAATTCTACCTTTAATCTCAACAATCTAACTTTAATCTAGGATCTCCTCTCATGTCAGAATGGTAATTTTAATCTTTAAATTCTGACTTTACTCTCAATCCCGGGATTTCTGACTTTAATCTCAGAATTCTACCTATGATCTCCAAATTCTAAATTTAATCAGAATTGTACCTTTAATCTCTAAATTTTGACTTAATGCTCAATCACAGAATTCTACCTTTAATTTCAAAATTCTACCTTTAATCAGAATTCTACTGTTAATCTCTAAATTCTGACTTTAATCTCAGAATTCTGAGTACGTCTCAAACTTCTCTCTCTCATGTCAGAGTTCTGATTTGAATCTTAAGATTCCACCTAAATCTCAGAATTCCACCTTTAATCCCAATTATTCCGACTTACCTCTGTCTCAAAAATGTTCTGCCTTTAATCACAGATTTCAGACTTTTTCTCGTTTTCGGTGATGGTGGGGGTTGATGTTCAGTTTACTTGGGAATGCTCCCACATAAAAACACCTTCATGCTCAACAGGACCTTCTTTGAAAACTGTGACGCTTTATGAATCCGATATTCACCTTTGTCTGCACAGCTGCTCCACCTCCGCCTGCAGACTCTCAATTTTGTCTCCAAAGTCCTGTTTGAAGAGCCGGTTGGCCTCTAAAGCCAGATCCCGCTCCCTCTCGGCCTGTTTGCATCTGAATGTGGGGTGATCGGGTTAAAAGCAACTCATGGCAAAACGAAAACAAAAAGGGTAGATGCAACTGAAGCTAAAATAAAAAAAAAAGAGAGAGAAAGGAAGAGGAGAACTGAAGTCTGAAGACGAGGGAAGAAGAGAGGATGAAGCAGGCTGCTTTTTGATCACCGCTTTATTTCCCTAGTGATTACTACAGTTTACAGCAATGTTATGTTCACACACAGTTCAAATTTTATTAATTCTGCTCCTTTTCTAATATCAACTTGCTCCTGTGCTGAACCTTGACACTCGCATGCAGCTCATCGAATGAAAGCAAAACTGGATATCAGAACTCAAACATCACTTTTTTCCTCCCCAACAGCAGCCTCCATGGCAGCCGTGTTCTTTGGAATAAATCTACAGAAAGTCGGCTAGTATGTCGCTCGCTTGCCAAAAAGCACTCAGGTTTTACCGGGTGCTAAGGAGGGTCGGTTCAATCCACGTTAAAAGCTAGAGAGCAACTGCAGGAAGGATGTGGGGTTTTAAAATCATCAACAACAAACGAGCGTCGTACAGAAAAGGTAACATCCTAGTTTGGTTATGTCTATATTAGGCAGGGTTGCATGTTTGTACGCATGTTCCGAAGGAGCTGCTGCTGCTACTGCTGCTGCAGCAGCTTCCCTGCTGTGGCGCTCAGACTTCTGGCCTGCTTCACCAAATCTTTATCACTGGGCGAGGAAATCAGAGGAGCGAGAAATGGATAAAAAATAAATAAATAAAAAAAATGGACGTAATGGAAATGGAGAGAGAAAGAAGCGAGAAGCTGGAGTAGGTAAAACGTTCGGAGGAGTAACCCATCCTCATGTGAATGTCCAGGGCGTCCTCACCTGTTCTCCAGCTGCTTTACGGTCCCAGACATCTGGTTGATTTTCTCCTCCAGCCGAACGATGGCTTCACTCTTCTGTTTCGAGCTGGCGTCTACACTCTGAGGAGGATCCGACAGCGTCTGATTAACTAAGTGCTAATTACGAAAAACATGATCAGGTACTTATTTGGGGTTTCAAACTCAGGGCTTGGTAGTTTTAGTTGTTTTTACTTACACAAATAATTTTTTTTTACCCAGATTCTTTCCTCATGATTCCTGAAATTAATTCACTTTTATTATGTTCTATGACTTAATTTAAAAGTATATAAATGACTGGAGATTTTATTAGACTTGTTTAAAATTAATAAAATAGTACAAGCGGACATAGCCAGAGTAGAAAACTCCTTAATATAACCCCTGAAAAAAAAAGTTAATGATTAGAAATGTTTAAAATAATAATTTGCCCATGTTTGAAAATAAATACGCTTGAATCAATTTAGGGTTGTTTTGATATGTTTTGACAATCTAGTTTCCCAAGCTGTACTTGAACGCAGCAATGGGCAGCTATTTGGATTATCCTTTCTCATCAATGGGGATTCCGCCGACTAGCATACAAAATAAGGAGTCGTATATATTTCTGACAAAGTTTGCATCATACAAACCATTAGCATGCTCATATTAGCTAAAAAAAATAACAAAAAAACACCCTTCTTCTTTGTTCATTCTGATTGACAAGCAACAAATTAGATTATTACCACCACCAACTGGTATGAAGTGTGGAGTAAAACGACAATCAAGGTCGAACTTCTCTCTCGAAGACAGGTGATGTATTATAATCGTCCCCGCTTGAGCTAGCTTTCCAAGCTCTAATGGCCATTTTGGCGTACAATTGTACCAAATGATCTTCTTCAACGACTAAAAGACAGCCTACGGCCCCCTCTGCTGGTTAGCTTGGGTCAACACACTGGATGGTTGCGACGTACTTTACGCGGGCGTTTTAATGGTCTCGGACCGGCCTCACCTGTGACTTGTGGCTGAGCTGTTGGTTTATGGCACGAAGGTCTTCCAGCTGCTGTCGAAGCTCCACCAAAGCGTCCTGCTTCTCACAGATGTCCTTCTCCAGCATCTTCATGGACAGCTCCATCTCCTGCTTCATCCCAATCTGCACCTCTAGCTCCCGCTCCACGTCCTGCCACAGAGATCAGCTTTGACATTAGCTGGGCGACTTGGATTTTTAATATCCTACGACTAACGACAGGCACAGCTTGAAGTTAAACAAAAGCAAACATCACCAGGGTTGAAATTAAGCGAGAAACGGAAACCCACCAGTCGAAGCTGAGTTTCCTCTTTGAGTTGCTTTAAGGTTTTGCCCAGCACTTGTCCGTCCGCTGATGACGTCTGGGGAAAGCAGGGAATGTATTCGTTTTAAAGCTTATACAAGTCTTCTGATATAAAATCTTGACTTTTTCGTGTAAAATCAAGTATCAAAATAAATCTAATCAGAAGATGAAAAGCTGAAAAAAAAAGAACGGATGTGTTCTCATTGGTTGGAAATGTTGCACACAAATGAAAAAAACAAAAAAAGGCAAAAAAACCAAAAAAAAAACAGCTAGAGATTTTCAGATGGGGATTTTTGTTTTGTAATTTTTTGGAAAAAAGATGTTTTATACTTTAAACATTTCTTGAAAAGTTGTTTTTTTCCAAACATTTCGAACAATAAATGTTTTTTTTTTTTTTTAAATGGCATTTGAATGCCCCTCATTTGCCCGTCATTATATAAACTCTTTATTTATTCATCCTAGCGATGCACCGATAACGGTATTGGGTATCGGCCCCGATACCGTTCTAATGTACTCGTATCCGAATTGGTTAAAGTTAACAGACACTTAAAATATGGAAAATCTGCAGCAATTTAACAGAAAATAATGGTTTTTAACTTTACATTTTTGTTATTTTGGGTCATTTTTTAAAATATTCTTTTTGAATACATCTAATTCACCATTATTTGTTGTAACAAGCAGAGAAGAAAATAAAATCTGTCTTCCAATTCATTGCATTTTTTTGGGGTGTGGCAGAAGTATCGGCATTGGTACTCTGCATCGGCATGAAACAAGTGGTATCGTTGCATCTCTGGTTTATACATCACATTTTTACATATATGAACCGAAGAAAATATATAGAAATAAAGACTTGAGACCTGATTACCCAGCCCTGTTATCAGATATCGGTAATCGGCCTACATTTTCACATTGGTGCATCTCAACTTTTTACTAAATAATTCAAAGATGACTGAAAAAAGCCTCCGATTGTAGTTTTAATGGATTTAAGAAGTAGTTTTAAAAATATGTGCTTGCCTTCCTGGACTCCTGCTGATATGAGCTCTCCTCCTTCACTCTCTCCACATCCTCTTGTAAAGTGATGATCCTGTTGTTTGCCACTGCGAGCTGCAACACAAACCGAAACAACGCAGCTTGTAAAACCAAACGGCTTCGGCTCCTTCGCTCACTCAGTGACGTTGAGCGCTCACCTCTTCTGTCAGCTTCGTGTTGGACTTTTCCAGTGCGTCTACTTTGGCCTGGAGGTTATTTACCGACGCACTGAAAACAAGAACAACAAACGAGGGTGGCGTGAGGCCTAAATTTGGAGGGAGAAAAAAAGAGAGAGCGAAACGTGATCATCCAGGCTGACCTCAAGTGTCTGTTCAGTTCCTCCACGTAATTCTTCTGATCGAGGATCGCCGTGATCTGACCGTCGCTGGAAGGAGGTAGAAGGAAAAAAACGAGTAAGACGAAACAAGATTGCACATCAAAGTGAGCAAAAGGCTGCTATAGACCCTAAGGGAAGATGCTAACGGTACGTACACAATGAACACGGTAGAAGCGACTAAAAAAGCGTGACACGCGCCTAGTTGTTTGTGTGCACATTCGCACCGTGAAGCTTGTACAAAGCGAACTGGATGCGCTTAAAATATGGCATTTCCAAGCGTGAACTGGCCTTCAGCAGAGCTGGGGCCAGAGTGCAGCTGGCGGTGGATTATGGACTACGGTCTGATCTGCGGTCTGATGGAGGACAGAGTGGATTACGTGTTCGGCCTGGCCTCCGGTAGAGCTGGGACCGCTGCACTGGGGGGTGGTGAGCTACAGATACAGTCCAGCTACGGCGGAGGGATCCATAAACAGCAGCGAGCCTCTCATAAACACCGGCTCCTCGCCGCCTGGAGAACGTGACCTGCTCGCCCAGTTTGTGCCGTGAAGGTCCAAGCTTCGCCTGCCGAAAAACCAACTACATTTCTGAGCAGCGGTCCATCTGTCTGCGGTTCGTAAAAGTTTATAATATTTGAGCAGCGTGGGACGTGGTGCGGGAGCCACTACCAGAAAACCAGGTGAGGAGGCCGTTTCAAGGCTCACTTCTTTGCCGAGAGGTGCTTTTACAGCACCAACAGCTCTTTTAAGAGCCACCCACAAACCTCTTAAGAGCATTCCTGTCTAAATAGTTAATTTTTTATTTGATAGTCTGCTTGTGTCATGTAGCTCGGGGTTATTAGCCTCGATGTTTATCAGTATTTCCTCCATGTCCTGCTGAGGCTGTGACTCCATGACAGTCACAGAATCACTGAAACTCTGTCCCCTGATTGGTTGTTGCGGCACGATTCGACGCTGGAGTTCAGATTTTTCCAACTCGAGCGATAGACGATATGAACGCGAATGCACAAAATGCACATAAATTGCAGCGCGAATTTTCAATCGCATCTCTAGCGCGAATTGTTTGCGCAAATCAGACAGAAAAGCTTTTTCGCGACGCAGATCTGCTTCTGAAGTGTCGCGGGACACCAAGTCGCGCTTCATCGCGCTCCTCCACTGATTTTACATGTAAACCTGAAGCTCTAGTCGCTCCTATCGCGTTTGGTTTGGAGTTAGCAACATCAGTTGAGATACTGATGGCTCATGAATGCTTATGAGAACCCCAGTTTAAAAATTCCGCACTTGAAGACAATGAGGGTTAAAATGTATCGTCTGAATCAGCAATGTGATTGTTTGGGTTACGGTAAACAACATTTATACAGTGAAGGTCAACGGCGTGCACTGTCTGAAGAACATTAGGTTTTGCAAAGGTTTAGCAAGCGAGTTCGTCAAGCTGCGCCACCTACTGTATGGGAGTGTTTAGTGTCATGTCATCCGGATGACAGTCGGAAGATATCAGACTAAGTTGTGCTGATTAAACAAATTTACTCTAAGCTGATGCTTCGGGCCCCTAAACCCCTTCAGTGCCCCATGAATTCTGAAACAGAACAAAAATTACAGATGTTATTATTTATGAAAATGTGAATAAAACTCAGTTTGATTTAGTTTTGTTTCAGTGTAGACTGTAAGAAAAATTCAATTATTTACTCGTTTGTGTAGCAAATAAGTAAGTTTCTTTTAAACTAATTATTTTATTAATAATTTTTCAAATCTCTTCAATTCTCTTCGTTTAAATCTTTTTAAATGTTGCAAAAATATGAGGAATAAAAATTTACATGCTGTAGTTTTTAATGTAGAAAACACATTTTATGTTAAATTGAATAAAAATCTAAAATTACTTTTTAATACTCATTGTTTGAATTGTGTGACAACCAGATCCTTTAGTTTAAACTTTCTATTTTGTTAGAGCTGCACGTCTCTGCTAACATTAACAATAACCTCTTATTGATTTTTAGGATCAGGCAAATAAACTCTGCCTACTTTCCCAGATTAGAACAAATTTGGAAAATAGGGCTGGGTCAATGCGTCATCACTTTCAAAACAAACATGGCGGGAGCAAGTAGTGTCAGCATGATGGAGTCAGTTCGACTCAAATACCTCCATCCAAACTCGCAGTTCAAAGGTTTGGAACCATTTCAAAATAAAAGGGAGCGATTTTTTTCGTCTGCCGGCTTTGCAAAAATGGAAATGGCTTATAAAAGCACGACGGCATCCAGGAGCAGTTCCAGCAAAATGATTAAACACCGTAAGTTTTCTACTTTTTTACTAACGCCAAGTATTTTACCCTATAAATAACGCAAACATCCCCCACATAGAGGGCATATACTCATACACAGCTGCGTCTGCGGTATGTTACTGCTATCTGTTTTGTTTTTATTTGTGACCTGTGTTGGCAGAATGAGTCGGAACGCGCACAGACCAATGGCCGCTGGCTGCTCTGTTTTGTGACCGCATACCATGTAGGCCGCCGTTGCTCCTCCATTGCTGTAGTACCTCCATTTGGCCGCTAGGCCCCGATTAAAAAGCATTGGACTTTAGACACGTTAAAAACAACTTTAATGCCTGGTGCCCCATTGTTTTAAACTTTCTATGGCTACAAATTCTTCCTGAGAAAACGCTGGGCTCGTCAAAAAAATAGGCACCAGGCAGGTTTTCGTCAGATAATTTTTTGAATTCTTGCATAATTAATGAGGGGGCCGAACTTTGATTGACAGGCTGTTTCGTTGGACTTTAATTATAGTAACACAACATTTTAATAATTATTTCAAGTTACTAGTTCTTACCTATTGAGGTTTGAAAAATAGGAGAACCGTCGGAGGAGCGCAGATACGGCAGCAGTCAGGCATGGGGTTATTAGCCTTTAGCTTAGTTAGCAAAGTTTAGCATCAGAGCTAAAGACGCGGGAGCAGAATGGGCGCGATTACGATCAAACTACACGCCCCGCGAGGGCAGAGCCTACAGTGAAGATCCCGCCCCTATGTCCTTTTTTAGGAACATGCTTCGTCAGAGCTGGGGAGGAGGAGTCTGTGAATCCGCCATGAATTCCCCCATGAAAGTCATTCTGGTAAACGGGGAGGAGTGAGGAGGCGTCTATTCTTTTTTACAGTCTATGGCACAGACTGATTATGAGCAAAAGCCCAAAACGTGAGAGAGTAAACATTGTTTGTTAACAAAGCTAATGCCCTACCTACCCGCTAAACGTAGCCGTCGTGGACAATAATACAACATTGTTGAAGTGCTTGCAAAAGCAAACCGACAAACTCTTGATTGTCACGTTTAATAACGCCTCATCCTGTTTGAATACTATTTTTCTACTTAATGCTCCTCCAGTTTGTTGGATTCAAAGTTGCCATCTAATAACTAGAAAAATGTGCAGCATTTTATTGTAATGAACAACCTCTCTCTCTCTCTCTTTCTCTCCCTTGCAAATCTCATGTCAGAAACAAGAGAAAATGCAGCAAAATAAATGTTTTTTGTGAATGAAGAGCAGTTTTTTGAATAAAGCGAATGTTAAATTTTGTTTGTTTATATTTTTGGGGCAATTTTCTTTCCTTTATTCATATGATTTCTTTGCACAACATTTAACTTCTTGTTAAATGCCACCTCTAACATAAGACTGTACTAATACTACAACTTTATTTGGGATTTTTTTTTACAATTAAAATGTGTTCAAATTAAGACATTTGTTTATTTCATGGAAATACATAAATTAATAAATGTCCAATTTCTACACAAATCAAATAATGGGTAAATAATCGATAATCAAATCAAATCAAAATCGAATCGAAAAATGTATCATTAGATTAATCGATGCATCAAAAAACAAATCGCTAGACTAATCGATTACAAAAATTGAAACACTGTTATTGTGGGTATAGATTTTTATCAGAAAGGTCTGTGAGTCAAAATCTGCTTACGGCCCCATAAGTGTCCTCTGCATCAGTGTCGCCCAGCTCAATCTATGCACCCGCGGTCCTCCTCCCAGCGTCTCATTTAAAGGCGGATTACATGTAGTGTGACGTTATTTCTTCACCGCGAAAAAACTGATGTGTGGCGTAAGAAGACGGCAAATGCCTGAGTCTTAGGCGCGGGTTGGCAGCCCTGCTAACCTACAGAGGGCCTAAAGGCTAGAATCACTCACCCCTCTGCACTCTTGCTGCTGTGTCCTCCATCTTTCAGGTACATCGAGAAGTCAATGACGCCGACCTGCGCATGTGATGTAAGAACAACATAAAGTTCAGTTCTCAAAGTTAGAAAAGCCAGAAACAGACGTACGTGGTTACGTTGGTGACTAACCAGTCGTCTCAAGGTTTTATGTTTTCAACAAAAGTAACAGTTTGACTTTAAATGCTCTGAATAAAAAATCAGAAAAAATAGCATCCAATCCGATTGCAACGCCTTACTTTTAAAAAGGAACGAATGACCATCATAGTTACTCAGGATGTAAGAAAATGTAGATACATAATATATCGCAATATTGCAGCAATATTCAAAAGCAAACAAAATTAATAAAACCATTAAAGATGACAGTAGTTCTTGTAGTACAAAATAAAAGTATGACTGGTATTTTGTGGGTGTTTTCACCTTCTTCATTTCAGTGGATCAACTAGATCTGTTAAAAAAAAAAACTGGATATTTTTTGCATGAAACAGGCCGGAGAGTTTAGAATACTGCGACTATATTTCCCCAGTTAAATTCCTTTAAAAAAACCACACAATATATAGCCTAAGTCATAGTATCGCATCGAATCCCCCCCCCCCGCCAGATTCTTGCCAATAAACATCCCCAACAGTGAACTTTACTTTGTGAATGCTGCAATATTTAATTATTTTAAAAAAAATTAGAGCAGGGTTTACGGCACTCTTTAAAGTCAAGTTTTTTCCCTTAAAACAGCGCCTGTGCTGCTCGTTGCTCTCTATGTACTGTATGTCTATGGCTCTGTCTGCCTCTCTGCCCCTGACACGCATGCGCAGCAGTGGGAATCCGGATGATAAGGGTGTGTAGTCCAAAACCCATAAGAGTAGAACCTGCTTATCGTGTCAGGACGACGGTGATGCTCCAGCATCTTAACAGGAAGCCCATTTGCGGCTGACTACGAAGAGTAAGACTCGCTAAGCTAATTAGCACGTTAGCTGCTAACGTTAACACCAACAGTAGGCTCACTGAACATCCTCTTTTACCCGTACATATCGGCTTTGCGAGTTCTATCTGGGGCATTCATAGAACGACATAAAAGTCCAGGTTTTTATATTTATCGCAGCTTTCTCTCCTGTCACCAGCACCTGGATGGTGGCGTTCGAAGCAGACAGCGTAGCGCTGCTCCTGTTAACAAGACAACAAAGCGTATCTGAGAGTGTGGAGGTCCTGTCACTATGACCTGCGTGGACACAGGGATATCCCTTCGGCTGAATGATTAGCACGCATTACTCTCAGCCGGGAGTCGTGGGATCAAATCCCACATGGGCCCTCGTTGTGCGGCTGATCATAGCTGGATCATTTATCTCTGTTTATAGCAGAAGCCCAATACTCCCAAATCTGGATGCAAAAATATGAAAAGGCTAATTGGAAAACGTTATTAATTACTTGTATTGATATCTTTAAACAATCACAGTAGTGACTGAGATTTTATTTCCTTTAGAACGTCATTTGTCTGCTGTAACATTAATGCTTTTTTTTATAATTAGTTTATAAATGTTGAATAAGCGATCAGTTTAACCATCAGTATTTTAGATGGTATATAATACTTAGAGAAAACACTTCTAGCTGGAAGCTAATGATGTATATATCTGGGCATCTTCTGCGATAGGATACAATTTATGGGTGATCCGATTAGTCGACAAACGGTAAAATAATAGCCGATTATCAAAATAATCGTTTGTGGCAGTCCTACTTTTAACCAAGTTTAAACAAGGAATTAAAAGTAGATTTTGATGCCCCAAAAGTCTCCTTTTAAGTGAAAGTCACTGGCTAAATATTGACCTACTTTCTATGAAAATTCTTTAAAAAAACAACATTGTTTTTGTGCCCAACATGTTCCCTTGTAGGAACATTCAAAGCAGTTGGGGAAAAACGTAAAAAAAAAAAAAAAATCCTTTACATCTGTGGAAAAACGGGTCAAATTTGGTTCCTTCTTAAATCCAAGTGGCATGGCAGGTCTAAAGATGCAAAAGCAAATGAGGTGGATTAGCAGTGCTTGCCAACAACCGTCTCCGCTGCCTGGATATCGAAGTCTTAGCATGTTAGGACAGTCATGAGACTGTCGTACAGAAAGAGTCTTCAGTCAGAGGCCTCTAGAGCAGTGGTTCTCAACCTTTTTGCATATTTTTGATCAACTTTGAGGAATGTAGGAACCACAGAAACTGCCTTTTAAATTGCGTTGTGGCATTTGCTCACTCTTTCAGGCAAATATGGCCTTTCAGTCGTAATTTCCATAACATAAACCATAAATTAGCAGTAGCTCCTTAGCATATTTAGTCAGTTTCCAAAAATTTTTAACTTTTTACAGTATTTTTCAGAAGCACGTAAGCAACTTTATGTTGTCACATATTTCTGAAAAATGTATTTAAAAAATGTGTTTCAGTACAAAGGTATTTCTGAAAACTACTGTATAATGTGTCTTCAAAATTAAACATTTTCACAATATTCCAATTTTCTGAGACACTGAATTTGTCAGTTATAGTCATGAAAATAAAAAAAAAATTTTTTTTTTTAAATATATCAGTCTGTGTGTAATAAATGAATCTAATATATAAGCTTCAATTTTTTGATGCAATTACTTGCCAGGATCGGCACTGTAAATGAGAACAGGTTCACAATTGACTCATCTGGTTATAAATAAAGGTTATTATTATTATTATTATTATTGAAATAATCTTTTTCATGATATTCTAATTTTATAATTAAAAAAATGATATTATTATTATTATTTTATGACCAGCAACTTTACAATGAATTACACTTGTGAAAGAGAGGGTCATGTCTGTAGTTTAGGTAGATAAAGTTCTCGTTCACATCTGAGTAAAATAATAATCTATTTCTATAAATTTCAGAAGAGCTTTTAAAAAATATATAATAAAAAAATAAAATAATATAAGTTACTCTCAAGGCCCCCTTGCAATACAACCACAGACCACTAGGGGTCCGCAGACCAGCGGTAGAGAAACACTGCTTTAGAGATTCACAGCAGAACTGACTGCTAGCAGAGATGCTTCCTGCCCACAACAAAACCATCCACCGTGACTCTTTCGGGATACTAGGATGATACAAGTTACACCAAATTTCCGTTTGGGATGAACTCAGATTGAACTGAGACTGAAAATCAGTCCAGAACACCCCTGATTAAAGGTTTCACAAATCAAAGCTGTGTTTAAAAGAATCTGTAATCAGACCAGTTTACTGCAGGCTTAAACTACTTCATTCACTGTGGTTTTCACGCTCCTTTCTATCTAAATTGGCCCAAACCCAACTAAAACAAGCTTTAAAAAATGCTTTTTTTTCCCCCTCAAGTTCCACAAACACAATGAAGGTGCCAGAAATCTCCAATCGTGTTTTAAAGAATCTCTGTTTAAACTAGTCGATACACTTCAGGCTTTTTATGTTTCGAACAGGAGAAAAGCGAATACGATCCCGATTTCTTTCAAAAGTGAGGAGCATTTAAAGGCATCAGGCGGTGATGCAACGTGGCGTTTCACCTCTATCAAAACCGCCAACGACAACAGAAACCAAAGCTACGGGGGAAATTAAGGAAGCGAGGAAGTTTATGTAAATATTCTAGCTGCTGAAATACTAAAAAGTTTGTGCTAGGTGAGGTTTCACTTACACTCTACTAAAATATTTCTCTAGAAATTTGAAGTGAAACCGCCTCCCTCCCAGTCCAGAGTCAATAAAGCATAAAATATGAAAAGTGACACTTTTCTTAAAGAAGCTCAACTGTGGGACATTTGAATGAAAAATCCTAGTAACCGTGCAATAGAGAGCTGTTTTTTTGTAGGATTTCTTCCTGAGTTTGAGCAGCTGTAATGTAAAGTGGAAGTGAAAACAAATCGACCTGTGAGTCCAGGTCCTCCCCCTTCATGCACAGATTGGCGTCGATGACGTTCAGCCCGACAAGCAGCCCGGCGATGACAGCGCCCTCCTCCTCCATCATCAGAGCATTGGGTTCATAAAACTCACTGCAGGGGAAGATGAAGTAAAAACAAAAAGCTCTTTAAAATGTAACACTAAAAAAAATACAAGGTGTGCTTAAATTTTGGGTCAAAATTCAACAGCTGAAACTGGCTACAGCTAGATGGATTTAAATGGGAGGTTTTACCACAGATTTGACTCAATCCTAAAACATAAATCAAACAGCGTCTACTTGCAGCTAATGCTTTGATTCAAAAGACATCAGAAGAAAACTTAAAGAACTGAAAACATGCAGGTAAAAAATCCAAATAATAATTTTCTTAGGAGGGAATAAAACAAGACTGGAGAAAAACTTATGAAGACTTGAAAGGATTACAAGAACCTGAATGAAATCATCATCATCATCATCATCATCATCAGTTAATACAAATGGAAACTACCGATCAGGCCGGAAATCCAGGTTTTAACCCTGTCGTTCCTCTGGACGCGTAATGTAATGGACGTGTTTTACTCGTGAAATCCCAACGGGGGACGCTTGCGAAAGCGTTCCTCCCAGCTGGTCCCAGGAGAATCACGAAATCACCGGAGAAATGCGATTGCACAACGTACATTTTTTTATTCCATGTTAATAAGTAGCATAAACTCACCAACTACTCCAAGAACTGCAGATATTTCTGTCTATGCCTTCTCCTTCTTTGTGTTGTCCTTCTAAAAATGATCACTGGTATTGTATGAACTGGGTGATTCTCCACTTAGAGGCTTAACTACTCCTGATCCATGATAAAAAACAACAAATCTGATCTGTTCACCGACTGACTGACCCTGGTGTCACAGGCAGTGATGTTTATTTTTGTATTCATAGTCAAGCAACCCAAAAATCTGCATGTGTCCTTTACTTTGAAACTTATTTTTGTTTAAGTTTTCGGGAACGCCAATTTCCTGTCTGGTCCGATCTAAACTGATGAGTTTGACGTGTTTCACACGTGTAGGGCATAAAAAATAGAACTGCCGGGTAACTTTAGAGGAGGGCCGCGACACTGCGCTTCTTCGTGCCCAGTGGAAACTGCCCCCATTGACAACGATGCCCGCGATCAGCTGCGTATTACACTTTACTGACATTACGCGCAGTGTACGCGTCCGGTGGAATGGAGGGGTAAAAATGGACTTAGAACTGAACCTCCAGGGTTGCATAAAGGCAATAACAAGGTCAGCCTTCTATCACCTGAGGAACATTTCTCGAATTAAAGGACTGATGACGCAACAGGACCCTGATGCTTTTAGCTTCAGTCAGTCTGACTCTGGTTACTGCAACAGCGTCTTCACAGGTCTGCCTAAAAGGTAAAAAGAACACGTTCTCACTAGAACCAGGAAAGTAGAGCACATCACACACTTCTAAAGTCCTTACACTGGCTCCCTGTAGCTCAGAGAATAGGGTTCAAAATACTCCTAGTATACTGCTAGCATACTGCTAGTTCCGTGTTTCTTAACCCTGGTCATCAGGGCCCGAAGTCCTTCATGTTTTAGCTTAATCTCTGCTCAAGCACACCTGATTAAAATGATAGTTACAGCATCAAGTTCGTCAGAAGCCTGTTAGTCACCCAGATGTTCTGGTGAGGTGTGTGGGAGAAGGGAAATACCTAAACCTAGCATGACAGTGGGCCCTGAGGACCAGGGTTAAGAGTCACTGTACTAGTTTATAAGTAATTTATTGGCCAAAATGAAAAATTTACATTACATTACAGATCTGTTGTTTTCATACCTTCCAACCGTCCAGACCAAACATGTTAAATAAAGTACAAATACTTCGCTACATTAATAAAGCAGACCATTTGAGTATTTATACTTCACCAGAGTAATCATCTATTAGACCTCTTACTTCAACTTGTACTTTCTACTCCTTAAGTCTGGATAAATTGTGTAAAATTTTGAGGATAAATTGTTGACAACCATCTACCATTCGTACGCAAACCACTTCCCGCTCTAGCCAAGAAAAGCCAGGCGTACAGCTGTATTCAAAATGATTCAACCCCCAATGCTGTAAAGGGTTTTAGGGAATTTCAGTCTACATTTGTAATTGTGTTCAGAATGAAATCATGCAAGGACTTTTTAAAGAACCAAATGCAACTAAAATGACATCAATTGTTTTTGTAAGACAGTATTGAATGTTTTTTCTGTGATTTTGACACAATTATTCAACCCCTTAACGACTACCACTCTTAAGAACAGAGGTTCATTCAAGTGTTTTCGATCAGGTATTGAAAACACCTGTGGATGTCAACGAGCAGCATTCCAATGCAATGCTGCATTCCATTCGTCTCGGAAATTCGGGCGTCCGAGTTGCTGTACACGAGAACGTGACGTCATTCCCGACTTAAAGCGTTCCACTTTGTTTCGCTACACACCGAGCCGGAAAGAACATGGACGCTTTGAGGGCAGCAGCTGTCGAGGGGCGGGCTACTCATTGCTATTGTTGTTAGCGACATAGCATCTTCAGCAGACCAGCATGAAAAACAAAGGTGTACATTGTATTGCACGCACAGCAAGGCAGTACAATGTATAATTTGGTGACCGGATTAAAGCAGAAATGTAGTCCAGTGTGTAAGAGCATTTAAAAACGACATTAAAATGACTAACAGTGCGAATACAAAGAAAAAATATCTCAACTACGGGCGCAGCCATCTTTGTTCTCCAATGTGTACTTCCTACTAGGTCTACTCTCAGGGCTCCGAGTTGGGGCTCGTATATTCCGACCTAAAGGGGTGTGTCACTATGAAATGACGCGAGACAACTGCGAGATTTCCGACTCGGAAAGGTTAACTGGAATGCAGCATAAGCACCAATCAGGCAGATTTAAAATGACTGTGATACTCAGCTCCTTCTAGACATTTACTGGTGTGTTTAAAAACACGGTGTGAAGTCAAGAGAATGGTCCAGGAAGACACGAGAAGAGGTGATTTCTCTTCACAGGAAGGGCAATGGCTACAAGAAGACCGCAAAGATGTTAAACATTCCTTTACTTTTACGATTCAAGTGGTTTTGAACGGATAATTAAACACCAACATCTATACTTCTACCTGAGTATTGAATGTGAATACTTTTAACACCTCTGTTTCAGACCGCTGAGGTCTATTGGTTCAAGCTCTGCATCTCCAGAATCAGAACCAAACATGGAGGAGCAGCTTTCAGTTTTTATGCTCCTTGAACGTGGAACAAACGCCCTGAATACTTCAAAACTGCTGAAACACAGAGTTCCTCTAAATCAGAAATCCCTGGGACATTGTTAATTCCAGTATGAACTAATAACTTATATTACTTCTTTTTATTTTGCCACTGTAACGTACGGCTTCTTTTTTTCTGGTATGTATATTGAGTTTTTGCTCATGTAAAGCACCTTGTTGCTGAAATGTGCTTTACAAACAAAACTTGATGACTTAAAGACACCTGAGCAGGTCCTTTCTATTGATGATGGTCTTCATGTAGTCGGAGAGCTTCTTCTGCATCAAGGCCAGGCGTAACCAGGCTCGTCCTCTTCCCAAAGGAGTTCTGGTGTCAAACACAAAACAAGGTGGGTTTCATGCCTGCGTTTAACAGCTGACCATCCGTGTCTGGTCTGACTGGAAGAACCAGACTCACCTTAGCCCAGGCAGGTCTTTCACACTGGCGGTGATCTCCCCAGCCTCAGGGGTCAACTTCTCAACCAGCTCCAACGGCCCCCAGAACGACTTGTTCTGACCCAGGAAGGTCTTCTTAGCTGAAGATTGACAGACAGCATTTTCTTTTTTAATCATTTTTTTAATCTATAGCTTCCTTCTGTTCTTCTCCTTCCAACCTCTCAACAATTTTTTTTCCTCGTATGTCTTTAAAATGTTTATCCAAACTACTTTAAGTGTACGACCCAAATTCCAGACATGAGGCGTTCTTGAAAGTTGAACAAAATGAAAACTGAAAGAGTTTCAAAACGATTTGGTCAATATTTTACTGCCAGCAGAATATTGATGACACTGCAAATGAAATCTAGAAACTTCACAGTTTTATGCACAAAATTAGCTCATCTTGTGTTTGATACTCATTGCAGGTCTCAGAGTAGTTGGGAAAAGAGTCATCATTCCAGTCTGTTGTCTAGGTGAACTCTGAAGTACTGATAACTCCTTTGTTTAGTTCACATTCGAGGTAGAACAACTGTTTCCACACCATGCCAAAAAGCACTCCACCAGCTCTCTGTTCTCAGCTTCTCATCCATTTCCGATACACCTATTACTGCAGAGTCATGTGAGTATTTATACAGATGAAAGGGATCCGATTTGTGCTGGAAGTCTGAAGTATAGAGAGTTAAAAAGAATGGTGAGAGTACAGTGCCCTGTGGTGCTCCTTATTTAAACAAAACCCCTCCAGTCTCACCAGCTGAAAGCGGTCTCAGTTGGGTAGTCATGGATCCAGGGGACTGAAAAATGTGCCAAAAATTGTACATTTTCTCAGTTTTACCATTTGATATGTTATCATTGTTGTGTTGGCTCGTGTGATATGAAAGTTATTTAGTTTTCATTTTATTTGACTTCCAGTTGTTAGATTCTTTAAATCGTTGCATTTTCAGATCGATGCTAGAGGATGTGCGGTTTAATGAACACCACAAACCCATAAAAAGAGGACAAAATAAGGCGTTTTTATATCGATTAGCAAAACCTACTTTTTAGTCCGTGTTTAAGACAGTGCTCCATGACAACGAAGAACTGCTGGAGGGGCGCGTAGTCCGAGTCCAGCGTGCGTCCGAGGTTGAGCGCAGACTCGATCAGGCCCTTGATGCTCAGTTTGGCCATGTTCATCAGGTTCAGCCTTTCGATGGCGATAGGGTCTTTGGGATCTTAAAAAGAGAAAGATATAAATATTAAGCAGTTGTTGTTTTATATTATTCTGGACATGAATGTGAAGAGATTTGTGTTTGGTTGACCGTTTATTTGTGGGAGCAACGATGCTTGGCAGGATAATTTAAGTGTTGGAAAGATTGTTTAGTTCTCCCTAAATGAAGCCTGAATTGTAAGAAAATGTATCTGGCGGAGAGGAGTTAGTAACTACACCATCAAATCTGCTGCTCAACCCACAAATATGGCACCATTTAAGTGAACAAACAAACAGTATGAGGTCCAAAAGGCATTATTACAACAATAAATATAGATTTTCTTACTTTTTTGTGCTATTTATGTAGCAGCATTAGTAATGCTCGTAGCTTTTCTGTTTTAAACTGTAGTTTTTATTGTAGTGAAACAAGTTTTTTCTCATTGTTCCCATGTCTAGTGTAACCCTTTTTGTAATTAGTATGCTACTTTTTGTTATTCGTGTCACTTAACACTAAATGATCTAATGCTGTTTTACTGTTATTCAGTAAAGTCGCAATGGTTTATTAAAAATGTACAAATGGATATGATTTCATATACTTTCCTTCTTTCCTCCAAACATTTTAACCTGCTAAAAAGACTTTTTAAAAATGTTTTTAGTCACTGATTTAATATCCTGAAAGTGGGAAAACTAAGTGGCATATCTCCAGATTTCAACCGTCTGGATTTATAAACAGCTTAAAAACAGGTATTCAGAAGAAGAAGAAAAAAATCAATGGTATAAAAACGCGAGAAATTCAAAAAAACTCAAATTCACAGATGCTCCAACACGACAAACCAGCTACTCTCTGGACTCTGAATCAAATCGATTCAAGCTCAAAAATCGATTTTGTTTTGTAAATAGGAAGGACAAGTCCAGATGGCCATTTTAGATCTTTTGTCTGACAGGGTTAATAGTTTCCCCCGGTGAACTGTTACTCACCCAGCGTTAAATCATTGAATTACAGGGTTATAAATAAGATAACAGCTAAAAAAAAAGCACTGACCCATATCGATTTCTCAGTGGTTCTGATTGAATTGGATCGAATCAGACCGGATCGCGATCATCAATTCTAACTTTTGAGGATCGGAATCGATACCCAGCCCTAGGTTCGGCGAAATTGTTTACACCCAATTGTTCGCATTTAATTTTTGCACACAAATTAAGGAAGCTAGATAAAAAGAATGTTATTCGCTGTATCGATCTACTTGTTAGATAAACTGTTTTTGAAAATCAACTTTGCATCAAAAGCGAGTATTGAGGGTTGGTTTTTTTTCAGTATCTAATCGTTTTTGAACTTTTAGTATTGTAAAAACACCAGTATTGACCAGTAAAAGAGTAAAAGAGTGATCAGTGAAGAATGATTAACTAGATCAAATGATGTAGCTACGTGGTCTTTGATAACTGTGGTGTTTATACTGTAGGATAGTTTGTATATATATATTATTTCATGATAGGGTTTGCACTTAAAATTGGTTCCCAGGGTGTTAGTGCCTGTGGGGCCTTTGAGCTTTGGAGCCCAGGGGCCCCTTAGGATGTTATTCCTGCTTTGTTTTTCTGCTGGATAATGATGACGGTTCCTGGTGGCCAGTCCCTGGTTTATGTACAGGTGGCGTCATCCTGCTGTGCAGCGCTCAGGAAGCCCAAGATTACACAGCTCAGACAGTGTCACAGGGAACTGTGTGAAACACGCAGCATCTCCGCTCTTTGTCAAAACACCACGCCCTGACGGGAGATCACAACATGCCCGCCTCCCCACTACCACCACCACCGAATCATCCATCTCTTTACCTTCATGGGCCGGCTCGGGGTCGGGCGTGAGCGAGATGTCGTTGAGCTCCCGGAGGCAAAGCCACTCTCCGTCGACGGAAACGCGAAAGTTGCACAGATAAATGGTCTCCCGGGCGGCCTGGGTGATCTTGTCTGTGGTGGGGGTCGGGGTCTCGCTCTGCGGCGTCAGGTCGGACATGACGGTGACTCAGCTTCCAGGAGGAACGAGGAGAAAACAAACAAAAAAATAACGTAGGGGAGGGGGGCAGGAAAAAATAAAAACGGCCTATGTTCCAGGCCCCAAGGATGGTGGAGGACGAAGAGAAGATGAAGAAAGAATCACCACAAGAGAGAGGAGACGGGAAAAAACAACCCCCAGACGAGGAGAGCTGATGTGAGCAGGTGTCGGGGGGAGAGTGCTGCTCCTCTTCCCGTTTAAGTCTGCATCCTCTTCTCCTCCTTGACACAACTGAATGAAACAAGCTCCTCTCTTCTCCTCCTCCTCTTTGGTCTCCTATTTTCCCTTTTGTTCAGACTGGGGGGGGGGGGGGGGGGTTCAAAATGCAACAGAGCGCAGTGTAAAAAAAACCCCTCACCATTTAAGGAAAAAAAAAAAGAAGAAGAAAATCCCAGCCCTCCTCCAGTCAGCTCAGAAACCGGTCGACTCTTATTGGCCTGCTTGTGCGCCGCAGTGACTCTACTAGGTGGGTGTCGACCAAGATGGCCGACAGCAGTGCTGGGCACGGCGACACACACACTCGTCACGTGAGCAGATGGTGCATGCGTAAACCAAGAGAGAGGCTGCCGGGTGTGTGTGTGTGTGTGTTTTCTCTGGAGTAACAAAGCACTGCTAATGATTTAGTCGAGCACTAACAGCATCCCTCTGAGCTGAGACAGACACCCATTATCTTGACAACTCAATTACAGAGACGGCTGCAGCAAGGTTACCGAGAGCAGAGGTCACAGAGATCTTGGTTTAATTATAGGATTATTACAGCAGTAACGCGATTAAAATGAACTCACACTAAACTGTAACCGCTGTCCGAACTTTCAGTATTAAACAAGTAAGACTAATGCTCACACTACGAGTTTTATAAAGTTTGTAATACATGGGAGGAAATCAGTCAGTTTTAATTTACAGCTACTCAATCATTTTGGATGTTTTTTTTTATCTATTAATAAGGGAAAAAAATTGAAGAGCTGTTAAATAGGGATGTAAAAAAATATTGATATGCCAATATATAGCAATATTTTACGTCACGATATTATATCGATATTCAAGAGCAAAGAATCGATTTTCTTTTTAGAATTTCATTGAAATTCTGACACACCACAATCATTAAAATTGAAAGTAGGACTGGTATTTGGTGGCTTTTTTACCTCCTACGTTCCAGTGGAACCACTAAAACTAGTAATAAAACTGCATGAGTTATGGATGAAACATATTGGAGTGTTTAGGGTGCTGTGACAGGTTTTCTATAGTTTAATTCAGTTTTGAAAATTGCATTATATAGTATTACTCATCATATTGTGATGTATCGTATAGTTTCCTCTGTATCGTGATACATATATCACCTGATTCTTGCCAATACACATTAGGGCTGGACGATAATTCGATAGCAATATACATATTAATTGATAGACGTGTGGTGAGATAGAAAAAAAAAAAAGGTCGATAAAAAAGTTCGATAGAAAAAAGTTTCCCCTCATTTTTTCATTATACCGTATCAGGCATATTAATACAACAATCATTACTTACTCCAAACGAATCATTAACAATGACCCACGCAGCTCTATCAGCCACCCTTTCTCCTTTCCAACCACAAAAAGGATGAAATGATTTGAGCTGAAACAGAATTTTTTAATTCGCCGTAACTTCGCCGCGCTCAGACGTCACAAGGCAGCAGTGGAGGACGTTGTTCCGGATAAATGTTTCAGAGGCTCAGGTAAAGGTTACATCCCGTTTTGAACCGATCCTCGACGCACTAAAACACTAAACGTAGCAATAATTAACGAAATATAAAACTAAGATCAGCTGTTTTAAGCAGGACTCCCCTCTCCCAGCTCGCTACGAATCTCTTACAGAGACACAGGAAACTTACCCAGGTCGCGTCGCGCTGCTAACATCGGTGGCTGTTAAAATCTCCCCTCGGTTCTGCTCCCCGTCCTCAGAAGCGGAAAAAAAACGCTTTAAAAAACACAACAGGGGTTGGATAGAACTGCTGGCTTCAGCTCTCAGTGACTGAGCTGCAGCGTTGGAGCCCATCAACACTGGTGAGTAGCTAGTTAGCTTTAGCTTTAGCCTACAGCTGAAGTTAATTTGAATAAACTTCATTGACAAACTAAACCAAAGGTTTCAGCCATTAATACTATAAAGTGTTTAAAAGATTAAAAAGTATAAAAATAAGCCTGTAATTTAAATTACTAACATGATTAAAATATATATAAAATAATGGTTTATAAAATTACTTTTCTTTGTATTTACGGATGAAAAAATTAATGAAAAATGAAAAAAGCATTTCAGCCAATGAGTTTTAATGTGAGTTGTGGTACTGATTTGCTTCCGTAGTTCGAGTGCCAACAATTCATAAAATTCGTTCACGTCAGGGCTAGACTATAAGACTTACAACTAAAATCTGTTTTTTTCATACCAAATCAGATTTACGATTATAATTGCGATAATTTTAATATAGAACCAACACTGACTATATATTGGTGTACTGATCAAACCCCTAAAAATTTCCTCAAAATAATTTTAAATGAATAAATTATGCGTTTGTGTTAATCTTCCCTTCTGGGAGTTGACATGAATACATACATGCAGGATGTTGGTTCAAAACCAATGTAAATAATGACTTTAGCAATAAGCTATGCAATAGGCTATGATTAAAAAATAGTGGGAAACTTTCTAATTTAACTTTTAAATTGACCCTTTTTTCTTTCATTTCAACACATCTATCAATCGATACATATTGATATTGAACTATCGTCCGGCCCTACGCCATGTTAGTCAATCGACGGATAGCGGCTTCGTTGCCAATGTATCGTGCATCCTTGTCTTCTACACGAAAGAACAATAATCTGGGCAATTCTCTGTCAGTGGATGAAGAAGTGTGGTTGCAAAGAAAACATCAACGTGGAACTGAAATCTCAGAAACAGAAATGTGCACCCCCACAAAGATCTGAACAGAGGTTTTTACTTGAGTAATATTTTGGGGGGAAATTCACGTTTAAGAGTTGATTTTGCTATGCTGTATTTTATGCTTTTACTTGAGTAATATTAAAGGCGAGGTTCATTTTTTCCCAACATGGACCTCATTTTTATCATGTATTATGTTCATTTACTCTCCAAGACAAGATTGGAGCTACTTGGAGTCCTTTGGGAGAAGTTTAAATCCAGCCGAGATCTGTGTATATCCATATAATGGGAGTCAATAGGGGCGCGCAAAAGGCCACTTCTATATAAGGCATTTTCTGCCACAAAACTCCTTCATTTAACCAATGTTTTACTATGAATACTTAGCAATACTCCCCTGTGAGTTTGGTGCGTCTCGGATGGGCTTCCCAATACCAATCACTAACCGGCGATTTTAAAGACGTCACACCATCACCGCTGTAGTTTTCGTTGGTTGCAGAAAGGGAGCCTGTAGGAGCTGAACTTAGTGGAACTGGTAATGTGTAGGGCTGCAGCGATTCGTCGGGTTACTCGATTTACTCGATTCCAAAAATTGCTTGAGGCAAAAACTCTGCCTCGAAGCCTAGTTAGGTTCCTAAGACGCGCGCTAGACGGGCAGGTATCGAATTGTTCCACACGGATGGTTGCTTTGTTCGCACCTGTGCGAAGCGCAACCGTAGCGCGTGATACAGTTTGAATTTAGTGTGGCACAATGGCGGAGAGTAAAGATGCCCACATACGGCAGAAAATGTGTTGAAAATGCTGTTTCACCAAGCGTCACTGAAACAAAGTAATGTAACCTAAGCCTGTATAAATTGATGTTCACTAATTTTAATACTGCATTTGTAGTGATTTCATGATGCTGTTTGACTAGATATGATGTTTAGATTAGATTTTTTTAAGAAGTAAATTTATTCCTGTTCAATCGCAAGAGAGCCTTGCCCGCACGTAGCCGGGTATCTCACAAATCTGAGATATTTTTCTACGGTTTAACCCTGTCATCCACACGTAAACGCACATTTTCGGCACAAAAAACGAAAAAAAAAAAACTCTGGCCAAAGTGGGGATCTGCGTTTTCTCTGTTTTCGGTATTTGCGTGTGGACGGATGTAAACTGTTTACATCCGTTACGTCACTATCTGCGACAAAAAAATGCTCCAACATCACAGTTACAGCGTCTAAAATCACTTAAGACTTAATGCTGCGCTGCGACCAAAGAGAACAAAAAGAACAAAAAAACGTTCTCACTCTCTCCTGACACAGAGACTCCTGTGTGTTTTAGAATGATTAATGAGTGACCATTAGCAGGGGCGTAACCAGGAAGTGAATAAAGAGGGGCTAAAAGGGGCCCAGAGTGGGTTTGGGACTGTAGCACCAAAATAAAAGCAGAGATGTTCTTCTAGTGGTGGAACCAATCTGAGCTGCTCACATTTTAGAGTTTTAAACTGTTAAAAGGACATTTAAAATAATTTTGTTTTGCAGAGATTTATGTGAAAACGTTGTCTCAAACTCTGCTTGCTTTTCAAACAGTTTAAGTGATTGGCTAAAAATAAAAATTACTAAAACATTGCAACTTTTCACACACAAAAAAACTAGTGAATGGACTATTTAGTTTATCAACTTACATTATTGCTGTTGACTGTTATTTTGTCAAATAAATAAATAATAAATACTTTAAATGGGCTTAGTTTTGGAGCTTAATGTTGGAGTTGTTTGTTTTAGAGATAAAATGAAAATGCTTGATCATTTTACAGCCATAATTTTTTTTTGTTATGCATGATTTCTTTTAGTTATTTAAAAATGTTTTTGTTTTTTTAAATCATCTGATTAATCGAATCGATAAAGGGCTAGATTAATCGATTACAAAAAAGAATATCGATAGCTGCAGCCCTAGTAATTTAGTTAGTGCAATTTGGAAACACGCAACACAAGCCACGTTGATGTCTGCTGTGGCAAGTTATGTCTAACCGACCGCTGTAGAGCAGAGAGCGTAAGTCCTTCTAGGAATACAACTGGGATGGAGCAAGGCAGTGACATTGTAATCATGCGATAGTGTAGTTTGATTATAAGCCACTAAATCAACCCGGAACAGAACACAGAAGCACTTCCGAGGCGTTCTTAACTCAGAGGGGGGTAGTACTAATGATTAATAACAAAACATTGGTTAAATAAAGGAGTTTATTTAGAGGTATCACTTTATTTGCCTCCACGACTCCCATTTTATGGCCACACGCTGATCACGACTGGATATAAACTTCTTCCGAAGGACTCCAAGTGGCTCCAAACTAGTCCGGGTGAGGAAATGAAAATATTAAATGCTAAAAATGGGGTCCAGGTTGAAACAAAACTAACTTTCCCCTTAATATGAAGTAGGGATATGTATTGTCAAGAACCTGGTGATAGATTTATATCACAATAAGTGCGGATGATATATTTTTATGTGTTGCAATACTATGTGTAAGATTATGTTTTGTGATTTTTAAAATAAAATCTAACTATTATCCAACTATAGCATTCTAAACACTCCCACCCGTTTTATACGTAACACATCCGGTTTTATTAGTAGATCAGTGTCTTCCCTAGAAATTTTAAGCTACCCAGTGTCAGCTTCATTACCCTACGGTAGTTCTACGGCAAATTACTTAAACTTACAGCGAGCACTGCTCATCTACACCTTATTGCCAGTAAAACGTGCCAATCGAAAAGCAATTTATCCGCTTTCGTCTTCTAACTCGACTTCACCTTGCACCGTGCCTTCTGCCAAAAACAACAAAAGAGTAATTATGCCATTACGCCCCACCTCCTCCTCCTTGTGCAAGAACAGAGTGGCTCCCATAGGTTCAACTGAAGTACTGACAATGTCCTCGTGAAATAAGAAAATTAAAAAAATTCATGGCATTTTGTAGGTGTGGCGCTGGAATTTCTATGGAAGAGAAACGGTGATCTAGTTGATCCACTGGAGATAAAAAAAAAAAAAAGGTAGAAACAGCCACCAACTACCAATCATACTTTAAATTTTAGTCATCATTTTGGTTCTATTTAAATTCTAAAATATAAAATAAAAATCAATGCATTGCTTTTGAGTATCGATACAATATTGTGAGTGTCGATGTTTTCTAACACCCCTATTATTATGAAGCGCTGCTTCTCTAATTTGAGCCAATTTTATGGAAGCTCCACCCACTGAGTAAATTCTCTGTATTATTTCAAACATATTTTAACCAGTAAGTTTTATTAAATATGACCACCTGTTTCTACAACAGCTTTGGTTTTCTAATTTGATCTCCTGTCTGTTGAGCTTGCTGCATTTTCAGGTCAAGTGAAAACATATAGTAAACGCCATAAATCGCTGGAAGCACTTTTCACGTAGTACTAAGATACATCTTTACTACTTTCTCTAAGTATTTGTATTACAATGAAGAAAAAGTCTTTTGCTTAAAATGTGTTATGTAATAAAATTATTTTTAAATTAGATTTTACTTTAGTCTTTAAAATACCAGAATATGCCGATAGCTTTATATCATAATTTTTGAATCCCAGCTCAGACAGGACTCGGTACTCGAGTGGCCTTTTTACCAAATACTTTTTTACTCTTACTAGAGTAATTTTTTTGGACGGCTACTTCTTATTTGAGTAAAGATATGTGTAAGTAGTGCAATTGTTACTTGAGAACAGTTCTCGACTTCTCTTTGAAGAGTGAAATAGCATGAGCTACAAAAAACATTTAATTTCCCTCTGGGCTCAATAAAGTATTTAAATTGAATTTGAACCCACCCTGGGCTCAGAATGGTTCCTACAGATTTCTTCAAGTTACATTCAAGTGTTTTTAAGACGTTAGGACAATTTATATTTTAAAAATTAATAACTATTTCAAAACAAAAATCCTTGAACTCGTTTCTATTTGTTTTTCAGGGAAATAAGTTTGTGCAAAACGTGACAACAAGACAAACAAAGGTATGAAAAATCAAAGAACATTTTAGCAGGCCACAAAAATGTTTGCCTAACAATGTTAACTTATTCTTTGAACAATTTATATATATATTACGTTACCCAAGTCTGTGTTGTGTTCTCATTTATTTATTCTATCACTCTTTATTTATGCTACGTTATTTAATCAACATACTTGTTAACAGTGTTTGACAAAATATAAACTTTTGAGGAACAATGAAATACGAATAAGTTAAAGTGACAGTGCGTAGTTTTTGCAGTACATCTTTGAAAATAGCCATTAAATATTATGCAATAATAATTACGTAAACCACATTAATTGCAAAATATTGGAAATATTGTAAAATATGACTTTAAAAACCAGTTTTAAAATACATAGGCGCGGGTCCTCTTTTCAGGGTAAAGCCATATTAGATGACGTATTTGCTTCTACAAGAACCCGGACGGACAAAGCGCACGTAACAGACCCGCTATTAAAACATTGATTTCCCCTCAAAATGTAAAAAAGTTTCTCCATAAACACATTTTTGCCTCTTCGATAGTTCCAAGCGATGAGAGACTGATGTGCTCGTCATATTGCTGCAAATAGATAATTCTCAGGGAATTGAGCGTTTGAAAACAGCACTAGATGGACCTCCGTTGTTGAGTTTCTTATTCGAAGACACAGATAACGCATGCTTGTGATAATTTAGGTATGCACTGCCCCCTACTGGCCAAAAATTACACGCTGTGCCTTTAAATACCACAAAAATGTTAAGACCCAGATATCAAAAGTCAAGACTTCTTAAAGTCTTTTTAAGGCATTATTTCCTAGTACATAAAATCAAAAGCTTTTTAAGACCCTGTAGGAACTCTGGTACCCACTGTAAACCACGACAGTGGCAGCATCATGCTCAGGGATGAATCTGGGTTAATGGAGTTAAGCGACAAAGCTGACTTGAGTATTGAAACTAAATCAAGAAGTGATTCAAGACAATATTATAGTAATTGCTTTGCTTCTCATTTTAACGGCACATAAAATCTGCTACTTTAAAGGTGGAAAAGATTTCAGTTTTCAGCTGTAAACCTTTCAGATCCACTCCGGCAAAAATAAAGTGGACGTGATTTCCCCCCTACAAACACGCACACGACTCATTTCCAATAATAGCACCGTTCTTGAGTCGTGTTTGTTTGGGGAAGTCAATCTTAGCTCATTACAGGACGTTGCAGCTTTAGTAAAGAGTTTTTTTATTTATGGCGCTTACTTCTCCGTTTTGAATCGACTCTCTCGATCCTGAAGTCGTACTGCCGGAGCGGTGCTGGTGACACAGGTCCTGAGTTCAATGCTTCCTTGAAGTAAATCACCGAGGTCGGGGACAGAGTGTCATCCTCGGGACTGTCAACAACATGTCCGTTTTCATCCGAGGAGTTCTGCCTGCTCGTCCCAGAACTTTGCGAGACCTCTGCAGCTGACTGCGGAGGCATATCTCCCGTCGGTTGACCCAGCTCCGCCATCCTCCCCGTACGGTCAGATCCTCCTCATGTGACCGAAGTTGGGCTGTCCCTCTGCGGGCTGCAGTCAATCATTCACCCGCTTTCGGTTAGCTAAACAATCAGCAGCTCTATCAGACGGAGTGCTCAAAGAATCTCTACGGGGATCATTCAGCCTTCAGTCCTGTTCTCCAGAACCTCCTCCTGACCCGGAAACAGCTGTGTGTTGGCATCTTGGTCAAATCTGTCAATTTCCGCGAGACTTTCCTCCGTTAGATAGCGGTCAGCTCGCCGCCGCCACTCTACGAATCACGCATGCGCGAAAAGAAACGGCGGTTAAACACCTCAGTGGTTTGTGTTTATGGCGATGGGCGCTAAAATCGACCCACACTCGATTTTACATGGCGCACGCGTTTCAAGCTTTACGGTAACAAGGACATTGACCGGATGTTGTCAAAATAAAAGCCACGTCCGTATTTTCTGACTAATTCGACCAAAACATTGATTTTCATACTGTTAAAGTGATGATCTAATAGTTTTTATTTATTTATTTCACATTTTTACAAGAACAAAAATACTGTAGTAGCCTACTTTGGCGAATTAAGCTTGATTGTGTGTTATTTAGTGATGTTTTTAGGAATACTTATTTATTTAAACTCTTTTCAGTTAGTGGATGTATTGTTGTGAGTTGTCTCTATCTCCTTCTATCTAACAAAGTCTTATGGAGCCTTAAGCAGATTTTGACTCGGGTGGGGCGCCTTTCTGTTAAGACTACAACCCACAATAACAGCGATTTCAACTAATCTGGGAAAAGTTTTTAATATATATATATATATATATATATATATATATATATATATATATATATATATATATATATTTTGCAACATTTTAAATTCTTTAAACTAAAAGTAGATTGTTTATAAAAATATTTATAAAAATTTAGTTACAAAGAAACTTGCCTAATTACTACTACACAAAAATGTAAACAGTTTTAAAAAAAATAATAATCTACACTGAAACAAAACTAAATCAAATGGACTAATATTCACATTTTCATAAATTTTAACATCTGTGGTCTTTGTTCTATGTCTGCATTTATTGGGGGACCCGGATGGGGTCGGGGGGCCCCTAAACAACAGCTTAGTTTGCTGGTACCTTGGGGCCAGTGTTTTAACAAAACAACATACCCATCAGATTGACATAATTTTGGTAAGGTGCATGCAGAGCAGTAAAAAAATTTATATTTTCTTTGGTGTTTAAAGTCTGTTCAAATCTATTTAGATTACATATATTTTAGGTTTAGGCATTTAAAAGAAAGTATATTTGTCCGTCTGTAACCTTAGGGTTAGAACATAAAACTTGTGGGTTGGTTAAAATTGGTTAGACAACTCAACTTTTGGTAAGCTATTCTGACAGAGTGTGTTGTTTTGCCAGAAAACCGACCATGCCGCGTTTTTTGTGTGTAATTTGTCGATGTTAAGGGATACTTACTTTTTAAATTACAAATCAGATATTTATAAAAGTTTCAGAGAGATCTTCAGAGGTGGTCTACCTCCATGGAATCCCAGATGAATTGATTGTGCATTTTTTTCTATGCATTTTCCACAATTTCGGTGCTTTTATTTTAAAATGACAAAAAGCTGCAATATGACTCTTAGCCAATAAATTTTGAAAGCGTGTTTGTAACTGAAATTGCTGCTTTGATGAAATCTGTCAGAAAATGTGTTTGTGAGACCGGCTTTTATTTTGAAAACGTTCTAAACCTCGATTACCGTAAAGCATCGAACGCATGCGTCATGTAAAATTGAGGACTGGTTTAACCATCCTTCGCCAATTTTACTGTAGTGTTATACTTCATTTTATGGATTGAAGTCTGAGAGCTAATATTTCGGCCCATGTGTGAACCGGGAGACGTCTCAGGGTTGCGGGGCCTGAGATAAGTGCCGCCGGACAATCGAACCTAGGCATTCTTTCGTGAAGTGACGTGAGTCCGTCCGCCATATTGTGAGTGGCATTTAAACGGGTTAAAAAACATTACCAATATTCCAAATAATTTTCATGAGTCATTTTTACAAACTGAATATGTATTAATTTTAGTACTAATGAAGGCAACTTATACAAGAAATAGTAATATCTAGTTATCGAATAGCATGAAACATCTCTCCCTTGTCTTCTGCTTGTCTGTGATTCTGTCACAGGAGTTACAGGTCCAAGAGGTAAACCCAAAAATCTCTCTCCCATGTAACAATCTCCAGATCATTATAGGGGATTAAAAGGTATTCCCAGTCCAGAATGGACCCAGTCACCCAGGGTCTTCTCCCAGAGGTACATGCCCAACCACCTGAGTCCATTCTGTGTGGAGGAGCAGTAGCTCTACCCTAATCTTTCTGCCCACCTCTCACTGCAGCCTACCAATGGTGAAAAAAATCATCCATATACTCATATAGACAAAAATGCAGGAAGATCAAATTGTTATGTGAACCTTCTGGATCAGGGAGATTGGGGTATCATATATTGGAAACAGGTTTTAGGGGTGTTTTTTTGCTGGTGAGTGCCTGGTGGTGGGCCTAACCCAAAAAGGCTGCAAGAACCTCACTGATGTGGGTTCAGCAACTGCAGGGAGGGTTGTCAAGGTCAGGTGCGTTTGGGATCAGGTGTCAGATTAACTTAAACATTAACTGTTTAAATGTTTAATCTAATCTTCTCTGCAGATGTTATTCTTATTTTCCTTGCCAAAGCCCATGTTTATAATCTTACTTTTAGGAATAAATGGCTCTATGTAATTGAGCACAGAGGAGAGAAACTACAGATAATAAAAGTTTCCTCTTACTATGTAAACTCAAAATGCAGACAACAACCATAATAATAATAATAATATCAATAATTTAATTATTTATAATACTAGTGATAATAATAAATGGTATAATAGTAATAATATAATTTTAGCATTCTGAACTTTAGTTTCTATCTATCTATCTATCTATCTATCTATCTATCTATCTATCTATCTATCTATCAAACTGTTTAGAGGATAATTATATATATATATTTTTTCTTATTTTAAATGAAGACAAGGACCTTCTGCTAAATGTGTAGTACCCAAACTGTACGGCAGGAGGAGACAGTCTGCTGCACTGTAAATTAAGAAAAGTTACTGGACTTAAAAAGGTAAGGCAACCAGCTGCAACCTTGTGCGAACCCAAAAAAAGAGGTTAAATCAAAGCAGAATTTTAATTTCAACAAACTGAAGATAGTTAGTTGGGTCTACTTATGTCTCTGAGCTGACACAACTTATGTTGTGTATATATTTGATCAAGTTGAGCCAACTTGCTTTCACAAATCGGCTCAACTTAAATGTGTGAGTAAGTCTAAAAATTGGCTCAGCACAAGCCTGCTTTTGAGTTTACTCTGAAATGGTTTGCAGCTGGTTGCCATATTCTTTTTTTTAAAGTTTGCTCAACTACTCGTTCTGATAGGCTCAATGCACTTTATACTTTTTAAAAGGGGAACGCATTCATGGAGTGATGTGGTTGCGTGTATAGGTGTACAATGTCTTGTCTCTGGGGTGGTACCCTCAAAGGTACAATTTTGTACCTTTAACGGTATCTATTTGTACCCCTGTAATCTGTACATTTTTATCAGCGCTACCTTGACAGCCAATCATTATTGACTTGAGATGATTGACACATCACCTTCCCACAATGTAGCCAATGGTCATCCACAATAATAACCTTTTTTACCGCTGTAAGGTCATCTTGTATTAACAATTTTTGCAATTTATCCAAACGCTTGTGTTGGCATGACAAAGTTTATCTTGTCAAAATAATTTCAACAATCATGTCACTATTTTTAAAGCACAGAAATATCCTTGTAGAATTATTTGTTTGATTAAAAAAAGTAATACAATTAAAAGATGTGTTAGCAGTAAAACCATGCATATACATAAATATAGCTTTGCACTTTGTACTACTTTTTAGTACTGAGGAACATACATGTACCTTTAATACAGTGAAAATGGTACAAACAGTTACCCTGAGGTCCAGCAGTTTCCCTCTCCTCCATTCCTCTGTGCCGTGTTCTTTGTTCCAGCGATCTTCGTTCACATTATTTCAATAAAACTCTTATTTCATTTTACAACTGGTCTCCCTAGTAATGTTCTGTTTGTGGGTCAGAAAACTTAAAAGCATCACGACACATGTGGGTCATTTGCAAACTGCAACATGATTCATCCATTGATTCAGTTTACAACAGGCATTTATGTTCAGGCACTCGTGTCCAATTTCTTTTTTTTAAAGAACCTTTAGTTTGCAGCTATGGCAGTAAGAATTGTCTTTTGCAAACTATCTCATGGTTAGTCAGACTATATTGAGAGCGTCCATGAACATCAAGTCTTGCCACAGATCCGCTACATTTAGTTCTGGACTTTGACCGGGTCTTTTTTACTATAAACCATTCTGTCTATCTCTAGCTGTCTGTTTAGAGCTCATCTCCTGCTGGAAGGTCTGTCAGACCTTTTACAGCCTCCAGGACTTCCTACATTTCTCTGCGTTTGTTCTTTCTATCAAGTTAACTTTTTCCTTCTGAAGAAAAGCATGATGCTAAAAACAGGATGGTTGCTGCTGAGGTTTTTGCGGAGTGCTCGTACTGCAGCAATCATAGCTTTTATTTAGGTTGAACATTTTTAATATTGGTTTCATTAAACCAGAGAAACCTTTTTTTCTGTGTTGGTGGTCTGCCTTGCGCCAAACTGCAAACTGGACGTATTTCCTTCTATCAGTTCTGGCTTTTATCAAGATCTGAGGTTGTGTGAGATTTTTTTCTTTTTGCAGTTTGGCCATCACTGTTTTTAGCTACTTAGCCTTATTCTTATCCTTAGGTCTGTTTCTTATTAGTTCTTTATTTTCTTCTGATTCCATTCTTCAGGTATTGTTTAGTTCCTTTCTACTATTGACTGTCTTCTACTTTTGACTCCTTGTGTTATTTCCCCTCACTGCCTGAGTTGTAAGTTGTTTGTCATTATTTATTTTAAAAACATTATTTCCTTCCTTTTCCTCGCAAAGCCAGCTGCAACTTAGAAATCATGACAGTTTTATTTTAATATAATCCACATCATTGACCCTCATGACATAGAAGTTGAAATACGATTTAGCTGTTTCACAACAGTCTTAAAACAAAGCTAAAGGTTACCAGCAGACGTAAAGACAGGATTTTTCTCTGAAAACACAGACGAATCAGGGACAGAGCCGACTGACCCCTGTATAAGTCCCAAACATGTTTTCAGGTGGGTTCAACATTGAAAAATAATGGTGTAAATGGTGTAGTCCTCTCCCTCAGATAGTGGTTGACTGATTTAACAATGGATTCTGCATCCACTTAAATATTGAAGGTTTTCCTTCTGAAAATTGACAATAAAATAAAATCTCCTCTATCAACAACTGTACTAAAAACAAAGGTTCAACTTTTGATTTTTTTCAACTTATTTGAATGCTTTTTGCACATCTTTGCACTGGGTTTGCAGTACAATATGGATTGCAATTTGTAAAGTTACACAGTGAAAATTTAAGTGCAAATATTTGTCTTACCTGTCATAAAAAAAGGGTTTATTTTTAATATCTTGTTGTCACCATGTTATACATTTATTTATCACAATTTACTAAATATTTAATAAGCAAGCTACATATTTATTCTAAAAGCAAAATATTTAATTGGCAAACTAAATATTAATTTTAAAAGATATATATTTAGGAAGCTAATTATTTAGCTCCAAACTAAAATATTTAGTTAGCAATGTAAACGTCTAGTTTGAAGCTAAAATGGAGCTTTCTGACTAAATATTTAGTTTGTAAACTAAACATTTAACCAGCTAAGAAAATATTTTGCTTGCTAAGTGGGTTGGAGATATATGTATATTTAGTTTTTAAATTAAATCTTTAACTCTTAACTAAACGAGTAGTTAGCCAGCTAAACATCTAGTGTGAAGCTAAAAGAATACTTATTGAGAGGCTTGCTAAACATTTAGTTTGTAGCTTGCTAACCATATATTTAGCTTGCTAGATAATTTTGAGCTGAATATTCAGCTTTTAAGCTAGATATTTAGCTAGATATTTAGCTAGCCACTGAAATATTTATGCATAAACTGTGACTTTTATCAATTAGTAACAAATAGGACTTTACAAAATGAAATTCCACTATTACAACTAATATTATTTTTAGTTTTGAATGTCTAACTTTACAAGTAACACCCCACACACTGTCTATCTAATGGTGTTGTTAGAATTAAATTATTGAAAACAATAAATGGTTTGTTAGCAGCTTTAGATTGAATTTGAAGTCAGTAGTTTCTATACTCAGGGCTCTCGAGTTTTCAAGATTGCTTGGAGTGAGATTGTGGCTGGGCAGGGGTCCCGTTTCTTGCAGTATCCCATCACCATAAACTAACTTAAGCCGATCTGGTAACCCGAGCCGATCTGGTACCTACACCGCCAGAAAATCGTAGAGCGCGTTGGGAGGGGGGGGTTGTTACAGGTCTGTCTTCGTCAAGCTTCGTCAAGTTTCTTCAGCCAGCGACAACACTGCCTATTTTGGATCTGATCTTACCCGGCTATCAACAAGACATTCTGTTTTCTGATTGGTTTAGAAATTCTATGTTCTGCTTTGCTAAATCAAGACAGCTGTACGATGAGCTGTACAAGCGCACAGCTGTGGTGGGCATTGACTGTTCGTAGTAACGCTGCAAAGTTATTCATTTATCAGCGTGAGAAATGGCATGTGTGGCGTGTGAGCGTGGGAAGTCGGTGATATGCGTGTGTCTCACTCTCATTGCGTGAGACTTACTTCATAAGTCTGTCCCAAAAAAATAAAAAAAAGAAGAAGAAGATTAACGCCTGGGAGTGTTTTCTGAAGGAAGTTTGGAGTTAAACAGGATAATCGGGTCACCGGAGTTTAAAGCGGGAGGCTCAGAAGAGGCTTTTCTGTGTCCCGTCTCAGATCTCAGCTCGGACAAATATGGGAACGTGCAATAGACCATAATCCTGACAGCAGCTGGGGTTTTCCATCACCTTTAGGTAAAAAGTGCAGTTTTTATAGATAATTAGGGGGAAACCATGTTAGAGAAGTGACAACATTAGCTCTTCAACTCCAGATATAATCGTCGCTCAGGTTAGGGGATTTTCGTTTGTTAACACAGCTTTCTTGCATACCCTCTCCTCATTTAGTTTTTAGCTCAGGATTTATAAACGTAATATCTGGACGTATTTTTTTTTTCGTTAGTATTTTTTTAGTAAAAAACTGCCATTTCTATTTTCGACAACACAATACATTCAATATTGTGTCCTTATTGCCACCATACTATACTGGAATGGAAAATCACTAGGTTGAAAAGTAAGGACAACCTTCCGCCTTCAGAAATTCATTCATACCAACAGTTTGGCCCTTCACAGATCAGCTTGAAGTTAGTGAATTTTCCTTTCTTCTGCAGCACTGATTCTCTGATGACCTGAGGATCCGTTGATGGGCTCTCAGGTGATTAAAGCCTGACCACAGGTCAACCGCCATCTTTTTGTTTCTCAGTTTGTTTTGTTTGCACACTAGATCACATCGCATTCTTCAATCATGCTCGCTGTACATCACTGATCTGACTCATTTTCACACCACATATTTAGAAGCAGATGCAGCCCTTTGCTTGCGGCCTTTGACCTGGGTCAGAATGCCAGCTGTCCAGAAGGGTGGGGGAGGAGTGATAATATGGGCTTGTTTTGCAGGCACAGGATCTGGGGTACTTTATGTTATTGAGTCGACCATGAACTCCACTGTAAACCAATGTATTCTAGAGTCAAATGTGTGGCCACTAGACTGGGTCATCAGCAGGACAATGTTCCCCAACGCCGCAGCAAATCTGCAAAAGAATCACTTTGAACCCCAGTACTGGCTGTGAATAGATAAATCCATTTAAGCGCTACATGCCAGAGAAGCTAACATCCATATTTTTTATTTTCTTTGCTTTTGGGATACAGCCAATAAGCAACAAGGAAAATAATCGGTGCTGCTGAAGTGGCTGCTTTGCAAACATCAACCAACAGCATGTGTTAAGCAGCATTATCTTGAGGCAATTCAGCTTCTCAAGCTGCATTTAAAAAATATATATTTTAAACACGTTCTCCCAAACGGGTATTTTTTTATGAAATTAATCTGGACAAAAGTTTTTGAATTAGTCCAGAGTTCGAAGTGAGCGAAATGCTATGGTAATAGACGATAAGAAGGTTGCGCTGGAAACAAATGTCTTCAAATCTGAGTGAACTGAGTCATTTGTTTTATAATGCCTGTAACTATTTGGATCCTTTTCCAACATCACGTTGTGTTTTGAATACAACAGGGAGAAGGATTTGCTTTTCTTGGAAGAATCTGACTCCATAAACAGCAGAAGTACTTCTTTGGAAAAATACAAAAATTAAATAAGAGCAGCATCACAAATTTCAAACTACAAAGCATCAATAACCAGATGGAAAAGCCTCCTTAAAACCCTTCTTTAAATGGAGTGTTTGAACTCTGAATTCATGGATTTGATATGTAATTTTAAATAAAGCAGGGACTGAGAAGAGAGACGCAGGTGCACGTCCACCCCCCCCCCCCCCACCCCCCCCCACACACACGTAAAGCCTTTTTCCATGGCACTAAACTTCTAGGGAAACTGCTGACCGAAATTGCTGACCGGCTCACATCACCGCAGGTGTTTTGCTTTACACGCTCCCAAAATGTGGGAAGATGTTCTTTCACACCACATCAGCCGAGATCTGCTGCGACACTGTTAGCCTTGACAATATTTTGTGTTATGAATGAAAACATAAATACTGTTTTGGGAACAAATTGTAACAGGGGAGAAAAATGCAAGTGTTGTCACAGTGAAAACACCAAAACTGGGACATTTTTTGACATTTTCTGGGAAAACCTACCGTATGATGAATTTGGTCATAATCCGATTCACTGAAACGCGACTTCAACGGTGTTACCTGAAAAGTCGCAGAGAAACAACGAACGATGAAGTTTTAACAAGCAGAAAAGAGCTGCATCATGTAACTCAAAAAGGTTAGGCAAAATGCGCTAAAAAAGCATAAAAGTCAAAAAGTTTGTTAACTTATTTTTGTTAACTTAGTTCTACACAAAAATAATGTACGGTTCAGATAAGTTACACAACTTTCAGGTTTTTGTTTTCCCAACTTTTGAGAAAACATTTGGGATTATAAAAGGTTGGAAATGATAATTTCAGCCAATTTAAAATATAAAAACTTTTCAAAGTTGTTGAAATTCAAAGGAGAAAAGGGGAAAATGGGAATTCTGTGCGGAACCATAATATAGTAATGTTCCCGATGTTTAGTTTTTAAACTTAGAAGAAGCAGAAGATCTGTTCAATAGTTTTTCAACAACCTCTAACTCTACAGACTATTTAAAAACCGCATCACACTGGAATTTGTACTTATTCAGTTCAGTAATAAAAACAAGGGGAAAACAATAATATAAAAAGAAAACCTTATCCTTCAGTGTTGCAAGAGAGGTTGAAAAATTGCATTTAATTATTCTTTACAGAAAATGTATAATTTATACATTTATAATCTTTAAGAAATGTAAAAAAAACTGCTTCATTCATAAAGATTCTTGTGAATCAAGTGTTCATATGAATCTCCCAGTTTGTACAAAATCTGTTAAAAATAAGTGATTTTCTGTTATATGTTGGCTATAAAGTTCCTATATGTTCTTTATATGTAGTGCTGTTGAAAAAAATTGAAAAATCAGTTATGAATCGATTCTTTTAAAATTCAAACTGAATCGATTCGCATGTCCAAAAATCAATTTAATTGTTGAATATTTTTTTTACCTTTTTAAAGCTGAAATTGGAAGGAAACGTCCAGACGGCTCTTTTGAGGCTTGTGTCTGAAAGGGGTGAGTTGTTACTCAACCAGTTTTGTGTGATCGAAATAAAAAGCCATATAATTAAAGTAACAGCTCAAAAAGACTGTTTTTAACAGCACGGGTCCATATTGATATCGAATTGGAAAACGCTAAATTGAATCAGAACAGTTTGGATCGGACTGGATTGTGACAATTGATTCTAACTCTTGAGAATCTGAATTGAATCGATTATCTAAATTTGAATCGATGCCCAATTCCAGTATTTCCAAAAATGTCTTGATCATCATCTGCTGTAAAATTTGTGGAATAGTTTGTAGTTTTTAAGATGGCAATAATAGTGTAGAGAAGACTACAGCTGCACCTTCTGTTGATGTGATTACAGGATGAAAAGGGAGATCTAGGCCGTAAAAAACTGTTCAAAAATCCAACATGGAAGGCTGGCATGAAACTTTGTCATGGCTTTAGTAAGAAAATGTTTTTTTCTACAACTTACAGTTTGATGTGAAATTTCTGTACACACAAAGGCAGCAATGTTTTTCTCATTCATAAGCGCTTAGTGGTACTAGTTGATAGTCTGGACTCTGAACATATTTGTTACCAAATCTTGCTGGTTTTCAGACTTGGAACTGGAAGGCGCTAAAGTTGTTTTTGACTTTAATCCCTGACTCAAGTTGTGAATTCAGATGTAAGCAGAGCCCAGCATGAGTATCCACAACTAGGGATGGAACGATACCACTTTTTTCAAACCGATACGATACCGATACTTGCATCTGAGTGTTTGCCGATATCGAGCACTGGTGCTTATACTTCTACCGCACGAAAAAATATAATGAAATGGAAGACAGGTTTTATTTTTTTCTCTGCTTGTTACAAACGATGATGATGTATTAGATAGAAAATCAAATATTAATAAAAATGACTACTAAACTAATATTTCAAGTGAAAAATAAACATTTTCTCTGAAATTATTTAATAGTTTTCACATTATAAGAATCGGCTCATGGTATTGGTTAACTAACCGATACGGGTACATTTGAACGGTATCGGCCATGACACCAGATACCAGTATCGTATCAGTGCATTCCTATCCAGAAGCACATGTCTCTGGTTTACTGTTGTCCTCCATATCCGTCAGCTCATATTTTGTGTGGAAACGATTAATGCCAACATTTCTGAGGAGTTCCCCTTAATGCAGCCCACAAATGTCCCCCTCCCAATCCAATAATATGCAGGTTAGACAGCTTAACTGAGTGCATGCACTTTTGTTTCTAGTCAAACTTCTGAGTGATCACTACTTATACAGATAAGTTTTGTAAAAACCTGCTGCCATTACTAAACAACATTAGTTGATTGTAGTATTTTGCTGAAAGATCAATTCTACTAATCAGGTTTAGTAGAGATAACTTAGTGGGTTTAGTTTTATAAGAGAGGGGAGGGGGCTGCTGCGTGACCTGCAGTGTGTGAGGTGCATTATGGGTAGCTGTGTTTTTTGGTTATTTTGTTCTATTTGGGGCACTTGCTGCAATTTTATTGTGAGGTTTGTGTTGGTTGTTGTTATTGCTTTGTTTAGTGTTGCAAATGTGACGTTTATTTGTTGGTGTCATGGTTGGCACCGTGAGTGAAGACGTCATTTAAAGGGAATAACTTCACCGTGATCATCATTATGGGTTCATTGATTTTTAATTGTAAGTTGTGAGTAAAGTCAAGTAATCCAGGTTTGGGGAGTATGTGTTAATTATTTACCCTGAAGTCTGTATTATAGTTGCTAGAGTTGAGCACCAGCAAGTCAACCCCTGCTGCACTATAGTGAAGGAGTGAAAATAAGTATAAAAGAAGATTAATGAAATAATATTTCATAAACTTTGTTTTTTTCACCATGGTTATTCTGTGTGATTTCAAGATGAGTTAGATAATCAGAAAACAATCATGTGACAAAGAACATCTCTAATGGGGCAAAACATATTTTTTGTTTTTTTGTTAGAGCAGTGAAAACTTACTATGGGAATCTTAAGAAGCTTCTGAGCCTCTTTAGGATCAATCTTTTGCTGTTTCTGTGTCATTTACTGCACTTTTCCACCAGCCATGGTCCATCATGTCTACTGGAATGTTTGCACCAGACAAAAGATCTAAACCCATTGACCTCTAAAAACTATTCTGCTGCTGATTTAAGGCAAAGTTATAGTAGACATGTTCTTTTTTTATCTACATCGAAGCCACACGCCCAGCTGACTGCTTTCGGCAACAGGTGCAGGGATTTTTGAAGCGACTTATTTCTGGTATGCTTGGCTGCGTGTGCTGAAAAAAAATTCCCTGAGTCATCGCAGAAGTGCTTAGACCAGCAAGAATGGAAATACTTTTATGAGGCAATGTCCTGTTCCAAAATATATAAGAGCACGCTCTGAAACGACACACACTGAGCAACAGACATGTAGAGCAGTGGAAGTGGCTCAAAAAAACAACTGACGTACCAATTTATTCTATTAAAGCAGAGTGTATTTTATTTAAATAGTAATTAGATGGCTTTAGAGTGGAATACCAGTATTTGCAGCGGTTGTCAGGTTGAGACTCCCTCTAAAAACATTTATAACTGCCTATTTTAATTGGCCTTTATCAGTGTTGGGAGTAAGGCATTACAAAAGTAACGATTTATAGGAGTATATAACTAATCATTTTCAGCAGCGGAGTAATTTTACGCATTCATTTTAAAATACACAGCGATATTTTACTCGTTCTAATTTTAGAAACTCGAATTACATATGCATTATAACTCGGGGGGGGGGGACCCCCCCCCCCCCCCAGCTAACGTAGTGGATCAAATCCAGTTGGATACTGTAGAAAGATATCCTCTGCACTTCCTGTCGCTTAAAACCAAATCATCAGAGAATCAGGATGACTGAGGAAAAGACCGACTGTACATTTACGCGGCGGGATTATTCAAACTATTTTCCTAACCACCTGTTGGAACACTGTTCAGTCTAAGGAGTCTAATCTTTGTCAGCCATCTTTGTGCGGTTTCACAAACATTAAGATGAGATCTAGAAGGCAGGCAAAGGCACTTGAGACTTGAAATTTGATAAAATAGTGTTAAAAATACAGTATTTGTGGTGTCACACTTAAGTATAAAGTAATAATCGTGTTACATTTTTAAGAAATTTTGTCAAAAGTAACTTAAAGTAGTGTAACTCACTTATACTTTTGAGACAGTAATACGTCAGGCAAATATTTTATCATTTTGAGCCTGTAACTAGTAAAATAAAATAAATCACAGTGTTTTTGTAACTTGCACAACCCTGCCAGTTATACCTGCATATGCATTATTATGTACATTAGAAAATGTTTGGCTCTACCGGAAAAGCTAACATCCTTGTTTTTCCTCAGCTCAGCTCGACCAAACAACACTGCCTTGAATAAAAAAGAGCCATCAAGCGTTTGCAGCGACCGACATTTCTCTACAATAAGGACATTTTCATTCCTGTAGTTTTCAGTATGATGGAGCACCACATTGCATATAAAAAGTGATAACAATCAGTTACACTTGAACCTGTAGCAAGAAGAGTCTAGTTCCCACGTTATTTATTCATTTATAAATGTAGCAGTTTTGAATAATTTTTTTTTGCTCCAAACTACAAAAAATAGCTTAGACCTGAATAAATATTTAGCTTGAACTTAAATATTTCAAGAGCGCCTTCCTCTCCGAGAGTACCTTCCTGCAGTTACAATGGCCGACAAGGGCGCCGCCACATATTCAGTCCATACTGCAAGTCTCAGGCGAAAGTAGTTAAACTCTGCTACAAGCTAAAACAAAAATATAAATATAAACAATTCTATGGATTTTTAGCAGTATAACTAACAGAGTTACTTAACTTGTGCAAGTTTACAGACTACTGTAAAACGTCTAGTGTAAGCCTAGTGCTAATCACTAAGTTGTAATGTTAACTTTTTTATCATATCATATCATATCCAATTAAAGACGAGAAATGCTTTATTTTACGTGGTTTCTGCTTGGGACTTCCAACATGGATTGGATATATGGTGGCGCTCTAGTCGGCCATTGTTACTGCGGATGGGTCCCTCTCAAATATTTAGCTCCAAGCTAAATAATTAATTTGTAAACCAAATATTTAGCTTGCTTCTAAATATTTAGTTTAAAACTGATATTTATAAATGAATAAATACCAATGGCGCACATATGACTTTACAAATAGCCACCTATAAAAGAGCCGTAAATCCAATCTGTTGTCATAAAAATTCGTATCTAAATGGAGTCTTAATGAAAGTTTTCATTTGATTTAAAATAACTTTAATATGACCATGTTTCTCCCAGCAGATGGTGCTGGACAACCAGAATAACGCATCTGAACGTCAACCTCCAGCAAGCAGAAATCATCGAAAGCTGGATGTTTTAGAAATGTACTGTAATTTTTTTTTTTGTAACAGCGCTAAAACAAACCGAATTGTTTTACTGTAACTGTAAACCACGCAAATGCTGCAAAAAACAATAACAACAACAAAACAATTCATTCAGTGTTTGTGCCAAAAAAAGTGAACAGTCTTTTCATGCTTTTATGAATGTTGCACTTATGTCTTATAACAATTTCTCAGGAACTTTTTTCGGCTTGCTTGTGGGTGTGCAAGCATTAACCCAGAGGGAGAAGTGAGGGCGCAGTGTTTGGAGCTGTCTGACCTCCTCTCCACTCCACTCCCCTCCCCCGCAGGAGTGGCGCAGACAGAGGGATGGTCCGGCTGATACGGGAGGAGGCGGCGGCCGCTTCAGGACGCGCAGCGCTGACAGTCAGAGCACAATGACTCAGAGAAACTTCACTGCGCTCTGGAATTAGGCTTCTTCTGTTTCATGCCATCAGAAGGCTACAAGTCATAGACAGAGAGTGTGTTTGCTTTTTAAATCAAGCGGTACAGTGATTTACGTCTGGGAGCTGATAAGTTTGGAGAAAGTTCCTGAGGCCGTGAGTTTCCGTTCATTTTTCTCCCAGTTGTCAGTCTGGCAGGTGCTTTCAGCACGTAGAAAGACGCATTTCAGGTCACTCTCTATGCTTTTAGATTCTGTTGTATTGCCGTAGAAGAAATCTCTAATTGTGGTCCACTTTTAAACAGACCGATGCGTAAAGGCGCAGAAGGACTGTGTTTTTAACCTAATTTCTGCATGTGTGACGCTGCTTCCTGCAGTTCTTTCTGCAGAACGCAGAGTGTCAGCATCTCCTCTGATGAGGCCTCCACTAATGTGTTGATCAAGTTTTAGGTGATACACATCAGCATGTAAAAGCTTAAAAAAATGGGTGTTTCTTTCTAACCCGCCCCCCTTTCTACGTTACTTTTTCAGGTAAAACATCAGTTTCAGCAATCCACTCTGGGCTGGACTTTCAGACAGGAGATCAGTCAGACCTGAGGAGATGAGTGGCAAAAAGTAAGTGTTTGTTTTTACCTTTATGCAGCATATACTTCACCTTAAATAAAACAGCTGTGGATGGTCTGGGTGAGGTAGAGTAAACTCTCATAACTCAGGTGCAAATCAATATTTGGTGTTATGGTAGCAAGGATAAAAATGCTAATCTGAAATATTTATGGATTTTTATATGTGTGTGCCCCAAACTCCCACCAGTATGCATGGATTAAGGTCAGTTTTGGTCAGAACATGTTAGTGTAGAAGTAGCCTGAGATGGATGATGTCTCAGACAAGCCCATTAGGTTTTCTCTGCCAAAAACAATTTCTTATTCAGCCGGAGATTGGAACTGTTGATTCAGATTTTCTTCTAAGAATTAGAAAATAAAAATTTGAATCGATCATTTTCTCATTGGCAAGACCACAAAAAAGTACTAAATGTGGCGCAACAAATAGAATCAGAGTTTAGAAACAAATAAATCAAATCCTACAATGACATCTCCCTGTTTTATTTTTCCTGAAGGGAAATATTGAGTTATAAAAAAGAAAAGGAAGGGGAAAAAAAGTAACTTTGTGGGCTTTGAAAAACTGCAGGTCCATTTCCGTAAAATTAAATTAACAATGAATTGTGTTTATTTAATACATTTTAAAGAAAAGGGAAATTTAAATATCATATAGATACCTGCAGAGCAATACATTTTAAGTGTCCGTTGCTGCAGTCGTGATGATTCTCGCTTACAGCTAATGAGAACTCCAAATTCATAATTAGAATATTAAGTGAAATGTTGCCTTATGGTTGTGTTATTAACTACCCAATGATTGGAAGAACAGCTGACTTGACTGTTGTCTTGCAAACAGTCACCGACTTCCTACATGCAGAGACTGACTCACCCCTAAAGAAGCTGGCTTTATCCAAGCGCATTAATGGAAAGTTAAGTGGAAGGACAAAATCTGGTAGGAGAAGATGGATGATCGACAGAAATAGCTTTAGTCTTCAGAGGACTGTGAAGAAAAGCTAATTCCTAAATTTGAAGGAGAGTCGCTTCACAGGCAAAAATAAAATAAAAAAAAGCTAGAGCTGCAAGCTAGTCGCTCCCATACCCAGCAGTATTTTATTGTAGAGTGCTCTGATATTTTTCTTTAGTGAGGCAGTAGTTCTGTTAAAAATGTAATAGTCAGATTTTTTGGAAAATGTAAGTAATCAAGTAAGTAAGTAATATTTACTTGTTTGGCACCTTTCACAGACAAAAGCCACAAAGTGCTCCTCAACACAGTAACATATAAATAATTAAATAAAAATCCACGTATTGCAATCGAGAGAGCTAATTCTTGTTCAGACATGAAAACAAACTATTACATTACGTCTAAACATGAAGACACACAAGCGTGAATAAGGAGCTCCAAATCATTTTGTTACACCTTTTGTTACACCCATCATTTTTGTTTCCTGAGTTCGGAAATGTTCCTCAGTTGAAAGAAGCAGTTTTTTTGTCAGCTTTCATGTCTCTATCAAAGATAACGTTTTTAAGACTTGGCTTCACAGACTGGACTAAGTCACCCAGATACTGTTTAATACCCGGAGATGAATCATCTGGGGCAATAACCAGTGTTTCAGTTTTGTCTGCATTGAGCTGCGGAGAGTTTTAGCTTAACTATTGTTTTATTTTCACTACACGCAAGGAGTTTAACTTCTGAATCTTCTTGATTCTGGAAAATGTGACATTTTCCATTAGTAGTAAAAAACAATAATAATAGTAATAGTAATAATAAAAAGATCAGATTTACTTGAAATATTTCACTTTGTTTTACTATCTCATGCGGCTCATTGTCGAATTAGCTTCTACAGGAGTAGAGAAGATGAATGTAATGTTCATGTGTCACATACAGATATGGTGCACCATAAAGCTGTGTGGATGCGTTCAGCCGGCCGTGTTTTAGTCACCCAGCTGACAGGCTGGGTACAGAATCAATGAACTCTCTTCTCCCCGAAAAGGCAGAGGACTCAGGCTACACGCAGACTGATGTCGTTCCAACTAGAGCGCAGAGGCCGATTCAATTATCTGCAAAGTGAAAGACAGATAGGAGTTAATAATCAATCACAATTGCAAAGTAACAGGCTGTCAACCTGTGATGGCTTGTACATTTCTTAATAAGGTTGTTTTTAATGGTTAAGATATTAACAATCAATTCATAATCAGCTTAAAATACCGCTAAAAGGAAAAAAAAGCGTTCTTTTTCTGCTCATGAATGTATTATATCAAAAAATAATGCGCATAAAGGGAAGAATTAATAGAAGCAAAATGTAAGAGTCAGATTTTTTATGTTGAGTTCTATTAAGTACATATGAGTAATACATATCGTATATGGTGTGGACTACAATAGTCTCAATAGTGAAATATTTAATAGGTTATCCTGATGTTTATTTAAAAAGCTTTAGATTAGCTAATCTTTAGTCTGGAAGTCGTTTTTTGGGAAACATAATGGTCCTTCTCCAAGTGTGTGTTAATACAATGCAAGGGTGGGAAGACAACAGAAATGACCTTAGATAATCAGCTGTTGCCGCTCATCAAACTGGTATGGGTCAAAAGGCGATTTAAGCCTAGTTTATACTTCTCCGTCTACATCGAAATGGATTGACGCAGCGCCATTATCCATTGACGCAAGGGGTCTCTGTCACCTACGCAACGACGGACGGAGTAGAGGCCCAATTTGGGCAGTTCAGCAACGGCCAGAGATTTTTTAACCAGAACAGGGCTCTATAGTCAATGTAATCAGCAGTCAATGCAGTGTTTGGGCGCTACATGCCTGATATTGAAAGCGCAATTAATCTAATATGGTATTTTGGTGATTTTGAACACAAGGAGGTGTAGAGAAACGAACAAAACAGAACACTGTATTAGTTTTCATGCGTTTTTAGAGTATTCAATGAGCTGCACTTCTAGTAAAAAGCTTTACAGCTTAAACAAGACTTACTCTCTGTCGTCCATTGCTCCTTAAAGGGGGCAATGAGTTCACAAGCTGAAGAAAATAAAACTGCAGTTAAGTAAAAACGACACTGAAATGGTAGACACAGCTATGACAAGTTAGCACCCCCTGCTGTCCCGATGGGGAATTGCTTTGAAACACTGGGCTCAAACTTGGCTTTAGGCTAGGCTATGCTTTATTTAAAGTCCGCCATTCTACAGAGAGAAAGATTATTCACTACGAGAAAATGCAGCACCATGTTTGGAAAAGCCCAACGTGACATCTCAGCACAGGCACTTCGTACTAACTGTCTGGCATGGTAGTGAAGGAGTGGTGATTTGGGCAGACTTTTGCAGTCATAATACCTTGGCTGACTGAAAAGTGGGTCAGAATCCCCCCAGATTGACGTGGTAGATCGAAGACCTCAAACAGAAAAAAACTAATAGGTTATTGCCCGGAAACACTTTTTAATAGGATTTGCAGAAAAGATCGTGTACTTGTTTTTGATCCTGATTAATAGCAGATAATCTTTTTAAAAAAAATTCTACCTACTGCAGGAAACCATAACCGTATTTCGTTTAACCAAACGTTTAAAGTTGTCATCTGGTTTTCACAATTGTGCATAAAAAAATTATGTTAAAAACTATTTTGGTTTCTTTTCCTTATTAAACGTAATAGTCAAAATAATGGTTTATTTATTACTTAATGACACCATCAGTTGTTAATCTACCCCATTTTCTTTGCCACTCCTCTTTGAATTTCTGCCTGTCTGTATGGTTAGAAGAGCGGCAGAGAGAGACGTTGGAGTTGGGGATATGATCCCTCCATCATGACGGATGAAAGAGATGCTTTGAATGACCTTCTCCTCCTCTCTCTCTTCTTTGATAGACTAGGAAATGTCAAATTTCATCCCCAAGTTTGAGTTTTGAGCCTTTGAAAATGTAGTTTTTAGTTGATGCCCCTCCTGGTTTAATTTGCGAACCCACCCGTTTAAACTATGGTAAATTGCTTGTACTTGTATAGCGCTTTTTATTTAGTCTCTAAGTACGCCAGAGAGCTTTAAACTACATTCAGTAGTATGTAATCAATATTGATAACAAGAAAATAGCGATACAGTGACATACTGCGGTATTTTATGTCAGAATATTGTATGGATATTCAAAAGCAATTAATGGAGTAATTAATGATGGCAGTATTTTTTTTTGTAAAATAAAAAATCTGACCGCTAGTTGGTGGCTGTTTTCACCTTCTTCGCTCCAGTGGATCAACTAGATTTAGTAATATAATTGGAGGTTTTACGTACACTAAAAAAAATATATAAACACAACACCTTTGTTTCTGCTCCCATTTTTCATGAGATGGACTTAAAGATCTAAAATTCATTCCACATACACAATATTACCATTATTCTCAAACATTGTTCACAAATCAGTCTAAATGTGTGATAGTGAGCACTTCTGCTTTGCTGAGATAATCCATCCCACCTCACAGGTGTGCCACATCAAGATGCTGATCTGACATCATGATTAGTGCACAGGTATACCTTATACTGCCCACAATAAAAGGCCACCCTGGAATGTGCAGTTTTGTCTCACAGCAAAAATGCCACAGATGCCACAAGCATTGAGGGAGCATGCAATTGGCATGCTGACAGCAGGAATGTCAACCACATCTGTTGCTTGTGCATTGAATGTTCATTTCTCCACCATAACCCTTCTCCAAAGGCGTTTCAGAGAACATCACCTCATGTTTCAGCAAGATAATGCACGGCCCAATGTTGCAAGGATCTGTACACCATTCTTGGAAGCTGAAAATGTCCCAGTTCTTGCATGGCCAGCATACTCACCGGACATGTCACCCATTGAGCATGTTTGGGATGTGCTTGACCGGCGTATACGACAGTGTGTACCAGTTCCCACTAATATCCAACAACTTCGCACTGCCATTGAAGAGGAGTGGACCAACATTCCACAGGCCACAATTGACAAGCTGATAAACTCTATGTGAAGAAGATGTGTTGCACTGATTGAGGCAAATGGTGGTCACACCAGATACTGACCGGTTCTGAGTCCCCAGACCACCAGTAAAGCAAAAAAACTGCACATTCCAGGGTGGCCTTTTATTGAGTTTTGTTGAGTGTACAAAACAGGTTAATTGTTTAGAATGCCGTGACAGTTTTTCTACAGTTATAGTCAGTTTTATTTGTACTCGGTATCGCTCTACATCGCCTGTATCGCCTCCGTGAATTGTGATACATTTCGTATCATCAGATTCTTGCCTAGTACACATCCCTAGTAATCACTGATATTAACAGGGCTTTCCGCAAGCGCCGGCTGCTGGCTATGTAGCCGACCACTCAATGAAGTCCAGCCGGCTACTAATTTATGACCAGGATGTGATTCCGCGCAATGCTGTGCACGACGTTAGCACGCCCATCGTATTTTCCCTTTCATACTTCAGCATGAGTCCCGCTGTGACACGGCTCTATTCTCCACCAGAATGCTATGTGAACTGGGTTAGCTTTCAAACTCCGCTGCTCCGCCCGGTCCTTTAACGTACTTTTGGCCGGTCGCAATGAACTAATATCCTTCCGCCCACTTAAGTTGTACCCAGTGTTATCATGGGGCTCTTGACTCAGGTCTAGCTAAATGGACGATGCGGAAAGGCTAAGTTCACGGCAGCATTGTTGTTAAACCAGGCTGTCGGAGCCGTCATAGACGAGAAGCAGAGCGTCATTTTGGTAATTCAGTCCTCCCTCCAAGCGTTCAATTAGTGAAAACAAACGGATTTGTAAGAGTGTGTTTTTGTTTGTTTATAAGGGAGAATTATTTGCTGTTTATTTGTGTAGCCACCACTGGACTGTGAATGTGTCATGAACTGAAAATAAGAGATTTACAACCACAGAAAGCCCGTTGATGCCATACTTTGCCGGCTTGTATTGCCTATTTTTTATTTTTAGCTGTGCAAATCAGTTTTTATTGCTACTTAATATGTTGTATAATTATGATAATAATTTTGTGATAATAGTAGTAGTAAAGTAATATTATATTTGAGCAAATGTCTGAGAAAATAATATAGCCTGCTTATTATTCAATTCAATTCAAAGATACTTTATTGATCCGGTCACTGAAGTGCTTGCAGCTGTCAGAGCAGCGTTCCCAGTCACATAATAGTAGTAGTTGTAATAATAATAATAAAAAGTATTAGTAATCTTCTCCTGTTCATGGTTTCTTCCTGTCCAGAGGTGTGAGAAAGATGCCAAAACAAGAAAATCCAATCAGCAGACTCTGGAAGGCTTCTTAAAGAAGAAGAAAAGTGGTCAGTTTAAGTGCTTCAGAGTAATATTAAGATTCTGTAATCATCCTAAAAGGGACTTTCATTGTTCAAACCAAAACATTGACAGAATCTTTATTTTAATGGTGGCATTTTAATGTACACCTACAAGTGTTATATGGTTGCTGCTGCAATATTTTAAGTTGGGCAAGGACTCTGATCCTGAATGGGAAGATAGTGACAACAGTGAAGTTGATTAAAGAGCAGAATGGAGATATGAAACTATTAAGTTTATCATTTATGTTGGAAACGTCTTTTACTTAAGAATATTTTTATTTTATTTGTATACATATTCTGTTGTTTACGACAAAGTTAATAAATACACATGAATATCGTGCTGTTACTTACATTTACATTATATGGCCATTCCCTCCCCCATGCTGGCTACTTTCATATTATTGCTGGCTAGTCTGTGTCTATGTGGAAAGCCCTGTATTAACAGTTTACAGTTGTGCTTCTTTTAAGAGGACCCCATTGTGAACTGTAAACCAATCTTTGTTTTATCAAAGGAAAGCTACTAATAGTTATCAATGCAGTTTAAATGCTAATTACTAGTAATTACTACACAGAACCATATTTTGAGCCAAATCAGAAGTAGGCTTTTAATTCCAAGCATGATGTCTGATGTTTGACACCTATCAAAGAAAAAGAGATGATAGTTATTCTCAATATCAGTTCTATAAATAAAAGCAAAAATTTCTGTGATTTTTAGTCATGTTAGAAAAAAGGCTGTTAAAGCAGTTATTATTTTTAATTGTATATTTTATTGTATAACATATATTTAGTTACATGATTATTTTTTTTAAAGCAACTTCTTTTGGTTAAATTTAGTTCTTAACAAATCTTTTGATTTTCTTTTTAAACTTGTGACTATCATAAAACCCGGTTCACCTTAATCTAGTTTATTTTGTTACTCAACATCATTCCAAAAGATCCGGCTTTGTTGCCTAATAAATTGCAAATGCAATCTGCAGAAAAATGACAATAATTTAATAAACATCAATTTTTTATTCTAAAATCCCTTTTCCCTTCATTTTTATTGTTATTTAGACTCTGGAGGTTTTGCTGTTATGTCCCTGCTTGTTCCATAGATGGCAATGGAGGTAGAAGAAAGCCCAGTGCTGGTGAAATTACCTCAGCTTTTAGTCACACAGTCTACTTTTCATCTCAGTTGAATCTTAATTACACATTAAATATGAGTGATTCAATCTTAATTAAATAAATACTTATTTTTATCTGCTCACACATGAGCACATCTAAAGGTACCAGCTAAATGTTAAAATTTTCCAATGATGATGAGATGAATGTTGCATTTAACAGTTTAAGACACTAAAATGATGCTAAATTTTGCAGTTAGCTAATAAAATATGTAAACTGGTTGCAGAGCATGAAGCTTTTGCGGAACTTTCTAATTCTAAATCAGTTGTTTAGCAGCAAAACCATCTAGACATCGTGCTGACGTTGCAGTTAAGATTAAAAGAAAGAACACCCTCTTCAATTATGGTTTTATATTTCAGGCTATGATAAGAATAAGTTTCATCAGGTTCTAAAATGATCTTAAGACAGCGAGGGATTCATCATTGTAATTCATTATTAAACAGAAATTAAGTAAAGCCCAGAACGTTAAAGCTTCCCTGTAGTTGTGAGACCTTGGTTGTTTCTGTTTTCAGCGAGTCAGTTAGAGATTTGCTTTTGATTTTGGAATCACGGAGCTGTTATTGACCCAGTTTTGGGTCAAACTTCAGATGTCAGACAGATGACCTCATCCGTGCCGCTACATTACATTCTTATACGCTTCAAGGTTGACCTGGTGACTGCGAGGTGCTACGTACAGAAAACATGCCCCTACCATCTGACCTCCACCTCCGTGCTTGGCAGTTGGTGGGACGTGTTTGGTGCTCATGTGCTGCGTTAATTTTTCTCTAAACATGGTGCTGCGATTCGTTGCCTAATGGTGCAACACTTTGTCAGCATCAAACAACGCTCACAAAGCGACTAGTTTGACGGCGATACATTTTTAGGACGAAGCTTGCAAAGCGCGCGTCTTTCTCTGCCGGATGTTTTGTTTTTTGAGAACTGATTAAACGCTTAAGTTGATTAAGGCGATCTTACATAACATAGACATGCGGGTCAACAGAAGGGTCATACGGGTCAAAGGACACACAAAACCCTTCATGCCTACCACTCGCTTGTTTGCTAGGCAGTATTTACTACATCAACGGTCGAGTCGTAGTTGCTTTGTAGCATGTAGTGAATACTAAGGATTCGTATGCAGGGCTGGTCTTTGCTTCGGTTTATACCATGGTCTGGGTGAATAATCAATTCTGATTGGCTGGAGGGTGTACGTTAAAAAGTGATAATGTACACCTAGGAGAGGCGTCTTGTCAAATTGCCTGATGACATTTCTGAATTATTGCGCTGGCTCAGATGGTAATGGATACTGAACGTTATTTCAAAGTAGACTCATCGCTGTGGCCACATTGCTTGGCAACGCCTGAATACGGGAGATATTAAATAGCGCGCTCAACTTATAAAAAGAACCCTCGCGATTTTAACTCAAACACATTAAAGTATTATTAATTAATTAAATATTTCTTTCTTTTGTAAGTGACCATGGTATAAGCGGGATAATGCCCTTCGAGGTGTCCATTATCAGAAATTGATGGACTTTGTGGAAACAACCGTCCGATGTGAAGCGGAGGACGGTTCACGGCTCCGCATCGTCCATTATTTTCTGATAATGGACACCTTGTCGGGCATTATCCCTTACATAAACTCCGTCAGATCGCTGGTATTTTAGTCCTCTGATCGCAAGTGAGCGCCATAAATTTCAAGGGTTTTTCATAACCAAAATGCAAGTTGACGGCAGTTCAGTTTAGCTGCATAAAATCCACTGAAGATGCCGCCTGTTATTTTTTTGTTTGTTTTTTTTTTGTTTGGAAACTCGGGGACTTGATATTCCGACAGGCTGTTATTTTTAAAGCAAACACAGTAATTTACCATTTTTAAGATGGCAAATTACTGTGATCTCCCCCCTTATGTCACAGGTTAAGATTATGAAACTTTTTAATTAAAATATTTGCCATTATGCATAGTGAAACTTAAAATAACCTCAACAAAACATTTCAAATGGTAATTTTTGTACAACATTTTATATGCATTTTAGCAAATATTTAACCTGCAACCTGCTCCTTAATCATCGGTCCTGAGGCTCAGTTAGGGACACTATAACTTAAACTACAATTACTGTCTTTTAATCCTTCTTTACAAGTGAAGAACTTGGGCGTGATTTTTGAATCAGAGCTGACTTTTATTCCACACATGAAAAATATTACTAAAATAGGTTTTCCTGGAGAACAGAGTCCGCCCCATTCTCTCTCACTGATGCATAGTTTTATCAACAGTAGAATGCCCTGCTTTCCGGTCTTCCTAAAAAGAGCATATTCTGTTTTCAACTTCTACACAGTATTATTTATTATGGCCCTGACATCTGGAACAGGCTGTCAGAGGACCTCAGAGAAGACTCACCTTTTAAGCCGAGCTTTTAACTGATTATTATTGCCTGTTCAATTGCTCTGCATGTTTTATTTCTTTATATTCTGTGTGTTTTACTGCTTAGTCTTATCATGTTTATCAACTGTTACTTTTAGATTTTAACCTCTTATTTTAATCGTCATGCTAGTGTTTTCTTTGTGGAAGCCCTCTGCCTCAGGAGCAGTGGTCGGCGGTGGCTGCCTGGGTGCTCTCCAGGCAACGCTTGGTTGGAGGTGGGGGTCTCAGCCTCGCCTCCTCTGGACGCCCTGGGTCGGTACCTCGGTTGCTGCTGTTGATCTGATGCTGCCGGATCAGATGCTCCCTTGACGGCATTTCATTACAGAACCTGGTTCATCTGTGCCCATTGTCCATTTTAAATGTCCTTTTAATGTTGCACTTGAGTATTTTTCGCAAGTAGAAGTTGAAGTGGGGGTATAAATGTGATCATGTTTAAATCTTTTTGGGTGTATATTTGTGGTCATTTTTAGTATGTTAAGTACTTTGAGTTTCATCTTTGTATGAAAGAGCTTCAGAGATAAACTTTGTTTGTTTGTTTGTTTGATTGATTAATTGATGGGTTGCTTGATTGATGAGAAGCAACAATTGCCTCTCTAAGGTCATTGCTGATGTCTTTTCATCCGAGCATAGTGGTGACACACATTTATATGCTCCATATTAGCCAAGAGCCAAATCCTCCTTTTATGTAAACCTAATTTCTTTAAAGTGACAGTGTGTAGTTTTTGCAGTACATCTTTGAAAATAGCCATTAAAATATTATGTAATAATAATTACGTAAAGCACATTAATTACAAAATATTGACGATATTGTAAAATATGACTTTAAAAATCAGTTTTAAAATACATTGCTGCGGGTCCTGTTTTCAGGGGAAAGCCATATTAGATGACGTCTTTACTTCTACAAGAGCCCGGACGGACATAGCGCACGGAACACGCCCGCTATTAAAACATTGATATCCCCTCAAAATGCAAAAAAATTTCACCATAAATAAATTTTTACCTCTTCGCTAGTTCCAAGCGATGAAAGAGAGACTGATGTGCTCGTCATGTTGCTGCAAATAGATCATTCTCAGGGAATTGAGCGTTTAAAAACAGCTCTAGTTGGACCTCCGTTGTTGAGTTTCTTACTCAAAGACACAGATACCGCACGCTTGTGATAATTTAGGTATGCACTGCCCCCTACTGGCCGAAAATTACACACTGTGCCTTTAACAATGTAATTAACATCTCCTGGCTGTTGCAATGGAAACTAGTACTTAGTTTTTGTATCTTTCAATGTTGGCTTGTTTTTCTTTCTTAATAACAGAGTGGAATCTGTGAGGTCTCTTGATCTAAAATGCTGGTATAGATTGGGAGTGGCACGGTTGGTCTTGCTGCAATTTATTACTATTAACCTTTATTTAACCAGGCGTAGAAGTAACTCATTGAGTTTGAGATCTCTTTTACGAAGGGGACCTGGCTAAGAGGTCAACACTCACAAGCTTGAGTCAATAAAGTGATCCAAACTCAGACTAGAGTTTTAAAATTTAAGATGAGAAGAAGCAAGAAAGTCCTTGGTTTGAATCCCAGACTTTTTGGGGGTCTTCCTGCTTACAATTTGCATGATTGATAAGTTCATTGGTCTCTCGGAATTGTCTCCTAGGTAAGTGGGTGTGTGTTTATAGTTGTTAGTCCTGCGTGTCTTAAGTTCTGGCGGTCCGTCCAGGATATACCCGTGACTCTAGGAGATAGCCCCCCCACGGCCCTGAAAGGGTAAGCTAGTATAGACAATGGATGGATGGTGGTGATCACATCCTTTAATTATATCCTAGCCGGTAGAATGCACATATTTTACATCGCTTTAACGTTGTCTCTCACAATCACACAAAGTAACACCCTCATTTGAGATTTTTTACAGTGCTAATCTCATTTTGGTTTACCAGACAGCAAAAAATGAAACATTTCCAGCTCCGTGTCTGTTGGAAAACAGCACGCTTTGTTTGATTTGAGCTTGAATGTGTGTGAAAATGCTTCAGAGAACAGCAGAGAAACTCCTCGGCCTCCTATGGACGTGGGTGTGTGTGTTGTCACTTAAGCAAAGCCAGTATAATCCCGTAAGGGCGGATGAGTAGACAGACATGTGATGGCCCACTTGTTTCTTAGGTTGTTGGGGGGGGCTGTTAGGCATTAGCAGCAGATGGAGAGGCTTTGTAGTATGAGGGGTGTGTCTGGCTAATCTAAAACATTCATTTGTACTTCTATTTGATATTTTCTTACTTTAAATAAGGGTCTCTAATCGAAGGGTGTTGTTGATTTGAAGTCTCATTTGGAGCAGCACCAACCTTTCTGTGGAACACTCTTAATTAGCAGACTTCCTGTCCTCTCCCTCACCCTCCTGTACCAGATTAAAGCCGCTACATTACACCCCGCCGGACTTAGCCTTTCCTCAAGGACAGCCCACGCTCGCTCACACATTTGGGCTGGTTTACTCGCTGATCGTTGCGGGCGTCAGGTGCAGCTGCTGGGGTTTTAGGGTTCTTTGATGGGTAGAGATGAGCGCCACCAGCAGCACCAGACTGAGCCCCAGTCCCAACCTACTGCAGGTCAACGAGCCAAAGCGTTATGGCTCCACGCTGTCGCTGGAGGAGAAGTGTGAACAGTCTTTCTTCCTCTTCTACTACTACAGGATGGAGGATGAGGCGGTGGTGGACCGCGGGGCCTCCCTACTGAAGCACCTTTGTGATGAAGAGGAGGCAGAGGGTGAGTTTACCTGTTTAACTTTACTCTAACTTCCCTTCTTTAGGCCACTTTACCTTGTATCTATTCTATGATATTATATTTTTGGAAGGTTTAGTACATTCTAGAACGTATTCGCTTATTTTCAAAGCAAAGTCACTTATTGACAGAAGTAGGGTGGATTTTTTTCGGACTCGTAACAATTGCCAAATTGGTTGCACTTCCTGCACGAACTGTACGTCCTGGTGTTCACCTATTTAACGAGCTGGCAAGATGAAGATGTAGAACACAGAGCATGTGATCCAGTGTTTACATCACTAATCCCCCAAGAGATCGACTATAGAAAAAAAAAATGTATAAAACCCTAAAATACATTCTTTATGTTTTGTAGTAGCCAAGTTTTACACAAAAACATCTGGAAACCTTCAACCTTTAATTTCTATGTCAAGGAATCAATGGTTCACAACCATCGGAAATCGTTGTTATTAATACTTTGCATCACCTGTTTAGCCAATAGATCAACACTTTTTTAAAATAGGGAATCAACTCTATGTTCATTTTGCAATAATTTTGGTGTTCTCAATGACCACCAAATTTGTGTTGGAAACAACCTAAGAGTTCATGATGCAATGGACTCCAACACGTCTCCGAGGCCCATAGCATCATAGACCCTTTGCCATAGAATGTGCCCTTTGATCCTTTTACTGCTGAACGTTCAATCTTAGTGTTAATGGACTGAAACAGACAGTTCCAGTTTAACTCCTTGTAGTATTTAGAAAAACCCACATGGTTGAGTTGTAATGGTAGGACAGAGATAGCTTCATCCTGTAAATAAATTGTTGATATAGTCCAATTGTCGTTATTAATCAATCAATCAATCATACTTTATTTATAAAGTATGTCTTCTGATCACACTGCCGAGAGGGAGCATATACAGGTTAAAAAGCACTGGGCCTAATATTGAAACCTGGGGCACACCACATGCGATTTTGTTGACCTTAGAGGAACAGGTATCTAAACTTATCATAAAAGTCCTGTCTGTGAGATATGATTTGAACAATTTTTGAACAGCACCAGATGGGCCAATCTGTTTTATACAAGTTAAAAGAATAGTGTGGTCTACTGTATCAAAGGCAGCACTTAGATCCAGTAGAACAAACACTGTCACCTTCGGAGCATCATAGTTTAATCTAAAATTATTTCAAATCTTTAGAAGGGCCGTCTCTGTGCTGTGGTTCAACCTTAAACCAGACTGAAATTTCTCTAGGACATTATGAGCATTAATAAAATCATTAGGTGGATTAAAACAAGTTTTTTTAAAACTTCCCTTAAAAATGGTAAGTTAGATACTGGTCTAAAATTGTTTAACTCATTAAAATCTAAATTGCTCTTCTTTAGAGGGAAAACCCCTCGTCTAAAGGGAGCAATTGATCATGGTTAAAATTTAATCTCTAAAAGATCCAAAAAAATGGTTTAAAAAATGAAGTGAGGATCGGGTCGAGAACACAAGTGGTGGGCCTCACTGATGAGAAAACTTTGTCAAGAGTCTCAGCTTCTACTAGAACAAAACTGTCCAGTGTTTCCTTTGGTAAAGATACAGCCTAAGATTTGTCTAAAACCTTGTTACTTTGAGAGAATAAAATATTACATCTGATGGTGTCTACCTTCCCTCTTCAGTGTTCTGCAAACTCCTCATACTGGGTGTTTTCTGAAAAGCATTAGTGATATGGGCAAAGATTCGATCACTTGTGGAAAAAAGGATTTTAGGATTATTCTTATGGTCCTTATCCGATGTTTTTAGCTCAAACCCGATCCCATTTTGAGTCCTGATCAAATATTTTACTTTAAGTATTAAAAATTATAAAACTTAAATATATTTTTAGCATGTAACTCAACTTTTTACAAGACAAATTTCATTAATAAGCATTACCATTATTGTTGAGATTTAAAAGATCTGCTTCGGTTTAATATTTCAGACAAAAGTAAAAAGCAAAACACTTAGTTGGTACATTATTATAAAGATACGTATTTCAGGCAGGCTATAGGCTGGCATGCACAATGCTGACCTCCACTGTCATGGGATCACATTTACTCTATATGTTTGAGTAAATATCAGAGTGGCGGAGGAATATAATCATAACTCCAATAATTTTTGTAGATGTTGAAACAAATAAAAACGACTTAAAAGAAAAGTTTGTTTTGAACCACTACAAAGGTTTGAATTATTGTGCATTTACCGTCAAACGAAACTAGGAGGTACTTTTGTAAAAAACATCACGACTCGTCAGCCAATATAGCTGATATCCAATCACTGAGTATTGCCACACTAAAAAATATGCATAAATTGAAACTTGTAATTTTTCTAAGACGGTTTTAGCGTAAATTTATATAACAAGGATTAAAAGTTTATGCCCAGGCTCCCATCTATTCCAGCTGATAGCGATGATCCTCATTCAGGTCAGCAGCTCTAGCTGCAGATTTCTTGGTCACCATCCAGCAGGTTGAAGGTTTTGGCTCAGAGCCCATTTTAACATCCAAGAACATTATGTTTTGTTTTGGTTTGTTGGTGTGGGGGCCGAAAATTGATCTAGTGAACTTCTCTATGACCTTAGAAAAAATGGAAAGCAAAAACAGGACCTCTTTTTTCCTTCTTGTACAAACAGCAAGGCTTTAAAATCTAAAATGAGGTTTAAAACTGTCCTATCTGAGTTACACCTGCAATTCTGTAAGAGAAACCCAAAATCTCTCGTCATATTAATATCTTTTGAGAGTTGTTTCTTCATTGGTATGCGATCAGTGCTCTACAGTGTCCTGCTTACTGGTCTGGGGAGTTCCCAGTGCCTTTGTTGTAGCTATGGGATCGGGCCGTACTGTTTCCACTGGTGAAAAATCTAGCAAGCAACACAAACCTCCCAGAAAACCTTTAATTTAATTCAGTGTGTGCTTTACAGGCTGTTCTTCGTCCTCCTGAAAAAAGAAGAGGAAGTCGTTTCACGAAGCTGCTCTAGCAGTGTGCAAATCTTCCTTTCCAAAACCTTGACATATTTTCTATTCCTTCTCCTCCATCACCTCTCTTCTGTTTCACCGTGTTTTAGGATGTTAAGTCATCACAAATGAAGCCTACATTTTAATATTAATGCATTTTATGTCATTGCCTCTGTTTTTTCATGTCAAGTCCACTTGCAGTCATATCTCAATAACGTAGAAGGTCACTGTAAAGTTAATCTTGTTCAGAACTGAAAAGGAAATTTGTATATTCCAGATCAATTCATCGCAAACAGAAGATGACACTTTTTTTCCTGTTGATTTGAATGATTATGGCTTATAACCAATGCAAAAACACCAAATTCAGTTTCTCTAAATAATAGAAATTTACATAAGACTAATAAAAAAATAATTTAAATACAGGAATTCAACCTGTTGACAACTTTTTCCATGCACTTTAGTGCATAGACAAATATTTTTCATACATATATATCAAGTGGAGTACTATAGCAAAGCTGTAATGCTCTGCTTGGGAAAGTAAAACTGTTGGGCTTGTACTTGGTACTCAGACACCAATTCTGAGTAGCAAACTGCTAGACAGGAGACCTATGAAAAAAAGGCGGGCAATAAACAATGTAAGGAACAGTAAAGAGGCCATACATACGATGAAAAACTAGCAACAAACTGAGAGGACAAGAGAGCTTAACTCTACTGAGGAGGAGTGAGGAAATGACAGAGAAACCTGAGCACTAATTAGTCAAAGTGGTTGTAGGTAAGATGGAGAAAGTAGGTGGAAACAGTCATTAGCTGGGGCAGGGAGCAGAAGAAAGAAGAAAGACAACCTAGAAAGTGACTAAAGATATCTAGTAAGGAACCTATAAAAGAAACCCAATAACACTAGAGAGGAGAAACAGAACCAGAAGGAAATCAATCCTAGGAAGAGAAGTATATAAGAAAACCATCTGATAGGGGAAATAAAGTTAACTTACAGGAGAAAACTCATGAGATAAGGAAACACAAATAAAAGACAAAGCTCAAACAATAAAACAAAAAGTGAAAATATCAAAGGGCAAGAAGTGAAAAATATGGAAGCGAGGAAGTGCCAAGATGATAACCCTAAAGTCCTAAAGTAAAACATAACAAAATGCAAATAAAGAAACTGAACTAAAATTATAAACTGAATAAAGAAAAGCACTTACTAAATCTTAAAACACAAACATCTCACATCATAACAGATGCGAGCATAAGCATTCTGGATCAGCTGCAGCGGTCAGATATACTTTTCAGGCAGACCTGTTAGGTCAAGTTCTTTTAATCCCAGAAATGTTCTCCAGATGATATTGCTTTTATGTGACCCTGGAGATTCAGGTCTGAATCTATTACTACAACTAGATTTTGGGCCTCATCTGTAGTTTTTAGCTGGCTGATGATTGGATGTAAATGTAGCACTGATTTTTTTAAATTAAAGCTGCATAGAAAAACTTGAGCTAGTGGCTACACATAGCAGATTCTTATTCCAGACTGAATATCCAACCATCGACAACAATTAAAACTAATATATTTGTTAACAGTTCAAGTAGCAAAAACTCCAGAAAAAACTGCACAACTTCAAGCTTTATTTAAGCTTTTTTCACCCATATCTCAACTCAAGAAAGCATGTGGTGCCTTGATATCCATAAAAATACTAAAACTGTCTGGTTGTGAACCACCTTTTCAAGTATTTTACCCCCAAAATAGCGCCTAAATGTATAGCAATTAAGAAAATAAAGATGCCAGGATTTGTCAGCAGTAGTTTAGGCTGCTGGTAATTTCTTGATAATGTTAGCTTTGTTTTCCATTTATTCTTTAGACATTATGATGGAATCTGCAGCCAAACAAAATGTCCCACATTAAATAGTGATTGTTTGCACCAGAGAACAAGTGGATAAACTATTTCAATTATTGAAAGTCTGGTTCACTGAAAGCAAAATACCTTTGTATATATGTAATCAGCATCAATTAAGTGTTTTATAGATTACATTACATGTTATTTTATGGGCTTATCATTGACAAGTTTCCACAAGCATTTCTGTTGACCCCAAAACCTGCAAGGTTGCAGTTCTTATATGGGTTATGCTGGCTAAATCTCTTGATGTTTTCTTCCAACACATCTCTCTGTATGTCTCTTGGTTTATCTCTTTTAAAATGTAGATCACCACAGGCATCTTTCCGCTTCAGAAATCTAGCAGTAATATGTACGACATTGTAAATCTTTTTGGATCATCTTTGTCACTGTCACTTAGTGTAATATGGTAAACCACTGATGCCAATGGATGAAACAAAACAAACAAAAAAAGGGCATTGTGCTTTGAGTGAATAATAAATGGTGTTGTGCTTTAAGACAGATCATTGTTTGATGCTGAGGGGTTCAGTCACTTGCTTGTGGGGTCATGTGCTGTGCTTGGCTCAGCTTTACTCCAAATCCTCCAAAAGGAGACATTCGACACTGATAGTCTTTTTGTCTCACAACTTTTTGATCCTCTTTAAAAAAAGAGGATCAGAAACGGTATGGATCATCCTTCATGTTGTGAAGTAATTCTTACTTTTGGTACTTTTAAAAATAAAATGTGTCTGCGCTAATGCGGTGCTGTTCCAGCAAAGAGGTGAGATCCATATAGCCGCAATTAATTTCTGTGCCTATGATCCAGCCGTAGTGGGGCTGCTCTGCACTCTCAGTTGTCTAAGTGCTTCATTTTGGATCAAACCCACCATTTAATCAGCTGTTTCTTGTCCCATTCTGGAAATTTTCTGAAAATTTTCTGAAAGATCCATGCATATCTTTTTGAGTTATCTTGCTTGCCCTTCCGGGTAGGGATTGCATTTGGCCGGTGGAGTTTGCCCCCTTCGTTAAGCCTTTAACAAAAGCATGTAACCACCTAGTGTAATGAAATTATATACAGGTGTCTGCACGTAACAGCATGTTTACAAATGAAAGTTCAAGGGAGGAAATAGCAAGACATCAGTTCATATGAAATGAAATGTGGTGTTCCAGCACTGTCTTATGTAGTAATATACAGGAATACACGGCTATCCACCATCTGATAATTTTCCAACGATAGTTTGTTGACAGAAATGAATTCAAGATATAAATCAGAATTCATTTTCAAAATGAATCATAACTTAGCAGTATACTAAGTTACATAATGTGTTTAAAATATTTAATATGGTGTTTGGTTTCCCTGTTAAAGGAGTTTTAAATTCAAACCATTCAGAGAGTCAAGCTAATGTCTCACCATCAGCTAGCAGATGGCCTTTGCTAGTTATGCGCTGTGCAGTGCATCTAAAGCAGCTCATTCAAAACTTTCCTACAAAAAAAAAGCCTAAAGTGTTTTTTGCACCCTGTAGAAATAGGTATTAAAATATTTACTATAGTGTTTCCCCTGTTTGAAGAGTGTCAAGTTTGAGCCATGTCCATTAACAGAAACGTGATGTTAACTTGAACGTTTTACGAGAATTTTTCAGAGATTACCCAAATGAATATAACTGATTTCTCTCTAAATTAGAAAAAAAAAAAAACCACGTTCTTTAAGCATAATCTTGTTGAAATATCTTCAAATCTTGTTCCTACAACTGATAAATGACCAGATAGCAAAATATGTGCATGTCATATGCAATTCAAGATGCATGGTTATACATGTATTTATTTAGGTTATGTTAAATTTCAGTGTCTTGGGTTTCTGTTGAGAATCAAAATGCAACATAAACGCTTTGACCCTAAACATACTCAGAATATATAAAACTGCACGTTCTCTTTGTTATTATAACAACATATATAGGAGGGTACATGCAGACGGCCATGGCGTCGTTTTTGTTACGTGATACTTCTTTTTCTGTCCCAGTATTTGTTTTGACAGGGTACTGCCACCTCTATTTTCCTAATCTGATACTCTATCTCGGGCCTTATGCGAAAAGTGATGGCTTATGCATATATGTTTTATTGTTTTTTATTCCCTCTTCATCTCATAATGGTCAGGTTATGGTTTTGTTTACTCTTGATATGTTGTAACCCCCAAAATGATCGCTTTATCAGGAAGAAAGCTGGGAATATACACCACAGCATATTAACTTCAGTCTGAATTTTTACGATGTCATGAGTTAATTGTCCTTTTTTCACCTTTTGCAGGTCACCACACCATTTACATCGGAGTGCGTGTTCCCAAGAGCTCTCGTCGTCGGAGGCGCCACCGCCGGAGAACTGGCCACAAGGACAGAAAGGAGAGGTTGATGGGGAATGAGCTTGACAAGTCGGACACAGAAAACAACGACGAGCCCAGCAACAGCATCCTCAAACCTCTCAGTAAGTTCTGATGGACTACACGTCAGTGCTGATTAGGTTTCATGCCTCTCTCAGCTAAAGGCTGCTCAGTTTGCCAAGAAAAATGCCCTCATAACATCCTGTGGCTCCCAGCAAAGTTGCTGAGTCCACTTAGTGGCCAGAAATAGCTCTGCCATGTCCTGCTGAGTGGCAAGTTTATTTTGGCTGAAGCAAATATGAATTACCATTGAAACCAATGGATGTTCGGATGCAGTTATAGTCTATTGAGTGCAGTGTGTGGGTCTTCATGTGACTAATTTTTTTTACACCTATATAAACATTTAAAGTGGTGCTTTGTTTTATGGTTGTTAGGGCATCTGTTTCTGATAGAATGTTATAAATTCTAACCGACTATCTCTACAATGATTGGTAAAGGAGAAAAAGTTATCAATATTCAAAAAATACATTTTAACGCTATTTGAGGTTATTTTATGTACATTGAATTTTTGATAAAGATTTGGCTTTAGCCTATATAATTAGTGTCAAAAGGATATGCTGGTGTTTTTACATGAAGTCGTGTAGAGCAGTTATGAGAAGACGCTACTCTCGGTGTGATCGATTTTGTCTTTGAAGTCAGGGATTTGCTGGTTTTTATTGTGTTAACTGAAGCCTGGAGAGAGTAAATCATCTTTCTGCTAGTACAAGCTAGAAGCCAAAGCTAACTGTTAGCAAAGAGGCTAACTGTTAGCAACAAAACTAACTATAAGCAACTCAACAGCATGGCACAACACGTTTGGAGTTGGTTCATTTGCATCGGTGTTGCATTTTTTACCCAAGAAAGAGGAGCTGATGAAGAAACCGTTTGAATGTGTCTTTGAACACCACCAGCGGAGTAAGTTAATTAATTAATTGAAGGCAGCAAAGTGTTGCATCGTTGTTCGCTGATTAGAGACAACATGTTTGCATATCGTAAATGATACTGACTTAGACTCCTGATTCTGAAGTTTGACCTCACCCACTCTAACAAACTGCAACCTCCTGAAACAGGACTGAGACAGCATTTATTCCACATAAAATGGCTCTGAGGCATATAATTGGGCTGGAGACCATAGGCAATTCATTCAAAAAATGAGCAAATCACGCATAGGTTGATTCATCCATCCATCCATCTTCTTCTGCTTATCCGGGGTCGGGTCGTGGGGGCAATAGCCTAAGCAGAGAGACCCAGCCTTCCCTCTCCCCGGCTATTTGGGCCAGCTCCTCGGGAGGCGTTCCCAGACCAGCTGAGAGACATAGTCCCTCCAGCGAGTCCTGGGTCTTCCCCTGGGCCTCCTCCCGGTGGGACGTGCCCGGAACACCTGACCAGGTAGGCGTCCAGGAGGCATCCTGACCAGATGCCTGAGCCACCTCAACTTGCTACTCTCGATGTGGAGGAGCAGCGGCTCCACTCTGAGCCCCCTCCGGATGACCGAGCTTCCCACCCTATCTCTAAGGGAGAACCTAGCCATCCTGCGGAGGAAACTCATTTCGGCCGCCTGTATCTGTGATCTTGTTCTTTCGGTCACCACCCAGAGTTCGTGACTGTAGTTGAGGGTAGGAACGTAGATCGACCGATAAATCGAGAGCTTTGCCTTTTGGCTCAGCTCTCTCTTTACCACAACAGACCGGTACAGCGCCTGCATAACTGCAGACGCCTTACAAGTCCGCCTATCGATCTCCCACTCCATTTTTATCTCTTTCGTGAACAAGACCCCCAGATACCTAAACTCCTCCACTTGACCCCATCCCCGACCCGAAGAAGGCACCCTACCCTTTTCCGGCTGAAGACCATGGTCTTGGATTTGGAGGTGCTGATCCTCATCCCAGCCGCTTCACCCTCGGCCGCAAACCGCTCCAGCGAAAGCTGTAGATCACGTTCAGATGAAGCCAACAGGTCCCCATCATCTGCGAAATCCAGCGGCCCGATCATGAGGTCACCAAAATGCATCCCCTCAACACCTGTGCTGCGCCTAGAAATCCTGTCCACAAATGTTACGAACAGGATGTGTGACAAAGTGCAATCTTGGCGGAGTCCAACTCTCCCTGGAAACGAGTCTGACTTACTGCCGACAATGCGAACCAAACTCTGACACCGGTCATACAGGGACCTAACAGCCCTTATCAAATGGCCTGGTACCCCATACTCCCGGAGTACCCCCCACAGGACTCCCTGATGGACACGGTCGAACGCCTTCAAGTCCACAAAACACATGTAGACCGGTTGGGCGAACTCCCACTCACCCTGTATTAGAGGTGTGCATCTCTACCTGCTTTACGATTCGATCCGATTCCGATTATCTGCCTAAAGATTCGATTTGAGTCTGAAATGCATCACGATTCTTCACACAAAATTTTTCATCACTTAATACAAGCAGTAGAATAACGTTTTAAATTTTGTTTTTATTTCGATATCCCTGAAAAACAGAAGATCACTTTAGTGAGCAACAAATTTTAAAGTGTGCTGCCTATAATTACTTAAAAAATATAAGAAATAAGGTTTTCGGTAGAGCAGCATTAAGATAGGATACTACTGAACTGACTGTGCAAAATAGTAAACAAATACTGTTAAGTGATTCTTTCACATCCAGTATCCCAAAAAAAAAAATAGAATAGGTCTTGCCTACCCATTAAAAAGTGCACATTTTAAAACAAAACAATTCCTCTTTCTACATTCAAAGTACGCTGGGTAAAACACGTTTAGCAGCTTGAAGACAAGTAAACTTGAGAACATGAGATTCATTTTTTTTAGAATCACATATTGCTTCAAACACAGATTTAAACATCAATCTTAACAAATAAAGTTGTAAACCCTAAATAAATTGCATAGGCCTAGCCTACACCTATGATCAGTTTCGAGGAATGTATCTTTTAACCTGACTGTACAATAACTGCTCACTTTTCAGCATTTTGGTATTTCAAGGTTTTTGTGTAAGAACACTAGGTGATCGACATGTTCTGGTTTGAGAGTGCTTCTTTTTGCAGTGACAACATCTCCTGCAGTGGAGAAGACCCTCTCTGCAGACACACTTGTCCCTGGGATACACAAGTATCTCTTTGACAGCTTGGACAGGAGAGGAAAGGTGAACTCGTGGCCATGCCACCAGTTCAAGGGATCTTCTGTGAGAGGCAAAGATGGAGATCTGCAGTAGTTGTCCACTTCCTCCTCAGCCCTGGCATAGCTGGTTTTGTTTTGCACTGCAGCCTCACTGTCAGTGAATGTATGTCCAAGCAAAGTCACGAGTAGTGATGATGAGGCCCTCCTTTTGGCAGCAGATGGGCAGGAGGGAACATTGTCCTTCTTGTGCATGTTGTCTTCCACACTAAGTGTCTCTTCTTCCTGGATTCCTGAACTCATGGTTCCAGCAGGCATTTCATCTGCTTCGGTTCCCTTGCTCTGTGAACAAAAGGAAGGAGACAGCAAAAAAAAATAGCAGTTAGCACATAGCAGTTATTAAAACTTTAGGCTTGTGCCCAACTCCTATATTTTCTGGACTTAAACCAGTTCCTTGAGTTAATGAGTTTCTCCAATTATGCAGTAAGAAAGGAAATAAAGTTCAGGAAGTAGTGGAACTGGGTATAAAGCAGCATGCAGCATTTTTCATTGACAAATACAATAAAACATCATTAAAAAGCAAAATAAAATTCTCAGTCTTATAAAAGTTGCACATAACATTACAATTAAGACAATTTAATATTTGCTTTACTTTAAAAGATTTTACATGAGAAGTGTATTTATTTTTTACATGGCGAAATTAAATTACCTCCAATGCTGCAGCCTCTGTCACGACACCTCTGTAGATCTTTAATCTCTCATCTGCTGTGAGGAAAGGCAGTCCCTTAAAACGTGGATCCAGAGCAGCGGCTGTATAAAGCAACTTCTTCTCTTCCTCAGAATTGTATCTCTTTAGGAGATCTGTTCTGATGACATTCTTGATCTCACGGATCACTGGCGAGTCACCAGTGGTGTCTGACATGTTCTGAAGGAGCTGCGCATACAGAGGTGAAATCAGACATACTGTTGGATTCCTCTCCTCTGACATCAATGTAGTGACATCTTTCATTGGTCTTAATGCCTTCACTGCATGCGCTGCATTCTCCAGTTCGGTTTTGTTGAGAGTGTAATGTTCAGCATCATCTTTTGCGACCTGAGGACTCAGCAGGGCAGCATGGATTGCAGGTTGCTGTTCCAAGTACCTCTCCATCATATCATGTGCACTATTCCACCGTGTTGCCACATCAGTTTTCAGTTTATGGTTTGGCAAACCTATAACTTTCTGGTTGAATTGCAACTGGTGGTTTGCAATAGTGCTGCGATGAAAAAATGTTGACACGCGGCGGATTCTGCCCAGAAGTCTTGAAACAGTCTGTAGTTTAAGTGCACGCTGTGCAGCGAGATTTAATGTATGCGCGAAGCATTTTACGTGAGGGAACTTCCCAATTTCAGCTGCACGTATCATGTTAGACGCGTTGTCTGTTACCAGCACGACATCTTTGTCTGCCAGATGCCATTCATCCACAACTTCAGACAGTAACTCCGCCAGATTAGCACCTGTGTGACTGTCATACAGAGCTCTTGTCTGCAGCACGTGTGATAAAATCTGCCAGTCGTTTCTTATATAATGTGCTGTTATTGTTACATACGACTCTGTTGCAGTTGATGTCCATGAATCACATGTAATGGCTACGCGGCTAGCCTTACTCATTGATTCCATTACCTGGGCTTTGGTTTCGTTGTACAATGCAGGCACAGCAGTTTCTGTGAAGTGTCTTCTTGTCGGCAGGTTATACCGAGGCTCGAGCATCTTCAGCAGGTAGCGAAACCCCGGCATTCTCTACCACAGAATATGGCCGTAGATCCTTAGCAATGAAGTATGCAACAGAACGGGTGATCTTCTTCCCTCTCTCCGAAGTAGACGGTAAAGTTGTCAGCGCTTGTTCAATCGTTGGCTGGGATGTGCTCGCTGTTTTTGTGGCTGTTGCTGAAGAAGTCCTCGCAGGGTGGAAACGTTCAAAATGTTTGGTCATATTAGTTGTATTCCCAAAGTACTTTATTTTCGCATGGCACACCTTACACACAGTGTGCGTCTTGTCAAGCTTTCCGTCAAGCTCATAAAAGCCGAAATTAGACCAGACCTCTGATTTAAATGTAACGGGTGCATCTTTGATTACTGGTAATGTTCGCCCTGTATCCCTGTCCGCCATTTCTGTTTTAAATTCACGCTAGGGCAACGCAGTGCGCATGTCATAGCAACTCTGCCCCCGGAAGTACTTGAAAAACCCCAAAACTTTATTGTCCTAGCACGTCCAGAAAAATAACATAAAAAATGGAGAAAATGGCATTATGTCAAGTCTTTTTTACAGTCTACGGTCACGTGGCTGCATCGATGCAGAATCGTGCAAGGCCGAATCGTGATGCATCTTAGAATCGATCATTTTTCCCACCTTTACCCTGTATGTTACAGAGCAGTCTCTGTCTGCATAGTCGATGGGTTTTAACAAAATTCCCCCACAGTGAGAGGTGCAGTATGCAGACAGTGTCATTTGAGAGGAAATCTGTTTCGGGATAGAGGTTCACTTTTCAGTTGGAGCTTTAAATTTTCCAAGTAGAAAATCTGTTGGACTGAAATTGTTTACATAACCACCTGTTCGTTTGCTGTTTTCGTCTAGTCAAAGTCCAGATCTTTGTGTCCATTTGAGAAAAAAAAAAAAAAGAACCGGAGCTTGCAGAAAATCCTGCGTCTCCTTATTGGATAAACTCTGCTTACGTTTAGCTTCCATCATTCCGAATAAAAATGGCATTCGTGTGTTTTGCCTTGGACTTCTGAATTTTTATTGTCTCGCCCCTACGACTTGGTTGCTTCAAAACGTGAGTGGGAAAAAGTAGTTCTTAGAAAGAACCAGCAATGGCCCTGCAAGGAGTTGTCACTAGGTTAAGCACCAGTCTGGAATAACGAAACAGCTGTGTTTGTGTTTGAAAACCAAAGAACCGATGCTGATTCAGTCTTTGACCCGAACGTTCTTCAGAGGGTTTTCTTCTAGTGCTACTTTGGTGCCAAATGTCAAAAACCTCTTTCTGAAGTCAGACTACTGAACAATGATTGTGAACCTACAACACCCCAGCTTGTTGACAATGACAATATTAATCACCCATTCATGGAGGAGGCGACAGTGTTGGCTTGAGACCGTGGACTCTGACGTATTGTTAGCAGTCAACACTCAGCTAGTGTTGGTGGAATAAGAAACAAAAACGGAGTGGCTGTCGTCAAAACCAGCATTAAATGAAAGCATTCATGGAATGCACATTGAAAAACCACAACAAACAGGCCCAATTGTTAATTTGTTTAATAATGTAAACAGACTTCGGTATACTTATTTATGGAATATAGTACTGCTGGTCTGTCCAACCAAGTTTATTTTTAGTCTAAAAAGTAAGTAGCTTTCCAAATTTTTTCAATGAGGTCCAGTATGAACAGAGGTGGTTGGTAAGTAGTTACATGTACTTCAATTACTTTGGAAAAAAAACACTTTTAGGAGTTTTAATGAATAGTAGACTATATTCTGGCTACTTCATGCAGGTCTATTTATTAAACTGAATGGAAATTAAGTATATTTTAACCAAAACATGCACCAGACACTGTTTGTACACAAGCTTTATCGTTCCATCACCTGAGGTCGGTGCGTCAATCAGAGGTTGAGTGAATACAGATCAGGAGTCTGCAACCTTTACAATCCATGGAGCTATTTCTGCCTGCTATCTAGCAAAATAAAGCCAGTTTACGACGGGAAATGCTGCACTTGCTTTGAAATTTTTTTAAAACTTTTGATATCTTATTGATATCTATACTACAGTAAGTTTTTTGTTTAATTTAAAGAACTGCCATTTATGTTTATGTTTTTTTCCACTTAATTCAGATCAGTTTTCTATGTAAGGAATCCCAGCAGATTTCTTGGATTCATCGATGCGAGGTTGTGCCTGGATCATGCAAACTCCAACCACAGCAATTCCTCAGCAATCCCTCCAACAGAGCAAGCATGTAGTGACAGTGGAGAGGAAAAACTCCCCTTTAACAGGAAGTAACATACAGCATAACCTGGCTCAGAACAAGTGGTCATCTGCCACGAACAAAATAGCTGATGCAATAGTACTTTACATATTAAAGAAAGTAACAAATTGACAACAGGACAAGGAGGATGCTCGCTCAATGAGAGCATCAGCAACTGAGAGCATGTAGCTGAGCAGGATACCTGACCAGGGGCCTGTTTCAGAAAGGAGGTTAAGTGAAAACTCTGAGTATGTTACCCCTGAAATGAGGGAAACTCAGGGTTTTCGGTTTCAGAATGGGAGGTAGGTTAAACCTGACAAAGCAGAGTAAGTCAAGCCCGTTTCTGAAAGAGAAGTAACTTATCCTCACAGTCAGTTACCATGGCAACTTAATCTGTGAACCTAACTTGGTCGGGAGCAGGTTTTCTTCGGGAAACCCAGAGTTTCTTCCGGTCTCCTCCCATTTTTTAAAGACAAAGCGGTATTTTCTTGCCTTCGCCTTAGTCATTCATTGCCTCCTTATTGAAACAGGCCCCTGATGTGGTTCCTACACGGCATGGAACGCAAATTCTCACCTTTTTTGGAAATCTGATAGTCGGATTGTAGTAAAAGTTATTGTCATTGGGTTTCAGATTTTTTCTATGGCAGAATAGATTCCCCCTCATGGGGATTTATCTGTTGATATGCAGGCAGGATACATGCTTGAGCTAACAAATCACAAGCATTCGCTCTATGTTGACAGAGATGGATAGTTAGCAAGATGGAAGTCTGTTATAGTAGAGGGCTTCACAAGAGAGATTATATCTTCTGTAACTGTTGGAAGAAGATTAGTCAGAGGAACCAGAAAAGTGTCCCACCTTATATACTTTTTAAAAATACAGTCCCATCACAATATTTCTGTCTCTGAGTCACCTTAGAACAGATTAATATCTCAGAGCAACAGCAGCCAATTACAGAGAACTGTAGCCAATAGAATAATGGATGGAAATTATTTCTAAGATATTAATTTCATTTGAATAACGAGTCTTATGTAGACCCTTGTGTTCTGAGGTGAAGCTGGGTTCAATAGCGCCCCCCCAGAGATTCCTTCAGCAACAGGTCCCCCACTGTTTAGACAGTGGGGCAATCTCTACAGCCTCTGTGATTGGTGGTGGGGGTGGCCTGCCACCTGTTTTTGGGGACCTCAACCTTCTTTCTGTTAGCTATACTGGAAGCCAAATCCAGGACTCACATTTTGAAACATGCAGTTATAGCAGGCATCTGGGTATGGCTTTCATATGAACAGTATTAAATGATAAAAATGATAATATGGCTGAAGATTTTGATTCTTCTTTGTTTGGGCAGAGGTTGGTACCCAAACTATATGATTTAACCCACCAAATAATGCCCTATGTAAAAACTAACATTACTTGAATTGCTCTATACAAGGCAGTAATTTAACAAGCACTTATACTATTCTGAAAATTATACCCAATGATATATATAGGCTATTGGGCTCATGTAGTTCTCACTCACGGCGCACAAAATATATTTTTAAAAATCACAAATTAGTTCAAATTGAAATATCAACTACTACTAGGGGCATGTAGAGTATAATTATGCACATATTTACATTAGCACACTTTATAAGACCACAAACAGTCATATTTCATCAATTTATACAATTCCCCATGAGCCTTTGCTGTCGTAGTGGACTGGATCAAACTACCAACAAGTTCACTCGTCACCATGCTGGCTGCTAGTTTAAACAGCTATTAACATGGAGCAGGATAATCAGTGGCATACAGACAGAAGAGATTTATAAAAATGTTAATTTTCTACATATGCAGTCATTAATATATCCAACTCTGCTGGGGAGAAGTAGGAGGAGCTAATCTGTTTTTCACTTGTTGCCATCGTGAATTATGTTATCTGTGTCCCATTGATTAGGGCTTTTTATATCCTCATGCACAAGTGTAACTCAGGGTAACTTTGACTCAGAGTTGATTGAACTAATTCTTAACACCTGTTCTGAAACCAAAACTCTGAGTTTGACAATTTAGAGTTGGTCAACCTAGAGTTCAGGTTTTGATTTAAAGTTTGTTAAACCTTCTTTCTGAAATGGGCCCCAGGTGTAGCTTCTCTGGTGAGAAAAACACTGAGAGAAAACAAGGTTAACAATCGCAGCAAAAAATACATCTGGAGAGTAGTAGAAGAGAAAAGTAGATAACCTGAGTCATTCTAACCAGTCCTAGGAACTACCAGTAAACCTGCCGTCTGACAGCAAAGTGCTCTGCTAGGAACATAATGAATTATCAGCTCCCTAATGTATGATGGAGCTTGATTATTAATGTCTTTATGCATAAGGAGGAGGTTCTTAAACTCCATTCTGGATTTAACAAGGAACCAATGAAGAGAAGCTAAAACATAAGAAATGTGATCTCTCTTTTAAATATTAATCAGAATATTGGATAAAGAAAACATGAACTTTCGCAAAAAAAGAATGAGGATACGTTTTCTCTTACTGGATGATGATATTTCTGGAAAACAACATAAAACAAGCCCATCGTTTCCAACTTAATTTAATTGTTTTTCCATTATCTGGGTATCTTAGTCCGATTTCTCCAACTCCAGTTTGGTTCTACTTAAGCTAGACTAAGGTGCGTACATGCATTTCAAAAGTCCAATTTCAGTCGGACTAGGGCTGTACTACGACTTTCTCTTGCTGCAAATTAATCTTTAATTTCATATTTCGTTTGGTTCCGAATTTAAATTAAGGTGCATATGTGAGAATTGGAACTTGTACTAGATCTGGACTCTGTTTAAATGTTTGAACAGCTCCGACTCAAAGCTGCAGCCATCTGTCATGCAGACAGCAAGTCGATCGGCACGCAGTATACCTTATTTCATGCTGGTATTCATTCCATCTTACGCTCACTGGGAAATATAGCGGTCCTCAGTCTGTCTGGACATAAATCCTTTTGTTTAGTCAGATGGATGCTCCAGGGTTACATGTGTTCTCCACCATGCAGCTATTTGACCTCTCCCTTTTGTGATGAGCATGTTCTTGTTCAATCCCTAACCCCCTCTTTTTCCTACCCGGATCAAATATTCCCCCAAAGTGGATTATAGAGATTACTTGGATACTTTTGCTTGGATGGAAATAGGTTTAATTTCCCACTGTCAGATGATTAATTTTCTTCCCATGTCAGATCAAACTTCCACATATATGTCCAGCTTAGATTGTCAGGATAGAGCTCTACGAATTTACATAGTCCACAATTATTTAAAAAGTAAAGGTTATCTTGGATACAAGCATATTTTTCTTCTGGTTTTAGAGAAGTTTATATTTTAAATATCCCTACAAGATAAAAGACAACCAGAAACATATTTGGTATTCATATTGAAGTAAAAATGTTAATTTTATTTCAAATCAATTCAGTTTATTTATATAGCATCGATTCACAATAGATGTCATCTCAAGGTTTTTTTTACTAGAAATTTAATTTTTAATGCAATCATAAAAACATTCCTATCAGTTTAAACATTTTCCATCTACGAAATCTCAGCATATTGCACCGAGTTGTCTGTTGTTAACTCTAATTTTCCATTAACTGGAAAAGTAAATCTGTTATCTGAAAAAGTAATATTTTTCCTACACTTTTATCGTCCATGTTTACAAAACTCCTCTTGCTTTAATTTTGGTATCACAGGCATTAGCTCAAACCAACCAATGGGCACGTAAAATGTTATTGCTTTGGTCCGGGTAATTTCGCTCATCCGTACGACACGGGAGGGCAAAAAGCTTCCACAGCTGCTCTCCAAAGCCGTGCCGTCGCAGTTGAACAGTTAGACAAACTAAATAAAACCTCGGCCATCTTGTGCAAATGACTGAAAAAGACAAATCGCAAATCTAACTGTGTTTATCGCACAGCTTCTAGACCCGTTTCAAATACCTAACAATCTACGGGATGAAAGTCCTCACATAAGACTGCCACTAGTTCAGTATGGAGATATCTACAATTATTTGATCATCATGCCTCGAACCAAGAAGGCGTAAGATCATTAGGATAAGTCCGAGTGCTTGACTCTTTATACACATTTTATACCGATTGATCATCAACACGGCAGTTTGACAAGTTACAACGACCGAGTAACCATTCATCCAGCGTAACCCCCGACAGGCCACTATTAATAACTTCACCACATTACTGACATGTCATAGACATATTCACATTTTTTTAGATTGAGAAACAAAGAAATACTATCTAATCCTATCTAAAACTACGTAGATAGAAGTATTATTAGATTTCTTGACCTTGCGCAGACACCTGAGGAATTTGCGGCTGTTCAGGCATAAAGCCCCATCGGATTTTCTGCCCTGAACAGTTTATCTTGTTGATTCAGAAAACAGAGCTTTTTATTAATTTAGTTTTTCAACTGAATGCATTACGTTTGCATTTATTCCTATAAAAACAACAAAAGATAAAAAGTTAAATGCTGTGACTAGAAGAAAAAGGGCTATGGTGAGCTGACACCTTTTGCACACTTTATATGTGACACACTGAAATATCTCAGGAAAGCAGAGATTAATTGTTTTTTTTTCTTCTAAAAAGCAAATTTGAAGCATTCTTACTGTAATTTGTGATATTCTTTGTACTTAGTAGGAATTAGTTTGAATATTAAATTTGGTGTTCCTCAGGAATGTATATTGGGACACCTATTCTTTTGTTATTAAAATGTGAATAGAATGAATTTAGAATGTAATTTTTTTAGTCCTACTGGCCACTCAGAGCAACTGTATTCTACCATTCATATTAATCTTTTTAACCATGCCACGCTAAATCTAGTTAGTCACGCTTATTCAGTCTATTTAAAAAACAAAAAACAAATGAACTCGCTCTCTATGTTTAAACTTTTTGGAGCCAAAAATAAAAAGCAGTTTAGGCATCACAGTAGAAGTCAATGAATTTCATTATCTTGTGATCTTGCAAAAAAACTGTAAAAATATCACAGTTGTTTCTTTGTACCTGCAGGACTTCACAGAGTTCATTTCATTCCAGGTTTTTTTCCACACAGCAGTTATTTGTTATATTTTCATCAGAAATGGTCTTCCTCAGTTTTCTCAATAACATACTAGAACTGGATGTTCTGGGTATAAATACTGAGCCTGAATGAACATCCCCCAGGGTGGCATTCTACATTCATCCCTGTTCCCTGTTTGACTGCCCTGCATGCTGAATCTCAGACACTGTGGCATGGAAAACGTTTCCTGTACAGTTTACTTTGAAAATGAATTATCATTGCATGTTTTACTACAAATAGAGGACATGCTGCTTGATCTTCTTTGTCATATTTTGTCATGTTTTCCAGAAAGGTCAGAGGAGATGGTGGGTATTTGTGTAGCATGCATGTCAAGAGTGGGACTGAAAAGGGCCTTTAGTGGCATTCACACTAAGCTTTCTGCCGGGCAGCAGGCATTCTTCCTCTGTCTCATATCCCATGAGCCTTTGCTGCTGGGATAAAGTCCTCTTTGTGTGCCCATGGCTCTTGGCTAGAGAGCACAGCGCTTTGAAATTGCGTTTGAACGATGGGGATTTTTCATCTCTATCCGTACTTTTCCTGCTTGCTCTCACCCCTCTTTGCTTTCACTGTGCACTGAGACTAACCCTTTGCCCACCTTCCTCACCCACCCTCCCACAGCTCTCTTAGCAACTGACTGAGTGGGAAATTATTGCATTGACACCAACCCTGTCCTTGTTTCCAGCTTGCCTCTATGCTGAAGGGCTCAGGCATGGAACATCTGGAGAATAAGCTTTGAATCTTTACTGTAAATCTAAAAAAACAGGATTATATTGGTATCAGTAAATAAATTTAGATCATGAATATTAAAAATGCATATAAATCAATTTTGTACTGAAAATATTTTATGAACAATTGATAGGACAAGATAAATTAATGAACTGAGTACATCAATGAGCTCACAAGTGGAAAAAAAGAACGTGTGTACATAAAAATGATTAATTTAATAAATAAATAAAATAAATAAATCTAAACACATAATTGAATAGGTGATGTAATAGAAAGGAAAAAAAAACTCCATCTAACCTCTGGTGGTTTTATCTGGTAGCCTGGAAAGGTTGCCAGTCTCTCACAGGAAAACAGAGAGAAACACTGAGGGATAATTATAGAGAGGCTTTGGGGGAAAATTCCTGCCATTTATCAAGAGAATACAATTACAATTTGGGAGAGGATCATTCTGTCTTCTCCTACAAAACCTGTAATGCTTGCGCTCAAAACTTCTGCTCTTTCTCAGATATTCTCTGTTCTCTCTCAAATTCTATGTTTCTTGCTCACAGATTTTCTCCACGCTTGCAAACTGTATCCCTACGTAGATCAAAACTGTGCTTATGAACCTCTCTTCTCTGCTTGCGGATTCTGTGTGCTTGCTCGCAGATCGAGAAGTGTCGTTGCCTATCAACTGTTCCAGCCAATAGAATGAGAGTTCTCCTATGATGGTTGCAGCCTGCTTTAGGGTGCGTTTTTTTCTTCTGCTGTGTGTTAGCCTGCGCCTACAGGTCACTGTGCTACCCACTGGATAAACAGAGAAAATAAGGAAAATGTATTTGATACATTCCAAATATTCATACAATTTCTATTTGTTTTTCTATTGCACATTTTTTTCTATTAAGAGTTTAATTAAAAGTTGTAAACTTGTAATATTGTGATATTCTTCTGAAGTATTAAATATATAATTAAGCTGTAAAAAGAATGTTTAAATGTTTAATAAAGAAAATGAAGAGGGAAACAACTTCGGCTTGCTGCTCTCACAAGTTTTGGGGAATCATGATATAGCGTAGTACTTTAAAAATAAATACATTTTTGTTGTTGTTATTTCAATTGTTTTGTGGATTGTCAAAACAACAAAAAAATATTTTTTGTCCATCCGGTGTGCGATTAGTTACTTTGAATTGGCTGATCTGACAGACAGCAAACCCATGGTTTCTTCCTCATAAATCTCTGCCAACTGGATGCCACTTTTTATTGACCTGAAGCGGGATATTTCTTCACTTGATTCCACCGAATGGCTCAGCGTCAAGCACAGTCTCAAGTAAGTCATTTGTGTATATATAAATATTATTTTTTTTCTTTAGTTAATGGTTACCCGAGTTCCGAAGGTAAAGCTTTACACCCCAACTCTTTAGGACAGAACATGGGTAACATGCGCCGATATAATAGAGATTGTATGAATATTTGGAATGTATCAAATATATTTTCCGTTTTTTCTCTGTTTATCCAGTGGGCAGCACAGTAACCTGTAGGTGCAGGCTAACACAAAGCAGAAAACAAGCGCACCCTAAAGCAGGCTGCAACCATATTAGGAGAACGCTCATTCTATTGGCTGGAACAGTTGCTAGGCAACGACACTTCTTGATCTGCGAGCGAGCAGACAGAATCCCCAAGCAGAGAAGAGAGGTTCATAAGCACAGTTTTGATCTACGTAGAGATACAGTTTGCAAGCGTGGAGAAAATCTGTGAGCAAGAAACATAGAATTTGAGAGAGAACAGAGAATATCTGAGAAAGAGCAGAAGTTTTGAGCGCAAATATTACAGGTTTTGAGAGAGAAGAGAAAATATTTGAAAGAGCAGAAGTTTTGAGCGCATGCATTACAGGTTTTGAGAGAGAAGACGGAATGATCCTCTCCCCAATTGTAATTGTATTCTCTTGATGGCAGGAATTCCCCCCCATAAGAGACTAGTTAACCTAACAGTTGTGTTTTTTGGGTCTGTGGGAGGAGGAAGACAGAATACCTGGAAATAACCCACTCATGCCTGAGATGAAGATGCAACCCCTGGCCATGATCTAAGCCCAGGTCCTTCTTGCTGCAGGACTACTTTTTTATGATAAACTGTATAAATTAGTTTATAATAGCTCTATCTACATGTCCGGTCATTGTTTTATGTATTTTAGTACATTTTAGTGAAAATATTAATTTTCTACCAAAAACCGTTTTGTTCCCCCAAGTGGTTAAACAATTACACAGCAATTGAATTAACTAGAATTGGAATACTGCATTGCTAACAGCTCAGCTCCAGTTTCTGACGTAGGCTTTGATTAGTGACGACAGCAGTCTGGGTGTGTTGGGGTATATAACACGTGCGGTCTCGGCCACACCTCTTTAGCGAGGTACCATGAACTGCCTGAAGCACATTTGGCTCAAAACCTGGGTGCTCCATTATGCAGGTGGTTACCCCTACTTAGTGACATTTGCTCACTACCTATAACAAAGGCAATATCTGATATCAGTAAATGGAAAATAAAATCTGGGCTCAGAGTTCATTTTAAATGCAATAAATGTGATGGTGTGAAAAGTATTTTTGCACATTCCAGAATGATTATCTTATCATGCTTGGATAATTTATGTATACCTTGGGCATCTCTGTGCAACACACATTTTCTGCTGCAGACAATGACGTACAGTGGCCGCATGTGCATCGGTCGAGGCAGAGTCACACGAAATTACTCGAGCTAATCTATATTTAGCATTAGATTTGGCCAACAACAATGTACCACTCAGAGATGGCGCTCATTCTATGGGAATAGGGGCTCGGCATCTGCTGCTGCCCCGGGTAGAGAACGAGACAACGCCTTTAAACGATATGGCTAAGGGCCGCTCCCCTCTTCCACAGAACATGTCTCCCTGTACTCTGTTCGCTCTGGAGAAGGAAGTGGAGAAAAAAACTCAAACTCCAGATTATTTCCAGGCAAAGGAGCTTGCGTTACCACGACTCTCTCCATCTTTGTGGCCGTCTGTGACTCTGTGCTGCTGCAACATGTCAGTCACAGCCCAGACCACACCCAGCCCTTCATCACCCCGCTTGTTCCCTGGTCTGTCAGGCAATGCCTCCTTTTGAGTCGTTTTTTAAAAATAAATGTGGGCGGGGTTATACTCTGGTAGGGGGGTGAGTTACTCTTTAAGATTCTTAGTGGACTTCCTATAGTTATTTTGGCGTGGATTTCTCTGTCTTGTTGCTCACTTAGCAACTACTAAACATCACGTAAAACTTTGCAGAATCATAAAAATATTTGTGACGTCTGCATGCTGCTGTTTACATGTCTTGTGATCACAGCAAGGACGAAGGTGTAATTTATTTTATTTTATTTTTTGAAAAAATGATTGATTAATGGTCATATATTGACACACATAACGGGCAAACAGACACAACCTAGCTGCTTGTTGCCCCACTTACCAAGGAAATTGTTTGTTAGGGTATCTCAGTTTCGGTAAAAGGTCAGCTCCAACAGCTTCTGAAGTTTTAAAAAGTATCCAAGGCGCATGGTAAGGGTCGGAGATTTTTAATCTTTTTAATTTCCCAGTATATAAAATAACATCTTGCATTTTAAAATGGGTAATAACCCAGCCAGCGACGTTTATTTAATGAGATTCCTTCCTGCCATCATCTCGGCTGCGCTCTGAGAGACACGTGGCGTCCGGAGCTCTATAGAGCAAGCTTATAGCAACAGTGAAACAAAATAACTAATGTAGGTGTACTTTTTATATTAAAGAATGCTAAAAGGTGGTAAACATCCCCGTCAAACCCCCCCAGCATGGCATCGCAGTAAAGCAGGATACTAGACCCGGTCTAAAATTGTATGTAGAGAAAAATACTGAGAGAATAAGAAAGAAGAAATAAGAGCAAATCATGTAACTGAAGAGTAGTAGAAGAGAAAAGTAGCAGAGTGGAGAAAAGTGGTGGGTCTGCCCTCCAACAGTCTAACGGTGCTTACACACCGAACGTGATAGACGCCACCCAAAATCGTGATACGCCCCTAGCTGGTCGCTTGCACATTTGCACCTTGAAGCGTGTCCAAAGTGAACTGGTCGCGCTTTAAAATATGCCATTTTCAAGTGTGTGAAGCAGAAATGTGGAAGGATCCTGACCGGGACCACCTTCTCTTCCTTCTCCCAACCCTCCGGGAGCTCCCAGTGGACTCTGGTCTATCAGCTGATCACGTTAAATGTCGGGACTGCTCCTGCGGGGGTAGACCCAGTCGAGCAGCGGCAGAAGGATCAGTAAACAACCCGGCTCCTCGCCCCGCTTGTCCAAGCTTTGCCTCGCCGCCACACCAACTACCAATCTGAGCGGCTGTCCTTCTGTCTGCTGTTAGTAATAGTTTATATGTGAGAGGCGCAGGGCGTGTTTTGGTGGAGTCATTACCAGGTCTGAGTGTCGGGGTGAGGAAGCCGTTTCGCAGCCACGATGGCTCTTTTAAAGGCACAGCATGTAATTTTCGGCCAGTAGGGGGCAGTGCATACCTAAATTATCACAAGCATGCGTTATCTGTGTCTTCAAGTAAGAAACTCAACAACGGAGGTCCAACCAGTGCTGTTTTAAAACGCTCAATTCCCTGAGAATTATTTATTTGCAACAACATGACGAGCACATCAGTCTCTCTTTCATCGCTTGGAACTAGCGAGGAGGTAAAAATGTATTTATGGCGAAACTTTTTTTCATTTTGAGGGGAAATCAATGTTTTAATAGCGGGCTTGTTCCGTGCGCTTTGTCCATCCGGGCTCTTGTAGAAGTAAAGACGTCATCTAATATGGCTTTACCCTGAAAAGAGGACCCGCGCTTATGTATTTTAAAACTGATTTTTAAAGTTATATTTTACAATATCGCCAATATTTTCAAATTAATGTGCTTTTTGTCATTATTATTACATAATATTTTAATGGCTATTTTCACAGATGTACTGCAAGAACTACACACTGTCACTTTAAGAACCACCCACAAACCTCCGAAGAGCATTCATGTCTAAATGGTTTAACCTCTTTATAATGTTTATTTTTTCACTCCTGTCTCTGTATAGAGCTATATACAGATGGTGTCATGTAGTTTGGGGTGAGTAGCCACGATGTTTATCAGTTTACATGTCCTGCTGATGTTGTCACTCCATTCAGTCAGTCCTAGCATCACTGACACCCCTCAGCTAATTGGTTGTGGCAGCACGACTTGAAGCTGTAGTTGAGATTTCTCAGATTTCTGCGGCAGACATAAAATGCATATTTTGGGTCGCGCCTGAAACGCATCAGCCGCACTACTTGGTCTTGCAAATCAGGCAGAAAAAAACCTCCTCCGTTGACTTTACATGTAAATCGGACTCTCTGGTCGCGTGCGGTGTGTAAGCACCGTAAGCCGATAGCAGCATAACTACAGAGATACCTAGGGACAACCCAGCCCGTTAGAGTGAGACATGAGAGAGACAGAGTGAGGGAGAATTCAATTCAATTTATCCATACAGAGCCAGTTCACAACGGATGTCATTTCAAGGCACTTGACTAGAAAAGTCATTTCAATACAATCAAACAAACAGTGAAAAAGTTTTCTATTCAACAAATCCAGGTAAACTGCATCGATTCATTGACTGACAGAACAGTCTGTCTGGACTGCATTCCACCCAACCAGATTATATATTTTTTCTTTTGTTGTGGGTGTGTTTCAGTGTTGCTCTGTGGTGAACTGGTGACCCCAGCACAAGCATAAAAAGCCCCATAAAACATCACCGACACCATCTTTAAAGCCTGTTCCCCCTCACCACGCAGTGGCAGCTATAGTTTCCATGCACTTTTGAACATATATGTATTTAAAGCTTGTTTTAACTGTTTACTGTAATTAAGGTAAGTCGCTGGAGATGTGACTGTCAGCTGAATGTGCGTTAATTATAGCCTGTGGGATGTTATTAAACAGGTGGCTGCTGGGGCTAAAGCTAGTTGCAGCTTGTGTGAGTGTGGGAGTGAAGGTCTGAGCTTGCCCCGGCAGACAGTTTATCCTCCACCCAGTAATCTTTCAGCTGCTTCTCTGGCTGGTACCTGCTGCTGTTAATGTGCTGCAGAAACGTACAATGAGGGGAAAAGTACAACCCTTTTCGTCATCTACTATTGGCTAATAATGCTGACTTAGTAACAGAATAAGCAGTGTTGTGAATATTACTTTTGAAAAAAAGTAATTCGCTTTAGCTACAGTATTTTACTTGTACCAAAAAGTAATGGAGTTAGTGTCCAAATTACTGTATAAATAAAAGTAACTTGTTACCAGGGGAAGTAACTGCTTGCGATTCTCTAAAAAAGATATTTAAAAAATAATTGCTATTAAGCAGATAAATTGGAATTGGATTTTTCGGATCAGTTTTTAGTTTAGTTTTTAGAAGTCGCTTGAATTCAGTGGAAGAGACAGGTAGCCTAAATGTACCCAACTTTCTATATTGCACATCAACACACGGCAAGAAAACAGTTGAACAATTTTAAACAAATTTAAGTCTATAAGTCTTTAGGTCTGATCTGAAACCTTTTGGAATTTCTGAGTGCATTCCGCTAGGAGGAGGACCCCAGTAAGACCCAGAACTTGCTATAAAGAACATATAATCTTTCCGGCCTGGAAACGCCTGGGTTGTTTAGGGTGAGGGGTGAAAGAATTACAATTAGTCATGAGCCCTACCAATTTGGTCATTGTGATGCGTGCTGTTTCTTTGAATAAAATAAAATCCTTCTCTGTTCAAACTAAAGCCGTGTCTCCAGAGCTCTACTCCCAGGTCATCACCCTGGCATCTTGAAAATTATCACCATCGATACGCAACACTGCTACCACAAGTCTCTGATCGAGTGTCAAAATAACCTGAGCTCCGGATGGGTCGGGTAAATTTAACACCGCCTTTTATACGACCACATCATATTGAAACGATCAGTATCATCATCATCATCATTTTACTTTTTCTTGTGCTTCTAATACTAAAACAATAGTCTCCCCATGGCTAACGCTAAGCTAAGCACCTGAGCAACACAAGCTTTTTTATTTGCGGCAACCTCAGTTGTGTGGTTCGTACATTATTAAGACACCTGAATGTAACAGACAACGGTATAACTGAGGAGGAGGTATAACTTGCACTCAAAGTTGTAAACACTGACTTTGAAACTGATATGAGATGCACAGTGTGAACATGACATAGCTAACAGTAGCCAGCAGTGCTAGCTAGGCTTAGGTTAGTTGTTTGCCAGTCTGAATGCTAGTTAATGTGGCACTATGAGAAATACTCACTGTGCTGTTTTAAATTTAGAACAAGAACCTTTCTGTTTATGTCCTTTATCCACTCGAGACCAACGCCTTGCTTCTCAGGATGCCCAGGAAATCTGTGTAAACCATACAGTCTAAACACAGAAAGTCCTTGTTAATTAAGGCCCTGTGTACATCTGGCACAGCATTTTGTTCCCAATCTGTATTTTTTTGCCCCTTTTAGAAAAACCGGTGACTGTTCACATCCTGCTAGTCTTCTTAGGCATGTTAGATAAGAGGAAAACGTTCACTTCTTGCTGCTTATATGCAAATTACTGCTTGACTGACTGTCAATGACTGTGGCTGCCTGACTGGGAACGGTCAATGCAGTAATGGCGGCGGCTCAACTTCCGGTTATTTTGCCACAGTCGTCTATAGAGGGAACACCCGATTTTGCATCAGTTAGGGACCACAAATGGTCGCAATTAGCTAAAAATCTGGGAATGCTTAAGACTCTTCTCTTAAAACACTTATAAATGCCTATTTTTATAATTCGAACACCAAATACCTCTCAGAAGCTAACATCCATGGTCTTCCTTTATCTCCGTACAGCCAATCAGCGAGAAGGAAAATGAATGATTGGATTGGCTAATTTGCAAACAGCAGCCCGTAGTGTGTCATGTGGCATTGGATTTAGTCATTTCACATTCCCAAGCTGCATTTTCTTTCAAATATTTTAAAATTGTTCCACAGGAAAACAAAAACGGTGAATATTGAACTGCAAATAGGAGGGGTCCACTGTACAGAGGATTTCATGGTTGGGCCAAATAACAGCCAGGGTTCCAGGTCAAGTGGATGCAAAACTAGCCAAAAACATCATCTTTCCACCGCTGTGCTTGCCACTTGGTGTGGTCTTCTCTCCAAACATAGTGCTGATTGTTCTAAGGTGAAACTTTCCCACTTTGGTTTTAAGAGTTCAGCTAATATTGCTCTAGAATTCCTTTTTATTCTTTCAGGTACATCTAAGGCCTGGCTCACACTGCAACATTTTAAAGTCATTTTCAGGCCCGATTTTCACCTTCCAACAATCACAAGGATGCCCCAATAATTAACACATTTTCCTGCTGTTTGATGTTGTGTTCAGAGCGTTCTGGTCTGCTCCAAAGGACGCCAGGACTGCTGTGATCACAAATTGGAGATATTCAATATGTTGGATTGTCTTAGCTGTGTGTGGTGTGTTGCCAGGACAAAAGAGGATGCAGCGTTTTTAATGTGGGGTTTTGCCGATTAGAAAGCAAAGTGACCTGGAAGCTTCTTTTATGATGTATATCTAAAGAGGGACTTCTTTTTCAAACCTTGAGAGAAGTGGTAGAAATATGCCAGGAAATTTGTACCTAAATTTGTCTGAAACATAAAGTAAAATACCCACCATATAAGTAATTTTCACATAATATTTTATCTTTTAATTTCTCTCCGTTTTTTATGTGAAATAATGTTACACGTTATCGTTTTCGCTTTGTTTTTTTGTGGTTGTTTTCCACTTATATACTGTATATTTTAAGGAAGGAAAAGAACACGATGGACACAATGTAAAATTGCTACTGCTTTTTTATTACTTGATATTTCTCATTTTCTACAATGAGATTATCGATTGTGTTGTGAATGTAAAGTGTTTATTGTAGGTCTTTCCTTATCAGAAAAAAGGAAGTATCTTATAATTTTAATTATCAGTCAGAGGAATGTGTGTGACGATGTTTCCAAGTAAAAACTATAACTCACCTCCATATCTTTTTGTAGCAAGTGGAGCCCCTTCTCCCAGGGTCTCCACTACTTTATGTAGTGGTGTAGATTTTTCCTCTGTTAAAACTAGTCCACAAACTATTGTCAATGCTCCCTTCTTGTCTGTCATGCTTATTTTTCTATAGTCACATTTCATAAAGTGAGGCACTTTGAGATTTCCAGTCTGAGCAAGGAACGTTTGTGGGTAAAATCAGTTAATGTGTGGTGTCTCATTATTGCCTTCTGGCTGCACACCACACACTGTAGGACCAAAATTGATATATCCAGGATTTTTTATCACCATGTGTGGTCTCTCAAGCGAACGTTTTTGAAAATGTGTGACAATTTTTAAATTTTGCCGTACCATATTCTTTTCAGAAACAGCACCCTTTCAACTTTAAAGCTTTTGAATGAATAATGTTTTTCTAACTGTCCAGTCACGAACTTCACATTAATGAGGCTTACCAGTGCTTGTGGAGTTTGTGGGTTTTTTGTAGTTTCTCTGAGCTTTGCACCATTTAACCAAATGGTGAATGTGGTGAGACTTACACTTTAAACTGCTCCTACAATGATGGATAGTAAAAATACCTTCACGCTAATGCATTTTCACATTAACATAACAACTGCTGGGAGGCCTGTAATTTCTCTGGGTCAGTTTTAAAGGTTCCATATCTTCATTAAAATGCCGGTTGCCATGTTTTAAGAGGAAACCGGCTGTCTGCCGGGGTTTGGTGCGTGGAAATCGTCTCTCGCCATGTATCAAAACTCTTTGCAATATCTGTAAAATCTAGCTTTCTTTTTTTGTGTGGAAGTTGTAGGCTCTTTTGTCTCTACATTGGACATTTTAATTTTTACCAGGACACTTTTCAGAGACCTCTGTTTTTAATGATTTTGCTTGATGTTGGGTTTGTTTTTAGAGGTAACAGGTGACCGCAGCAAGTGTCAAATTAAAAATCCGATCTTTTTTTCTAAATAAAACATTGTTTAGACTTGGATTATAAATGAAACAGAAATATTGTAAGCTATTTACTCTTTTTGTGCGACCTGATACCATCACATCAGCGGACCGGTACTAGCCTGGGAGTTGGGTCCAACTGATGTAAAGCACCTTGAATTACCTTGTTGCTGAAAGTGTGTTACACAAATAAATTTGCTTCTCCTTGGCTTGTGTTGGTCCTCAGGACTCACTGTCTCTCAGGTTTTAGATGTTTCTCTTCACCAGCTCACCTGAAACAAAGGAACGAATTACGTCCTCAGGGTGGCATTTGGTGCTACAAAAACATGAAAGTCACTAATTTCTTAATGTAGTTTGTATGTAGGCATGGTAACAATTAGAAAAGAGGTTCAGGTAACAGAGGCAGGAGTGAAAACATTGACCTAATCATTAAACTCATTATCTGGATTAAAATGGCCTGAAATGACAATGGAGGGGATTGGCTCTGTTACATATAAAGGTGATTATTTCAAAAAAGAACTTTTTCGGAGTAGTTTATTAGGTTGTTTGCAGAGTGGTGTATTTAAGTCTGCCAGACATGCGGACCTGACTTTTTAACAGAGTTGGTCCAGTTGTATGTAGTATGATTGTTATGTAAAAATAACTGTATTAATAAGTTACAACCCTGAATCAGAAAAAGTTGGGATGGGATATTAAATTGAAATCAAACTGAAAAGAAAACTTTGTTCAATTATCTTTGATCTATATTACATTAGAAAACAATACAACAGCACATTATTTAATATGTTCCTCATGATTATTTTAAAATAAACATCCTATGTTGGAACAGCAAAGAATTTCCTACTTTGTTATGTTACTAGTACTTTTCACAACACTTAAAGGGACTGAAGACACCAAGTGATGAAGTGTTTCTGGTGTAATTTTCTCCCATTCTTATGCTGGGCAACAGTACAGGCTCTTCTTGTTGGATTTTGCAAATGTGCCAGGCATTCTCTATTGGAGACAGGTCAGTCAGGTACCTGTAGCCTATTCTTCCTAAGCCAGGACTTTGTAATGTGTGCAGAATTTGGTTTTGTTGAAAAATTCATGGACATCCTTAGAAAAGATGCCTTCTTGAAGGCAGCGTATTGTGCTCCAAGATCTCTGTGTACTTAGCAGCATTAATGGTGTCATTACAGAAGTAAAAGCTACCTTTGCCAAGGGCACTGACACAACCCCACATTTCCACTGTGTGTTGGTCCATCCCAGATGCCTCCGAACCCAGAGAAGTCAACAGCACTTCTTTCTTTTGGCATAGTAAGGTTTTAAATGGTATTTGTGAATGTTACTAGGCAAGGCAATGCAATTTAATTTTTATAGCGCACTTTCAACACAGGGCAATTCAAGGTGCTTTACATGATTAAGACGATAATTCGAATACAAATGAGCAGTTACAATAAGACAATAATCAAGAAAATACAACAATATAGGGACAAGTCAGTAAAAAACACAGTTTAAGTTCATTAACTCATCTTGCTGAAGAAAGCTCACAGTTTTTAACACACAAATAAATTTACAGTAATTAAAAAACAGGCAAGTAAAAACAGTTACTCATAAGTTTTTAGACAGTATCGACAAAGTTTTGCACATATTTCTAATGGAAACGCAGCTACTGTCTGCAATGAAATAAAAGTCAAAGTAAATATAGAAATTACTGCTTTTTTTATTTATTTGTGTTTTCCATACATTCCCAACTTTTTCTGATTTGGGGTTCTAACTAAAGACCACTCCTATTTCCACTGAGAGCGTATCCAGGCTTCTGACTGGAACTGTATGTACAGTTTCAACCATTCCTGAATGAGCTTTTATGTAACCACCGTTGGTGGTCCATCATTCAAACTTTTAATTTTAGTTTGCACTTTTTGTTCCCTGATCAGGTCATTTATTTGTGTTTGTTGAGAAGCACTGGAAAGTATATAAATTCTGCTGAAACTGTGTTAGGCTTTGTATTATGTAACACTCTTAATATTCAAATGAAAAGACAAAGGGGAGCGAAGGCGAGCCACAGCTAGAGAATAGGCCGGTTTGTGAGGCATTTCCTATTTGTTAATGAGGGTTTTACAGCCACTTGCCAAGGCAGCAGGACCAATAGTGAAGGCCTGTTTGAACAGTGAAGGGGAGGCGTAGAGGGAGCGGGGGCTAGCTGTGGGGACACTGTCACCGAGGGGACCCCTAAACTCCATCAGCCCCCTCCTACCTGTTGTGCAAAGTGCAGAGCCAGGCTCCCAAGATCTGCTGTCACTTCCACCCGGGGCTTTAATGAGGGTCTAGCTGCTGCGGTGGGACTCGGGTGGGCTTGTGTCCTTCTCTGTGATCAGCTGACTCAGAGAGCAAAAGGTGGAGGGAGGTCACTGAAAAATTAAAGATGTCCAAAAACAATAATCAAGAAGAGAGGGAGGAAAAGGAAGAGGATGCAGAGGAGGTTAAGATTCCTCCTCTTCCGCCTCCTCCTGAGGTCAACGTGAAAAGTCCAGCTGAGGACAAGAAGCCTGCGTCCAAACCTCTGCCCAACGGGAATCAGTGCCAGCCTGTGAGCCGCAGTATTTTCCTGTCTTCTGCAGTCTCGCCGGCAGCTGAGAGGATCCGCTTCATCTTAGGGGAGGACGATGATGGCCCGGCGCCCCCACAGCTCTTCACTGAGCTGGATGAGCTGTTGTCAGTGGATGGACAGGAGATGGAGTGGAAGGAGACGGCCAGGTAATAACCTTTGTCTTATATGTGAGGTGTACTTCTCATAGTCCAGAATCCTTCTCCACTGAATTGACATTTAAATGACCAAATGTCATCCTCCAAGCAATGTCTTGAACAAGTTTTTCATCTAAAAACAGATCTCTTCAGGTCTTCCTTTGTGTGGATCTCAACGTAGATCGTTTATGCATTATTAGCACTGGATGAGTGAAGCAGTCTCAGGGGGGAACAAGATCCCTGGGCTGCTGTTTGAGGCACCAAATGAATCCGTTTGTTATCCTAACCTCTGACCCAGTGTCCTGTAGAGTTTCAGATCCCTTTTGGCTGAATTATTTGTAGAAGAACTTTGCAGCACACTTTTTGCACTCAATAAAATACAATAAATTCTCCAATTTAGACTAGTTTGGTTTTTGCATAAATTTCATTACTGTTACCTTAACAGATGAAAAATGTGATTATTTTGAGATGGTGACTGATTTGTAACTGCAAAATGTAGGTAACAAAAAAAGCAATGGGAGGGAAATTATGCATAAATATTACTTTTAATCCCATTAACTAATAATCAGCATCCTTAAAAGTCCACCTGGAACAATTTGAGGGTTTTTCTGCTTCCTGTCCTCTCAGCCCCCAGTGTGCAGCAACTTGCTACTCATATTGAGCAATATTCTGCTGGAGGGTTCGTCCTGTTAAAAAGGAGCTGTTTCTTTCCACACTCTCCACCTGCTTGCTCAGTATGAAGGACTGATGCTAAGTCAATGACTCGATTTAACTTTCTTCCATTATAACATAGTTAAGATCAGATTTCAATGTATGTCAGTGAATTTGAATCAGAAGAGGATTTATTTGTTACAAATGAACACAACATGAATGAACAATTGAGCTGAATTGAAGTGATCTTAATCCAAGAACACTATGTCCTTAACATCCCCCAGAATGAGTTTTTTTTTTTTAATCAGGCCTCAATTTAATTTAAGGATATTTGCAGTTTGAGCTGCACTGGACATTAAAGTGGCACATAAAAAATTGGTTTAAATACACCATAAAAACATCCACATTTTCTTTCTCAGAAATTTAGAAGTAAGTCTCCATAATTCTGTTGAATTTAGCAGAAAGCTAGTATAGATTTTAAGTATTACTAAGAAATACATTTTTGTCAAGTTTAGCTTTTTTTCCACAGTAATTAATACAGAATATGTAAATAAAAACACATAAAATAATATAAAGGTATAGACTTTCAAAGCTTTGAATAAAATGGATTGAACTTATACTAATGAAAGTTACATTGACAGCTTGCTCAGTGGTAGGATTTTTCTGATCAGCAGAGATCACTGAGTCACTCAAATACTAGCACCATCGATAAAATCGTTTATTCACTAGAAACGTATTATTCTGCTAACACATCAAGAAGTGAACATATTGTGCAATGCATCTCCTTGTGGAACGGATGAGAACTAAAGAATAAAAGCCTGGACTAGTGTTGGGTTGAGCCGACCGTCTGCCAAGTGAAAGTTTGGCAGCCAAATAAAAGCCTTTGAACCAGTTGAGTCTACCATCTATCTGCCTCTGAAGGAGGACAAAGGAACTAAGAGAAAGAAGTTTATAAATCAAAGCACTGCTGGATTAAAACAAAAACTATATAAATATATGTATATATATATATATATATATATATATAAATATATATATATATATATATATCATTGGTTGGGCTTGAAGAGAAACATGTTGAAGTTCGAATAAAGGAAAATCAAAAGATTAATAGATAATTTAATTTAAGAAATGTAAAACTTATTGCGACTAGGGATGCACCAGTAGCAATACAAGTATAGGGTATCAGGGCCGTTGTAATGTACTTGTATCGGTATCTGTTTGTTACCATGAGCCGATACTTAAAATGTAGAAACTCTGCAATAATTTCACAAAAAAAGTGTTATTTTGTAATTGTTTTATAATTTTTATTAAAATTTTATTTTTTATCAAATTCTGCATCATGTGCGGTAACAAGCAGTGAAGAAAATAAAACCTGTCTTCCAATTCATTGCATTTTTGTGTGTGGTATAAGTATCGGCATTTGCACTCAATATCGGCAAGTACTCAGATCCAAGTTTCTGTATTGTTATCGGTTTGAAAAAAGTAGTATCATTGCATGCTACATTGCAGCCAAGCTTTTGATTGATGAAGTTGAAAGTAATTATTAAGGCAAATCAACAAGTCTACACTATTAACGGGCAAATTCCTCCATGTTTAACATATTAGCTCTTAATCATCTTCTTCTGATATAATAATGTGTTCAACTGTTGCCAGTGTTGCATTTTTCACTGTCATCCATGCAAACTCCATGCAGAAAGACCATGGGCCGGGATACAAACCCACAACCTTCTTGCTGCAAGGCAACAGTGCTAACCACTGCTCCACCGTGCAGCCTTGGTTGGGTTAACATTATATTTAAAAAGGAAGTACACCTCTTTTAAATTCTAGTGCTTTTTATGTTTTTTACGTATCAAGGGTTTTGGAGGTGTGCTTTTAAAAGCTTTTTCAGATTATTTTTTAATGAGTAATAAGTTGTTTTCAAGTAAATGAAAAAGTTAAAGTGTCACAAAGTGCTTCGCAAAGATTTTTACCCAACACATACACAACAATGCACAATACAAACATAAAAAAACCCAAAATCCAGTAATAAATGTCAATAAAAAAAAGCTTAAGTCTAACTTAAAATTAAATTTTCTTGGAAAAAAATGTCTTTAGCTGCTTTTTAAAAAATATTCACAGAGTCCAAACTCCTAGGAAATATTCGTTAGATCCCACAGTCATAGCTTGGAAAGAAGTGGTATTCCTGGACCATTAAAATTTTGATATGATGACCACAGACTATGGAAGGAGGGACATATTTGAATCAAGTCAGTAATACTCAAAGGAACCTGTTCATAAAATTATATAATCGGCGAGACAAAAAATATAAAAATGTCACCTAGATCTAAATGGCAACCAGTGTAGCAACTTTAAAGCAGGTGTTGTGTTAAACGAGTCCTCTGTTTGAGCGAGAAAGTCGTCTTCCAGTAGAGGTTTGGACAACCTGAAGACAGCCAGCCTCTTTTTTATGGAAACAACTTAACAGAATGTAGAGCAGTGTTTACCATGGCAGACTGCCCTGCAAGTTTTAGATGTTTCCTTGCTTTAAGACACCTGCTTTACACAATTGCTGTTCAGTAAAGGCCTATCGGTGTAGCATGAATTATCATCTCAAGTTCACTTTTCGACACCATTGGTCTAAGTTTGTGAGATGTTCCTCAAATGAAAAAAGACTGTTGTCACTTTCTGTTTTATATGAGGGAAAAAGCTTAGTGAAAAATACTACATTAATGTCCCAGGCTATGCCCTAAATCACTCAGCTTCAGTCTAATGTCAAACAAAGGCACTGTGCAGTAAACTTTTTTTTTTCTGGGTTTAGCTGCAAGTTGTCATCAAATCCACTTCTTAATGTAAAAAAAAGGATATTTTTCTTAAAAATTGGGAAGGGGCTTAAATAAAAACAAATAGCTTAATATCACTGGCAAAGAAAGATAATAAATATCACTAAACTGCTGAAATATTTTGTCTAAAGGAAGACTATATACCTCAAACAAAAATAGGTTCCAGAACCGAGCCCTGAGTACCTCCACAAAGCATTTCAGCAGTTTCAGAAATAATCTGGTTTGCTGAGAGACTAAAAATCCTACCAGATGTGTAGGATGAAAATAATAGTTTTGAACAGACACTGGCATTTCATGTAGATCTCTCAGTTTGTATATCAGGATAGTATGTTGTACTCCTGTAATCTTTTAATCTCAATAATTTGCTGGGATTGTTATGTGTCAGCTAATGCTGTTTCAGTGGAATGCATGTTGCGAAAACACGATGGGATACAGATGTTTTTTGGCCAATCTCAATGTTACATTCTGCTGTTTAAACATCCCAGAGGCACTCTACTTGGCCTCTCTGGTGTGACCCCCAGCTCACTGTAACCCCCGTAGTGAGCTCTCGCTTTCTGTACAATTCATTCCAAATTCCAATCAGTTAAACGTTTTCTTTGTAAGGAATAATGTTGAGTCGCAGTATTTTCTATCATGTCCTCAGACGACATCTAAAATGCCATGCAAAGATCATCCATGTTCTTGTAATACATTTTTTAGGTATAATATGAACTGGGAGTGCACTATAACCAGTTGTATTGTGTTTTTGCGTTTCCACTTAATTCAATCAAGTTATTTTTGACTTTCCTGTCCCACCAGGTGGATTAAGTTTGAGGAAAAGGTGGAAAAAGGCGGCGAACGCTGGAGTAAACCCCACGTGGCGACGCTTTCCTTACACAGCCTATTTGAGCTGCGCACATGCATAGAGAAAGGCACCATCATGCTGGACATGGAGGCTTCCACTCTCCCTCAGGTTGTTGGTAAGTTCATTTTTCCTATAATTAATTGAAGTGGCAAAAGAAGTGGGGGTGCTGGAAGGGGTGGCAGTCGGTCATTTCTCACATTTATGGAAGCAACTTCCTTGTGGTGGAAAAAATACTGTTGATTTTCCACTTTCTAAATAAATGGAATCACAGAAGAGGGAAATGTGCATTATAGAGCGTTATTCACAGGTAACCTATGGGATTTCTCTGATTTATATATGGGGATAACTACAAAGCACTTGCATGACATCTACAAAGGGTACTTTTTGAACTATAGTGTATTCGATTCGCTTATTGGGTACCGACTTTTCCTCTGACTGCCGAAGGAGCAGGACGTGTTTTCCTCTCCTCTACTCCTGCTCTCTTCCCCCCGCTACCTATCTTTCTTTTTCTTTTCTTTTATTTTTTATTTACTCACCCTAAGGACACTAGACGACCTCCCTGGGACAATTTTTATTCCTTTTTATACTTTTCCACTGTGGACAAAGAAACGAAGACTACAATGGCTCTCAACGCTGATGTCACTCTCCAAAACATTCTGGAAAGAATGAAGGACATGGAATTAAAAATCCAACGCCTGGAAGAAAACGCCAGAAACAAGACTACTCTGAGTATGGCATGCGATTTTCAACAACCTGGCAGGTCGATGCCAACAACAACACAGAGTTCCCCTCCAAACAGACGGCGTCTATCCGGAAGGACCCCCCACTCATTAGAAGAGTGGCCAGCACTCAGACGACAGACACCCAGCAAGAAAAATAAGGAACGTAAAAAGAAACCCCAACAACCAACAACTTCTTTTATTCCTTTAAAAAACAGATTCACAGCGCTGGCATCTCCCAGCTCTTTGAGTCTAACAGACGCACAGCAAAGCCAACAAAATGCAAACAATTCCCTGGAATCAACGGACCCACACAGAGTTTTCCTCTCCTCTCCTCCTGATAAGAAGAAACAGCAGCAAGAACACAGAAAACCAAAGAAAACAGAACACAGCAAGAAAAGGAAAACGCTTGCTATTATTCATGACGGATCGATCCAAGGTATTGAACTTCTATGCATCAATACAAAAGTCATTAATTGCCCACAAATGACAGTTAAACAACTTTCTGAGACAATTCCATCAATTATTGAGAGCAATCCAGAACTAGAAAAAATTGTTGTCCATGCTGGAGCAGTCGACATCGCTCACAAGAAATCGGAAATTTTAAAGAAGGACTTCATGGATCTACTCCAGAACTTTAACACCAACAAGATAGAACTTCACATATCTGGACCAATTCCAGCTACGCCTTCTGATGAAGAATGGAGCCGGATCAAAGGTTTTAGCAGATTTGTTAAAACTGTCTGTGCAGAAAGGTCTATTCCTTTCCTGAATAATTTTAAGATCTTCTGTGAACGAAAGCATCTATTCTCAAAAGATGGATGTCATATCAACAAAAAAGGTCAGAAGCTCTATCTCTGGAACTTGTTATCTAATGTAAACAATGCAAACAAACCGCTCTGTCCTCGAACTAATGATAAGCCTGCCACAGTCATGCCAGCTGACTGTGCAACAACACCATCAGATGACCCTCTAAAGAAACACAGAGTTCCAGTATCTCTGTGTTGATTCTACTGTACAGATGATGCTCCCTGAGACGGCACATCCAATCAACACACCAGCTGATCTAGGAAAGACAAGCAGATCCATTTCATCTTCAACTCCTGACTCTGAGACGCTCTCACCATTCCAGGAATTCTCTGAAAAACTTCAAACTCAAGAAAAAAAAGGAATCCTCCTTTTAACTCCACGCCCAAGTAGGAACTATGAACATTATTGCTCTCCAATTCAACTCACCATATCAGACATCTGATACCGACCGAACACAGCCAGAAAAACTTCTTTCCAGAAAGTGGTGTTTGGTCAAGATTACTCACATTCTCACCTTGAAAGTAAAATCCCAGTTATTATAAAAAAGAGGTATTCACACACTAAAACTAAAAATAACCGAGCAGTACAGAATTTAAAAATAATACCTAGCAAACAGAATCTTTTTTTCTCGAGAAGAAATATTAATGCAGCTATACAAAACATAAGATCACTATCAGAAAAATCACTGCTAATCAATGACTAAGTCATCACACATGATATACATGCACTATTTCTCTCAGAAACTTGGTTAGATGAAAATACAGAACAAAATGTATTAATAGAGACTTGTCCAACTAATTATCACTTCATTAGTGAGACCAGGAAAAATAAAAGGGGGGGGGGTGGTTTGGCCACAGTTTTTCATGATTCCTTAAACTTTAAAAAAGTATCACTTGGAGAATTCAACACTTTTGAATATTTAGCTACTGAAACAAATGAAACAAACAAAGTCATATTTGTAAACGTATACAGACCACCAAAACCAAAACTTAACACAAACTTTTATAACGACTTCAATGACCTTTGCTCTGCAATATGTCTAGACTATGACCACATAGCAATTGTGGGAGACTTCAACATTCATACTGACAAACCCCAAGATAGCGGAACAAAAGCACTATATGACGCCCTTCATAACTTTGACCTAAGCCAACACCTAAGCCAACACATAAGCCAACACATTAACGAGCCAACACACAACCGAGGACACACTCTGGACCTACTTATTAGCAAAGACTTAAATATCTCTAACATTGCTGTAACGGATATAGCATTATCTGACCATTTCTGCATCTCATTTCAAAGCACCATCCAAGAAAACATACCTAATCAGAGTAAATCCAATGTTAAAAAACGCTTCCTTAAAGAAAATTCAGCTGAAAACTTTAAACTGATGTACACTCCAACCTTGTCTGAATCGCCAACATCCACTAGCACACACTCAGTAAATAAACTGACAGATGATTTTATATCCAAAGTCTCAGACGTGATGGATACGATTGCGCCACTTAAAGTTAAAACTGTCTCTAGCAAAAAGAAGTCTCAGTGGAGAATCAATCCACTGGTATGTAATGAAAAAAGAGAGTGCCGGCGCGCCGAGAGAAAATGGCGGAAAACTCGACTCCAGGTTCATTATGAGATTTATAAAGAGAGACTGAACAAGTATCAAGTAACCTTAAAGGGTGCAAGGGATTCATTCTTTTCTGAGATTATTCACAGAACCAGCAATAACGCTAGGACATTATTTGCTACAGTGGAGAGACTAACTAACCCTCCAGTGACAATACCCCCTGAACTAAACTCCACCAGGGCCTGTAATGATTTTGCCACCTTCTTCACTCAAAAGATCTTGAACATCAGAAGATCAATCAGTACATCAGTTCAAACCCCAGTACCAACCTTGAGCCCAACTAACACTCACCCAGAGAAAATGACTCACTTCCAAACAATAAATCAATCAAGCTTTGATGAAATTATTGACAAACTAAGCTCTGCCACCTGCTGCTTAGATATCTTACCAACAAATTTTCTAAAAAAGGTCCTCCCATCCATCAGAATGGATCTTATCAAAATAGTTAACTCATCGCTCCTATCAGGTGTTTTCCCCAAAGCCCTAAAAACAGCAGTTATCAAACCAATACTAAAGAAGAAGAACATAGACAGCACTTTGATGCAAAACTACAGACCAATCTCTAATCTCCCATTTATCGGTAAAATTATTGAAAAAGTTGTGTTCCAGCAGCTAAACAGCTTCCTAGCAATGAACAAACGCCTTGATGTTTATCAGTCTGGTTTTCGTAGATACCACAGCACAGAGACAGCCCTCGTCAAAGCTTTTAATGACATCCGTACAAATACTGACCATGGAAAAACAACAGTGCTGGTACTGTTAGACCTCAGTGCGGCGTTTGACACTGTTGATCATGATATATTACTGGAACGTCTAGAGAGCTGGGTCGGACTCTCTGGTACAGTACTCGACTGGTTCACATCCCACCTCAAGAACAGGAACTTCTTTGTATCAGTTAGCCAGTTCTCATCACAAAACACAGAAATAACATGTGGGGTCCCCCAGGGCTCCATCCTGGGGCCCCTCCTATTTAGCATCTATATGCTTCCGCTTAGCCAGATTATAACCGCCAACCATGTTAAATACCACAACTATGCTGACGACACTCAGCTTTATATCTCAGTGTCACCAGATGATGTTGAACCCATCCAAATCCTCAATAAATGCATTGAGCAAATTAACAGCTGGATGTCCCATAATTTCCTACAATTGAACAAAAACAAAACTGAAGTGCTTCTCTTTGGACCCAAATAAGATCGATTAAATATCAGTAAACAGCTTCAGTTGGTCCAACTAGAAACTACTGACCAGGCCAGAAATCTAGGTGTAATAATGGACTCAGACCAGAACCTCCAGGGTCACATAAAGGCAATAACAAGGTCAGCTTCTATCACCTGAGGAACATTTCTAGGATTAAAGGAATGATGACACAAGGAGACCTAGAAAAACTCATCCATGCATTTATCTCTAGCCGCCTTGATTACTGTAACAGTATCCTCACAGGTCTACCTAAAAAAATCAATCAGACAGCTGCAGCTGATCCAGAACGCTGCTGCTCGTGTTCTCACTAGAACCAGGAAAGTAGAACACATCACCACAGTTCTAAAGTCCTTACACTGGCTCCCTGTAGCTCAGAGAATAGACTTCAAAGTGCTTTTATTGGTATATAAATCATTGAATGGTTTAGCACCTGAGTACATTAGAGATCTGCTATCATGGTACAAACCATCCAGATCACTCAGGTCCTCCAGCTATAATTTACTAATCGTCCCTAGAACCAGAACCAAACATGGAGAAGCAGCTTTCAGTTTCTATGCTCCTCATCTCTGGAACAAACTACCAGGAGAATGTAAAGCTGCAGAGACACTGAACTCTTTTAAGTCTAAAATTAAAACGTATCTATTTAAACTTGCTTATGAGTAACTGCTTTTTTTTATTTATTTATTTTTTTTTTTTATTGTTGTCGTTTTAATTTCTATATTTTATTCTATCTTTTAGCTTTATTTTTAAGTGATTGTGTATTAATTACGTGGATTTGTTCCTTACAATATCTTTTCTTACTGATTGATTACTGTTAAACTTATATGCTTTGTAATCATGTGGTTTCATTATCACTGAATCATGTAAAGCACCTTGAATTACCTTGTGTTGAAAGTGTGCTATAGAAATAAAATTGCCTTGCCTTGCCTTGCCTTGTAGAGCAGGAGCGTCAAACTGAAGTCCTCGAGGGCCGGTGTCCTGCAACCTACAGATGTGTTCCTGGTCCAACACACCTGAATCAAATACTTAAATTGCCTGATTACCGGGCAGTTAGGTTGTTTTTGGTTCTGTTGGTGACCAAATTATTTGATGCAGGTATGTTGAAACAGAGACATGTCTAGAAGCTGCAGGACAGGAGAGAGAGACTCAATCAAGCAGATCGGGTGCTGGTGGGTGAGTGAGCAGTGGGGAAGCAGAATGGGAGAGACAAAACGAAGACAGGGAAAAATAAAACAGAAGAAAAAGCACAGACAGAAAATAATCCTAACTGCATAAAGATGGTTAAATCCAATTATATCAGAGGAACAACACGGAAGGACAAAAAACTCAAAACACAGACTCAAAGTTTGAAGGACTAAGGAGGGGAAAGGAAGGAGAAAAAACCTAGAAGATGCAGAACTTAAAAACTTCATAAAAAAAAGAACAAAAGAACTAAAATATGAATAATGGGATCTAATTATGATCAAAAACAAACATAGATAAACTCAAAACACCTAATAAGAACAGATTATTTGAAAACACTAGAGACCATATTCAAACAGATTTAAATGAAACTCCTAAAAGGTCTTTGTTCTGGTGTGTCACCCTTACGATCAATAGTAGCCCCCATTGGGACACCCTGGTACAGAACGTTTTTGGGGGCACCCCTGCATGGAAGAGTAGTCCACTCCCTCTAACAATGTTAAAAAATGGAGGTGATGCTTAGTGGAAGATAAAAGAAACAATCAAATTTAATAGAGGCATCATCAAGTTGGTTTTATCAAAAAATATTACAATACCCCTTGTTTGTATTGATATATCTAAGACAGTTGTTCTGTTAAACCACTAAACAGAACATATTGTAAGTTTTACATTCTTATTTAATTACTTTGTATTGCACAATAAATTCAAAGACAATCTAGGTGGCGTCTGCCCTGAAATGACGTTAAAAAAGCCACTGCACACTGTCAGAAATAAGGGAACTAAAAAGTACATTTTTGTACCATTTCTTGGATAGACCACAAATTCAAAAAGCTAGATTTATATAAAAGGATTTCATAGTTTTAGCGTTAGTTGTATAGTTGTAGTATAGTATAGTTGCATAGTTGTATTGCTTCTTTGTGCAAGATAAACTTATCCGTCTAGCGGTAAATGGTACTAAATGGTACCTTTGAGGGTAACACCCCAGTGACAAGACATTGTTCCTCTAAAAGTAGAATTCTGTATATTAATTTCTGAGTGCCTATAAAGTCTTTAAATGACTGACTCTTGCTCTTCTCCCCTGGTTATTATGAAATGAGATCTGTCTTCTCTCAGATCTCTGGTTCTGTCTGCAGTGTGACTTACAGATCTATGAGTTTGTGAATATCACAAGACTCTTTGATTTCTCTCCTGTTTTAGGATTAGCTGAAGCCTTGCGCTGAGCTCATGAACTTTATATTCCAACCCTGTACTGATAAAGTATTTTCCAAAATAATCACACAAAATTATTCCAAATTTTTGGACTGTTCCTCGTCTCCAGTTACACTGAGATGATTACATATCTCTGCCTTTCTGGAGCAGGAGGAAGAGCTCCCACTTGGACTGATTAATGTGATGTAACTTACTGCCCATGAAGAACCGGGCCTCTCTGCTTTAAGGCACGGCGCTGTGACTGATGGGCCATTAACTGTACTAACCATCCGCAGGAAGACAATCTCCCTGAGGCTGCTTTCTGTCAGCTTTCAGACTTCAGATATTCTCTTTTACAATAGTTTTACATCTTTAGATTAAACCATATCATGCCAAAAAGACTCTTATACAGGAACACCACACTCACGGATTCCCTGATTGAGTCTTAACAAGTAAGAAGAACCTTTTAATAGTAATTTGGATAGGCACCTAGGCTGCATTGTATAATTAGTGGTTTTCACTAAACATTACTCGGCAGTAAGTTCCTCAGGGACAATTGAAAACTTTTGCTACGTCATACATTATGAAACTCCTTTAAGTACAGGAATTTTTGATGTTTTTTAGGGAACTTATGGTCATTTTTGACAGGGTCAAAAACAGGTGAACATATCACCCGCTGTGGCCTAAGCACAAAACTCGGTCCCAAAACTTCTCTCTGGTCCACATGGACCTGAACTGTGCACCTCCCTGTGCGTAATCTCCGCTGCACGGAAAACAGTTCTCTAAATGAGGGCTTTCCCGATCCCGCAAACCCTCGGTTCAGTGAGAGGAAATTTCCCACCATGGCGTCCTACTGCATCAGCAGTTCAGCTGCGGCAATCTAAAGCACCATATAGTGAGATGCATTGATTACGGGTCCCAGCTCTGATATGATGCTCAGATGCTCTCATACGAATCTTTTTTTATTTATTCAGCTACATTACATGTACTCTGTGTGAAAGCTGAAAATGTCTCCACCAAGTACTCAGGGTGTGTGAATTGTTATCTGTCAAAATGACAGAATGTTATACTTAAAAAATAAGACTCAAATTCGGAATATATTCAGTTAACATAGGCCTTACCCAGTAGGTAAGCCATACTGAAGGTGATTGGCTGTAATATTAAGTATTGCTGAAAACTTTTCTACGTAATTTTTTTTAGTATAAAAAGTAAAAAACAAAAGGTATGTTCTGTACATAGTTAGCCTGCTGGGTAGAAGTCTAACCTAAGCTGTGACACAACAATGGTATACTTTCAGAGATGATCACTGACAACCAGATAGAGATCGGCCAGCTGAAGGCGGACCTGAAGGACAAGGTGATGTACACGTTGCTACGGAAACACCGCCACCAGACCAAGAAGTCCAACCTCCGCTCCCTGGCCGACATTGGGAAAACGGTCTCCAGTGCAAGTAGGCTGTTTTCCAACCAGGACAACGGTAACAATGGTGCCAGTTTGGTGCAGTCTTTTCAACTTTCCATTCTAGAGAATCAAAACAGAAAAGTCGTGATTCGTCTGTGAAAAAAAAAAAAAATTAAGTAAAATTGATTTCGATTTTATTTACGAGAAGCACAGTGAGTTACGAGTGGAGAACTGTAGGGAACAGTGTTTTATCTTGGACACACACTGCAGTGAGCGAAGGAGCTAATTAGGCTCTAAATAAACCTAAACATTTGTCTTATTGAAGACACAGGGAAACATTATTTACTGGTTACTCCTGGACACATTTTTTTTTGTGTGTGTGTTTTGAATGTACTAACAATGAAACTCCATGTTCACCTTTAAAAAAGCAAATGTTTCAGCAATTCTGTTTTCTCCCTCACACATTTCTAATAATGTTGATAACCAAATGCAAAAGTTTTAAATTATGATTATTTTATTAAGGGGAAAATATTCCTAACCAACCTGGCTATCTTTGAAAGAGTGTTTCTCACTTTATTAAATAATGAGTTAACTCTAATTAACTACATTTTTAGACAATGAAGTTCATTTAGGCCTGGTTGACCTGATTTCATGAGGAAATCACTTGAATTGAGTCAGTTCCATGTAAAGGTCTGCAAATGGTTACAACAGTGGGACTCCAGTGAGCCACAGTGGGCACCATTATCCACACATGGAGTAAAAATGAAAAAGTGGAGAACCTCACCAGGAGCAGCTGAATATAATCATTCAGAAAGATCCAAGTCAAGGACCAAAAATAACCCAACGATCCTATAGATGATCCCCAAAACATAACATCTGGTGTGAAGTTAGCACAGCCTTTAAGAAAAAAGAACTCCAATGCAATTGTCAGGCATGGTAGTGGTGGTGTGAGGGCGTGGGGCCGTTTTGCTGCTTCAGGACCTGGGCGACGTGTGGGAAAGGGAATGGAATTAACACTCTTAGCAGAAAATCCTGAAGGAGAACGTCCAGTCATTAGTCACCCTGATTTTAAGCATACTTGGACTACGCGGGAGAACAACGGTCTGCAGCACACCTGCATGTCCACTTGCAGAGGACTAAAAATAACTAAACGAAGCCTTAGGACAGTCCTAGTCAAAGTATCTGCTTTTTGCAGATGACATGGTCCTGTTGGCTTCATCAGAACGAGACCACGGTCTGTAGCCGGAAAACGGTTAAGGGATTTCTCCGATCGGGGATGAGTTGCTCTTATGAGTGGGAGGGTTTCGGTATCTCGCTGTCTTGTTCACAAATGAGGGAACACTGTACCAGTCTGTTGCGGTGAAGAGAGAGCTGAGCCAAAAGGTGACGCTATTATTTCCCTCATATATGGACACGAAGTCAGGGTAGTGACCAAAAAAATGAGATACAAGTGGGTGAAAGGAGTTTCCTCTGCAGGGTGTCTGGGCTCTCGTCTCTCCCTTAAGCCCCTTTCAAAAAGGCTGTGAAAAACTGTCATTTTCCTGACTTCATCTGTTTTACTTTTGAGTCTGAAAACAAACTTCCAGACTCTATTTGTACAACGTTCACTGGTATATTTCCATCTGACATGCTAGTAACAAGAGCGGACTTGTCACGGCAGGGTGTTTGAGTTCAGAACTTTCAGGTAAATTTCCGGAAAAAGGGGTAGGGGGTGAGGGGACGGAGAAAGCTGTGAGTGCACACGTTGATGACGTTTATTGTATGTATCAAAGGCTGCTTCACACTCCTTTTCGTTTCACTTCTATTTTCCGTTCAGCTTCGTTTGCGCACAAAATACGGGCGCTGTGAGGAGTTCTTTTGTTTCATCGGCCCTCAGTGCAAGAATGACTTTGTTTGGGGAAATGAGTTTTGTACGCCAGCCGCACTGTTTCCGTTGTATTCGGATGCAACACCCAAAAACAATTATCAGGATCCAACCTGACACATTTCTTGCCGTGTGAACGCAGCCGAAAGGTAATGTACCGGTAATGAGTAGTGTATTTGAAAAGAGAACGGACTGTCCACGAATATTCCAGAGCGTCTGTCTGAAAACAGCTTTTAGAGATTGGGTGAGAATGTCGGTCATCCAGGAGGGGCTCAGAGTAGAGCCCCCGCTTCTCAACACTGAGAGGTTTGCTCGGGCATCTGGAAGACACAGGACACATTGGATTGCCTCGGGTTTCGCCCGGGGGAGCTGGAGAAAAGGTAGTCTAGTCTAGTCCTGTGACCTAACCTTGTGTTAAGAAGAAGATCATGGATGGATGGTCAAAATCTGGATTTAGATTGAGTTGATCTGCTGTGGTATTACCCGAAACAGGCCGTTCATGGTCAAAAATAGCCCTATGTGGCTAAAATAAAGCAATTCAGCAAAAAAAAAACAACACATGGGGTCTAAAATTCCTCCTCAGGAGTCAACGTCAATGATCTCAAACACTTTATAGCTGTTGTTGCCGTCATCGGTTTAGGGGGCAATTATTATTTTCACATAGGGCCAGGTTGGTATAGATTTTTCTCTTTCCTTAATAAATGTGAAAATATCATTTTATATTTGGCTAAATAAGCTTGTTCTTGTATTATACTTTGTTTAAATGTTTAAATCTGGCAAAAAAAGGCTGAAATCTTGGGCTAGAAACTCTTGTTCACCGTTTTGTAGATTAACTTGTCATGTTCAAATAACAAGTGTTTGGTATCAGCTCTCTGACAGCACTTTTAAAAGAGCCGTTACACTTCAGCCCCTGTAAGATTCCCACATTACACTTCAACACTGATGAGCTGAAGTGTTGCAAGATTTTATTGCTCTGGTGGAAGAAAGCCAAAACAAACAAAACACCCCAGATTAAAACTAAGTTGTTTTAAATGTAAAAAGTCATTAATTCAAAAACACAAAAAGATTTGGTATACAGAAGTAGAATGGCGAAATCAGGAACAATTTATTATATTTATTGTATTCAGTTGATTTAATGGGCAAAGTTAAGATATTTTCTCCTAGCTGGAGAAAATATCTTCTGGAGTTTCTAGAGTCTGGAGTTCCATATAGTCTAACTGACTTTATGGACATGTTTGCTTTGATTGTAAAACATTGAGTAACTCAATCTTGAAAGGGTAATTATTCTGTTTCCAACCATGAGCCTGTGGAAAGGGACGTTATTTATTACCTCTTATCAGATCCAAGAAACATTTTGATGATGAAAGAAAAGGCTCCGGCTTCAAGTTGAAGCCTGTGTCTGTCATTTGAATCATTGTAAAGATAAAGAGCCATCAGTGATAATCATTAATTGGTTATAACCCCTTAGAGGATAAAGTGCATCTTTGTGACAACAGAGTTGAAACCAGTGCTTGTTTCTCCCGTTTAACACCTCCATTCCTCTTAACTCACTGTTTCTCTGCACAGCTTTTAACACCCGGATTAACAACACTGTTCAGATCTGCTAGCATGTCTTGATTTTGTCTTTCTATCAACTGTCCTTCATCTGTCCTTCCCACCTTTCTGTCCTTCTTCTTGCTTGCCTGGACTGGTTTTGATAACCTGCTGCTACTGCTTAAAGCCCGCAGTCCTCTGGAGAACTCGGTGACCTGCCTGTCTGGTCACATCTCCATGGAGGACTTGCAGAACCAAAGGAGTACCAGTATGGACTGGCTTAGTAAGTTCCCCAGACCCATGCAGAAACTTTCATTTGTCGTTAGAACTGGAGTTGTGTGGAGTAGTTGTGAGCAGTAAGTATCTTGCCTGCAGGCTCTTCTACAGGCGTGACAACCACAAAGTGTCTGACGCATCATGCGTGGATCATTACTTAAATTATAGTATCAATAACGTGGCATATGCTTTTTATATTTTTTTATTACCAGTGATTGACTCGCACTAGAATGGTTAAGTATTTCCCAACAAAGACACCCTTTTTTTTTGTTAACCATATTACGATTAAGATATTCAGGGATGAAAGCATTTTTTGCCTTGAAACTGTCTATAATCCTGACCTGGCAAAAGCCAGATCGATGTGTGGCTCTACCCGGTGTCGAGTCTACACATTGATCTAGAACTAGCTCCCATGGGGAGCCTAAGTCTGCTCCCCTTCCGGTCGGCCCATGGGTCCCCTGACCGAAAAATATAACGAATGAAAGTCAATAAAGCGATAAAACTCATTTTCTGGTCCGCTTTGTCTTACGTCTCGAATCACAAATATGTTGTAACTCAATTTAAATTACAGCATGGATGTGTGTTTTGAATGAGTTTGTCAAATGATTTGGGATTTGATGACTAGAAAAATTCGTAATTAAAACGCCTACAAATCAGAAGTCACATATGTGCTAACGCTAGCTAGCACTAGCTAGCACTTAAAATACTCCCTGAGACCTCGCAGCGCTTCTCCTTCATGCTGGTTCTCACTTAATCGAATATTTCTCCCTGAGCATAGCTGCCACTTTCCACATGACCAGATTTATCCACGTTTGATGCTCATTCCTTCCTCCTGGAGGAAGGGGGCGAATCACGACCATTTTTCCCCTTTCTTCTTCTTCAGTTGTGGTCCGATAAGTGTTGTTACACAAAACCTAAAGTAACTTTTGCGGCCAGTCAAAAATTAGCCGTTCACCTACCTCAGTTCATGGACATCATATGTTCGATCCACGGCACATTTCAAACCGGATCAGAAAAGAACTTTTATTTCTCCATTTACTCTCATTCTTTTATTTTATTTTTTGCCAGTAGGGGACCCATGGAACGAAGGTAGAAGGGCATGACTAAGACTCTGAAAAAAGGATGGCCATCAGTTATAATATACTGAGCTTATTGGAGGTGACAGCAAGTGTCCACCTACCATGACAATCACAGCAACGACAGTTAAATCCACTGGTAAATCACGGTCTTACCAAATTCAGTCAGGAGAAAAGCCCACACATCTTTACCATCAAGAAATGCAGAGAGGGCTTCCCTTTGCTCATTTTTCAACAAAGAAATCGCCTCTAGTCCTCCTAAAATCAGATTCCATAGCTGCTTCTACATGTACGGCCATCAGCACGGCCATGTTTGTTTTGCTTTGCCTCGGGACTTGTTGCTTTCGTCATACCTGGACACCCATCCGTGGATTAATCATTACTGAAATCATAGTATCAATAACATGGCATATGCTTTTAATATTTTTATTACCAGTTTTATTTTCAACAAAGTATAAATCCCTTGTTTACAGAGATTTTTATAAATTTTTTTTTTAAATATTCTCTTTTTAAAGTCATCTTTTGAAGGAAATTTTAACCTGTTCCATTGACAGACTTCTTTAGTTCATTATAAGCAAAAAATATTTTGTATTGATTTAGAAAAAATAAAACAGCTTTTTTCTAGAGTAGCCTTTTCCTGTAAGGATGGATTTTCTTGGGTTTGGACAACTCCAGATCTCGCAAGAATCCAGCTTGCGGCACAAAGTCACTCTAAGCTTACCCCTAGATTCAAAATCCGTTTCAACTCCGAAAACAAAAGTGCTGAGTTTAAGTGTAAGCTGAGGACTGAAAGGGAAGGGGAAGAGAAATGTAAAAGAACTTTAAAACAATCTGAAAAACACAAAATGGCAGTTTCAACTGATGTGTGGTACTAATGGAAATAATTAAAATTAACATGTTGGAAGGGAATTTAAAACTTCTTTTTTTGTGGCGCTAGCGACTCTTTATTCATGACGGGAAGAAAGATGGAGAGAAGGGGAGGACATGCATCGGAATCAGACCCAGGACAGCTGCGCTCAGGGCTGCAGCTTCTCTACATGGTGCACTTGCTCTACCCCTGATCCAGCTGGAGAACAGAACTTACTTGTTAAAAGTGAATAATCTGCTGAAACCATTGCTCACACTTAAATAGTTTCTGCTCTGAATAATAGTTGGCTTATTACTTATTGTTCAGAAGTACCTCACACAACTTCTCTTAAAGAAAAAAAAAAGCATCACTGTAGTTTTTACTGTTTTTTCAGCCTGTTTTACATATTTTATGTAACATTTAAACTAAAAACACAAAAGACATTTCAAAAACTACTGGCTGCATCATACTGACAGGCCTGGTTTTACCCACAATGCTGAGAGGGCAGATTTATGAAAAAGCTTCAGTGGCTCGACTTCTTCTACCTGTGGTGGGTTTCTACCCTCATGTGAGGTCACATCGTGCTGTCAGATCTTTGAGGAGCCAAAACAGAAAGTCAGCAAGGCGTCAATCAAAGTGTTGAAGGAAGCACTTAGTGGGACAGTTTGACGTGAAAGGCGGGACGCTCCTCACCTGTAAGCTCCGACCTTGAGTGGATGGTGCACAGCTGCTGTGCAAGCATGAATGGCTCAAGTTTACTAAACCATGAGCATGACGTGTGAGGAATATATAGACGGTACTTCTCATGTTTGGATTTAGCTTGAAGTAAAAAAGTAGAGATCGTATTTCTTTGTAGTGTGTTTAAATCAGTGAGAATTAGCAATAATATTTCTTTTTGAGTAGCACAAGGGTTCATGGGAGATATTTTTTGAAGAGACGCTAAAGGAGTAGGGCATGCCGGGAGGCTTTTAGGAGCTGTGCTGTTTGTGGTGCACTTTAACAAAGTTACAAGGTCTCATTTGGATGATCAGAAGTTAGGGTCTCAATGTAAGATTATCTGCCTGACTCTCAACCCCAAAAAGGTGGATGGTTGCCTCCAGATCAGAGGTCGATCTCTGCCAAGAGGCCAAGCTCTTTTAATGGTCCTACTAGGTTCTGAACATAACATATGGCTTTGAGAATCGGCTCGTCACTGGATAAAAGTGGCTGGGAGGAGCTTTCCAGCACGGGATGGATGGGATAACCACTCAGAGATAACTGCACCACTTCCGCATCTAAAGGCATTGGATGAACTTGTTCGGACATCTGATTTGGGCGGCGTCTAGAGGCCTTTCACTGAGGCAAAAAAGTATTTGACTGCCACTGATTGTGCAAATTTTCCTACTTCAAAAGATGAGAGAGGTCTTTCATATTCATCATAGGTACACTTCAGCTCTGAGAAACAGAATGTAAAACAAAATCCAGGAAATGACATTACATTTTGCTTTGGGGATCATTTTATGTAAAGGGAAAAGGACAACAGATATGTGTTAAGGAAACGATGTATGGGGTCATGTATTGCAAGATTTTGGTGAAAAACCTCCTGCCATCGTTGAAGATGAAACATGGCTGGATCTTCCATCATGACATTGATCCCAAACACACCACCTGGGCTACAAAGGAGTGGTTAATGACCCCAATAAGTATTTATTGGGTCGCATGTGGTCCTTACGTATGGTGCTTAAATTCTCATTGAAATATCAAAAATTAGGTTTAAATTTGAATTATAAGGAATTACAAGGGATATTTAGAGTAGATGTGTGCATATATTTCCATTTTACCACTTTATAAGGCCACAAATAGTCCTACGTGTTCAATTTACAAAAATGTCCAATAGGCAAAAACTCATGGGAGATTGTCATTTTGTTTAATAGTTACACATGAAAGAGGACTAAGCGGTTCAGAAAATGGATGGATGGATGGAGTTATACAGAAAGGAACCTCGAATAACTATAATAAATAAAAATACTTTACTATTCTTTACTATTGGTATTTGTATTTCCACGTAAAATATTACATTTGGCCCAATGGCCCTATGATAGAATTTAATTTTGCCCTCTGAGGGAAAAACTTTGGGCAGCTGTGCAATGTAAAATGCCTTGAGATGACATCCGTTGTGAAATGGCGCTATATAAATAAACTGAATTGAATTGAATTGAATAGAGAATCTGTGGGAAAGTTGAAAGTTCGTGTTGCCCAGTGGCATCCCCAAAAAATCCCAACTCTAGAGATGATCTGCACGGAAAAGTGGGCCAAAATACCAGCAACAGATAGGGTAAAGCTGGTGAAGACTTACAGCATTGTAAGTGAAGACTTACACCATTGCATTACCTACCAAGGTTACATTACAAAGTACGGAGGTGTGCTTTTGTTATTGACCAAATACTTATTTTTTGCACCATTTTAAAAATTATTTCTATACAGTGTTATTTTCTGAATATTCTTTTTTTTTACATTCTGTCTCTTATAGTTGAAGTGTACCTATGATGAAAAAAACAGTCTTCTCTCAATTTACACAGTCGGTGGCTGGCAAATCCCTTTTTGTCCCCACTGCATGTTGGAGATTTTACAGACATTGTCCCCTTCGGACAGAACCTCAGGAAAGAGCTAGCGGAGCTGGTTATCCTGTCTGGGTTGGAACGCTGTAGATACATTTATATAATAAATCAAAAGCAGTTATAAAAATAAAGAAAGATTTGTAAAGAAAGGTAAAAAAGGATTATTAACATTGCAGCAGATGTTGTAAATCAACTTTTTTGCCGGTTGCTGATTTTAAAATATCATCTTCCAGTTACGAGAATCATCTGATTATCTTTGAGCTTTCATCAATCTTGTCGCTGAATTATACGGGTTCTGATGATTCATGTGGTGGAAGCTCTCTGGGCCACTGTCTTTTTCCTGAATCTCCTTCTCCTCCTCCACCGCCATCATTTTATTCCACCTTTCTCGGTTTCAAAAAAAGGTTCAAACTAATTAATGTGTCTCTGCGCCTCAATAGATAGTCCGACAACTCCTCACAAGAACCTGGCGTCCAGCAGCATGAACGACATCTCTGACAAACCAGAGAAGGACCAGGTGAGTCAACCACAATGCACGTAGCCTAGTTGTTTCATGACTTGCTTATTTAGACAAAATTTTCTGCATTATATTTAGCTCACAAAAGAAGACTAAAAAGAAGAATAATTATATGAATCACACTATGCCTTTGGTTAGGAAATATTAAGAAAAGCCTTTATTTTATTCTAATTACACTAAAATCATTATTGTCCAACATATTAGGATCTGCTGCCTCAAAAACCCTCACTGTCTGCATCGCTTGAACATTTCCAAACCTTCCTAATGGATAAAAAATGAAACTCATAAAGATAGAATTTGATTTTTCATCACATGCAATAGTGAAATTTTAATGTTTACTTTGTTTATGGCACAAATATATATATTTTTTGCAGAAAACAATAAAAAGGTAAATCATTGATCAGCTATTTTCTACAAGTTACTGATTGTTCAGGAATTTCATATTATAAACGCATCATTTAAACATTGTATATTCATATAGTAGGTTTTGATTTTCCTCAAAGTCTCTCTTCATTATTCTGCTTCCCCCCATCCCAGTTTTTCAGCAAAGCATCACACCTGTTGCTTATTTTTTTCTCTGCTTGATAAAACAAATAATTGTGAATTAAAATTTAAAAAATACAATATTAATAAAAATAACCACAAAACTTAAATTTCAAGTGAGAAATGAAAAATTTTCTGTTAAATTATTGCAGTTTCCGCAATTTAGATATCAATTGATGGTATCGGTTAACTAACCAATACCGATACGAGTACTTTGAACAGTACTGGCCCCAATTCCCATTACCGGTATTGGTGCATCCTTAGTTTTCATTTTATATCTTGGAGCAAGACTACTTTAACATATCTCACAAACAGTATCATATGTTTGATATTTTCAGGAAATTTGATTAAAGACGCAAAGAAACTCCTATAACATTAACTGTTACCTGTTAGTTGACTAAACATAGGTTTTTTTAGAGTAATATCAATTTTTTTATGATAGGTAAAACTTCTGAACCACATGAGGAGAAATATTGAGTGTGATTTAAACCATTTTGGGTATTTAAAAATGTTTTCTGTGAGAAAAGAGTCACTTTTCATTATTTACTAGGTGTTGAGCTCTGCCAATCTACATGTGGCTGCAGTGGTGTTGTGGGCAGTGCAATGCCTTCCAACCAGACGATCTCAGATCAAAACCCACCCTGAGAAACATCAACTTGTATTCACATTACATAATAACATTGAGTAAGAGTAACAATTCCAAACATGTGGAAATGAAAACCTTTGTTTTAGTGACTTAAAAATAATGTGACTGCATTATGTGATAAATTCTTGTTACGGCAACCCAAAAATATCATGTTAATTCAACATGTTAATTTTACTTTGGAGTAACAAGCTAAATCATGTCAGATTTACTTATTCTGATTATGTGAAAAAACTTTTTCTTTCAGTGTGCTGCTAGTTTTAGAGAACAAAGTCCCCTCTTTATTACGTTCTCTTCTATTTGTTGAAAGATGCTAAATTAACTAACCCTAACCCTTTTATGTCTTAATGATTCATAGGTTAGAGTTGAGTGGCTTAACAACCCCCTCCCAAAAAGCATTGCTCTGACTGAAATTGAGTGATGAAGCAGTCAAAGTCCGATGAAAAAAGTTGATAGAACTTTAAAAATGACGGTTAATATTGAAAACCTACGAACTCCAAGGATTTCCTTGGAAGGACAATAATAAGAAATGAGGAATGATTTAGGACTTTTGAGCAGTTGTTTTTTCTCTTTTAGGTTAGCAAACATCAATCCTCCACTTCTTTCCACAGCTCACTGTGGGGAAACCCTAAATTAATCTCTTTACATTCAAACAGTACTCGAAAATGGCAAAAAGTTTTTGTACCACTGCAGTGGAAGTGACTTCAAAATGCATTTTTCTGAGAAATAACAGCCTATCAAGAGTGCTCTTTTCCAACTAAATGTCAAAAGCAGAGCAGCGTTCTGTGAAAGGCAGAGGCGAGAAGTGTCAGTCAATTATTAAACATCTTAATGGAAATGACATTTTTTTAAAGCAAAGCCGGGGGGGGGCTACGGTGACAGAATTGCAGGGTATTAACCTGATGTTGCCTCATCCAGCTCACAGGGAAGCAGCCACGGCTAACGTAGGCTGCAAGTTTAGTGTCATCAGATAACGTTGTCTAAAGTGCATCGTTGCAAAAAATGACAGCCTGCTGCAGCCAAGTTTCCATTACCACGCTGATTATGTAATTATGTTTATTGAAAGACTGGAAAAATCTAAATGAATGTTTACTCTTGTGGTTAACATGTAAAGTTTAAGAAAACCAAGGATTTAATGACCCGGCTGACGGTCACAAAAAGGTTCTAGTGAATTTCCACATTTGTCATACCTGCTGAGAATTCAACTTTTCCCTACACAGCATTTATTATCAATTTCCCAACATTTGTGAATAAAGCAGAGAGATTTCTATCATAAATTTACTTTAGAGTGAAACTTATCCATTAGTCTACCTTCTCTTGAATAAAAGAGATCTTATCGCATTAATACTGTTCAGAGGAAATCAACGTGCCTGTATCGTTTCCTCTCATAGCTGATCATTTCAAGATAAAACAGAGACAGAAACAAGAGCAGTTTAACAATGCATGTTAATCATAGAGTAGGACATAAATGTCAAGTGGAACACTGCAAAAACTGTCCATCAAACTAAGTCCAACAATCTTAATTCACTTAATCTAAGAAGCTTTAGACTTTAATCAAGTATTAGGGTACTCTAAAGCTTCTTAAATTAAGAAAAATAATCAGCGTTGTAAGACAATTGCACGTGGTAAGAATTCTCAAAATAAGATATATATTATCTGAATAAAATTATTAATCTAACACTTATGTCCCATAACAAGATCAAAAATATTTTTTAGCTGGACAAAAGATTGTTAGAATTGGTCAGATGGACACTTTTGGATGTGAAAAGGTGTTCTAGCTACCTTTGCTCTGATACCCCTAAATAAAATGCATTGCTACCAAATTTAGTCAGAAGTGCAGCTGGGTGTGTTACAATCTCGGTCTGAATGCAGATGTTTTGTGGAGGAAGTTTGGTGAACAAACAGCATCATGAAGACCGAACGGGTTATAGAAACATTCTATAATATTCCGCAAATCTTCTGAGACACAGACAGGGAGATGAGACAAGGAGAGGTAACTCTAGGATGCAGAGATAGTGGCAGCATCATCCTGTAGGAGATAGACTGAGGTTGAGCGGAAATATTGGATGGAGCTAAACCAGTCCTGGAAGAAAGAAAAAAACAGAGGCTGCAAAATACTAGGAAAGAGGCTCATCCAACATAAAGCCAGAGCAGCAATCTAATGGTTCAAACCTCAGTCCAATTTAAATCTGCAACATCTAGAGATTTGCAAGGCTGGTGGAGGAGCAGCTCAGTGTGTAGTGAAGCAGGGGTTTACAAAGCTGCGGATCAGGTGAGGCTGAATACAAGTGCCTGCCGCACTTTTCAGGTTTTTATTAGAAAACATTTTAGAAACCCCCCGTATTACTAAATCATAAAATAAATTATATCCCTAATGGAATCGTGACAAAATCTGAGATTGAAGCGGATGCAATATATTTTAAGGTACAATAAATATTTGATACTATTGCTAACATTTCACCATGATGCAGCGTAAATCAGAATAGATTCTGAGAAAGAACAAAAAGCTACTCAAACTACCCCATACTTCCCATATTTACCCAAATTTCATAGCTTTGGAAAACACCATGAAGAAAGTAGCAGAAACAGAGCCGACTGGATGTTGTACAGAGGTTGTGATCTGTGAACACCTCTCTAGCCTTTTAATATCAAGTCTCACTACTGAATGTGCTGAAGGTTTATAAATAACAGTTTTCCTTATTTCCTTGAAAAGTCACCTGTTTAATAGTTTTTTTTTTCAGTTTCAGCAGAGATTCTGTTATATATATGTTTTTCCTGTTGGTGATATTTTTTCAAACCGCTCCCTCTTGGATGTAACCAGGTCGCAAAGTAATGACAACTAGACATTTCGTTCTCTCTGACTGACACATAATACAACCCAGCTGATAAAATGTTTCCACAGCTTATTCAGAGCCATTAGAAAGAATACGAATGCTGTGTTAAATCTGAAAAATTCAGGGAGTCAAAATATGATTAACATCCTAATCGTTGGGACTAAATGTTTATCTTCTTTCAAATTTTAAACAAAAAAATAATCCTACTTTCTGTATTTGACTGTCCAAAAGAGAAATGAGCACTGATGCACTGACATACAGGAAACTTCCATTATTCAGCGTTATTTTTTATTAAGTTCCTAACTTCAGCTGCAGTATTGTGAAGGAAATATACTGACACACTTTTGGTTTGGAAATAATTATCCGTGTCTGAAACTGACACGGACCCGTAACGATGTCCAAGGAACACGGGTTCAAAAGTCCCAAGTTGTTTTCTTGGTAAATGTTTTCCATCCATCCTATGTGCTGATGGTAACGATGTTAATAAGTACCACAGTAGTGTTCCACAAAGATCTCACCTACATAGTCACGAATTCTGCACATTGCTCACAACCATGAAGATCTCAATTTTAGGAGAAAAAAAGAAAAGAGATTAATCTAAAGATGTTTACTTGATTAATGTATGTCTCTTAACTGATCCTAAATATGAAGACAGACTCTTGCCATAGAATAGACATTGTTTGAGTTGTGTTAAATTGAAGGTAGAAAGTAAAATAGATTAAGGGCTGTGCTTCATATGGCTGAAAATTAGGATTTCTCCTTTCCCCCTGGATAGGTTCTATTCACGTTTGCAACAGGCTGAGACAACGATAGATAGATAACTAGATAGATAGCTTTAATGATTTAATCTTAAATAACACTTTATTTTTATCATTTGGAATTCAATATAGGACACATTTACCGTAGTAAAGTTGTATTTTTAACATCTGAGAATAAGAAAATAAAGAAAATATTAAGAGTGCTTGACTAAAAAGCAGATTAAACAAAACAAAAACCAAAAATAAATAAGAGAGTAGACCCCCAGTATTCACAGATCTGCTTGTGATCAGCTGAAATCTGCAAATACTCGCCGCTTCCCCTAGAAATGCTTAAGACTGCCTGTTTTAATGGTTCAAGCATCTAAAATATGTCCTAATCTGCATTAATATACTCAGTGGAAACCATGTTGGCATTAACATAAAAGCCAATGTAACCAAACACAACAAATGGCCCTCCTGGATTGGTTGTTTTTTAAATTCCAGCCTACAGCGTGTCAGTTAGCGTTGTGCTGAGGTATTTCAGCTTCCCAAGCTGAATAATAATAAAAAATAATAATAAAAAAATTAAATATGAACATCAAAGAAATCAGAAAAGTATTTGGAGTTACATTCTTTCGAAAAATCTACCAGCACTAAACTGAAAATAGACGGGAGTGCTCTGTGCATTCAAATAGAAAAATGCTCATTAAATTAACTTTCAAACTTCAGCTGAGAAGTTTTTAATTACTTGCGAAACGAAAAGAAATAGTTTTCTCTCTTCAATTTAGAAAAGAATAAAGACAGCAGATCATAGAACATCTCAATAAATTCAACAGAAAAAAAAATATTCAAACACACAGCCGAAATAATCTTATTTATAAATGCTGGATCCTGAGAGTTCAGCGAGTTTCCGTCCTGGCATCTCGCTGAATCTCAATGTCAGAATTTTTTTTTGTCACGTTACAAATAAAATAACCACTTGTTTTCTGGCTTTTACACTCAGTACGCCCTGCTTGATTTGGGCCTTTTAATTTAAGAAATCCTTCATGTTTTTTTTTGTTTTTTTTTTTGCTCATTCCAGCTGAAAAACAAGTTCATGAAGAAGTTGCCGAGAGACGCGGAGGCTTCCAATGTGCTGGTGGGGGAGGTGGACTTCCTGGACGCCCCCTTCGTGGCGTTCGTTCGTCTACAGCAAGCTGTGATGCTGGGAGCGTTGACTGAAGTCCCCGTTCCCACAAGGTAGCCACCATTTAGGGCTAAAAATTAACTCTGAAACATCCATCAGTGCAGAAATAGCCAGTAGGGCTTTTTCTCTCTTGATAACTTTTACATTTGGTTATTAATTTCTGTCAAAAAATCAGAAACCAGACAGGATCATCTAACTGTAAAACTGTTTCTCCATGACTGATTTAGTTTCTGCTTTGCTCCACTTGGCAGGTTTTTGTTCATCCTGCTCGGACCCAAAGGCAAAGCAAAGTCATACCATGAGATCGGCAGAGCAATTGCCACACTAATGTCTGATGAGGTTAGACTGTTTTGTATATTCGCAAAAATAATGCTTCTTATTATAACAGAATGTAACAACATTTTGCAAAAACATTAACAACATTTTGCAGAAGCTGACAGGTTAGTAGTGCTGACTGGGGAGATATAGCACCTGGACTATTACTGTTGTAGCACCTGCAGAATGTGGTTTGGTATGTCTTCAAAAAGGGAAAGTTTCGATTTTCCTGAAGTAGCGGTTAGTCAGTGGAACGCCTCCGTAGATGGAATGAAAGCTAATTGAGTTTGCTGTAAAATGTATTTTTTACTCATTTAGGGTCAATTCTAAGCAGCTACACTCACCCCTGCAGGGTCAGACGCGTCAGAAAAGTAAGTACCTATTTTGGGGCGAGTGTGGCTCGCTGGGTAGTCGGCTTTGTGTTCGGAGAGTTGTAAGTTTGATTCCAGCTTCCACTTCAAAAGCTGATGTTCCCCTGGGCAAGCCACCGAATCCCAGGTTACCTACTGAGCTACATATCGGTGTGTGAATGGATGAATCTGGCTGGATGGGAAGTGTTTTGTGTAGTCAATATGACTACAAAAGTGGTATTCAGTTTAGTTTCGTCCTTTTGTTTTTTAGGCAACAACTCTCCACAGCAGCGTCTGGTCGGTGGCAGATCTCTTGGTCTGACCTCCACTGGTAGTTCTTTCTTTAGTGTTTTATTGTAGCACCATTTCTGTTCCAAATGAACAGGGAAAGATACTGTTTTAAAAATCCTACAATCTCGTTATTGCGGGGAAGATACTTCTTGTCGATCGAATTGGCTCTTCTGGTGAGGAATCTAGTTGAAGAAAAGATAGAAACCCCACGTCCATACCCACTCTTCCATGCAGGGTTGCAGGGGAACAACATGAACGACCCCAGCTATCATTGGATGAGACGCAGGGTTACCATCTGGACAAGTCACCACTTCATCACAGATAATCTCCTGGTTAACCTGTGATAAACTGTCCAGCTCATCTCAAACAAATCAAGCAACCATGCACGCACACTCATACTTTAGGGCAAATGTTTTGTCTAATTAACTTAATAATCATGTTTTCGGACTCTGGGAGGAAGCTGGACTCCTTGCATGCTTAACGAGAACATAACAATTGAATGGACCTTCCTGCTGCAGGGCAGCAGTGCTACCAACTGCACCGCCATGCAGCTTGTAAAGAAAATAGCATAAAGAAAGAGCTAATATTTTTTAAACATCTACAGTATAGAGTATTTCAGTGTAAGCTGATTTATTTGCTCCTTAAACTCGGCTACGCCACCTGCTGGCGTTTCTAGAAAAACCTGACCAGCTTGACTCTTCCAATGGCATCATTTGCTGCGCCTTAGAAGAGACGGAGTTGTCCCAATGTGTGTCCCCCTTAACATGGGCAGGTATATGTGCTAAAGCTGATAATTGAATCAACTGCAATACGAAACAAATTTGTCTTTAGGAGGGTGAGGATGAAAGTTAGTTTTCAGGGGGAGATGCAAAGAGCCATTAGAGGAAACGACAAAGTTTCCTGACTTCTATTGATGCCATGAGTTGACAGTGAGAAGAAAATAGTCTATCCAGCTGGAATGCCTTCTCTATACAGTCTGTATCATCCAATATTACGAAATTCTCTGCTTTCTTGTGTTCAAGTGTTTTTTTATTTCTATTTTTTACTTCCAAAGCATAAACTGGAAAACACTTCCAACATCTGAGTAAGTTTATTTCAATGTTTGCTGAACTCTAGACAGACTTGGAGTCAAGTTTTTTTTTTATAGCGCTAATTCATACATATGTAATATTAAGGTATTTAACAAGAAAAGGCCTTTCCAGTTTCATTGTATATACATTCCAATCCCTTTCAAAATTTCTGTCTAAGGAATCGAGACAGTTCATATAGAGAAAGCCTGTAGCAACAGTGAAACAAAATAACTGATTTGGGAGTATTTGATATATTAAAGAAGGTTAAAGTGTGGTAGCAGGACATAGAGAACGTTCAGTTACTGGGAGCATCATCCCAGTTGATAACCCCTTCCAGCAAGGCATCACAGTAAGGAGGGTATCAGACCAGGTGTAGCTTCTATGGAGAGTAAAACACTGAGAAAAAGCAAAGTTAACAGTTAAAATAACAGCAAATAATGTAACTGGATAGTAGTAGCAGGGAAAAGTAGCAGAGGAAAGAAAAGTGATCGCTCTGCCCTCCAACAGTCCAAGCCTATAGCAGCATAACTACAGAGATAGCATAGGATAACCTAGCCCGTTAGAATTAGACAGGAGAGAGACAGAGTCAGGGAGAACCGTCTTTCTGGACCGCATTCCCTCCCTGCTGGCTTTTGCCTACCACACCTCTCCCACTCAACCACCTATCCAAACATACACACCGAAGCAACACTCCTTTTAGTGGCCTCCGCTTGACGTAACCAGGTGTCATTATTGCATGTATGAATAACATTCTTATTCTATTTACGCTTATTCTTCACCAACTATTTCAGGTAAGGCTTGATCACCCCCTTTCTGAACCCTGACTAGCCTTTGACTGTGGTCGGCGCCATGCTCTGTGGAGCCGCCTTTTATCAGAGTCAGCTTCTCAGCGGACGTGTTGCTGAGCGGGGAAAATCGGTTAGAAAAGCGGACGGATTGGAGGTGACTGGTGGGTCCTGGAACTATGCTTCCTATCTACCATCACCCAGTCAGCCTAGGTTCCTGGTTGCACGGATTCTGTTGGAAGAACTAGAGGTGTTTCTGTCATTGTCGGCTCGACCCTAGCTAACGGGCTTTGGCTATCTGATGATTTTTCAACAGTGTGGACCTTTGCCTCGAAAGCTATAGAAAAGGTACATTTATTACACATACCGTCATCACTAAAAGGAGGCAAAAGAGTCACTAAATGTGTGACACAGAGAGCAAGAGAGAGAAGACTTGACCACAGAGACAGAAGGAGAAAAAAGAGGAGTAGGCATAGCTTAGCTAACTGAGCTAGCTAGTTCTTGCCATGGAAAGAAAAAACTATGTGAAGTGTAGAGTATCGAAAAGGTAAAGTACACCTACAGAAATAATAGTTTAGCGTACTTGTGTGCTAAAATAACTTAGGAAGATATTCAGTGTAGAGAAAACTCGATCAGTTCAAGAGATTCTGAACACCAAACAGCTCCACTGAGTGCAACATTCAGCAACAACATGAAATGATGCAATACGGCTTACCCAATCACTACCAGAAATACCAAGAGACAAAACAGAAATTCTTTCAATTGGTCTGTGTAATCGAATTTAAGACTCTTAATAAAAATGAGAGAGATTCCTTTAAGCGTTTGGAGGTTTTAATAAAAGTTGAATCAATCATCAGCAACCTTGCCTCTATAACTTCTGAAGACAAAACTATTCTCTCAGGGTGGGGATTTCTCAGGATGAAGGCACCTGGCTCTTTAGCTGGGAATAAGTGAATCTTGACAGATACAAAACAATGGCAATAGCTTGGGTTAAATTGTAACAAAATAAGAGAAACTCTCAAAACTAAGTATATAGGAAGAATCAATTTTCTCAGGTAGTGAGGTTTTCTCTAACCTCGATTCCCATGTGAACTCATCACCCGTTTTGTTAATAATACTAACAGATGAATCATAATAATAAATTTCTCCATCACAGTCTGGTTTGAAAGTCCAGAGATTAAAGCTTAGAAATGCGGTTTAGTCACTATCAGCAGGGTTATTTGATCTGCTTCATAAGGATGAAATTCACCCCAATTCTCAAAGAAATTTTTTTAAAAATCCTAACAGCTGTGTACTTTTGTTCCTTTCTTGCCTTTTGAAAATGTTTACACTTATTTAGAATTGTCGTTAGCTATTTGACTGCAATTGGCCAACTGCTGCTTATTGAACCGAAAACCATTTACATTTTTGTCTTCTCTGATAATTTATTGCAACAATAGAATAAAATGAACTGTTTGAATTGAAGCTGACTCCAAGAACTCTGACACTCAGTGAGATAAATAGTTGGGTTGATGGAATTTTTGCTCTCCACGGTTTTTGGGTTGATTAGATGGGATAAATTGTTTATATAGTGTTTGTATGTCGCTGCTCTCTTTCCCTATTTAGTAATCCTCAGATCTGGTATTACAGTTCACTGCCCGGTGGAGCCGCATGCTTTCACAGTGGACGTTTTCCGCTCTAATACATTATCCACCCTCTCTCTGTTTGTTCACAGGTTTTTCATGACATTGCGTATAAGGCGAAGGACAGACAGGACCTTCTGGCCGGTATTGATGAGTTCCTGGATGAGGTGATTGTACTTCCTCCTGGAGAGTGGGACCCAGCCATCAGGATAGAGCCCCCCAAGTCTCTCCCCTCGTCTGATAAAAGGTCAAAAATCCATATAATCACAAACTCATTAGTGTTTTGTTTTGTAATGCAGCTTGTATTGATCAGAATGCTGCCTAATAAACAACAATACAGATGTATGTTTCCTTCAGAGCGTCTTACAAAGGTTTTCATACGCCTTGAAGTTTTGCAGGTTTTTTTAGGTTACAACCACAATACGGCATTTGTTTTCAGCCTTTTTAAGTCAAAATGGTGTGAAACCACCATATGCAAGAACCTAAGCAGCAAGTCTTCTAGCAGCTCTCGCAGAACTGGAGTTGGCCATCCCTGATCTAGACACTACAATTATTCTTTGCAGAGTACCTGGGGTCAAAAGTGCCCAAAGTCAGTCTTAATGCTCAGTATCTTGCATGTTTTAGCTCTTACCCTGCTTTAACGCACAAATAAAATGGTTATTCCTTAGCAGAAACTCTGCAGAACTTTGCATTGCTAAGGAGATAGCTGGTCCATTTAAATCAGCAATGTTGGAGCAGAGACTCATCTAAAAGTGGCAGGACACCAGCCTTTGAGCTCTAAAGCTGGACTCCCCTGCCTTAGGCAAATTGAGTGGAACACAACTGCTAACAGATATTTGGATGTGTGTTTAGGGCTGAGGTCACGCTAGACTTTTTCGTCTTTTTTTGTAATTTTAACTGACGGTGTCAAAACAATCCAGCTGTAATCTCGTTTTTAAGTTATATTAATGATGCATTTAATTGTATGTAATTTTGATTAATTTTAATTAATGTTAAATCCGAACCAGCTGAACAGAGAAGACAGATTGCGCCATCCTATATCAAGCTGATGAATGTATTAAAGGAAAGTTCTGTTATTTTTCCAACCTTGAGCCTCTTGGTGTCCTTCGAGAAAAGCTTGAATCCAGTCGTAATCATTGGATACCCATATAGTAAAGTAAACTCTGTAAACATTTCTCAAATCAAAGACTCACTGAACAAGGGGTTACCTGATGCTGCAAACACCAAACGCTCCTTCTGCGTTGGTGGTTCAGCTGCACCGTGCGCATTCGATTTAGATACATGTGAATTGTGATCCATCACAAATGATTTTGTCGTCACCATTTAAAAAAACAACAGAAAATATTTGGTTAATATCAAACAGCATTTGGGCTAAAGTCTAAACTGTTTAATTTTGATCTCATATGACCAGAGAAGCTTCCTCAGAAAGTTTGCTTGTATTCCCATTGGGACTTCTTATACATTCTTTCAACAATTCAATATTCTATAACCTAGCAAAAGCTAGAACTATGTGTAGACCTCCCCCGTGTCGAATCTACATAGATATGGAACTGCTCCCACACAAAGTGTCTGAAAAAGGGAGGGCCATCTGGTACAATAGTGTGCCCTGATTATAGGACGCGCCAGCAAGTGTCCGTCTCCCATGGTTTGTTTTAAGCCAATCAAACCAAATGCATTTGGGACAGGAGAAAAGATCATACATCTTTACCATTAAGAAATGTATAAAGTCTTTGCCTTTGCTTATTTTTTAACGAGGAAATCGTCTCTAGTTCTCCTAAAACATACACCTGAATGGCCATGTTTTTTTGTTTTTTTTTTGTTTACCGGTTCACTTACTGCTATGGTCGTAGCTGAACACCTGCCCAAACGCCCGCACCAAAGCACAATGACCACCAGTGGAGTTGATTTGGATGGTTTAGCTGGAGCAGTACAAGATAGATTTTCGTGTGTTTAGAAAACTCAAAATCTTGCAAGAATTCAGCTTGCAGCACAAGGTTAAACATCCAAGGCACTATTCTTTAAAGGACAGGATTGTAGATTGCTTGGCTAAAACTTGTCCTCTGCTCATCTTGCCAAGGTTTGTAAGTTCAGGTGGAAGACAACGTCTTTGTAGGTTTTCCAGCTTTGCCATAGACTGCACAGTTCTGTGTTGGAACTTGAGATTTTGTTTTCTAACCTAACCTTAATTTAAACTACTGAGCAACTCTGCTTTGTTCTTTCTGAAGGCAGTTGGTTGCACCCGAATTTATTTAGGGGTATCGGAATAAAGTTAGATTACTCTAAATGGATGCTACACTTCAAATTTACGTTTACATATAAACTATTTTATAAACTATTTTCCTTGTAATTCAGTTTTTGTTGGTCTATTAAAGAAAATCCCAACAAAACATCTACATTTTGGATTATAATTTTTTCAAAATGTGAAATAACTTCAGAAGATTTTACATTAATAAAAGTCACAATTTCTAAGCAGCTATCATCCAATGTTATGGGCATCTGTGACTAGATTTACCATTGGAGCAAAATAATAATCTAAATGTGTTAACAAAGGAACAGAAAAAAAAAATCAACCTGTCATTAATATATTACTCTGTGAATTACTCAGAATGATGTGTGAGAATACACAGAAGATATTTGACTGCAGAATCACCTGAAATGTGTGCAGGTTCCCAACATAGTGTTTAATTATGAAACTGCAGCATTTTATATTATATAAAGCTGTAGTCAGGCAGGAATGTCCCACGTTTAAGTCAGCATTGATTAATCGGGCTATTTAATCACCTAATGGAGACCAGCATCATCCGACTGGAAACAGGAGGGAAAAAAAATTAGGTGACAACATGATGAAAAAGGGTCAAATGAAATATGGTTGTGTCAGCATCAGTGGACCAATCTTTGACCTGAATCAGATGAAGACATTCAGGCGGTTTAGTGTTAATCAGTTTTTAGACTATCACAGCACTGAGTGAACAAGCTTTTCCCTTTTAGGAAAAACATGTATGCCGGAGGAGATTCCCAGATGAATGGAGACACGCCTCACGGTGCAGGACATGGAGGAGGGGGCCATGCAATAGGGGAGGAGCTGGAGAAGACTGGAAGGTATAAAAATCAGAAGAATTTCTGACTTTAGGAATGTCGTCCTCATCCTGAATAGTAAGACGTTCGTTATTGTTGGATTGGAAGGCTCCTAGATATCCCTATATTTCTTTGCGGCTTAAAGACATGACGTTCTTTTTAAACTTAAAAAGATCGAATAAACTATGAAAGGAAGTACAGTGAGATTTAATCAGAAATGGGAACGTTTTATTTCTTATTTTTAAAAATGTAAAACTGTTACACTGTTACCACCATTTTCATGTATTGCTAATAATCTATTCTGTTCTAATTTTATTGTGTTGAGATTGAAAAGGGAGTTTGTTTGAAGTTCTTTTTCTTGTTGTTTGATTGAAGGAATTAAAAAGTACATAGCACTGGAGTATCAGATGGCTTGCAATTTGGATAATATTCTTTGCAAAGTTGTGTATTATAATTGTTTTTTCTTTTGCAAAAAAAAAAAAAGAAATAGGTATACTTCATTGTCATCAATTTAATTTATTTCAATAATAATAATAATGATAAAAGTTTCATCCTGTTTCTAAATAAAATTTTTGTGGGCTCAGGTTTTGTGGCGGCTTGCTACTCGACATAAAGAGAAAAGCGCCTCTCTTTGTCAGCGATTTCACCGACGCGCTTCACATTCAGTCCCTGTCGGCCATTTTGTTTATTTACCTGGGAACTGTGACGAACGCCATCACCTTTGGTGGCCTGCTGGGGGACGCTACAGAAAACATGCAGGTCAGCGTTTTTAACCCCTGCAACAATCCAAAGTATGTCAGCCATCCTGTGTGATTTCCAGTTTTTAACCCTTCTCTCTTCGTGTTTCCAGGGTGTGCTGGAGAGTTTTCTGGGCACTGCCATCACCGGTGGTATTTTCTGCTTGTTGGGGGGCCAGCCTCTCATTATTCTGAGCAGCACCGGCCCGGTTCTGGTGTTTGAAAGGCTGCTCTTTAACTTCAGCAAGTAAGCGCCGTATCTTCTCAGTCGGCTCAAGTTCTGGCTTTATTAAAATGATCTGAAAATTTGTGCAAAGAAGCTGTTAACTTGTTTAGTTTGTCTTGTACAAAATTTCCAAAATGTCCATCATTTTCGTTTTTTGTATTATTACCGAAATGTTTTTTGCGTCCAGTTAGATTTATGAAATAAAAAGTTTCCAGTAATAGGGGACAAACTCGGTTGGTGTCATGTTTTTCCACCATGACAAAGAAACCTTCTAAAGAAGCCAGTTTAATGAATAAAGTTGCTGTGAATAAGCCCATATGTGATCTCTAAAATCTGATGTATTGCATGTCCTCCAGTTGTTTTGTGTTGCACTGAGCAACTGGAATGCAGGTCCCAACTCTGTGTGGTCAGGGTTAAAATTGTTTGACTTTGACTGTAGTATGCTGTAATGCATGCTCATGCAGTCGACTGACTCTCTTCCTCCTCCCCACTGAGCAGATAGGGGGCCAGTGTAGTACAGCCCAGTATTAGGGCCCAAAATTCGGACTGTTGCTCACCTAGCAGGGGCTACTTCCTTGTCAATGGAAGCCATAGCCTTTCTGAAGCCAGTACCCGATCTGATTAATAATTAGCCAGCACGATAACTGAGCAGCTGATGCAGCCTAGGGATGCCAGTCGTTAGCCTATTCGAGGCTAACTCCTTCTCATTTGCCTGCGCTGGATGCTCAGTTATCTCCTAGATTGTTCTTCATTTCTTTACTGATTGTTGATTGACAGGAGTTATTGTGTTTACAAGAGGAGTGGGTGAATCTATGCCGTAGTATGCCGTTTCTTAAGTGGTATACAAACGTGTTCCCACACCAGAGGGGAAATATTGTCCCTTTAACACGCTCTGGGTCTGCACTTGGACCAGCTTCTTCTTTACAGTGACAGACCAAATGAGCATCAACATTGCTGCAGATGAGGCCCCAAGCTGTCCATCAATATCCTCCAACTTTGCTAATTTAAAAAAGAACACTGAACCCCTTTGCTTGAGGTAGACGCCGAATCCCCAACTTGGAGGGAACCGACCAGTACTCTGGTTTTAAAAGAACAGCATGTTTGGTAGTGAATGGAGGACCCAAACACAGAAAAGTATTAGATGAGTTGTTTAAATAAAATAGTCCACTTATAATGAGGGACTGGGTTCATAACTTGTAGTAATAAGGACGGCAATAATAATAATAATAAGACGGACAGATCAGCAACGTTTAGTTATGACCAAGAAGCTTAAGTATATTGGGGAGAAGTTGAAGTGACAGGGAGAAGGATAGAAGTGGTTGTTGGTGAGAGGAAAAGCACAGGCGGAAACCATCAGCAGCTAAGCCAGGAAACAGTACAGCATTATTGTTTTCAAATGTATTTTAAGCATGCTTTATTGTTTTGCACATGCTACTGGGTTAGCTTGGTGTTAGCATGTGGACACTGAGTACAATTTCTTAAAAATAAAGTAAACGATGTATGCCGTCATTATTCTACAGCTTTTCTTGACTGCAGCTTTCCCACAATAATTTATTACTCTCTTTTGTAGCAAACATATTAAATTAGATATTTTAATTTTAATTTACCATCTTCTCCATGCCTTAAACGTAACAGGTTTTGACAGTATTTTGGGTTGTTTGGCACTCAGAGAAAATGAATTTGACTACTTGGAGTTCCGCCTGTGGATCGGCCTGTGGTCGGCGTTCTTCTGCCTGGTGCTCGTTGCCACTGATGCCAGCTTCCTGGTGAAGTACTTCACCCGCTTCACGGAGGAGGGCTTCTCCTGTCTCATCAGCTTCATCTTTATCTACGATGCCTTTAAGAAGATGATTAAATTAGCTCACCACTACCCCATCAACTCGGACTACAACCTGGAAAACGTCACAAGTTATGAATGTCTCTGTATGAGCCCTGTGATTTTAGGTGAGGATTTCCTTGACACTTAAAAAAGATAAATGAAATATTTTTCAAAACTTTTTTGTTATATTTAAAATGTTATATGAATTGAAGGGTGCTTTGAAGTTAAGTTGCACATATTGTGCAGGTTAGTGAATACAATATCAGGTCAAATGGATAACAGCGAGCTAATACTAGGGTGAAGGTCTGATTAGACAAAGTGTGAACAATGATTATTTGGCAATCAAAAGGTTGATGGCATGAGTCCAGCTTCATCACATGTCAAAGTGTCCTTGGACAAAACACTCCAAAGTTGCCTGTCAGTGTATGAATGATTTTGCGGTATTAGCTCTGTAACAAATATTGCTGTATGATAGGTTTTTAAAGTGTAACATACCCTAAAACTTACTTTTTTGTATTTAGACTATAAATGAGTGTCTAACAGTGTACATATCTAGTCATTATTTTTGGTATTTTAGTAAATTTTAGTAAAAGTATTAATTTTTTACCAAAAACTGTTAGTGGAGTGCCCTCTTATGGTTAAAAAAATACACTGTACTGCACTCGAATTTGGTTCAGGCTTTGCTACCGGCTCAGCCTAGGTTTCTGACATTGGCTTGGATTTCTGACGACAGCGTCTTGTAGCTTTAAAGTGTAAAAGAAGCTCTGTTTTGGCCACACCTCTGTCGCAAGTTGGAAACTCATGAGCAATAAGCTCAAAACGATGCGGCTCAGGGCTGCTTGCCTGCTCCACAGAACCTTCAATCTCTTCCCTCTGAACAAGGTGGAGAGAAATGTTCAACCTCATAACTGCCTGTCTCTGAGACGATGGAGCTCCAGTCGCTATTGCTTTGCACCTTTTTGGTGTCTGTGTGTGTGTCCCGCTGTAGAAGCTGCACATTTTCAAATAGAAAATGTGGGCGGACGGTCGTGGCAGACGACCTCTTGTACTGAGCCAGGTTCTGCCAGAGGTTTCTTCCTGTTAAAGGATACTTCTTCCTCTTCACTGTCGCTACATGCTTGCTCAGAATGAGGGATTGCTGAGGATTTGCTGTGGTTGGAGTCTGCATCGTCTTGGCACAACCATGCGTTGATTACTCAACGCAATCTGCTCGGATTCCTTACATAGAAAACTTTCAACTGATTGGAAGGTTTGTATAATTGCATTAAAATGATTTTTTCTTGTAAAGTGCCTTGAGATGACATTTGTTGTGAATTGGCGCTATATAAATAAAAGTGAATTGAATTTAATTTAATTTTGACTCTGGTAGGGGGTGACCGTTTATGCGATTGAATGTCTTTGGTCCTTCAGATCGAGCACATCAGTGCTAGATCAGGATTGACTTCTGAGGTGATACCACTTTGGTTCACTCCAGCAGCACTGTGTATTGCTGAGGGGTGGTGGACTTCACCGTTGATTTGTGTTATCAGGGTTTCTTGCAATCAGAAGTGTCTTTAGTCCAGACCCTCTGGTTCTTTCTTGACTGTGTCTCCTCAAAATTGGCAGGATATGTCCTGTCCCTTTAGCGCTACAGCATGTGGCAATGTTGAACTGACTCTGCTATCAGTCAGACCGTGTACCTGACTTCTGATTTGATGCCTGTAGTACATACAGTATGCAATTATGGGTGTTGTAAATGAGTCCAGTGTGCAAGTCCAGATGTCAATGGTTTCTGTTCAGGTGGTATTATTATGACTAGTTTTACAGTGCACTGTTTAGATTAGTCCCAATGAGAGGTCACACTAGACCTTTTTTGAGGTCTGCCATTTTGACTGACAAGGTGAACAGATAAATACATATAAAAACTTCAACAATTGTACTTTAGGTAGAAACAGTTCACCAATAGCTTAAACATACAGTCTCACAACTTCCTTGTGGTTTACTTGGAATTAAAATTCTGCTTGTGTATACTCAAATGTTTCAAGTGGGATTCCTGCAGAGGTTATTGTCTTATAACATATTATACGTTTGCCTCAGAGAGATGACTTCTCATGGGGTCAAAAAAAAATGTTTGGAGGCTTAATCTGCACTCCTCTGGCACACTGGAAACTGGAATTAAGCTGCTCTTCAGTCAAAGTTTTGAAATCGTCCAATATTTTGCCAATGTAAGTGATTAGAAGTCGGAAATACTTTCGTAACAAGTTGCTTCCTGATTTACAAGCTATCACCTCTGTGAGAGGAAATGAAGCAGGAAGCCCTACTTCAGCACTGGGGGTCACAGTTGCACTACAAAGACTCAGTAACTCTTCGCAAAGATGAAAAAACATTGAGCCCAGTTAGACCATTCACACCGGCTACAGAGCGGATATGGAGCTCTGTTAACTCTCCACATCAAATCTGTTTTTACGTTCTAATCCAGGTGAGGAACTAACGTTCAACAAAGAAGTACAAAAGGACGAGTGTGGCTTTTGTTTACCAGCTCCTCTCAATATAAATAGTTATGTGAATTTGCGTGAACCAACAAGATTTGGTGCTCTCGCTAGAGCAAATTTCCGGAGACATTCCATATACCTAGACTGGGCGAAATAATTATGAATGGAAGTTAATTCAAGTCAGCTCATTTTAATTATATTGCGCCAGTTCACAACAGATGTCATCTTAAGGCACTTTACAAGAAAAGTCATTTCATTACAATTATACAAACATTCCAATCAGTTAAAATTTAAGATTGCGTTGAGTCATTGACCACAGCATTCCCTCAGCAATCCCTCATACTAAGCAAGCATGTAGCGACAGTCGAGAGGAAAAAGTCCCCTTTAACAGGAAGAAACTTCCAGAAGAACCTGGCTCAGAAAAAGTGGTCATCTGCCACGACCCCCGGGGTTTTGAGAAGACAGAGAAAAGACACAAAACGAACAGAAGAACTGATGTAAGAGTATTTTATATATTTAAAAAAAGTAAGAAGTTGAAAACGGGACATGGAGGATGTTTGGTCACTGGGAGCATCATCGGAATTGATGTTCCCCATCCTGCAGGGCTGAGCAGGATACCAGACCAGGTGGAGCTTCTATGGAGAGAAAAACACTAAGAAAAAACAGGGTTGACAATTGCAATAACGGCAACAAATACATATAGAGAGTAGTAGAAAAGAAAAGTTGAACTTAACTATGAGCTTTATCAAAAGGAAGGTTTTAAGCCAAGTCTTAAAAATAGAGTATCTGCCTCACAGAGTAAAATTGGGAGCTGGTTCCACAGGAGAGGAGCCTGGTAACTAAAAGATCTGCCTCTCATTCTACTTTATAAACACGTACGAACTACCAGTAGACCTGCGGTCTAAGAGCGAAGTTCTCCATTAGGAACATATGGAACAATCTGATCTCTTTATACGTAAAGATGAGGATATTAAACTCCATTCTGGACTTAACAGGGAGCCAATGAAGAAAAGTTAAGTCAATGGAGCAATGAAAGTTGTTTTCTGGTTCACTGGGCCTTATCCCCTGAATAACAGATATGTTCCACCTCAATTTAATTAGCTAGCACTAATTGGCACTTGAAACACTCACAGAGACCTTGGAGAGCTTGTGTTGGTTGGCTATCACTCCACCGACTATTTCTACCCCAGTATGGCTGCAACTTTTCACATGGCCAGATTAATGGTGGTTTTCTCCACATTTAATGCTTATTCCATCATCCGGGAGGAAGGATGCTGAGTTCACTAAACTCATGGTCATCTTTGCTTGTTCTTCTTCAGTGGTAGTCCGCTAAGTGTTTCTACAAAAAAGCTAAAGTAACTTTTGCTGTTGGTTGAAAGTCAGCGCTTTCTCTGCATCATAATGTGTCTTTAAAATTCACGAACATCATATGTTCAAACCATGTCACATTTCAAACGGTATAAGAAAATGTCTTTTGCGTTCCATTGACTCTCACTCATTTTTTTGGTAGTAGCGGACCCATGGACCGGAAGTAGAAGGGCATGACTTTGGCTCCCATTGCAGTCCGTATGGAAGCTGTACAGAAACAGGACCTCATTCAGTGTGGTATTAGGCATAATTCTTTAATGTGCAGTCAGCTCCTTATTAGCATTGAGCACATTGTACAAATCTGAGATGATGCTGTCATGGGAATAATTTTTTTTATTGATTTAGTTACCTGTACTTCATATGTAAAGTGGTCAGAAAATATTAAGCTTCAAAATGACAGATGGCCTTCAGATATTTTTTTTGTCACTGATCTAACCCCGACCCCCCAACAAAAAAAAGGGGAAAAAGGTCAAAATTGATCAATATTCTGTCAATGCCACCCCTGGGACCAACCATTCAGCACCCTCATAAACACCTGGAATGCTACTCCACTGAGTACCGATACTGTCTAAATCTACAAAAGGATTTCTCTGAATGCCTTCACTCACTGATGTGTTCGGTTGCTGAATGTAATGGATATGTTACATCTTCTAAGTATGTTTCGTTTTTGACATGTATTTTTTATAGTGCATGTGTGTTGTGATGAAGGATGTTTATGTTTGGTACGTACACACCAGATTCAGCCCAAATTTCGTTATCCTTTCTCAGTGCCTTACTTTAGTATTGAGTTCATTAAAGTGGATATATTAATCAAATTCCACTTTATTCATCATTTTGTGTTGCCAGTTGGGTCTCTGCTGCCTCTATAAACACTCCAAACCAGACATCTGTACGTTTTGATACTTTTTGCAGTCAGGAATCTTTTGCTTCTGCCAGCTATTAGAAAAAGGGCCTCATATAGGTCTTGCAATTCGTGGATTTGCATATAAACCACCAGTCAAAACTCACCCACCAATTCTGGTTCCATGACATTCTCATGTGTGGCAAACTTGTAGCCTAGTAACAAGATGCATGCATTTAGGGATCTGCAACGATTCATTTACATAAAAGCAAAACAGCTAATTCTGACTGGGACTGAAATTGCCAAGGATTAAACTGGTGAGATCTCTTTGTGTTGAGGTGATTTTGTGCAAAAATTTCATTAGCATGTTTTGTACAGACCATAGACCTATTGTAGGTTGTTTAAAGTTCTCATTATAGGTGTCTCGAGTTTAAATGAATTCCTTGTAAGTCGTTTTCTGTGGATAAAAAAGCTCTCTCGCTCTTGTTTCAGAAGGTTGTAGTTTTTTTGGAGGATTTCAATGGGGGTATCATCCAGACAACAAGTCCTACTCAACAATACTAATACAATGCAAACATCTCGCTTCTGATTGGATAACAGTAATGCAACTGTTATGCTGATTTAGTACAAAAAATGGTCTTAACTTAACTTTACTGTTGGTATTCCAAGACCAATTCCAACAGTTTCGTCCTTAGCTCCTATTTTTGTTTGGTAGAAAAATACAAGGCAGACGTCAGCAGCCTGAATGTGTTTCACCATGTTGTGGAATTGCTAAAGGTTAGCTTCTACTAGCAGAAGGGGCATTATGCTTTCTCCTCAAAATCAGTCCAGCCTTCCTGTGGACGGATTCAAGCCACAGTAGGCAGGGCCATAAATCATTTTCTCGTTTCTTGCTCGTTTTTGACATCTGTTTCCTTTCTGTTTCTAATGCAGGCAATGGGGATTGGAGAAAATGTTCTCAGTTATTGATTATATTTGAAAAAAGAATAAGTACCACATGGTTTCTCATTTAATGAGAGCTTTAGAAAGAGACATAATATGTCTTTTTTATGGAATATTTTGTTGTCGTATTTTGCAGAAAATGAGACGGAGCCATTTGATGATTTAGAAGATCCATCATTGTGGTACTTGAACTACACAGGCCTGGTGAGTTTTTCCTCCCTCTACAGCCACATTCTAGAAAATAAAACCCCAACCGTAAATGAAATGAAATGGTAATGTTACACACTGTAAATGATGCTGTCTGATGTTAAACTTCAGTATCAATCTTTTGTCTAACCATTTTCTATCTAATTACATGAAGCATTACTCAACCTGATGGACTTTAGTCAATGTATGATTGGATATATTTTACTAATTTACCAGAGCTTCTTAGCATGAACTTAAAATCTTCAATCTTTCAAACGATAAGTGTGGGTCAGTGGAGGGAGCAGTTGTCTTGCTATCAGAAAGTTGTTCTGATTCTAGTTTCCTTCTTTCCCCACATGTTGACGTGCTCCTAGGTTACTTACAGATTGGTGTATGAATTGGTGTGGCGTAAATACAGTGTCTGTTTGTTCTGTGCAGCCACCAAACCGCTCATGGTCGAGTCTCACAAGGTCAGAGTGCTTGACGTACAAAGGAGAGCTGGTAGGAGAGGCCTGTAACTACGTCCCAGACATCACCCTCATATCCTTCATCCTCTTCTTCGGTACCTACACCACCTCCATGTGTCTTAAGAAGTTCAAAACAAGTCCCTTTTTCCCAACCACTGTGAGTAGTATGACATCGGGTTTTGGAAATTTCTCATCATAGATGCACCTTTCAGAGATATTGTGGTGTAATTCAAATCTCAGTGTTTTATGGACAAATTCTGATTCCTCTTCAAAAACCAGAAATAGGAAAATGTTTCCTACTCTCTCTGGAAAACACTTGAACAAATAGGTACATCAATAAAGTGAAAAAAAAATGTCATGATCATCTCAAAAACAGGTTAAAGTTAAAAATATGTTTCTGTTAAATTAGACATACAGTGGCACACCTAAAAATATATTCAGTTATCTTAAGGACCCATTTAAAATAAACAAGAGCTGTGTTCATTTAAGAGAGGAAAATCTTTCATTTACTGCTATTTAAGTTAAATAATTGAATTAGTTAATTGTTAATCAATACAGGAGCATAAAGAATGCTTGCCCGTTTTGGATAATCTTTAACCCCTTAAATCCGCTAGCCCCCATTTTTCTGGGCACGCCTCCTACTTTCAACTATCAATTATGTATTACAGACACCAACAGTTGTTCTAAAGTCAATAAGAGTGAGTAGTTATTATTTATGATGTTTATTTGCTTCTTTACAATGAAAACAAGCTGCTGAAAACAATTAATCATGCCCAATAAGATTTTCTTGAGAATTTTTAAATTCACAGTATCCCCATAGACCGTCGTATTATATGTGAGCAATTCCAAGATTTTAGACCTCATGCAAGCCGTAAAAAACCTTCCTGAGTGTAGATATGCCAAATTTGGAAAAAAACAGTCTCTGGCTTAAGAGGTTAAAATATCAGTAGAGAAAGACTGGGCGAGCAGTTAATGTTACACCACTCTGCTGTTAAACAGAATATTCCAAATATTTCAAAACAAATACAAGCTTAAATTGGAGTGGATATGAGTCCACTCATTGGCTGATTTTTGGGGCATTTCTTTTTAGGGCTGGGCATTTAATAGACCAACTCTTATTTTCTCTCAAACAGGTGAGGAAACTCATCAGTGACTTCGCCACCATCCTGGCAATCCTTATCTTTTGTTGTGTTGATATTTTCGTGGGAGTTGACACTCCTAAACTTATTGTGCCAAGTGAATTCAAGGTGAGCTCCTGTTGTTTCATATACGGTGCACAAAGGGAAAAGGTGCCAAGCTTATAAGAATCAGATGTCATAGTTCTAAAGCCTACTGTATATGAATAAATATTGTGAAGCCTTTTTTAAAAATTTATTTCTCCTTTTACAGCCAACAAGCCCAAAACGAGGCTGGTTTGTGCCTCCATTTGGAGGAAACCCCTGGTGGGTTTATCTGGCTTCTGCTCTCCCTGCTCTCCTCGTCACTATCCTAATCTTCATGGACCAACAGATCACTGCTGTGATCATCAACAGAAAGGAGCACAAGCTAAAGGTACATTTTTAACCTTTCTTACGGAAAGTGCCACTCTTCCTTTGAGGTGAAGGAATGAAAATGTACATTACCTGATTTATGAGACTATTTCCAATAATAAGCAGATACCGGCTACATTCAAACTGTAGGGGAAAATTACTCTTCTCATGGAGATATTTCATGAAATTGACTGCTCCTGGTGTTCAGAATGTAACTGCTTTCAGGTTTTACATAGACAAGCTGAAGCTGAATCATTTTTATACTTGTTTTCTTCTTATTTCCAATTCAAAGCTGAAATAGATTACAATCGTAAAGGGTACATACCGTATGTCTGGGGTCATTTGAACTGATCTTTCTCCAAACTGGAAAATTTGAAAATACAACTGCAATTATTTTTAAAAACGTAAATTTGGTGTGCAGGTTTGAATTTATTGTGTGTTTATTCTGATCCACAGAAGCTCAAACATTACGCACACGGTTTGCTTAAAGCACGTGCCAGATGTGTGGTCAATTGGCACTAAAGATATAAACTACTTTGAACTGAACTGGCAGAAATAGATGAGTTGATTTAAATTATTGCTTTGAGGACAATAAACTAATGTTTAAGCTTTGTCCACTCATGGGAAAATTAGGTGTCATAGCAGCAAAGTGACAGATTTACACAAAGATAAAAATATAAAGAAGAAATAAACAGAAGTAAGAATAATATACAATACAAATTAAAATGGAAGTCAGTTAGAAGTCAGTTTTCAATACATACATATACATGTACTAAAATTTGTATTGCATGTATGTAAACATAAAAAAGTTCCTGTGAAAAACGAAACTTTTAGTTAGACTTTGGTTTAGTATATAAAAAAAGTCATTTTGATGTTGTGCAGGGCCCCACCACCCCTCTCAAATCAATGTAAATGGTACGACCCGCAGGTGCTTCTGCGCAGAAGTGCGGTGAATCAATTGATGAGATGAGAGCTGGAGGAGCCAGGAAGGAATTAGGAAGACAGGGGAAGAATCATGTCATTCCTTTTAGTTTGCGCCTATTTTAATGCATCGTTATGAAAATTGTCTCCCACACGCTTTTAGATTAAGTACAGGATTGTTCTCCCTTTAATGCACATCTTAATGATTGAAAATGACTTATTTTAAAACATAACTTAAAAACTGAATGTCTAGTCTGGCAGTTAGTTGTGTGATTCTATAGTCAGCATTTATAATCATACAAATCAATCATAAAATTATAATCATATAATTTATAATCAAATATAAACATAAATTAACTTGTACTTACCCTACACCACAAAGTATTATGACAATAAAGGATATTTTAGCAACCATTTGAAGCCATATATTTCAGTTTCAGACTCTGCTGCAGTAGGCATCTCATCAGGGCCAGGTAAAAGCAGTGACAGTGAGGAGGTCATTACTTGGAACGGGCCTTCAGCAAACTTAAACTTGTAAAGAACTATTTAAGATCAACAATGTCCCAGGATAGACTTAACAGACTTGCCATACTCTGTAGAAAGTCAGTTGGCCAAAAAACTGGAATGCAAAGACCCGTCAATGGGCATTTAGTAAGCACTGACGTTATTTAGTTTGTGCTTATTAATGTTCAAACCAAACTTTCTCTCATTTGATATGGTCATTGCTCAGAACTGCTTTACAGTAGGCTATACTTGATTTAGTCCAGGTTTGGACCTGGTAGACCTTTGTCATCTCAAAAGGTAGTACTTTTTAAAATAAAACAAAAATAAATTTAATTTTTTAAAGTTTTTTATGATTAAAAATGCAACACCCACCTACTGGTGGGGGGCCCAGCAAGATCGTTTGTACCCAGGGCCCAAAATTCGGTGCTACTCCCGTGTGCATGGGCTGGGAGACAGCCAGAGTCCATCTGTCTCCACCACCTGCTGTGAGTCGGGGGGCATCCTGGGACAGAGCTGATTCTCCTGATTTTAGCCATCATTTCCAAAGCTAGTTGTGGGTTTGGGTTTACGGTTGTGGATTTGAGGCGAACAATGTGGAAATCTTATTTCATTCAGAGACAGTACCACCCCATGATGCTACCTCCACCAGCGCATGACACTGCTTACATTGATTCACCTAATGTACTTCTTGTCATTTTGGCCAAACAGCTCAGTCTTTATCTCTAGCTGGAAATGACAATAGAATCTACAGATTTGGGCGGAGGGGGCTTATCCTTAGGTCTGGACCCTCTCGGTCCAAGGTCATTTAACTAGCTTTGCTGTGGACAGTTACTTCACTGCTCCAGCAGTTTCCCATTGGAGGCAGACTTGAAAGTTTGGGTCTTATTTTAGATTTCACAAAAGTTTTTCTATCATAATGAAGAAAAAAATGAGCCTAAAGTTAGCCGGCATTGGTTGTGTCAAGTTGAATACATTGTAGAACCACCTATCAAGAGATCCAAGAACAGAATATGTTGTTTGTAGCCGGTTACATTGGAGAAAAAAAATAAAAAATCAAAATTTCATCTCACTAGTTGCATTTTTCCGTTGAACCTTAAAGCCTGTAGGGAAAATAATGACAGAAGTTTCTGTTGCCAAATGAATCTGCACCACAATCACGTGTATCTGCAGCTGTGCCTTCATACTGTCTGTGGCCGAGCGTGCTCTCGATCCTTGACCCTGTTTGTTGTCTGGATCAGAAAGGGGCAGGTTACCATCTGGATCTGTTCTGGGTGGCTGTTCTGATGGTGGTTTGCTCCTTCATGGGCCTGCCGTGGTATGTGGCCGCCACAGTCATCTCCATCGCCCACATCGACAGTCTGAAGATGGAAACTGAAACTTCGGCACCGGGGGAGCAGCCCAAGTTCCTGGGTGTGAGGTGAGAACGAGTGGAGACATTTTATCCCATCACAACATCAGGCATTGATATTTTTTTTTTTTTTAGTATTCAATGTGATAGACCAACACAGTGGTAAGGAAAATAATGGTTTCAAGCCCTTAGCTGCCGTATTTTGGTCCGTTTTTTCAACTTTCGTCATGCAAAGTAGCTGAATCTTAGAATAAATTGAGAGTTTATATTAAAATCAACTTTTAAGTCACCCTAAAGATTTACAGCTGAAAATTGGTGTGGAGCCTAACTAACACAAGATTCTACTTCTCCGTCTTCATATCAACTCCAACCGAATCCTCTGTACCCGCAGAAGAAAAGTAAGTACCAGTAGAATAATGATGCCACCAACATGATTGGTCATGGAGATGGTGGGCCTGATTTATCAACGGTGGTTGTTAAAACGAGTGCAAACCGAACAGTGTCACAAAAAGATGCTTCAGCCGATTTACTAACCATGCGCAGATAAGACTGTTCATGTTAAATCTGCAGCAAGAAACACACAATACATCTACTTCACTGCTACCTATGTCCTTGATGAATGTGCAATCTGGCTGTCAGAAGATGCATAATATTGGAAAAACATCCAAATAAGTAGGTCTTCCATGCACAGTGTGCTTTATCAGACATCGAATTGTTTATGCCATGTGTTTTAGCACCTATAGTATTTTTACTGCCTCTGAAAGGAACATCTTAACTTTGTGCCACCACATTCAATATAGGTTTGTTACTGACAAACTAAAAAATATAATTCCCCTACAATCTAACCTACTAGATATTAAAACTATAATTGCAATAAACCTGACAATTATGTCATCTTCTCCCTTTTTTCCCAAAGATCTTAATTGACTGTGCTCCTGCCTCGTCTGCACCTGCTGTATATTGGTTTATTTATTTGAATACTTGTTAATTTAATAAAAACAAAATTTGTACATTTAAGATTACATATAACAGCCAGATGGAATTCATTTGTAAATGTCAAACCTTTAATAAAATACCTCAAGCATTCATGTAGATCCCAAGCTAAAATGTGATTTTAATAACTTTTACTTTACTACAACCTACTACATGGTTTGTGGTAGAGTAGCTTTCAACAATAGGTTTCTTCTGGCCACTCCTTAATAAAGTCTAGATTTATAGAATGCACAACTGACCGATAGTTATATGTTCAGTGTAAATCATAGACCATGTGTTCTTTTTTTAATATATTTTTGTACCAGGTTAATTTGATTGCTCGAGATCTCTCACACATACACTTACTATAGCCATATACTACTTATAGATAAAGTCTTAAAAGTGCATAAGTTTGAAATAATAAGTGTTTCATACTTAAGATATTGGGTAAATTATCAAGTAAACAGTGTAATTAGTGTAAAAGTCCAACGCAAGTCAAAGGTCTTTCAACATAATTTTTTAAGTCATGTCTAAAGCCATGAAACTATTGACTTGAGTCCAAACCTTTGCTTTAAACTTACTGTCAGTCGTCTTCCTGACTTGTTTTTTTTTTTTTGTGAGGCTGATTGTTCATTAAAGTTCTCTAACAAACCTTTAGTCTACAAAATGGACTAAACTTACTAATTAGTTGTCTATTTGGATGCTCTGGGCTTTATTTGTATATTTATCAGGGTAAAGGCAAGGCAAGGAAAGGCAATTTTATTTGTATAGCACACTTTCAACACAAGGCAATTCAAGGTGCTTTACATGATTCAGTGATAATGAAACCACATGATTATAAACAAAACATATAAGATTAACAGTAATCAATTAGTAAGAAAAGATAATCTAAGGAAAAATGTATGTAATTAATACACAATCACTTAAAAAAAGAAATAAAAAAGTAAGAATAGAAATTAAACCACAACAATAAAAAATAATTTAAGTAACAAATTGATGCAATTAAAACAGATTAAAACAGATATAACACAATCGGGTAACAAAACAAAAAGTGATCAGAAAGCGCAATTTAAGATTCAAATGCAGCTCTGAATAGTAGAGTTTTTATCTTTGATTTAAAAGAGCCTAGGGATTCAGCGTTTTTGCATTCATCTGGAAGTTTATTCCACATTTGTGGAGCATAGAAGCTGAAAGCTGCCTCTTCCTGTTTAGTTCTGATTCTAGGGACGATTAGTAGGCTAGAGTTGGAGGACCTGAGTGACCTAAAGGGAACTGAATGCAATTAATTTCTTAATTTCACAGCACACAGAAGTGGTTTGAAAGCAAGGTCACTGGATGGCCAAAGCAATCTTTTATTTTCCAGTTCAATCAGTGTACTAAGGAGGATTTCTTCCTCTGAATCAATTTGATTTTGTAAAGTCAGGTCAAACCAGATGGACCGTTTTAAAGATAACTTTAGCTGGATTTTGAAACCAGAACGATCATACCTTCTCAATAGGGAACACATATTCGTCTTCTCAATTTAATTAAACTAATTTAATCCATCTCTTAATTCCATTTTTTAAACTTTTTGTTAGTGGTGAAGACAGATGAGTTAGATATTTTAAACATTATTCTATTATCTCTTTAAATTTCATCACTTGCTAAATGGTTTTCTTCTTGTTTTTGGGTGATTTGTTTTCATATCTGTGTGCTGTGTTTCTCAGCCCCCTGATGTGGCAGCTGAGCTAATAAACTGCTGTACAGTTACAAGCTGAGACATCCAAACCTGCTTTGAACTTTATAAACATCATTGTTGCTTTTTTCAGAATATTACAGATGAATGCTTATAAATGTGTTTTCGGGGCGGAGTGTGGTGTAGAGGCAGAGTCGAGAGAGTGTATATTTAGAGGCTATTTGTCCTCGTCGCAGTCAACTGGAGTTCATAATCACAACCCTGGGACCTTTGGACAGGATGTTTCTAATTTTAGCAATATTCCAGAGGTGAAAGAAGGAAATCCTGGAGATGTGTTTAATATGGGATTTTAATGTCATGTATTGGTCAAAAATTACAACGAGATTCTTTACTATATTACCTGAGTCTAATTTAACACCATCCAGATGAAGCGAGTTGGTTTCTGGTATGGCTGGTCCATTAATTGAATATCAGTCGAAATCGTGATATTAAAAAGCTTGATCACGATATTTATTTGTTTTTTTTAATGTTGTGCCAACTGACCAATCCAGTCTAAGCGCTGCTTTGTTGTAGAACTAACTGGCCAATGAAGTCACAGAAAAAACATGTGGTACTGGTGCTGCATTCCAGTTAACATTTCCGAGTTGTAAATTCGGAAATCTCGCAGTCGTCTCGTGTTAATTCACTGAGACACGCCCCCTTTAGGTCAGAATATGCGAGCTCCAACTCGGAGCTGTGAGAGTAGACCGAGTAGGAAGTACACATTGGAGAACAAAGATGGCTGTGCCCGTAGTTGAAATGTATTTTCTTTGTATTTGTACTATGTTGGTCATTTCAGTGTCATTTTTAAATGCTCTGACACATTTGACTACATTTCTGCTTTAATCTGGTCACCTGTTTATACATTTTAAAGCCTTGCTGTGGGTGCATTACAATGTACAGCTTTGTTTTTCATGCTGGTCTGCTGAAGATGCTATGTCGCTAACAACAATAACAGAAACATATTTTTTGATATTTTTTTAAAGTCATGCCGCTCCTAAAGTGATTTCCAAAGATCCATCGTTTTACCACATTTAGAGAAGAGATTTTTTAGTTGATTCATTCTTGTTTGCATAAGTAACATGTTTCAACATAGAAATTTTATCTAGTTTGAATAAAGTGGTTCAGTGGGTAAGTATTATTTAAAGTTTTGAAATGGATTTCTTGACTACGTGGATCAGAGCCCGTGGGATATTTTTAATCATATTATTATATTCAATAGAATAATAATGACTAGCCTGCCCCTCGACAGCTGCTGTCCATGTTCTTTCCGAGTCGGGGTGAAACTGGAACGCTTTAAGTCGTGGATGACGTCACATTCTCGTTTACAGTAACTCGGACACCCGAGTTTCCGAGACAAATGGAATGCAGCATGAGAAGCAGGAGGCCCCTGCTGGTGGGTAAAATGAAAGTGCCATGTTTAACAATACAACATTAATGGAGCCTAAATAATGTTTTTTTTGTTTTTGTTTTGATTAGACAAAAATCTAATCGAAAATCGAGGACGCTCAATATAGATAAAAATAATATTGATTATTTTATTTTATTAATCGCCCAACCCTAGCTTCTGGTCCAAAGATGACAAGAATTGTCTTATCTTAATTTAAAAGAAGAAGGTTTAGAGTCATCTATGTTTTTATGTCTTCAAGACATGTCTGTGATCTACCTAGCTGACTGAATTCATCTGGATGGAGAAATATAGTCGAGTATCAAAAGAATAACTGTGAAAATTTATGCAATGCCAATTATTTTACCAACTGGAAGCATATATTTATAGTATAAAGAATTGTTCCAAGCACAGAACCCTGTGGTACTCCACAAGTAACGTTTGAGTGTGAAAATGTATCATTAACATGAACAAACTGGAATCTGTTGGACAGATATGATGCTCACATACTTGATGAGCAACTATTTTCCTAAGGATTTTAGTTAAGAAAAGAAGATTAGGTATAGGTCTATAATTTCTCAAGTCATCTTTATCAAGAGAAGGTTTCTTAAGTAAAATGTTGATTACATTGCCATTATTGTTACTTTAAAAATGTTAGTAAGGAAAAATATGTACAGCTACTGGGATTTCTTTTAAACTTAAAAGTTTATAATTTTCAGACAATCCTCTTTTTGTTTTGTTTTCCAGAGAGCAAAGGGTCACTGGAGTCTTCGTGTTCCTCCTGACAGGACTGTCTGTATTCATGTCTCCAATTCTAAAGGTAATTTACTAAATATTTTTGCCTCATCACTTATTTGGTCGGGTTTTCACTTAATGAGGTGTTCGTAATTTTGGCTCGTATCCTTGCTATTTTGAATTACCTTTTTGTATCTGAGTCCAGGGGAGGATGCTGTCTACACAAATTGAGACTCTGTGGTTTTTATTTCTTGTCAAAGAATATTGATTTTCGACAGAAATTGTTTTAACTTTTAAACTACTGCCTCCTTGAGAGATATTCTCAAACAAAATCTCAGACTTGAGTTAAAATTACATTTAAAAGCAGAAAGTCAAAGTATTTGATCAATATTTTGTTTTCTGATTTTGATATGTTGCTATGTTGAATGGGTTTACATATTAGGACATAATAAGGCTAATCTGGTCTTCATCAATTTCTAAAAATCTTTCAATCTAATCTCAAATGTAGATTGGACTGTCATTGTTGTTTACCACTTTCCTTCTGCACTCAGCTTTGATAATCAGGGCACTGACAATTATTTCCCTGAAATCACTGGTGATACATTTCCTCATTGTGATGCCACTGAGCATAACTGGCTAAATTTCTGTTTTCGTGTCAGTGATCAAACTGATAGTGATTAGGTAACATCTGAATTTCAATGGCAGCGCCTGGCTATTTCTTTTTCCCTCTTCAGTAAAATGGAGGCAGAAAGGGTGGACATAAGTTTTTAAAACAAACCTTTTGTGTCGTTACTCTAACTCTTGCAGTTAGATTTGAATCATTTTAGTACCTGATTACCATATCATTTTGCCATGATTTGTAAAACCCTAAAATTGAAAAAGGTGTCATTTCCTTTTACCACAACTTATTATGTGATAATTAAATTATTAGGTTACTTTTATTTCATTGTAAGTGTGTTATTATTATTATTATTATTATTATTATTATTATTATTATTATTATTATTATTATTATTATTATTATTAAAATAAGTATGTTATGATATAATTATTTTTGCCATATCAAGCTTTATTCTGGCCACATAGAGAGAAGTTTGTATATCACCTAGCATTTATAATGAAGAACTGAAATGATGGTGAACAAGAAAAGAAAGAAAAATGTCACTGACTGATTGGTTGAACTTTAATTTGATTGAGTCAGACCAAGATTGTTTAGTTTTGACAATTTCTCTCTTGCTGCTGGATAGACAGGTGAGTCTGTCAAACACATTTGTGCTGTATATTTATGCACATTTCATTTATGCACATCTAGTTTATCCCCATGCCGGTCCTGTATGGCGTCTTCTTGTACATGGGAGTCGCTTCGCTTAATGGAGTTCAGGTACGTTTCTTTAAACCTTGGACCCATAAAAGCTGGACCTGTTGTTGTGTCCGTCTGAGTGGGTTGAAGAAACTATGCCAATTAGCTATTCACATTCTGAAAGGTTGATGATGTGTTTTTGTTCTTATTCTGTTCAGTTCATGGATCGTTTGAAGCTGCTACTAATGCCGGCCAAGCATCAGCCAGACCTGGTTTACTTGAGGCACGTTCCCCTCAGGAAGGTCCACCTCTTTACCTTCATCCAGATCCTCTGCTTGGCTCTTCTCTGGATCCTCAAATCCACCGTGGCGGCCATTATTTTCCCTGTCATGGTAAAGAAATACCATTCATGTTGGATCTAGAGAATTTTTTTTACATTTATATATTATAGAAAATAGAGGTGTAGCCAGGGTTCGAATTACACCAAAGCTTTTAGGGGAGCCATATTTTTTTGTGCACTGCGATTTCCAAATTCATTTGCATACACCAGTATATTTATGGCAAAACGGTTAAAAACATTAAAAAAACAGTTGGTAGCTTAATGGGTTGTGAAAAAACTAAAAGCAACAGGGAATATACATGCAGTCCAACATGTTCTGCCTTACAGCCATTCAAGAACTGCAAATCACGGAGCAACTTAGATCAGATTAATCAGAAGCATCATCAATAGCTACGTTTACACATGCAGAATACCTTTAATCCACTCATAGATTGGATTAGAATTTCACAGCTACATGTCTGAACAGCATAAATCATTTTGACATGCGCAGAACTATCTAAAACGTTGGTAACAGCCCTAGAAAAAGAAATAGACTCCAATTGTAAACAAACATGGCTGCGCCCGTTTGAAATGGAGGACTACGATGTTCTTCAGAGCGTGCTTTTATTTCTTTTTTCTGGTCACCGTTTTAAATCCTCAAGCCTTCATCCTTATGTACACAATCGAATTACAAACCGAATCCCCTTATTTAATTAAGACAACGTATTAGACGTCTACATATGATTTAACAGACGTGCAGGAATGAAGTACATTCAGATTGGGAGTTTACATGCACCATGATTGGATAAACTATTGGAATAAACCACCTCTCTCAATCGGAATGAAATTTTGATCCAAATTAGTTTGATCGTTTCATAGTAATCTGAATGGCATGTTTATATGAAGCATTTTTATTCCGATCAGGTTTTTAATCCGATTATTTGTGTCCATGTAAACGTAACCACTGTCACCCGATCATTTTGACCTAATTTCTTTAAGATTTTTAATAAACCTAGCTCTGATTTGATTGGCAGTGTGTCCTATCATTTCAGCACAAGTATGGGCTGATTAATGCCATTACTTTTTTTTCTCCTTATGGCTCGGTTCTTTAAGGCTTGAAGCTATTTCGAATTGGCAAGAAGTATTTATTCCTTGTATTAAATGAGCGTTCATTTTATCTTCACTCTAACATTTCAACTCCTCTTTTTGGGGCTTAACCGGATCAATGCTTGAACCCATTTTTTATAGGTTAGTTTATGATTCACCTTTGACTTCTTCATTTATCCAATGCACACTAGTTATGTTTTTTGGCAAGCAGCAGAATTTTTGCATTGATACATACTGTACCTCCTAACCTGTGATGGCCAGTGAAGAGCCACTCGTTCCACTGCTTTTGCGTCCAATTAAAAGGAGGCACGACCTGATTCAGCAGACTCATTAGCTGCAAGGGTTGGTGTACTCTCTTCACTGCTCATTCGAGTAAAACTTTACCCAATCTAATCCTAGGCAGTATCAATGACGTTCCAAATGTACTTGATCAGCAAGAAAACAACACAAAATCAGCGGCAAAACATTGCCACTACACAGTTATGGTCATAGAAGGAATGAAGTGAAAGATATTTTAAGAAGAAGTCAATGTTTTGTGAAAGATTTAACACACAATGTGGAGAAATTAGGATTCTAATATATGCAAGTGTGCTTTATTTATACTTATTGTAAACAAAAATAAGATCAGTTTATGGTTAATTTACTTATTTGAAGATATAGTTTGCAAGTTTATATTACTTATACTTGGCTTTTACTGAAAAAATATACTAAAAGTCCAAGTATACCTAGCTCATACTTATATTTAAACTTTTGACTGATATACTTAAGTGGTAGTGTATTAATAGAACAGAGTATATTTGTATCAGTGTACTTGGAGAACAAAAGTATACTTGGGGAAATATACTTCTTCATACTTAGGTTTACTTGATAAAATATACTTAAGGCATACTACATTAGCTTTCCTTTGACAAAAAAATCTTAACTAAATTGAAACTGGACTATTTTTAGAGTTCCCCCTTGTTCTGTCAGCTGTGGGCTTTTAGGTGAGATAATCTCCCTTTCAGGGGAGCCGAGCTCCCCTTAGCTCCCCCATAATTTGAACCTTAGATGTAACAGTTCTGTACACTTTAACCAAGAAAAATAAATAGAAATATGCATATGATTTTTTTTAACTCCTGAAAATACATTTATTTTATCATTGTTAGGACTTAAAAAAGAAAGTATAGAATTGAATGAAAATTTTATTGGGTTTTTTCCCCTTATAAAAAAAATAGTTTAAGTAGACATAGCCAGAGTAGAAAAATAATATAACCAATTGAAAAAACTCAGTGTTAAGGTTTATAAATGTTTAAATAAAACTTTGCCCATTTTTAATAATAAAAGTTAAGTCAAACCACTTTGACGTTGTTTTGATATTTCACAGCCTAGTCTCCCAGCTGTATTTGAATGCTTCATGAGCAGCTGTTGTTGAATCCCTTCTTATCAATAGGTTCACCGACTTTTATAAAAATGAAGAGTTTCATCTGATAAGATGCTACTGGTAGCCATGTGTACGTTAGCTGTTGTTCCGCCATTATCAGTGATGTTTCCATTCAGCTGGAAATTGTTTCAGGTGAGTCATTCAGTTTGGTACGGTACAGAGAGGGTTATGGACCTCATTGCTGTTGGAAGATGCGCTCTGGTTCGGTCCATCTTTCTTTTTCTACTGTAGCTGCACACAAAGCCATTAATGTTCTGAAGTAGCAAAGTTTAGTGATAGCTGGGTGCAGAACGTTGCACCGTGCTCTGAGTTCAGCACATAAACATGTGTTGGATTTGTTCAGTACCAAAGAGACAGGGGCACACCGAAAAATCAGAATACATGTACTGTTACATACCTAATAGAGCGGTTAAAACAAAGCAAACATGGAAGATTAGGAAAGTTTTATCTTGTACATGAGCTGTTGTGGGAATAGATGGTTTAACAAAACCATATCTGTCACCTGTGTTCCCAATGTTTTCAGATTCTTGCTCTGGTTGCCGTCAGGAAAGCCATGGACTACATGTTCTCTCAGCATGACCTTAGCTTCCTGGATGACGTCATTCCAGAAAAGGACAAGAAGAAGAAGGAGGATGAGAAGAAGAAATGTGGCAGCTTGGACAGTGATGCTGAAGATGTAAGAGCTTAGAGAGCAGCAAACACTCGTTTCTTCTTAATATGCAAAAAAAGTTTCTGGTTCCCCCCCCCCCCCCCCCACTATTTCTGTTTTTCTTAAGCTCAAATTCTAGTTTCCTCCGTTTGCAGGATGGAATGCTTGATCCAACACAAGTTTAAAACATTTAGATTCTCAACCACTTATTTTTTAAGAAATTTGTTTAATCTCTTCCAGGAATAAAACAGCAGTTTGATAGTTCTATCTGATCATTCACTGGAACAGTTTTAAAACACATGTATTTTAATGAATTCAGACGCCATGCTCTTTGGGCTTTTACTTCAGTTACTTCCTAATGCAGAGGAGTTAGAGTACCTTCTTGTCTTACTCACTGACCTTGCCTTGATGGTGAAGTGGTCAGCACCAGAACCAATTTAGTGGTCCATCTATATTCCAACACTCACTTGTGGTCTCGGGATGTGGATCATGACTGAAAGACGGTCTCAGGATGTGTTTCCTCTCTCCAACAGTCTGACTATCCTTACAATGAGAATGTTCCCAATATTAAAATTCCCATGGACATCATGGAGCAGAAGCCCTTCTTAGGTGATAAGGCCTCTGACAGTGAGTAAACCCCCACCGCCAGAAGACTGGAGAGAAAAATAAGTCTTCCGCCTCTTGACCTTGTCTTATGTCTGCTCTGCTTCCTCACTGGAGGTTTCTAACTGTGTCCTGTATTTAAACAGCCGTTGGGTTTCTCCTCTTTTTTTCTTACGCTGTGGCGGCATGATATTTGTGTTTTTCATTTTCCGCATTAGTCCTGTTTCTGAAAGATGCATGAAACCCACTCACTGCTTTGGCTTATCCTGTGTCTTAATCTTTTCATTATCTTCTCATTTAATTGATGGCTCGACCCAACACCACATGTCTGTCAATTAAATGCAGTTTCATCGAGATTTCATTACGATTTTCTTCCAAGCAGCCAGACTTCCTTTAATACTTTCACTTTAAAACAACCACAAAATGAGCAATATGATATCCAATCAAACATAAAACAAAAGAAAAACACACTGCACAGTTAACAGCATAGAAAACAGCATAAAATATACTAAAAACTAAAAAAATAGCTTAAAACAACATTTACAGTGTATCAAATGTTGATTTTACAAAGGACTTTGGAAACAGACAGAATATTTATGAGCTATCATATTTTAAATTAAGCAGAGATTGTAAAAACACAATAATCTAGGCATTATTGGTGCATATGTATGTGTTTGAGCCTGTATGTATTATTTTGTCCCTTTTGGATTAAAGAAAATACTATAAATTAAAACTCTAATCACTTATTAATTAGTAATAAAGGATTGGAATGGTTATTAAGTGAAACTAAATTAAATTTTAATGTCTTAAACCTTTGAATCAATCCATTTTACCAAGTTTGCTACTTTTTTGCTACAGTATCAGTCATTGAACAGACAAATGTAACAATTCGTGGGTTACCAGTTTTTTGTAAGAGAGCTTTGTTTTTTGTTATTTTGGTATTTAAAATAAATCTCAGACTCTTTAATGTTCTTCCAAGGGTCTCTGCTGTAGCGGGAGAGAATGTTTTTTATCCCTGACAGAGGAATAAAGGAACTTCCCTTTAACAAGAACAGAGACACATAGAGACATAAAGAGAACAGGAGACTGGATCTAGGAGTACTTTCTATATTAAAGGAAAGTAAAGTAAAAAGTTAATACCAGAACACAGAAAACATGCAGTAACTGGGAGCATCATCCCAGCAAATGTCCCCCTCCAACAAGACATCACAGCTGAACCAGAGCGCCAGACCAAGTGTAGCTTCTATGGATAGAAAACAACATGGAATCGAAAAAAGATCAGCTCAACGTTAACATGAAAATCAGATTGAAAACCTCAAAAATAGAAGGTGTAAATCTGAAAGAAAACAACAAATTGTCAATTTAATTCCATCACTTTTGAAAAGAATAACATAACTTGCAACTGCATAAATGACACATGATCACAAAACTCAACCTATCGCAGCTGAGTGAGTCTGTCCACCAAAAGTCTAAACCTATAGCAGCCTGCCGTTAACTACAGAGATAGCTCAGAATAACATAGCCCGTTAGAATGAAACATGAAGGAAGCAGAGCCAGGGAGAACCATGCAACAGCCGGACTGGGGGGGGAGAATCCTAAAATCAACTTTCACAGACCTTAAGAGATGAAGATTAGAGCAATACCTCCCTCAATTTCTATGAAATGGAGTATCAAGAAATGAAAGATGAATTGAAGACTTTTGCACAGAATTGCACTCACTCAACTCAAATGGTTAATTTTAAAACTCTAATCGCAAATTAACCTTTTCTTTAACACTGATTTGAAAGCAGAAATCTGGTAATGTTTCACGAGTCAACAGGTTTGACGTTTCAAGCTAACCACTAACTTTCCTATCTCATTTCTACTCAAGCGGAAATGGTGCTGCATGTTCATCTTGGAATGAAAACCTACGCAATCCTCCAGTCTTCAATCTGAATGAATGAACCTTTTTGTTTTTAAAATGTTTCAAAAAATGTTATTAATACTGCTGTTTTTTCCTTCACTCCCTCAGGAGAGAAGCCCCTGTCATTCCTTGATCGACACACATCGTGCTGAGCAGCTTCGCTTCTACCAGGACAGCTACTTATCCAGGTGAGAAAGGGACAACAGGAACCTAGCAGAACAACACAGAATGGAACAGATAGACTGGTGGAGAGGCGGAGCAAAAACTACCTGTAGTAGTGATGCTTATAAAAGGTCATTCGGAGGGCTAACACATACTTACTGGCCTGATCTTTAAAGGTCAGATCGGTGGATTAGCTAACCTAAAACTAAGTGAATTTTTCATCAAGGAGCAAGTCGGCGGGCGCCATGCCTGGCATGCCTGCATCACAAGAAGCACTTCTCCAGAGTGAACGCACATTATTAGTCTTTATACGAGTTTTCTTTCTTTTTTTTCAAAAGGGAATTGTACGGATAAAGGTTCTGTGTTGTACTCCAAAATACTTGCATCTTTTTCAGTAACTTGTTTCCACACTTACTCTCTCAGGTCCTTTGAACAAGGCCAAACCACAGGTGGTATGCCACGTTTGGTTTCCTCAAACATGGAGGGGCCGATCATCTTGGACTTGTCTGTTTTACGATGTCTAGTGTTGCATTTAGCCTTAAAAACCTGATTAGTGTTGAGAATATACTTTTTAGAAGAGAAGGAAACCCTTCAGAGTCTGCTGTGTCTGTGTTCCTGGTTTTTCTCCCCTACCCAGCTTTGGGAAATTCACTAACCTTCTTAGGACTGATGGACCTTGTTAGGACCGAAGCCCGGTCCTAATACGGCGGACTCCCCTTTTGTTGGGATAGGGGTTAGGTTTGGACGTATGGTGTGAGTTTAGTTTCAGTTAGGCTTAAGCCTAGTTTATGCTTCTGCGTTTTGACGGAGACGGATTGACGCAATGCCATCATCCGTCAACCAAAGAGCTCTCCGTCACCTACGCAAGGACGCCCAGTAGAGCCCCAATTTTTAACTATTCGTCTCAGTCGACGGAGAGCGTGTGCATCTGATTGGTCAGTTTCAGTAACAGCCAGAGATTGCATCACCAGAACGGGGCTCTATAGTCGCTGTAATCAGTAGTTAATGCAGCGTTTGGCCACTATATGCTTTATATTGAAAGGATAATTTATCTAATCTGTTCCTTTGGCGATTTTGAAAACAAGGAGGTGTAGGAAAACAACAAAAAATGGCAGCTGCATTTGTTTCCATGTGTTTTTAGAGTATTCTATAATCAGCACTTCTAGTAAAAAGCTTTACAGCTTAATCAAAACTTACTTTCTGTCGTTCATTGCTCCTTGAGGAAGAAGTGCGTTCAGATGCCTAGAAAAAAGCAGAAGCGGCGCTGTGTGGTAGTAGGCAGAGACGCCATGAAAACTTAGCACCCCCTGCGTTCCTGGTCGAGCAACGCTGAAAAAACCCCCAATAGAGAATGAAGTGGAAGAGCGGAGTACTAGAAACGGAAAACGTCTCCGTCAATACGTCTTAGTCTGAGTGCAAATTTGCCGTCGGAGAAGCATAAACTGGGCTTTAGGGTTAGGTATAGCTCAGTAATGGTTAGGAAAAGTGTCTGGGTTAGGCGTAAATCAAGTTACTGAAATCAATGGAAGTCAATGGTCCTGATATGGGTTCAGTACAAGCTGTCATCTGCCACGACCATCTGGGGATTTGAGAAGACAGAGAAGAGACACAAAAAGAACAGAAGAACTGATGTCAGAAAATTACAACCTTAAAATAATGTGAAGTTGTTAAAGATAGCATACTCTATACAGATATGCAACTGAGCAGGATAAAAAAAATATTTATAAATTCTGCGTCTGTCTTTGTAAATTAAACAGCAAACCATTTAGAAGAAGTGACAAATAAAATAAATTGTGAAACAAAATGTGCAAAAACAGCAAAAATGTTATTTGAAATAAGAAAAACCAGATGTAAATTATTGAGTTTATTGGGAGCAGTGATAGTAATACAGTCTAATAGCTACTGGGAGGAAGGATCTGTGGTAACGCTCCTTTGTGCACGTCGGACGCATAGCTCTATTACTAAAGTATCTCTGAAGTTTAGCACCAGCATCGGGGGGGGCTGGCCTCCCGGATGAGTTTATCTAACCACTTCATCTCTGCTGCTCCAGCAGTCAGACCCAGATGACAGTTAAAGATCAGCCTATGTGTACCTACAGCTGATTTTTCTGTGTTTCAGACCCGAGATGACCCCGCTGAAGACAGTGCCTCAGATCAGGATAGACATGGAGCCTGAAGATGAAGACACGATTTACTGGAGAGGCCGTGGGTCTGAAACGTCTCTGTAGAAGACCAACCTGCAGCTTCCTGTCTGTTACCCACCTGAAATTAGTCTTAACTTTTGTGTCTTTTATGATTTGAAAGACTTTTTGTCTCTAATCATTGGGACTGAAAAAGGGATATTTTTTTAAAATGATGAACTATAAGTATGTCTGTCTTCAGCATAATGTTGGTATTTTCCTTATATCTTCACAGGTAACAGTCTCAGTCACTGATTAAATAGAACTCCTCACTACTGATCTATGCAACTCCCACCACATATGTCACATCACACGTGCTGCAGCGTTCTCACTAAACATGTAGGGCTGTCCCATCTCTTTATATATATTCATATACCGTCCAAAAGTTTTAGGCAGGTATCAAAAAATGCTGTAGGCAAAGAGCACTTTCAAAAATGTAAAACACAGCACCAGTTCTTCTAGTTTCCGTTTTACACAGTCTTTGAAGCAACACGGCTGGTAGGTTGTTCCATACATCTTAGAGAACTAACCACAGATCTTCTTGGATTGAGGCTTCCTAGCATCCTTCTGTCCCTTCATGTAATCACACTCCATGATGTTGAGATCAGGGTTCTGTGGTGGTCACACCATCACTTCCAGGACGGTTCTTAATGACGTTGGTTGTATATTCAGGGTCTTTGTCCTGCTGCAGAATAAATTTGGGGTCAATCATACACTTTTCTGATGTACTGAGAACTCCAAAAATCCCTACCAAATCTCCAACTCCATTTGCAGAAATGCAGCCCCAAAGGAAGATGCATTCACTCGGCCTTGTTTCCATGTCAGAGGTATGGCTCTTTGGCTGAAAGACTTACATGAAGACCACTGGCCAGACTTCATTGACAGTAGATGGTTGTACCTGTGTCTCACTGGATTCAGGCAGTTCTGGGCTGATGGCACTGCAGGACGCCTTTCGATTTAAAAGAGTCGTAAGCTTGATTTGTCTTTCATCTGCTGCAGAGGAAGTTTACTTGGCTGCATCTATGATCCCCAATGTTGGTTGTTTCTGTGGGCTTCTGAAAAAGAGCTTGAACAGCACATATTGAAAGCCCAGTCTGCTTTAAAATCTTTGTCTGGGAGAAACCTTGCTGATGCAGTAGAACTACCTTGTGGCTTGTTGCTGTGAACAATCTTGCCATAATATGAAACTATCAGAACCTCACCGTGGTGTTAGAGTTTGGCTGTTCCTCACCCAGTTTTAAGCCTCCCACACAGTTATTTCTGTTTCCCATAAAGGTTGTGTTTGAACCTATTTGTGACATTGATCATCACTAGAACCTGTTTGGTATAAATGGTTTATCTTACACCTGACTACAGCCTTCAAAATTCCTGACTTTGTGCAAGTGTACCTATAGGAATATAGGGCGGTTTGAAGGAAAAAGGTAGTAACACCAGATACATATTTAGATTGTTTTTTATTTTGCTTACTTTCCATCGTGTAAATTGATAAAAGATAAACAATCATTTATATTTATTTAATTTGTCTGCAGCATTTTTTCACACCTGCCTAAAACATTTGCACAGTGCTGTACACACACACACACCGCAAACTCTTTATATTCAAATAGAAATATGACCTTTCAGATTTTTTATGTAAACTGAAATACTCTAACATTTTCCTGTAGCAGGAAGATGTTTTTATAGCTCTACCTCTTATTTTAGATTTAAATCTTGTTGAGAACAAATGATTCTTGATGGAGTTTTGATATATTCTCTCTGTCCTTTCATAGAATTGCAATAATTTAAGAAATCCAATGTTTTATAGCTTGTAAATTAAGTAGAGATGTAAGATAATTAACCATAAATTAATGACACATTTGTGTGTGCAGATTTGTAGTAACTGACACAGATTTGATTGCTTTACTTTGTTTTTAATCATATCTTTTACAGCTTCTCTTCTGAGTTGTTTTTTTAATTAACATATATTTTTTCTTCTTGATTTCTGTTTTTTAATTATGATCATGTGTATATGTCTGTCACATTTGCTGTGTATTTTTTTATTATGTGGGTAGAAGATCAGCATAATCATCCGACATTTCTCAGCCAAACATTTAACCCTATAACTGGGAATGCATATCATATAAATAAATGATTGTGCTGCTTAAACTCCTTTACCTAAGTGGCCTACAAGGGATCGATTTCGACTGAAAAAACGATGGAAATATTGCGATGGGGTAAATTCAATTTACAATGGTTTGTGTATTTTCTCAGCTTTCATCTGAATTTTGTGCTGTTAAAATAATTTTTTTTCTATTTTAAAATGATTTTTTTAGGTGACCAAGATACAAGGAAAAAAAAACAAAAACAAATTGTTTATTTTGTTTTTTAACCTGTATTTTGTTAGATGTGTGAGTGTTTAGTTAAATCTAAGCACATCCTTTAAAACCAATATGAAATATGACAAGACATGTGAACAGAGTTTCTACACATTCCATATCAATCATTTTTTTTTTACGTTTCAGTATTTTTCAATTGCTAAATCTCTTCTGATGTTTAACGTACAGACGTGGTGAGGGTAAAATGTACCTCTCCAATCTCTAAAATTATTGAAAGGTGTTCTCAAATGTTCAAAAACTCACAACAGATACTACAATGTTATTAGTAAAACAAGAAAGCAAAGATGGAGCCAAAATGGAAAACCTTAACATAAACAAATATACTCAGTGATTCAAAAGCTTCTGTAACCACATTTTAGCACCAATAACTTCAAGTGGGTCTTATAGTCACCAGATGAAAACCGACCAACTCAACTAGCAGGTGCTCAGGTCCTGTGGCTGTAGAATAAGCCCTAATCATCACCCCTTCATCAATGTGCTTGACTTTTGGTATGTTTGTGCTAAAAGGCTTGCGAGGCTTTCTTCAAACATGACGCTATGCTTTATGGCCGAACATCATCATCTGGGTCTCGTGTGTTTACGTGATTATGTTCCAGAGGTCTTGTTGTCTATCCAGACAAGTCGTACAGCTTTTTTAATGATGATGTTTTTTCTAAGCTCGCGGGGATTTAAAAATTTTTTTTGAATGTCCACAAATTGAAAGATTTGGTGACTGTCTAAATGTGTCCCAATTGTAAATAACATTTACACTGGTCATTTCCCCGTGTCTTACTATCCCAACATGGTCTTAACACAGACATGGAAGCTGTGGCCGTGCAAAAAAGTTTTTTGTTTTTTTTCCATTTTGACTGACGGCATCAAAAAATCTAGTTGTAATCTTTTTTTACCATTCAAATTTTAGATTGGCAATAATGACGTTCAGTTGTGACTGAACAGAGAATCCACATCGTTCCTTTACACACCGAGCAGATTAATAAACGGCATAAATTAATTATAAACATGAACTGTGCTCCTGCTGGTGCGTAATGAAGGCTGAATCTGTGCTCCGTTGCGATACTAGAGAGTGGAAACACAAGCACCACTTCAGCCAAAGTTTTGAAATCAGGAATCATTTCTCCAATTGTAGTGATCAGAATTCGGCAAGGCTATCTGAATAAAGGCTTCAGCGGAGGAATCTCTGCAGCATGAACTCTTTATGCATCAGTGGTTAAGCTGCAGAAATCTGTGTGACCCTCCATGCCTCCATAACTCTTCAGTGTGCCGTCAGCCGTAGCAAGATGCATTGAGACGCTCAGATGCTTGCATGGGAAATATTTTTCTTGATTGATTCAGTCACCTAAACTCTGTACGTAAACTTGAAAATGGCTGCCCCAAGTGGTCAGGAGTGTGAATTGCAATCTGTCAAAATGACTGATGGCTTTTAGATTTTCTTTAATATCTAAACTTTTTGAATAATGCGACAGCTATTCCAAAGGTACAAACTTTAAAAACCCTTGCTTTTATAGAGGTGCTAACTCTGATCATGACCAGTTATTCCCTCTATCTTAATACTTTTTAAGGCAACAATGGTGTACTTTATTTGCCAGACTCAGCAATCCATATTAATTTTGTTTGGTAGACATCTCATATCCCTATATAGTCTTTTTCCATCATGTTGCATATGGATATGAGCTCAACAAAAATACATGTACAAATTTTCTTTGGTTTTTAGAAACCCTGTTCAAATGTCACAATAGTTCCACAAAATTTCCATAGTTAAGGAATGAAGCATTTACTTTTTGTTCGTATTTAGGGATGAAGTTGCAGTAAATCAACTTGATGTACTTCCCATTTACACGGTTCTTCTTGTGGTTTATTGTAATTTTACAGACCAGAAAAAAATGTGTAGAAAACTTTATTTGTAGAGGTTTAACCCCAAGTAATAGTATGCAAATGTGCTGGGTTTTTTTTTACATATTAAATAACTTGTGCTGTGAAGTGCACAGTCATTATGAGACAGAGCTAATAAACCATATTAATGGGAAACGCAGCAGGCTGATATAAACCAGGGTTATTCTTTAACTAAGGTACAACAGTTCTAAAGTGAAGAACTTTCTCCTCCTGTGGGTTTAATCGCTAACAGAAAATCCTCTTTGTCCTTAGTAGTACTATAAAGATGGATGTTTTATAAATAAGCCATTTTCTTATATATGTATTTTTTGACCACCAACACAACAGCATGGGCTACAGGGCCGCCCGTTACAGCACGCATTGACCTCTTCCACTCTATACTGTGAGAGGAAAAAGGCATTCATTCACGCTCTGGAGGATTTCCTGTGTGGAGTTATTAGTTCACTGTAAGCATTTCTGTCAAAAAGCTGCAACTTTATCTGAGCGAAAGGAATACTGACATTTTATATGTAAATTAACTTATGAGTCTTTCTAGGAGCAGGTAAAAATGGTTTATTTGTAGAATTTCTATTTTTCAAATGAAATGTGTATTGAAAATAAACGGTTATCAAACACTGATGGTGTCCTGCTGATTTTCACTTGAAAGTCTATGTAGCACATCTGATCATAGGTGATATAGATTCAGCAGCCACTTTATCATGGACATCTTATCAGTTCTAGGCCCTCTTTTGTCTTCTGAACTGCTGTACGGATTCAACAATGTGTCGATAACGTTTCTGATAGATTTTGATCCATATTAGCGAGATAACATGGCATACACACTCAGAAATTAAAGTACAGACTTGTACTTTTAGGGGTACAAGGCCTTGTCACTGCAGTGGTACCCTCGAAGGGATCATTTCAAACCCTTAACTTCAGGTACCCCATAGTCTGTACCTTTTATCAGCGCTACCTTGACGGCCAGTCATTATTGACTTGACATGACTGACATCACCTGACCAAAGTGTAGTCAATAGTCACACACGGAAAGTGTTTTTTTCCTGCTAGATTGGTTCATATAGCATTAAGAATTTTTGAAATGTATCCAAATATTTATGCTGACAGAGGAAAAGGTCCCATTCACAATTTTGCACAGAAACGTCCTTCTATCCTTATCCTTATGTTTGATTAAAAACACAAACTAAAATGAAACCCATTTACATACATGTAGCTTCGCTAATGAATTTATTTTTTTGTGGAAAAGATAATCACTAGATATCTAGATAATCACTAGATAATCACCTTTCAGACAATAAACAAGGTACAGATAATCACCCTGAGTTTTAATATTAGACCTTAGACTTAATGTATTTTTTTCTACCTTGAAGCAAAGTAATGCACCCCTTCCTTACTCCTATTTCTGACAGTGTAGTGGCTGCAAATTCTCCCTTTTTTCCCCACTTCATTCAAAAGGTGCTTTTTCGGATTAAGATCTGGTCACTATAGGAAGCCACTGGGGTATTTATAAGTTATCAGGTTACAGAAACCAGTTTGAGATTATTTCAACTTTGCAACAGGCTGCCTTATCCTGTTGGAAATAACCATCAGAAGATGCACACAGTGTGATCATAAAGGCTGTGACACCATCAAGGCCTTTTAAGTTCCAAAACAAAAACTCTCCCAACAAAAGGTTACAGGAGACAACAAATGGTGAGTACACTTTGGAGTTAATTCTTTGAAAAAAAAAAAAATATTTTTTTTTTTGCCAAAATATAAACAAGGTAATTTCTTGAAACTAAGACAAAAAAGAAAGTTATATTAATGTGATTCCTCAAATTAGAGCTGCTTCTTCTCCACATCCAGATGAGCCAGTTGAGGTAAATTGGGCCTCCTGGACGGCTCTCTGGTGAGGCGTTCTGCGCACCCTGCACTGGGAGGAGACCCAAGACATGCTGGAACATGCTTGCGACACCCTTACTCTACACACATATATTTTATACATTAGTGGAAAGCTAATTTACTCTCCTGCCAGACGCTTAAGGTCTAGCTCCGAAGTGCTTCTTGTAGTCCTAAAAACCAGCTTAAAGACCCGTGGCGATAGAGCGTTTTCGGTAGCTGGCCTGAGGATGTGGAACAGTCTACCTCCTCAATTAAAACCTTCCCAGACTTTAGAGCACTTCAAGTCCCAACTTAAAACGTATCTCTTTGATCTGGCGTTTAAGACAAGATGACTGAGAACCAGCGGTGATTCTAGGATCAGACATTCAGGGGTGCTGAGCACCCAGAGAGCTGTCCGGCCAGAAAAGACACATTTGACTGTTTTGTACATTTTAACACAACAGGAGATATTATGTCAATGTACATCCAGTCACTTAGTCAGTAGCACCTTGGCTTTGATATCACCACATGCATCTAACATAAGACTAAAGTCAATGGTCATAAAAATATCACAACCTGACTGAATCTATCAGAAATTATCTTAAAATAACGAGAAAAGCAGAATTTGGAGAGCTTACCCATCTGCCAAGCACCTCAGTTCAGATAGGATTTCTCCATAATCATCCCCAAAATGTAATTTCCTTTATATTTCATCCAACTCCACCAACAACTTTGAGCTAATTTGTTAACAGGCAGTTTTATTTTGATTTATTCATTTTATGTTACTCCATAGTTTACTGTCTGTTTTCACTTGCCTTTTATTCTTATTCCTTTTATGTGTGTGTTGCCTTAACATGTACATTTCTTCACTGTGGGATCGATAGTCTGTTCATTCATTCATTTAGACCCAAAAGATAAACGTCTGCAAAATCATAACCTCTTTGGCAGATTTATTTTAGTGAAAAGAAATATCTGAAACGATTGGAAAACTTTTTGACATATTAATAAATTGGTTTATCTCATCTTCTACTCTATTCGAGTTTGATGGACTTCTGGTGCCTAAACCAAAGGAAATGCTTGAAAGAATGAAAAAACTTGTTTTTTAATTTACAAAACAGAAATATGCATATAAAGCTTTGTTTTTCTAGATTAACAAGAAAATAAATGAATGAAAACCTCAGTTTTAACAATACAAGCTATTATTTCTTAAAAAACTAAGAAATATAATTCAAGTTTTTTAAATAAAGAAAATGTCTACAAAAAGTATTTCATAACGAGATGTGTTTTTTTTAAATTGGTAATTTACTAATGAAAATTGTATCAATACAGTGTTTTTACGAGATGATCTGTAGTATAACTAAAGCAACCAAAAGTGTCCATGTGCAGACCAAGGTGACAGACATCTCTCAATTCAAAGAAACAGGAACTAAAACGTCCAGTTTGTTTAGTTAAATTCATCATTACTTTGTTTGTAATTAAGCTGCTAAGAAATTCTCACCTCTAATGTAGGCTATATATATATTTTTTTTTTCTTACATAAAAATTTGTTGATATTGTTGTTAATACAGAAACAGCTTCCTGTACAGCGTGATTTTTAAAAATCATTTTCAGTACACTTCAGTAGGATGCAAAACGTATCAATAACTAGCTTAACACAATATATTTGTATTAACTAATCATTCAGCAAAGATTATCTGCATTCAAAAACAGCCCAATGTACAGTTTTAGTAAAAACAGCTAATCTTTTACTGGTTTGCTGAACATTTAGCTCTCTGCATCAGACTCCTGCTGGAGATTTACCGGACACATGTATGTGTATGATGTGTTTAAAGACGGCTCAGAACAAAAAATCTTGTTGAATAAAAACAGAATACATTTTTTTATATTCTTGTAATTGTAATTTTAAAAACATTACATTTCAAGCAATAATGTATGTTTTTTTACACTTTTGTCTTTTGTTGAACAAAGCAAATAGTAAAAAAAAAAATTCTCCAACTTTAGAGGGTGCTTTGACTCAGTTTTGGTCAAAGCACCCCCAAAAATGGTCTAAAATGCTGAGAACCCAATTGGTTGGCGCTTTGATTTTAGTGACAACATATTTTTGTTTGTGCTCTTTATTTTTGGGTGTTGTCTGTCTATTTATATCTGCATTATGCTGGTGTATTGTTCAGCACTTTGGGGTAGCTTTTACTGTTATAAATGTGCTATATAAATAACCTTGACCTTTAGTGGAGGTTGCCAAACAGCAAATTGGTGCATTATCTAAACCACCTGGTATGGAGTGTGGACCACTCAAGGTTGTGCTTGCCTCTCTAAGATTGGTAATGGAACAATATTATTAGCATCCCCCATGTTGATACTGGCTTTGTTCATTTTTATTAGCAAAACACAAATGTCCATTTTGGCATTCAGCCATATTAAATGATCTTCTTTACTGCTTCTAAAAATCTAGTCTAGAGTACCCTCTGTTGATTGTCTTCGGTCATTATATTGTAAGGGTGCAATTTAACTTACACAGGCAAATGTCTTGGACAGGCCCCAAACCACAATGGCTGTCTTAGGCTCTAACGCTACTGCGTTTTCGTTTAGAAACGGGGAGTTAAAACGAAAACAATCTCCGTCCACACTAGCATTTTCCCTGCGTATTAGAATTGATCTCCATCCACATTAAAACGACTGAAAACGCGGATCACGTGACCATTCTCCAACACTGAGCATGTGCGCGCCGGTATAAACAGGAAACAGATTGACCATTCCTCAGCTGCTAGCAAAGACATCAAAGCCAGAAACGCTTGTAGTTCGTTATCCATGTTGCAGTTTCTAACGTAATGTACTCCGGGCTGTTTTTGTATGTTATCTTCAGGGACGGGTCATGTGATGGGTGGCTGACGAATCAGGGAAGGATACGCCATGACCGATGACACCCAATCATAGAGCTGAGTGTGATCTGCTGTGTCATCGTTTCCAAAGTCCTCCATTTCGAGACGTCCACACCAAAACGCCCTCCGGAGTTTCAAAACGAAAAACGGGGTCGGCGGCGTTTCTACACTTCTCCGTTTTAGCCGTTTTAGTGTGGATGGAAGGTGCAAGCGTAGCAAAAGGTCTCTGTTTTTAAACGACAACGCAGTAGTGTGGACGGGGCCTTAGTTGACCTGACAACACTTAAGAATTCTCCTGAAGGAGGGAGAGGGGAGTCTGGGTCTCTGGCTGCTGCCTCTGTGACCCTGGCTAAGCAGAAGATAATGGATGGATAGATGGTGTCAATTTTGATCATTGCAGGGAAAATGTTTAAAGTAGAGGCAACAATGAACTTACCGTAGGTTTAGGTGGCTTTAGTGAAGCATTGCCTGTCAGAGGAACACTGTTACACACAAGAAAACTGTCTGCCATTTATATCTAGGTGAATTAACACCCTAAACCAAGAGAAGGGGTAATCACACAAACGATAACAAAATATTTATTTACAGAAAACGAATACCAAAAAAATGGTACCAATCAATATTTACATAATACAAATTATACTCAAACAAATCTAATTTCAATGAACAGAATAAACAAAGTTTAACATAACTCCTCCAAGCATTACCCCGCCTCATTCAAGCGGTATGCTCCAACAGCTTCAAAGCGGCTCCTGCAGCATGCAATGCTGTCCCGCCCTGCTGAGGAGACAATAGAACAAAGAGATGACTAAAGAGGTGACATTGTCAACGACATTTGAATGGTTAAAATTAAGAGTTAAATGAACTGAAACTAATTAAATACAAATTGGCATTTTTACCTACATTCTTCTCTAGAAGACCGGACGGGTGGCCAGTCCCTCTGCTTCTCACAAAATGCATTTTCCAAATGTCCAAAAAAAACCAAAAACCATAACTTGTAACAATCCTTTTGTCTGTAACGGTGCTTACACACGAAACGAGATAGATGTGACCAAAAAGCACCACACGCCCCATTCGCACCTTGAAGCGTGTCCAAAGCAAACTGGTCGCACTTTAAAATATGCCATTTTCACGCGCATGAAGTGGAATTACATAACTTGTGGGAGGACCCTGACCAGGATCGCTCTGCTGGCCTCCTCCTCCTCCCTCCATCCTTATCGCAAGCTGACGGGGGGGACTGCGTGGACTACATATTCAGCCTGACCTCGGCAAAGCAGGGCCCACTGTAATAGGGGTTCGGAGAACTGCCAGTAGAGCTGTGGTGGAGGGATCAATAAAAAACCCGGCTCCTCGCCCAGTTTTTGCCGCGAAGGTCCAATCATAACCCGCCGTTACACCAACTACAGTGCTGCGGTGGAGACATTACCAGGCCTTGGTGTCCAGGTGAAGAAGCTGTTTTTGCGTCACCCACAAACCTCTTCAGAGCATTCCTGTCTAAATAGTTTAACGTCTTTATAATGTTTCTTTTCTGTCTCTGTGTATAAAAACAGCTGGTGTCATGTAACTCGGGGTGATTAGCCACAGTATTTATCTGTATCTATGCCCTGCTGATGGGAATGCAGTCACAGCATCAGCAGGACACCAGTCAGCTGATTGGTTGTCGCGGCGTGACTTGAAGCTGGAGTTGAGATTTCTCCAATTTCTGGCAGGCAGACGTGATAAGCGCGACTGTGGTAAAACCACAGAGCTGGTACTGTTGGACCTCAGTTCAGAATTTGACACTGTTGAGCCTAATTTTTACTGCAACGATTAGAGAGCTGGGTAGGACTCTTTAGTACTGAACTTGGCTGGTTTTAGTGTTACCAAAAGAATGGGGACTTTTTTCTCACCAGCTTAATAGCAACAAACCTTTTTTTTTTTACCTAAAGAGGAATGATCAAGTCTCAGTACACGGCTTCAGTTAATAAAGCTAGAAACTACTGATAAGGCCCAAAATCTAGTTGTGATAATAGACTCAGACCTGAACCTCCAGGTTCACATAAAATCAATAACAAGATCAGCCCTCTACACTGATAAAAAAAACTTGTAGGATCCATCCATCCATTTTATGAACCGCTTAATCCTCAAGGGGGTCGCAGGGGGGCTGGTGCCTATCTCCTATCTCCTGTCCAGGGTACACCCTGGTCAAGTCGCCAGTCCATCACAGAAAAAACTTGTAGGATTTACTTACAAAATTATCGTAAGTATTTGCACTCAATTTCTTCAGTAAATTGTAATGCTGTGATATAAAGTATAACTTCCTTGACAGTATCAAGTAAAATGTACTTAACTCTTAATGTAAGATTTGTGAATAGATTAAGTAAATGTTACTTAATTATATTTAATTTGCTAGGTTGCATTTATTAAAAGTAATTAAGTAAATTGAAATGCCCAGATTACAATGATTTGTGGTGGAGTCTGGAATTGAACCAACAATCTCTAGAAAAACACAAGCCAGTGGTCAACCACTGAACTACAAGTACTCTAGGAAGTTGAAGAAGTATTCTGAAGTAGTTAGTAATAATCCATGCAACCCATCTCACAAGTCACTGAAACAACACATTAACAGCATTCAAAATTACACTAAATTTTACTTTTGGTATTGTAATTCCAATTTAAACTTGATTTTACAATGTATAAATTACATTAATTAATCTAATAGATTTGAATATACAGCAAAGTCATTATTTTTAGTGTATAACCTGAATAGGATTTCTAAGGTTAAAGGACTAATATCGCAATGGTACCTCCATGTTTAGATTTTTACTGCAACTGTGTCCTCACAAGTCTGCTTAAAGAAAGAAACGATAACAGACAGAACTTGTGGTTTACAATAATTCAAAAAATATGGCCACAGCACATGCTAAGCAACAACAGGCTCTGGTGGATCCAGGCAATTTGTCTGGCACCATTATACCCCCACCACCAGTACAAGGAAGGATAGATATATGCTTTCATGCTGTTGCTGTTTCTCCTGTTTGTTCTTGTCCAGATTTAGTGACTCAGTGTAGACTGCAGCTTTCTGTTTTGTTCTGAGCTGGTAGAAGTGACAGCTGCTTGTGGTTTTCAGCTGTAGCCGATCATCTTAAAGTTTTGAAGAGTTGTACAATTGGAGGTGGTACTCTGTCTGCCTTGTTTGCAAGGAGTGGTTTGTTTCTGTGGCTACTTTTGCCTTTGAATCATCCTGAACAACTCTGAACATTCTCCTCTGACAACAGAAAGGCCTATTGGTCCACATCATTGCCACTCACTGGATACACTCTCCTTTTTAGCCCATTCTCTGGACACCAGAGACATGGTTGTTGGTGAAAATAGATCAGCAGTCAGGCCAGTTTGTCTGACAGCGACAACAATGCTGCATTTAACGTCTGGGACGTCTCCTTTCTTCCTTATTGTGAGGCTTTGAACTTTAACACATCGTCTTCACCACATTCAGATAACTAAATGCATTAATTTTCAGTCATATGATTGGCTGAAATCTAAATGACATTAACAATTATACAAAACTGCTAATGTATATAATAAGACGAATAAAGTTTAATTTTTATTAATTATTCAATCAGAAAAGTACCATGTCTGAATTTTCGTGTGATATACTAACCATACATGTTCAGGAAATATGTAGAAACCATTATTAGACCTGCATAAAACAGAGGGGATTGGAGTTGATCTATGAGTGAGCCAGGCTCATAAATCAAGTGATTTCACCTATCTCTTGAAAGAAAGAACATCCCATGATGCACTTGAAAAATAGACCGACAATGTAAGGTTTCTATGAAAAGAACAGGGCATATCATCATCAAAATACGTTTATAGTGAAGCAGATGTTTCACAAGTGACGCTGTGGCGTCCTCTTGTGTCTGAGGAGTATTATTACACAATGACACAGAAATCTGAGTTATAAAACCCCAAATCAGAAAATGTTGGAATGGAATGTTGGTATGCTACATTAAAATCAAACTGAAAACAATACTTTGTTTAAATATGTTTGACCTTTATCATATTGAAAACAATGCAACAGCACATTATTTAATGTACTCCTAATGCATTTTATTGTATTTTTCTGAATAAACACATATTTAAGTTTTGGTTCTTTTTCTGCTTCAGTTCATAACCTACGTGTGACACTGATCATTAATATCAATCATCATAAATTAAATTGAATAAGCTGAAGATTTATGGGTGGAAGGATAGATAGACAAACAGAATCCCTGCCTTTTGCAATTTTACCAATAAGAGTCGATACTGCTTTGAAGACAAAAGGTTTGGATGCCAAATACCAATTTGATTTTTCTTTTGTTTTCCCACTTTATAATATCTAAATTGACTAAAATAAACAATCATTTACATTTCTGAAGGTATTCTTTGTTTACAGCATTCTTTTTTTACGCCTGCCTAAAACGTTTGCACCGTACTCTACATAGTTATGCATAACTATAACTATTGTGGAGTACTAAATCTATTTTAAACTTGTGCACCATTTCTTTTAATTCAATGAATTGTATCTTACACAATCATTTCATTCTGGAAAAAGAACGATTCATCTACGTGATTATCAGCCTCAATATTTGCAAAACACTTTTGCCACAGCCAAAACCTTTGGCCACATCTGCAGTTGTTTAGCAGTTTACTATAAAAAAGTTACAGAAAAAGCTGATCTCATGGGATCAAAATTTATATAAAGATTTGATTAACAACCCAAGAAGCTCCTTTGATAAATAATTTTACTGCAAGTCTGTATATTACAGATTAATTAATGTTATTTCAATCTTCAACACAAACACAAAATGTGTCCTTTGAGGTTTGTTCAAATCAAACAGTCATTATTACATCAAGTTATTGCATCACGGTATTAATGGGATGATAGTCCTGTCAGAAATTAACTAAAGGCAATTGCTTCACATATCGTGGAGAAGTCACAGACTATGCCTTTATCTCTGAGGCACAAGAAAAACAACACAATTATAAAGCAAAAACCATAAATCAAAGGTGTTTATTTCTGTCTGGCCCTCGTTATCAGGGGTTGTTCCAGGTAATTAAAGGCAAATCAGATTGCAGTAAAACTCAAAACGTTTGACAGCGAGCCAACATCAAAGAGGCAGACATTAGAGGAGATGCTACAGTATTTGTTTCCACCAGAGGACCGTCGTGAGCTGTGGAAGTAGGTACTATGTGAGAGAAACATGGTTCTGGCATGGAAAGCCCCTGTAAATCTAAGCTGGAGCGGCATGTGATGTTAAAGACAAAAAGTTGTTCATTTTTTTGAGTTATGAGCTGAGAAAAATGTAAAAAGTAACAACATTTAACATGAAAGCAGAGGAATTGAATTTAAATGGCAGATCAAAAGCAGAGACTGATGATTCAATAGTGACAATCAGTGTTTGAAACAAAATGGAATAGTAGTTCGACCTCTTTACTGTACTTCTCTAAATCAAGAACAAATCCAAAATGCACCGGACACAGTTACACAACCTTATTTGTTCCAATATCATTTTCATGCACTCATGCACTCATGCATTTTTAAAACTTGTTTGTACTACTGCAAGCATTGGCTTCAGTGACTTAAGGCTTTAAAAATATCATTTTAAAATGACAGTTATTTTCTAATGTTATTTCAATTTTTTATTATAAAATTAGCCTAGTCAAATTCAGTTTGACTTCATGTTGGACTTCAATTTTTTTGAGGGGCTTCGAAGGGATTCACATTTTACATTTAACAAATTCAGAGTAAAATATTTGAGGCATATGTTTTCACTGGAAATTAGGAACGCTCTTGGAGTATTGCTTTTTGCTTCAGAGTTGGTTGTGTCTTTTTATTTGAGAAATTTAAGGGAAATTAACTTTCAGAACTTATTTGAATACTATAATAGATCAACAATGACAACAAACTACTTCCATGTGGTGGTTTAGTTTAGTTGTTTAAGTGTGTACATTAAACCTGTGACACGCTGCAACATTTATAGCCGAGGCTAATTTGCAATGTCTGTCTCTCAAAGGGTTTTTAAAAGAACAGATTGCATATATATATATATGTTGCTGATTTTTGAAGTTTTGCCACTTACAAAGCATGTAGCGGTCTGTAATTTGTATCAAAAGTACTCTTCAGGTGTGAGGGCCAGAATCTAAAACAAAAATGCAGAAAATCACAGTGGATGATTTTTAAATAATTAATTTCCATTATATTGACATACGTATTTGATACATCAGACTGACAGAAATCAATATTTGATACAGAAACCTTTGTTTGCCCCTTCAAATGTACAATTTTACTTATTGGATGTTATTTCAGATGATTTGCTGACCAAAAATATATTTTACGTGTAGTACTATTAATTGCCAAAAAAAAATATTACTGTCAATTGGAAGGCCCTGAAATCACCAACGATAATTGAATGGAAACAGAGACTAAAACAAATTTATGTGATGGAAAAAATCATTACAAATAAAAACTGATCTTTTCAATCAGCGATGGCACATGGTTAAACAATATTTAAATCTATAAATTAAATGATGAAAAGGCGGAAAAGGAAGAAAAAAAAAGAATTTTTTAGTTATTATTATTTATTTATTCATTTTTTATTTATTTTTTTACATTATATGATCATTATATTGCTGGGTATTATTGTACCATGGTTGTTGAGATGTGAATGGTCATATTATGTACATTTTATGTTTACAGAATACTTTTATTTATTATCATTAATATTTTGGTCTTTCACTTGTCTCAGAAGCTCTTTTTGTGTCGCTTTGTTCTGTGAAAAAAAAGTAAAAAATAAACCTTTGTTTGCTATTACAGAGATCAGACCTTTTCTGTAGTTCTTCACCAGGTTTTCAAACACTGCAGCAGGGATTTTGGCCCACTCCTCCATACATATCTTCTGCAGAGTGTTCAGGTTTTCAGGGCTGTCGCTGGGCAACACGGACTCTCAGCTCTCTCCAAAGATTTTCTATTGGATTCAGGTCTGGAGACTGGATAGGCCACTCCAGGACCTTGAGATGCTTCCTACAGAGCCACAACCCATCTTCAATGCTCTTACTGAGGGACAGAGATTGTTGGACCAGTCCTCATGATACATGGCCCCATCCATCCTCCCCTTAATACGGTGCAGTCCTCCCGCCCCCTTTGCAGAAAAGCATCCCCAAATAATGATGTTTCCATCTCCATGCTTCACAGTTGAGATGGTCTTGTTGGGGTTGTACAGTACTCCTCCTTCTTTCCCCAAACACGGCAAGTGGAGTTTAGACCAAAAAAGCTCTACGTTTTTCTCATCAGACCACATGACCTCCCATTCCTCCTCTGGATTATCCAGATGGTTATTGACAAACTTCAGACGAGCCTTGACATGCGCTGGCTTTAGCAGGGGGACCTGCACTGCAGGATTTTAATCCATGATAGCGGAGTGTCTTACTGATAGTTTTCTTTGAGACTGTTGTCCCAGCTCTATTCAGGTCATACATTAGGTCCTGCTGTGTAGTTCTGGGCTCATCCCTCACTGTCCTCATGATCACTGATACACCACGAGGAGAGATCTCAAATGGCGCTGCAGACCGAGGGAGATTGATCGTTGTCTTGAACTTCTTCCATTTTCTAATTATTACACCAACAGTTGTTGCCTTCTTACCAAGCCCTCACCTATTTTCCTGTAGCCCGTCCCGGCCTTGTGCAACTCTTAAATTTTATCCCTGATGTCCTTGCACAGCTCTCTGGTCCTGACCATTGTGGGGAGGTCGAAGTCTGTTTCAGTGTATGGAGTTTGTTTCAACAGGTGTCTTTTATACAGGTAAGGACTCCAAACGTGACCATTCTCCAACACTGGGCATGTGCGTGCCAGTATAGACAGGAAACAGATTGACCATTCCTCAGATTTGATGAAAGTAGCCAAGCTAACGTACCTGCTAAACATGTCGAAGGCCAGAGATTTTTTTTCATGGACCGATGATGAGGCCAGTAACGCTTGTAATTCGTTATCCATGTTGCAGTTTCTAACGTAATGTACTACAGGCTATTTTTGTATTCTTGTATTGTTATCTTCCTGGGACGGGTCATGTGATGGGTGGCTGATGAATCAGGGAAGGATACGCCATGACCGATGACACCCAATCATAGAGCCGAGTGTGATCTGCTGCGTCATCGTTTCTAAAGTCCTCCGTTTTGAGACGTCCACACCAAAATGCCCTCCGGAGTTTAAGAACGAAAAACGGGGTCGGCAGCGTTTCTAAACTTCTCTGTTTTGGGTTTCCGTTTTAGCCGTTTTAGTGTGGATGGGAGGTGCAAGCGTAGCAAAAGGTCTCGGTTTTTAAATGAAAACGCAGTAGTGTGGACGGGGCCTGAGTGAAATAAGGTCCTGGCTCTCAGCCAACTTCCTCCGTCTGAACAGCTCCACATTGGAGGCCATTTTCTTTGCCCCCTGCTCTCCCGCTGATGTGGAGCCGTCATTGGCCCCTTCATTGTCTGCATTAGTGAAGCCTACAATTAAAAATTTGGGGGTCACTCTGGACTCCTTTTTTAAAATGGACGTGCAGATAAATCAGGTAGTCAGGTCATGTTTCTTTCATCTCCGACGGCTAGCCAACCTAAAATCAGTCCTGAATAAAAAAGATCTCCAGTCAGTTGTTCATGCTTTTGTAATGTCTCGTCTGGACTATGCCAACTCGCTCTTATATGGTGTTCCCTCCTCTTCATTGGTGCGGCTCCAACTGGTACAAAACGCCGCCGCTAGGTTTCCGACGGGCACAGACCGGCGGCAGCACATCACCCCTGTCTTGGCTAATTTACACTGGCTTCCAGTGAGATTTCGCATTAAGTTTAAAATTCTCCTGTTAGTCTATAAATCAATGCACGAAATGGCCCCCTCTTATTTGGCACAGCTTTTGAGCCCTTACATTCCGGTGCAAACCTTGAGGTCTTCTGAACAGCAGCTTCTGCTTGTTCCTCCTGCCCGCTATAAGGCCCGTGGGGAACGGGCTTTTTCAGTTTGTGCTCCCAAGCTCTGGAACCAACTCCCTTATACAGCACTTTGGTTGGCGTTGTCGCTGTTTAAATGTGCTTTATAAATAAAAGATGATGATGATGATATATGATATGGGAAATACTACCACCGAGAAGAGTGTTACTGTCATATTGGAGGATATTACAAGACTTTGTTTAAAATTGTTACATTTTTTTTAATAACACAAGTTCTGAACCAGCTTGAGATATCTGGAATGTTTTCTTTATTTTTGATATCTGAAATGAGAACGATGACTGGTAACAATTGTATTATAGAGATCTGAAATTAGAGTTTATCTTGGTAAATGCAGACATCCAGAAAATTTATTTTAGACAGAAGGCATCTCATTTTAGGTATCCAGAAGTAAAAACCCAATACAGATGAATGGAAAAAGTGACGTCATTTTTCCTAGAAAAAATAATATTTTCGATGAAATGCTCATTTTAGAGAGGAAGAATTTAGTTTTAGATGTCTCGAAAAATATTTTTTTACTAGGAATGATTTTGTTAAAGATATCAGGATTAAACATTCAGTCATGTGAATAAATTTCAAAATGTTTTTCAATTCACCAGAAGACCGCTGTATCCACACTGCAGGAAGTAAACCTGTAAGACCCACTGTAACAGAATTACAACATTTTTGGAATCGCCCACAAAGATAAAAACATGTAAAGCAGGGCCTTCTAAAGAAATTCCTGCTCATTTTCTAATCAATTCACAGTTAAAGAAGTAGTGGGGGATGCTTGGAGCAGGTGTGAATGTTCAGGAGTTTAGGGTGTGTTGTTTGTCTGCAGCTACATACTTTTAAGGATGACAATCAGAGATAACAAGAGATTAGCCAGACTGTAGCTACCGTGTGACTAGTGAATATATGTGAATGCCCTTTATATTGGAGACAATTTCCCTACCACCACAACTTTTCCTGCAGGTTGCAACCTGATAAGCATGTGTGCTATAAGGCAAGGCAATTTTATTTGTATAGCACACTTTCAACACAAGGCAATTCAAGATGCTTTACATGATTAAGACTGGAACACAGTATAAATAAATTTGATTAAAATACAAGAAAAAATAATATTTTCGATGAAATGCTCATTTTAGAGAGGAAGAATTTAGTTTTAGATGTCTCGAAAAATATTTTTTTACTAGGAATGATTTTGTTAAAGATATCAGGATTAAACATTCAGTCATGTGAATAAATTTCAAAATGTTTTTCAATTCACCAGAAGACCGCTGTATCCACACTGCAGGAAGTAAACCTGTAAGACCCACTGTAACAGAATTACAACATTTTTGGAATCGCCCACAAAGATAAAAACATGTAAAGCAGGGCCTTCTAAAGAAATTCCTGCTCATTTTCTAATCAATTCACAGTTAAAGAAGTAGTGGGGGATGCTTGGAGCAGGTGTGAATGTTCAGGAGTTTAGGGTGTGTTGTTTGTCTGCAGCTACATACTTTTAAGGATGACAATCAGAGATAACAAGAGATTAGCCAGACTGTAGGTACCGTGTGACTAGTGAATATATGTGAATGCCCTTTATATTGGAGACAATTTCCCTACCACCACAACTTTTCCTGCAGGTTGCAACCTGATAAGCATGTGTGCTATAAGGCAAGGCAATTTTATTTGTATAGCACACTTTCAACACAAGGCAATTCAAGATGCTTTACATGATTAAGACTGGAACACAGTATAAATAAATTTGATTAAAATACAAGAAAGCAATTACAATTAGACAAAAAAAACTTTATTTGCTTATTGATCTGGCTGAAGAGCTCACAGTTTTTTTCCTTTCACTAACTAATCTTGCTGAAAAAAAGCACACAGTTTTAATTCACTAACTGATCTCGCAGAGAAGCTTACAGTTTTTCTTTCCACTTATTGATCTTGCTGAAAAAAAAAAGTTTTAAATTTATTATGTTCCATTTCAAAATGCCACCAACAACCGAACCCCATTAGTTACCAGAAAAGGCTCAGAAATGGCATTACCCCATCTTACTTGCAATGTTTGGTGTGTGCACTAGTAGTGTAGAACATGTATTAAAGAAACCCCTCGCTCTTGTAGCTTTCTAAACAACTTCCCGTGATTAATCCGGTCAAAGGCTTCAGAGACGTCCAGGAAGCACATAAACATGGTGGGCTTATGTTTTCTATAGCTACTGACAGCCCCTTAAAGAGCATAGACACACATGTCGGTGCCAAGTTTACTTTTAAAGCCAAACTGAGACAGTGTGAACAACACAAAAAACACACACTGTTCTCCATGACTGGTATATATTATATGTATCTTGGTCTTAATAATATTCTCTCCAGTTCAACTCTCACAATGGATGTAATGTCCCTTCTTACACAATTGGAATACTTCTAGAAGTTTGTGTCTAAACATATGATTAAGGCCGTTTTCACATGTGTGGCCGTACCAGAAAACGGCCAGAGAAAATGCTAATTTTTTCTGTTCACATGTCACGGATCTCTGCCTGTATTGCGATCCAGTCTTTTACTACAAATAAACAGCAGGTGGCGGTATACAAATAAGTCTTAGTTCTCCAACAAACAAGGGAGTGAGAAGTACCGACGTCATAAAACGAGCGACAGCCTAGAATGTAAACAAACTGGTCTACTGGTCAGCTGCTACCTGAAGCCATCTACAGGGTGAGTGTTGTAGTAAACCCGCCGTTTTGTAACCTGCTGTGTTGCTGTGGGATGCTTGAATCGCGTTGTTTTGGTATTTGTATGGTCGCGAGGTGATTCTGTAATTTCGGGCGGCGGTGTTCGTCATTTCCGCGTGGAGCGCGTCTATTGTCTTGAGTACGGCCAGAGTACGGGTTGTGTTCACATGGTACGTGGCCGCTCGTGAAAGCGCCCTAAGGCCGTTTTCACACGGTACAGGAGTCCGTACTCGGATACCGTATTTGGTCACAATCAACTTATTTCATACCATGTGAACACAGAATGGACCGTGCCAGGATACGGCCAGAGAGACCTGCCTTGGAGGTAGTATCCGAGTCCAGGTACGAGCGGCCACGTACCATGTGAACACAACCCGTACTCTGGCCGTACTCAAGACAATAGACGCGCTCCACGCGGAAATGACGAACACCGCCGCCCGAAATTACAGAATCACCTCGCGACCATACAAATACCAAAACAACGCGATTCAAGGATCCCACAGCAACACAGCAGGTTACAAAACGGCGGGTTTACTACAACACTCACCCTGTAGATGGCTTCAGGTACCAGCTGACCAGTTTGTTTACATTCTAGGCTGTCGCTCGTTTTATGACGTCGGTACTTATCACTCCCTTGTTTGTTGGATAACTACATACTTATTTGTATACCGCCACCTGCTGTTTAGATGTAGTAAAACACTGGATTCCAGTACGTGTCAAATACGTGCCATCTGAACAGAAGAAATTTTCTTTTTCTCTGGCCTTATTCTGGCACGGCCACACATGTGAAAACGGAAAGCTCTGACAACAAACACAAATCAAAGTTGAACAATCATCTGCATTTTAGGCAGGCTCTGTAGCCTATGCGATTTGTGAAACAATTGGTGACCAATGACCCATTAGTGCATAACACAAGGTTGAGCAATAATAATGCTAATTCCCTGGTCGAAGGCATGCACTGAATAGGCTACCTGAAACTGCAAACATCTTCCAAAAGGCTTGGTTTTTCTCCTATTTATATGTCGATTTACAGTAAATAAATTATGCTAAAAATTTGACAGGAGATATTAACTACAATAATTTATCTCCAGATAAAACAGTGGCCAGCAAATCTCCAGTAGCTAGGTCTGTTATGATTTCACATCTTAAATCACATGTCTGCTATGTACTCTTGGTTTTACAGTATCAATTATGTGAAATTCCACACACTGCCAGAGGTGGCGCTTTAAATGCCACCTCTCACGGTGTGTACTGTATTCGGTGAGAGAAACGCCATCTCCTGGTCACGCTCTGTATTTCATTGAGTGGGAGGAGTTCCAGTAAAAATTTATTGTGGTTTTTAAATTATTTGCAAAGTCTTTTAATTAACCAAATAATCAAATTTAAGCAACTGTAAAGCCACAGATAATTGATTTCTGGGATGATGATAATTTGCTCTACTTACTTTTCTGATACCTTTCTTTTGTGACATATAAATCAGTTTAGTGTGGGTTTTTTTACAGGTGTGTTCCCATATCTCCAAACAGTACATCATGGAATTGTAAAGTAAAGTAGATTTTTGGTTTAAAAAATTCGATTTATACAAAAAATAATATCCCCAATATTTTTTAATATCATTTATACAAAAGAAACCCAACAACTCTTTGGTAATCTGTGAATATTTTACAGAAAAGTGACAAAAACCATTTAGATGCTTTTAGGGAAGCCCTTATTAGTTTTACTTGAAATCTTTCATTGAAACGGACTAAATTGGGAGTCATTTTAAGAGATCACATTGATACCAATAATAGCCTTTAACAAAACACAAAATGACCTGGTAAGGTTAGCATGTGGTATCATATTCATCACATCAAACTTTCCTTTTATGTTTAATGGGTCATATTCTTACAGTGCTGATGTTTCATGATGTCAACAGCCCAATATGTGTTTAAGAAGTCACACTTCACCACTGCACTGTGATTAATCACATTTTAGTCTTTTCATGAGGACGGATCCAGCAGTTTAATGACATGGTTTATGTTTACAGTGTATATATAAAGCCTGTACATGGAGCTAAGCTTAAACCCCTCCATTGTTCTGCTGTCTGGTTTCTTTTTATTCAGCCAGTAGCTCTTTAGCTGTCCCTTTGTAATTACGCACATCCCTGATAAAATAACACAGCAGTCAATCACTCCACAAAGACAAAGAATCACAAGGTTGTCAAAACAGCCCATGCATGAAAACACTAAGATTTAGCTGCAACTGGTAAACTCTTGAATACACAAGGTTATTTTTCATGTCCTAAAAATGTTTCTCAGTACCATGGAGACGTCATCTGTTTGGCTTTACCAAAAATAAGACTTTAATCTAATCAAATGATCTGACCTCATAAAAAAAGCTGCTGAATCGAATTTATTATTTACTTGTAAGTCAACTTTTCTTTCCTTTGCAGAAACAATACATACACAAAAAATAGCTTAACCCTAAAAGAAGATGCTACAAGAATATCTCAAGCCAGCTTTTCCCTGTTAGAATGATAGTTTGTATAATTCATGTGAGGGATACATAATATCTACTATATTTTGGGCTGTTCTTCTTCCTGTGGGTAGGAAAGATTTTTAATAATGAACATATTGGAACAATTTGTGCAAAGCATTTTTATCTATTATCTATTAGTATAAACAAAGGCACGTGTGCCAAAGGAGGAGTCCATATTCATCTATGTGCTAATTTCCTTGTTGGTTGAGATGTACAAAGGAAAAGTATTTAGATGCATGTGCATGAACATGTTTCTAAATTTACTAGTGAATATGCAGTTTTCTTTAGGTCAGTGTACGCCATGTTTTTAGAAGGAAACCTGAACAACCTTTTGAGGCTTTAGATCCTTACAGCTTACTAAAAAGCAACCTGGGGAGACTTTTTGTCAGGTTACTTGTAGATCTGAACAAGAAAAAACATGTATAGCGGCAAACACGGAATGTACATCTATGCGCATGAACGTAAGTCATAATTGAACTACACTAACACCTAGAGTCAAAATGTATTTGTTTCAGTTTCTCCACTTGGCTATTAAGAACTAATCATGGGATCTCAGTGAGGTTAATATGAAGAGAGCTTCCTGACCATAGGTCCAAAATATTGATGTTCTGATCTTTATCAGTTTGCTTGTGCAATTGTTGATGGTACAAAATTGGGAGGAAGCACAGTAGAAGGACCCATTCATGGGCGATTTGTCACAGAAAATAAGTTCACATCAGTCCTCCACTGTTTATTTTCAAATGTCCTAAATATTTCCAGTCTGTCCTCAATGTTATTTCTAGACAGGGGAGTCTTCTTTGGGGTCCTAGCTACCTCCCTCTGCAGTCTTTAGCCCCTTTTAAATCATCCTTTAAATCCAGAATCGACAGGTGTTTTTTAACACATCAGAGACAATATGTCATCATAAAGCGTCTTGAATGACACCATCAGTTGGCAAGCAATTCTAATCGAGCCCATTTGCTTTTGCTGCTCCCTTTTCAAACCTTTTTCTGGTCTTAAGGTTAGAAAAGCCAGATGTAGAGCAAGTTCTTCACCATTTTGTCTGCGCTTATGTTTCAACTAGACCTCCTACCAGAGTCAAACTCTGCCCAGATTTTCGGTTTGAAAAAACACTCAAACGTAGCCAATGCCTCAGGAACCAGCAAGGGGGGAGGGCTTGGTGTGGCCTGTGCTGTTACCGACATGACTTCCTACACACTTCAGGAGCAAGACACACACAGACAGCCATTGTCTCAGAGAAGGGCAATTATGAGGTTGAATATTTCTCTCCACCTCCTTCACCAGAGAAAAAGGATGAAGGTTGCCAACTCGCTACGGAAGCGTGACCAGTACTGAGCTTCTTTTACATTTCACAGTGGCTGATGTCAGAAAAATCGAAGTTGAGACGGAAGCTGAGCCGACTCAAAGTCAAGTGCAATGTTAACCTGAAGATGGCACGCCACTAACAGTTTTTGATACAAAATTAATATTTTTACTAAAATGTACTTAGTTACCAAAAACAATGTTCTAACATGTAGACAAGACTATTAGACACTTATTTGTATAGTTTATAAACAAAAAAGGTGATTTTTAGGTGAGTTGCACTTTAAAGTTTCTTGATTATTTTCTCCAAAAACATGCCAGTGCAGAGTTTTGTTTTTAAGTGAATTTTTTTGTTGGGTTGTGTGAGAATGCTGGCGAAGTTGTGGTTTTTTTGCCCTCCCTCACCTTTTTCCTCCTGCAGGGTGTGGTAGACATTTGCAGCTTGTAAATGGGAGCTGTAACCTGAAGAGGATGCAGGTTGTTAACACTCTCTCAAGGGGTAATCAAGCTACTAATAGGTTCCTAATTCTCTGTGACACAGCTATTCACCGATGCACAGTCTACCTCATTAGCTCTTCCTCCCAGATCCAAACACCAGCCTAACGCTGCACTACCGACTAAATCTGGTCAGTAAAACAGTAAAATATTACATGTCAACATTGAAGCAGCAAACAAGGCATACTCAACCCGTTGTTCAAGTTAAATGCAAATATCCAGCTAACATTAGCTCATGTATTTGTTTTCATTGAAAATTTGCCAGGCAGTTGACAATACTCCCGTGTGCTACATCTCCTCTGTTCACATTGGTTTCTCATTTTATAAGGTAACTACAGCTAATCTGGACTGGATTGTTTAAATTGTTTGTTCAACCAGGTCTGCCCAATCAGTGGGAAGAAATGCTGCCACATTTACGTTTCTGCAGCATCAGACATTCAGGACGTATATCATATGTATATACTTAACTCTTTAGATAGCAGCCCTGTTAGAAATTAACAGTAAAATAAAAGTTAATAGAATTAAAATCCATTGAGAAGATCAGACTATTTCAACAAGTAAGACTACCTATGGTTAGCAAGCTCATTTAAAATATGCAAAAAATGGTTGTGTTCTTTCAAAGAATTGGAATAGAGAATCGCTTGGAACCAGAATGGAAAAGGGGAATCTGGATCAGAACCAGAATCGTTCAAATTCAAACGATGCCCCTGGACTGCCTCCAAGCATCCATCAATGCAATCTTGTCGTCGCCCTGTCTGTCCACCTTCGAGGTCCATCCTCCACCGATCTCCATCTGCATACAATGAATACCCGTATTCACTGCTCTAATTCATCATCTGCCTACTGCCTCCTCACAGGATCCACTTACTTTACCCTGACACCTCCAGGTCCAGCTCACAGTAAGCCTCCCGTCTGCTCTTCTTGAATTTCATCAGCATCATCATCATTGTCATCATCATCCTTACCCGATCCTACTCGCCCTCCTTCTAGCTCCTGGGTGGTCTGTCCTGAGTTTCTCTCGATATTCACTTCCAGATCCAACCTTTTCTTCATAAAAACTCCTTTAACTGATTCTTTGTTGTACGTGGGTTGTGTTCACTCTGGTCTCCAAAAAACCATTATGACATTTTGAAGATAAGTGGAAAAAGTATTTATCTGGTTACTAAGTATCTGCCCTTGCATTAACTCTGTAGGTAAGGTAGGCATATATGGAAATAACTAATTTAACTCTCCAACAAAGCAACTAGAATACATCACACTGAGCCAAAGAGCTTAAGAGTGGAAGACAAAACACATGAATTACTCACACCATTTCCTTCATTAAAAATTGTACTGCTGCCAGAAATTCTCACCAGAGCTTACCTTCAGCTAATGTGTTGACGTGCTGAAACTAGTCTTAGTACTGAAAAAAAAAAACTGAAACATCATCATAGGCAGGTTACGATTGTCTGTATGGTAAGTGAGACCAATCACAAACCCAAAGAACTTTGTGCTCCTTAAAAAAAAGGAAAAACTGACAAAAACGGGCTGCATAAAACAGACGATGTTTGATAAAAGAAACACACCTCTTTATCTATTGAAGTCATGAACTTGCATGCGTGTTTGCATTAGTCATGTCTACACAATAAAAAGTTTAGTTAATTATAAAGAAAAGTAAGAATATTTTTGATTAGTCCCTTTTTTTCTTTTTCACAATGCTATTTGGCACACTGGAGACCATATAAAACCTCTTCATTCAACCATAAATGGTGCCACACTTGCAGGAATGATGCTTTTGTTTTCATGCCTATATAAAGTGAGACTCTAGTGCAGGAAACAATCACAAATACCAAGAAATTGTTTGAGAAGTTTACTGGTAAACATGAACAACAGCAACAATTTTCCAGGAAACAACAACAGCCCAGATCAACACTTGGATGACAGATCTTGGATTGATATTGATTTTGTAATGATGAAAAAGAAAAAGGTTTCTTCCTGGCTGAGGGAGGATACGGTGCTCCAGTAGGAGGTAAGTATAGCCAAAGAAGCTGAATTGCCGGATTGGATGAGTGGGTTTTTTACCGATTGTGTTTTTTTCCCTTTTACAGGTTGGAGGAATGGAGTGGTGGACGCTGGAGGGTAGAGTTATGTCAAAACACGATCAGCTGAACATAAATAAAAGAAAAAATTAATCATTTTTAAAAAGCATTGCAAATTCAAAAACTATACATTGTACATTTGGAAAAAAAGAATTTAAATTAAAAAAAAATTAACTCCAAAATAGAGAAACCGTAACCAATGAAAGCTGTTCCAAAGATGGAAAAAGACATATATGCAATCTAAGGAAGATTATTAGATTAATTTTCCTTTGTTCATTTACTGAAACTGCTGTTTTGTATTTTTAAATCATATGACAGTTTTTACTTCCCCTCCGCTCCCAGCATTTATTTTCTCCTCATGGTTATAAGTATTATTCAATTCAATATGTTTTTAGCTGTTTGATTCTTTTACTGGAAGTTTCACTCCGTAAGGTACAACCCATCCTGCAGCACCTTCGCACAAGCGCTTGATGAAATACAAACATTATTATCAAAGGTTTGAAAATGTCTGTAAAATGTTCACATCAACACAGCTGTGCACTAAAATGAACATGTGTTTACGAGAGTACACATTTCTATTGCACAACTCAGCTGACCTGACATGGTGTACCACTTATATAACCTCTGAATCCCCGGGGGGAAAAGTTTCTAACCTGGTTAGCCCTAAAGTTATTCTTTCCATTTTTTTCATTCTGCTTTTAATGAGAGCAGAGTAGAGACCAGGGCAGACACATGAAAGTGATTCAAAATTCCTCTTTGGGTCTTTTCACAGAAACTGGCAATACAAGCAATCGGGCGATTCAATTTCAGGCTTTGTGATGGACTTGTTTCTGAGAATGTCAGTCTCCTGCAGAGGCCCTTCAATATAACCAGTCAACTTTCAACAGGCATGAATGAGAAAACCAGCCAAAGTGTTTATTTTTCATGTTTTCTCTGACTTCAATTCAACTCTGTGTTATTGTAGTTGGCTATTTGTTAAAGGACTTCAACAACAAAGCAGGTATCTGCTCACAAAAACAACCAGAACTTTAGGGGGGCGATAGTTCAGGATGAAAAAAGAAATCTATCTTGCTGCAGATCTTGCAGTGTCTGGGTTCAACCTTATTTACTCTTATGGATAATGTCGACTGCACATCCGTGGTGCTAATCTCTTGTTATAGGTCATTTTACAGCTTTACTATCGGAGGAAGATTTGGTTACCACGGAGGTCAGTGATGTACAGTGTAGTAATAGTAGTCACCAGTTTTGATGGTTTGAGCTTTCCTTTCACTTCCCTCATACTTTCAGCAGAAAGTAGGCGTACACTTCAGTCATGGAGGGGTCTATAACAACACTCAGCCAGGCTGTAATATTTGAAAGGCGGAGGGTTGGTATTAAAGAGCCCCAGGTGAGCCAAGAGTTGCTCCCCTTTTCTAAATTACACCATCTTTACATCTAAATTGGAGAAGCATAAACTAGGCTTAACAGTCATGCTTTCGGACTGTGGGAGGAAGCTGGAATACTTAGAGGAAACCTACACATGCACAGGGAGAACATGCAAACTCTGTGCAGAGAAAAAAGCATTTAAAGTGCATTAAAAATAGCTGCTTGATTGAAACGGATTTGAAATTATTTAATTTCCTCTTTACATATTGATTATTACAACTTGTTTAAAGTAAAAGTTCAGATAGTTTTGGTGAAAGTCATGGATCACCAAGGTTTTGTGCTTTTATTTGAAAAAGTAAAGCAATGGCCTAAAAGGCAGAGGGGTAGCAGAGTCGCTGAACTGCAATTTTTCTGTCTTACAGCGCCCGCTAACATCCGGTAGTTTCAGGTAGCTCTGGGTTAACTAAGTTAGCTCATAGCTATATCTGCTGAGAGGGTCAATCATCCGCCCCCTCCCTCACACCCCCACTTTCAGCTCCATCTTTGTCCATTTTTTCTATTTTCCAGGCATGACGAGGTGCATGACGCGGCTAAGATTGTCTTCAATTCAGATCTTCAGAAACCCACTGGTGACGTCCCAGAGGCTTCGTCCATGCTGTTAAGTGCCCAAAAACACTGGAGCCGAAACCAGTGACTGATAGATGAAGCGTTTTTGCTTCTGAGGACGAGGTAGTGTACCTGGTGGAGATTTTTAAGGCCGTGGGTGTTTTTAGAATATAATAGGATAATCCTTTATTGTGCCACAAGCACAAATTTGATTGTAACAGCAGCAAAGCAAAAACACAACAGAATGTAATAGTTTTTCGCAATCAATGCATGTTAATGTTATTTTGTGTCTAAACGATGAAATCAGGCAGCTAAAAGTGTTTTTAGGAGCAGTCTCAAGTATTTACGGATTTTAGAAATGGAGTTGGTGTTCCCAACCCCTGCAAAATTAATGAAGTTCGCTGTGATTCAGCTATTATGTCTGTTGGAGCTAGGATGTGTCAAAAGTTTGCAGGGCAGTAGCAGCTAATTGGAGTTGGGGGCCCTCTTGTAGGTTTCACGGGTGATTCGAGAAGAACAAGAAGCCTTTTTGGATTTCACCTTTGGGACTGTATTTTTTACTTTAGGGAATTGTCTCGAAATGTAAGCTTGGATGAGTGCCCACATGTTCAGCTTGCTGAATGAGCCCAGATGGGGCCTTGAGGACGGGCAGCGAGACAATGCTTTTTCCAGCGGTCACAGGGCTCTGGTAAGAACTGTTTCTGTTGCTCTAAGTAAAAGCTAAGAATAAACAAAGTGCTGTGGTTTGAATTTGCGTTTTGTTAGTGTAACACCTAGTAGGTGCAGTAGCACTTGCTACTGTCCAATAGCAGGATCTAGGCGTTTGCCTTGTTGAATTTATCTGAGCTTAATCAAAGCATGAACTTTGGAAAAAAAATGTTTTGCTCCATGGGATTCTGTGAAGCCTTCTGATACACAGCGTACACCAAAGTATTTTACAATCATTAACTGTGTGAGTTGTCCAACCTAAAAAGATGAGAGAGGTTTGGGAATTTCCTGATAGGTACACTCTGCTGAGAGAAAGAAAAAAAATTAAAACGAAAATCCAGCAAATCACATTATGTGATTTTTAAATAATTTATTTGTACAATACTGCTGAAAATGTTTAGCACCCACAAAAAAGCAAGAATTCTGGCCCTCACAGACATGTTACTTCGTCTTTCAGTATCTATTCTATCCTCCACTCCTTATTCGTATTAATGACACTTGTTTGAACTAGCTATCTGTATAAACGACAACTGTCCACACCTTCAAACAGTCAAACTCCAACTTCCACCATGGCCAAGACCGGAAAGATTTCCAAGGACACAAGGAACAAGATTGTACACCTGCACATTGGGATGAGCCAATCTATAATAGGCTTGGTGAGAAGTTTAACTGTTGGAGCATTTATTAGAGAATGGAATAAAGCTCATTGAATATCTCCCTCAACATGGTAGTCCATGTGAGATCTAACCTTGTGCGGGACATATGATCTGGAGAACGTTGAGGAAACAACCCAACAATATGACGGAAAACAGAACAGTAGTAGAGCTAGGACCACAAATGTCACTATTAATAACAGATTACATTTACATGGATAAAAATCCTGCTGCCTGGTAAGTTCCCCTTACTTAAAGTGCAACTCAACCACAAGTAAATGTTTTGTTTGCTGAGAAACTGTATAAATGGGTGTCTAATAGTGGTGTCTACAGTACATGTTTGGTTGTTATTTTTGGTATTTTACTACATTTTAGTAAAAAAAAAATATTTTTTTAACCAAAAACCATTAGTGAAGTGCCCTCCAGGCTTATATTTTACACTGCACTATAACTTGAATCAGGCATTGCTATGGGCTCAGCGACATGATGACACCACCCTGCTGCTTTTGAGTACAAAACAAGCTCAGTCTCAGCCACAGCTCCGTAGTGAGTTGGAGTTGGCAACTCACGATCCAACAAAACAATACAGCTCACCTTCCTCCCTTTCCTCTGTTGAAGGAGGTGAGAAAAAATCTTCAACCTCAAAATTGCCACCCTCTAATGGAATGGAGCTTGCGTCACTATTCTCTTTGTGTGGCTTCTTGTGTGCAGCTGTAGCAGCACTGCTGTCAATGTGTCACTCACAGCACAGACCACGCTCAGTCCTCTCCCTCCCTGGTTCCGCCAGGCAGCACCTTATTCTGAGGCATTTTCCAAACACAAAATGTGTGTGGAGTTACACTATGGTAAGGGGTGTTAGTCTTTAAGCCAGCACATGTTCTGGCCCATCCAAAATTTGCCAGATAACATCAGAGGAGGATTGTGAAAATGTCATGTGGTTAGATGAGACCAAAATCGAACTGTTTAATACAAATGCTACTTGCCGTGTTTTAAGGGGGAGAAAAATGATGAGTTGCATCATAAGAGCATCATAACCACAGTGAAAGTATTCCCACCACAGATGTGGAATAGAAAGCATAGAAAGTGTCTTTTGCCAAGCGACAGCCCCACAGCATTAAAGCTCAAGACAAGTTCTGCATGGAAGAATGGGCCAAAAGTACCAGCAACAGTCTGTGCAAACCTGGTGAAGACCGTTTGGTCGTTGACCAAATACTTATTTTTGCCACCATCATACAGATAGATTCTCTAAAAATCATTTGATGTGATTTTCTGAACATTTGGTTTTACATTCTTTCTGTCAGTCATAGCTGAAGAGTATGTTTGATAAAAATTACAACCTCTAATCTTTTTAAGTGGGACAACTGCCAAATGCGTTTTTTACCCCATTTTATACTCACAAAAGACTTAATGTATTGCATTTTTTTAAGTTTATTTGATAGGGACAGTGGATACTGATGAACATGCATTGAATTAAATAAACATAGAAATTCTATTATTTTACATGCTTTTACACCTGTCAACAACCACCATGTCTTACAATATTCCATGTGTGACAGGATCAGTGAAAGTAGGAATGCTATTGCAGCATCAAATGTTAGAAAAAGTGGTATTTGGTTAAAATTACACAAGTTAAATTAGACAGTATTAGACAGTGGTTGCTGGCCAATAGAGGGCGCTAGGGCGCCGCCCCACCACTCACAACTTGCCACATTACCTTGAATAAAGCTTTGAATTTTTTTTCTAATAATATAAAAATATTTTGAAATACATGGGTTTTCGTTTAGATGTTTAAGATAAATATTCTATAGTTTAAGGGGAGCGTTGCCTGATTGAGGACATGTTGGGGAGCAAGATCATTGCACCCCAAGGCGCCCATTGACTCTCGTTATAAGTTTTACATGCGCAATAGCTTCTCCACAATACAAGACAATGGGAATGCTGGATTATTGTGGAACCCCCTTCTTATATTGTTTTCATATATTTAGGGGTCAGACCCAACATTATTTAACCAGGGCAACCTATTTAACCTTCTCTTTTTCTATCGATTCCCTTTTCTGATGAATATATCTTTGTGTTGTAACATTACACGCCAATCTGTCCTCTGCAAAGTGGCATCCAGTCTTTGCATTTGATTTCTTGGAAGTATTGGACCATAATTAGAAATTGTAGGTCCCTGCGAGTCTTGGACACGTTTATTTGTAATGTTTATTTGAAATTTACCCTCAGAAGAAAATTGAATTATGATCCGATAGTGCAGTGGTATAATTGAAACTTTTATGATTGATTTACGATGAACAAACCTGAGTGTTTCTGAGCGAGAAGTTTTCCAGGTAGGCAATTCAATTAATTGTTTTTTTCTCATTTTGTGTCAATCCAGTTAATATTAAAAACTCAAATGATAATTTTCTGAGACACAATAATTTAAAAGAAACGTAAAGTTATAAAAGTCCTGCTTAGCTGTTGGTGTACGATAGACACAAATTACAGTAAATCACATAGAGGTTGACTATGTAATTATCACTCTTACTCACTCCAGTTGAATGTGGTTTGGCCATTTAATCTGTTTACATTTTAACATATAATAGTACTCCACACCAGCCATACCACAAGACCTATCATCCCTATACACGTTGTATTCTGGTATATCTATTGCTGCATCTGGGGATTATGCCATTAAAAAAGTTTAAGAGAGTCCAAGAAGGTCAATACTAGAGTTAATAAGTAGGTGTTCCAACTCTTCCGGTTTAGGTACCATGCTCCAAATATTTAACTGTGCACCTAATAGCCCTTTTGGGTTTAGCTTGTGAGTCCCAGATCATTCTAGCCTGATTTAAAGTCCAAAATATCTCTGTAGATTTTTGTTTTAATACTGGGTTTCTATGTTTATTTCTTGTTTTAAATTGTAGATAATGTGAAGAATGTATTGCGCAGCGCTCACCAGCCGAAGATCCTGTTCAGCTTTTGTTGAACTATGACAAAAATTGTGTGACAAGAGAGCTTTTGTGACTGTTGGATGCTGTTCACTGTCTGCCTGAAAAGTGTTAATTAAGCTGAATCAGCTACAGCGGTCTGCTCTCACCCATACTGCAGCTTTACGCACAAACAGGAACAGAAAACATAAGTGAATCGTGAGCAATTTTGCTGCCTTTGTGGAGAGCAGAAAGAGGGTATCTGTTCTGACACCTGCACGACACATGCTGGAAAAAACTTCAACTATCTGTGCGAGGGTGAAAAACTCTGTGAGAGCCTTAAAATATATCTGCTTTGCGAAGCTGTGCTATGACTACATGTTGACATGATGTTAACACTACGTTAACATTAAATGTCCCCCAGTGGAATATGTCACATTTTTGAAAATCTGGGCAGCAGTTCAGACATATCAGTGTCATGCTGCCAGAGGTGTGAGAGGATAGATGAAATAAGAGGATTCAAAAGAGAAATCTCTGCCCAAAGCTAGTATTACAACTATGAATGAAGATTTTATGGAAAGAAATGGTAAGCAGTGAAAGAATACAAATCAAGCAGTTACCAACAGCAATGCCAGAAACGTAACGCTTTGCAAAAGCTTTAACAACCTTTTTAACTTCTCAACATTTTTGCCCATCCAATAGACCAACACAAAGCCGTGCTTTATTGCAAAGTGTATGGAAATACCTTGGTATTAACATGTTTTTACAAAAAAGGGGGAAATGTGTATTTTTGCATTCAGCTTTTTTATGCTGATACCTTTAAAGCTTAGTTTATACCTCTTTGTTAGCGGGGTTGTAGAGACACCTAGCTCCGTTGACGCAAGTGCTTGATGGCAGGTCGGCAGGGAACATACCTAATTTATTAAATGTCCATCAAAAGCTACGAAGAGCACAAGCCTGTGACTGGTCAGCACACCACTTCCTATAAATACACAAAAACCTCCATAGTGTAGAAGATATCTAGCAGCAAACATGAAGCAGATCGAAGGACGTCTTACATTAGGCAACTGATGAGTGTTTAGAGTCTTCTACATTAGAGATTAAGAAGCTTTTATCATTTGTGTATGAATGGTTATTTTGAACATTTTAAGAGGTTGAAGTTGCTTGAGTGAAAGTTTTGGTTTAATCATAAAAAAATCAATAAATACAATGTTGTCAACCGAAGACGTGACTGCGGTGGTGGCAGGACTCCTCACCTCAGAGAAGCGCTATGCCCCCTGTTGTCCTATCAGGGAGTTTCTTTGCAAGATTCCCCAGGCAGCAGAAAAGTCTGAAAAGAAAATGTCAGTTTTTGGAGATTTCTGGCGTAGCGACTAATGGAGTAAGATGTGCTTGCGGGAGCTCCTACAAATCTCCATTAAAAGGACTTCAGAGCATTAAGACTTTAAGATGGATCTGCTTGCTGCTCTTTGAGAGGAGATGGCGGGCATTTTCAGAGCTAAGTGCTAGCAGAGCCGCCATTAGGTCGGAGGTGGATGTGCTAAGGCTGACAGTGAATGACAGAGGGCTCATTGCCGAGATACACTGACAATATTGTTGAACTTCAATGTAAGGTGGACACAATTTGGGCCCAAATTGTTAATCTTGACAGTAAATGTTGGGGATCTGGAGGTGAGGTCTTACTGTAATAACATCAGGATAATACGCCTGCCCAAGGAGTACGGCCTGGTCAATGAAGCCACAATTTCTACCCTGCTTGAAGACGCTTTCGGCTTGGAAAAAGAGCCAGTTGTGGACGGTGCACACGATCCCTACAGCCTAAACCGAAACCCGGCAAGCGTCCACACCCCACACTACCACGTCTTCATTATTATGTGTATTGTGCTGATGTACAGAGGCCAAAGCCATATCAAAGTGAGAGATTCAATTATCTTCAATTTTCCAGTTCTCACCGCACGGACGGCACAAGCAGGCGCAGCTTTCAATGATATCCGACGCCAACTCAGGGACGTTCCAAGCTCGCCTCCGGATCACAAAAGGAGAGAGTCACTGATGAACCAGCAGTTTTTGTGAAAACGCTCAAAAATCCCAGGGGTTGTTGCTGTAAAGTTTATGAGGCACAGATCAGAGAGTGTCACTGCTATTGTTAGTTGTCTTTATTTTATTAAAGACACGGTCGTGCTGAAATTATTTCTAAAAGCACTGTTAGCTTTACAGCTTTGAATATTATTATTTATGGTAGATATGTTTTGTTGAGTCAATTGAATAGGGCCACGCCTCACTGTTCTAACAGACAGTCATCATGCCTATGTTTGTACAAGTTTTTTTTAGCTCGTTTTGGGGGTCGGTGAATTAATATTTCAACCTTATCTCTATTTAGTTTCTTTTTTCTTTTTTACACATATTTTTTGTAGTGGCTCCGGTTAAGTTTGAGTGAGGAGAGGATGATTGTTGGGTCCGAAGCCCTGAGTTTGCGGTTTTGGTTTGTTACTCCCTGTGGAGTTGGCACAGGTATCCTGGCTTTTGGGGATGGGGTGATGGTAGGAGCTGTGTAGGGTGCTCTCCCATTAAAACGCCTGAAGCCTGACATTGTTTTTCTGCAGGAGACCCACATGAGAAACAAGCATCAAGTCAGACTTACATTTTTCTGGGTTGCTAAAGTATCCCATGTCAGCTTAAACTCTAAGGCCAGAGGGTTTGCCATCTTAATTGGTACTTCTGTTCCATTTACATTAAACCTTTTCCGACAAAGACGGGAGATATCTGATAGTTTTAGGTACTCTATTTGGGAGCCTATTTTGTAAGTTGATGTGCTTGGATTTTGATAATCCCCGTTTTTTAAACAAGTTGTTTGAAAAGCTTCCCTCTCTGAGTAACTGCTCTTTGATTTTTGGAGGGGACATGAACTGTTCTATTGATGCTAAATTAGATCGCTCCAAACCCGGTTCAACCCAATCACTAATGGCTAAAGCCCTTTTCAATTTCATGTCTAGTAATGGCGGTGTTGACCCCTGGAGATTTCATAATGCGAGAAGTAGTCAATATTGTTTTATTCACTTGTTCTCGCTAGATTATTTTTCTTTTGCTGATAAAATAATACCAAAAGTAACAAATGTTTTGTATCATCCAATTGTTATTTCAGTTCATGCAACTGTGTCCCTTGATGTTTATATTTCCCCTGGACCTCGCTGTTCCAAACCACGGCGATTTAATACCTCACTCTGATAGAGTATATACTATAAATGCTATAGAAGATTTTATTGCTCTTAATCATCCTGATTCTGAACCTATTTCTACAGGACTACTTTGGGAATCCTTGAAAGCAAACAAGGTCAGATAATTTCATATTCTACAGATGAAAGAAAATCAAGGATATCAAGCCTTCAGAGGCTCTCATCGGATTTAGAATGAATGGACCAAAAGCTTGCAACCGCCCTTTCTGGCGATCTTTTGAAACATTGCATGATCTTTCAAACTGAGTTGGATCTTATCCCAACTACTGAGGCGTCTGTTAGTGTTCTACTGAAGAACAACAAGGATCCTGATTTCTGTACCTCTTACAGGCCAATTTCTTTAATGAATGTTGAAACAGAGATTCTAGCAAAGGCCTTAGCTTACAAACTTGAAAAAGTTCTTCGAACAATAATTTCTCAGAACAGGCCATCTTTATAAAGGGGCATCGGCTTTGTTTTAATGTTTGTACTCTATTAAATGCAATCTACTCAAAAGAAACAACTGCCAAGCCTTTAGTGGTAGTATCAATTGACACAGAAAAGGCGTTCGATCAGGTCGAGTGGAGCTATCTATTTGCTATCTTAACCAAATTCGGATTTGAAAAATAATTTATATCATGGATACGCCTTCTTTATACACCCCCATGTACCAGTATTATCACTAACAAGATTCAATCTAGCTATTTTCTCTTAAATAGAGGGTGTAGACAGGGCTGCCCTCTGTCTCCCATCTTTTTTTGCACTCGTAATAGAACCCTTATCTATGTATTTGAGGACCTCTCCTACTTTAAATGGCATTATCAGGAATCACACAGAGCTCAAATAATATTTATATGCTGATTACACAATACTATAAATCACTAATCCAGCTAGAGTATGTCCTGCTATTGTTTCATTCGTTCACAGATTTGGGGGTATAATGGGTATAAAGTTAACGTTACCAAGAGTTTTTGTTACACTGTTAATAAACTAGCAATGCAGCTCTCCCAATCTAATACCCTTCAGGGTTTAGATATGTTAGGTTTAATATAGCCAGATCTTTTAAATATCTTTACTCTGTAAATTTTCTTCCTCTTTCAGAAGTCTCAATATCAATGTCTACCTATATTTTTACCAAAAAGTTTAAAAAGAACCCCAATTGATTCAATGAAATTCTTCAGAAGCTCTACGGTGGGGTCTCTCTGCCAAATTTCCAATTTTACTGCTGGGCTGTGGACATAAACAAAGTTACATTCTGGGCCAGACCTACTATTGCCCCCTGGAGGGTTGAACTTTTACACTTTAATCCTTTCTTTCAGTCTAATGACGATTATTTAACAAGCCGTACAAAAGAATCTCGGCAGCATGAACTAGGATTGGTTTTTGATGTGCTATGGTGGGAATGCGCATTGAATGCCATTCATAAAACCTCTATTTGTGCCAGTCTGATGTTGATACAGTTTAAAATTGTGTTTTGTGTTAAAAATTTGTGTTGTCATTATTCAAAAACCAGACTGGCACAGACCTAAACCAATTAATATAGATGTTTGTGACCGGTGTGGAGGGTCACCATGCAATCTTGCACATATGTTTTTCTCTTGCCCAGCCATTACAAGCTTTTGGCTAAATTAATCTGAAACCATTTCTAAGGTTCTTTCAAAAATCGACATTTTACCAAATAGTGGCCTTCTGAAAGAATATACCTGATACTCTACTAAAATACTTGAGATAATAGCTTTTACCTATGTAATTTTTAAACACCATATCCTTCTTAACTACAAATCTACAGAAACTCCTTCCAGCACACAGTGGATTAATGAGATCATGACCTTTTTAAAGGTAGAAAAAAATTAGATATTCAAGAATAGGAAACCGGACTAAAATTTACAACAAATGGCAACAGTTTGACCTTTATTGCAACGATGTATCACTCTCTCCTTTTCCTTTTTCTTTTCTTTTTTCTCTTTTTTAATGTTTTTTTCTTTTGTTTTCTTTTGTTTTTCAAAATCATTTTCTGTCCCAAAAAAAGGGAATGTAAAGCTACATCTAATGGTGTATGAAAACAGGCTTTATACTAACTCCAACATATTTGGGTATATATAGGCACCTTTGTTTCACCTGTGTAAATACTTCAGTAAAAATGATGAAAAAAAAAAATTTGTCGATACATGTGCATGCTTGAACAACTAGTAAAATCTAATGAAATCTTTCATACAATATGCCAAAAGCTCAAAATAAAATTAATAAATAAAACATTATAAAAATATGTACATGAATAAGTAGGGCTAATTTACACTTATATAATGTGAAAAAAATGTGAAAAAAAATGACAGCATGTAAATTCTGATCTTATGAGTGTGAAACACTATTTAACAGTATTATTTTATCTTCAAATACATTTTTAAGCCAGTTTTATTTCATTTCATAGTTTGTTTCTTCCAAAACATAATTTTCACAGCCAGCTTTTATTTCATAATAATATTTTTCCTAGTGGCTTATTTATTTCAGAACTTCTCTTTTCAACCGAATGAATTCATCTGCCAATCAGGATCACTGGGTTGGACCTGCATGCCCAAGGCCGCCTTAATGCACGGGCCAACCGGGGTGGTGCTCAGGGGCCTAGGACGCTCAGGGGGCCTATCATTTCAGGTTAAAAAAAACAAACCAAAAAAATAAAAAACAACAACATTGTTTTATAACTTGTCAGGTTTTCTGTCAGTCATCTTAACTGCTAATTTAATGCTGCTGATTGATCCAAATTACAAGTGACCTACTTCACCCACGTGGCCTCTAAAGTTCCCATTGCACCCTGAGCTCACCATTAAAACAATTTAGACGATTTCAGGGCCTGGTCATCTAGATGGAAAAATGTGGGGGAAGAAATTTGAGAGCGGTCCTCAGAAAAGGGAAGCGATTTGTGAGAACGAGCTTTGAGACAAAGAAATAAGAAAGTAAAATTCCTAAGCTGACAGAATTCTTTAAGTCAGCTAAAGAAGATGGACATAGCTCGCTCACTGACACACCGGGCAGAGAGGAGGATGCAGCACCTGCAAGCACAGAGCAGACCGCTGCACACACTCCTCGCTGGAGGAGGAGTGTGTGTGTGTGTGTGTGATGCATAACCTAAACTCTGTTATTTAAAGAGAAGGTCCTTGCCAGGGTTATTGTTAACGAAAACGAACGAAATAACGTAAACTAGAAGTAAAAAACATATTCGTCAATTGAAATAGAAAAAAACTAAATTTGAAACAAAACGAAATGAATGTTCAAAAACTAACTAAAACAAACTAAATTTATTGGGAAAATATGCTTAGTTTTCGTTTCATAATGTGTCTCATATCTAGAAGAATTATTTCTATGTCGCTCCCTGCCTTCTGCGCGCTGTCACCAGAAACAGCTTTCTCTATGATAGATAAATAGGCAAGGCAATTTTGTTTGTATAGCACACTTTCAACACAAGGCAATTCAAGGTGCTTTACATGATTATAGAAATGTAAGCATAAACAAACATGTATAAAATCAACAATCGTATTTGATTAAAAACAACAATTTAGAATAAAAACATTTACTCATAAGCATTTCTAAATAGGGATGTTTTTATTTTAGATTTAAAAGATGTCAGTGTCTCTGCAGTTTTGCAATCGTCCGGCAGTTTGCTTCAGATGTGGGGAGCATAGAAACTAAAAGCTGCTTCTCCATGCTCGGTTCTGGTTCTAGGGACGATCAGTAGACTAGAGCTGGAGGACCTGAGTGATCTGGATGGTTTGTACCGCGATAACAGATCTGTAATGTACTCTGGTGCTAACCCATTAAATGATTTATAGACTAATAAAAGCACATTGAAGTCTATTCTCTGAGCTACAGGGAGCCAGTGTAAGGACTTTAGAACTGGAGTGATGTGTTCTACTTTCCTGGTTCTAGTGAGCAGCAGCGTTCTGGATCAGCTGCAGCTGTCTGATTGATTTCTTAGGCAGACCTGTGAAGATACTGTAACAGTAATCAAGGCGTCTAAAGATAAATCTATGCATGAGTTTTTCTAGGTCTCCTTGTGTCATCAGTCCTTTAATCCGAGAAATATTCCTTAGGTGATAGAAAGCTGAACTTGTTATTGACTTTATGTGACCCTGGAGGTTCAGGTCTGAGTCCATTATTACACCTAGATTTCTGGCCTGGTTGGTAGTTTCTAGTTGGACCAACTGAAGTTGTGTGCTGGTATTTAATCGATCTTTTTTGGGTCTCAAGATAAGTACTTCCGTTTTGTTTTGTCAAGTTGGAGGAAATTATGGGACATACAACTGTTAATTTGCTCAATGCATTTATTAAGGATTTGGATGGGTTCAAGTTCACCTGGTGAAATTGAGATATAAAGTTGAGTGTCATCAGCATAGTTGTGATAGTTGATATTCTTTGTTGTTATAATCTGGTTTAATGGCAGCATATAAATGCTAAATAAGAGGGGCCCTAGGATAGAGCCCTGGGGGACCACGCATGTGATTTCTGCGTTTTGTGATGACAAATTTCGCTAATCGACACAAAGAAATTCCTGTTCTTGAAGTAGGATTTGACCCAGTCGAGTGTCATACCAGAGAGTCTGACCCAGCTCTCTAGATGTTCCAGTAATATATCTGATCAACGGTGTCAAACGCCGCACTGTGGTCCAATAGTACCAGTACTGTGGTTTTACCATGGTCAGTATTTGTACGGATGTCATTGAGAACTTTGACGAGGGCTGTCTCTGTACAGTGGTACCTCTGAAAAACCGGACTGATAAATATCAGATAGATATACTATCAATCGATCAATCGATACTCTACCTATACACACATATATAGGAGGCATATATATAACACATACATATATAACACATACATATATAAGGGCCGCGGGGGATCGGGGTCGGGCTGGGGGGGGGGGGCTACAGAGCCTCTCTGCCCTGGGGCCCTGGTTAAGGTGGCCCTGTGCATGCCCGATGGCTGGTACTTACTCCTCCTGGATAGCCATGGACAGTGCCATTGAGTAGAGACGACACTTGCCATGGGGGACTTAAGTCACGCCTTTCTCCATCCGGTCCATGGGTTCTCTACTGTCAGAAAAAACGAAGTGAGAGTCTATGGAGCAATAAAAGTTATTTTCTGATCTCTTTTGAAATGGCCAATGGATTGAACATGTTATGTTAGTGAATTTTAAAGACATGTTTTGATGCAAAGAAAGCACTTATTTTCAACTAGCAGAAGTTAATGAAGTTACTTTAGATTTTGTGTGAAAAAACGTAGTGGACTACAACTGAAGAAGAAGAAGAAAAATGGCCATGAGTTTAGCTAGCCTCGCCTCCTTCTTGAGGACGAAGGAAGGAGCATTAGACATGGCTAAAACCACAATAAACCTGGCCATGTGAAAAGTGGCGGCTATCTTGGTGGAGAAACAGTCGGTCAAGTAAGAGCCAGCATGCAGGGAGAGCACTACAAGGTCTCTGTGAATATTTCAATTGCTAGCTAGTGTTAGCTCCGTGATGTCATTTATGCAACTGATTTGTACCCATTTTATTACAAATTTTTACAAGAATGATTTACATTCTACAAAACAGATTACTAAAACCTAAAACAGAATAAGCAATATTTATAACAGTTTTTATTGAAGATAAATAACCTTTGGTTTGTTTTTTAAGGGGAAGAACACAATTTCTGATAAATTTCACACTATTCTAATGCAAAGCACGAAAAGCTTTAAAAAAGAGGAGTTTTTATAAGTCTATTTAAATTCATAATTCATCTAAAAAGTTCTCAGCATGCCAACATCTCTTTAAATGCTCATTACATAAAATGTGTTGAACCTAGAGGGAAAGCATCACATCTGTAGTCTTGTTTTCTCCCTCAAATTACTTCTTCAAAGGCTTCAGATTTGAACACATAATTAACGGATGCAGTGGTGTCACCTCAAGCTTGGACTGATTTCTAGGTCTTATTACTTGTGAGCCAACTTCAAAGATTGGGTGCTTTTAATGTAAAAGAGGAAGAAATAATGTAAAAGGTTTTAATAAATGAAAATATGTCCTTTATTGTGGTACAAGGTACATGATGTCCTTCCCAGTTCTCGCTGCAGAGAGAGAAGCATAGCACACTGTCATATTCGAAACAATCCTCTATTCACACTTCCTGCAGGCATGCTGTCCTCTGCATATCAACAATTGCTGGAGTAATATTGGTTTATTTCAGATGGAATTTGTCATCATGAGACGAAACTAGACATGGTTCAGCCATTCCTTGTCTCTGTCTGTCAAAAGAAAAAAATCTAGAAAATACTTTATATAAGATAATTTTTATAAGTAGTATGTAAAAATAAGGAAAATTTATTTGTCAAATGTAATTTACACTATTGTGTAATGTAAACTGTAAAATGTAAACTATAAGAGAAAAGAAACATACAGAAACACATCTCAGCTCCTACACACACGCACACACACATTCTCCTCGCAGAGAAACTTTATTAGATACTAACAGGGAAGATTTTGTCGAAATTTTGTCTGATGCAATAAATACCCCCTTTCCTGCTGCCCAGCTCACACTGCACCAAGCCTCCACACAGAATAAACACGTTGTTAGTTTGATGTGTTTGATGTGTACAGAGGTTCTAAAACTGTCAGTACGCTTCTACAGAAGCACTCCAGAGAGTATTTACGACAGTGAATTTACGCCGCAAGCCTTGAGAGGGCGACAGAGGGCAAATACTATATGTCTATTCTAATTTATTCTGTTAGTAAACCGTCAAACTGTTTTCCTGGCACTGTATCATATCATCATACCTGACCAAACGAAATAACCCTGAAACAAGCATTTATTTCTTACAAATCCAGTAGCAACACGGCTATTTTAGCATCCGCTGTATATCACCTCTTTCACAGTGGCTGCGCACACAAAACTGAAAAGTTGTAACAATGGGTTTTGAAAGTTAATCTTACTTCCGTAGTAACATAAAGAGCAGAGTAACGCCACTTGATGGCTATGTTTGACCCAACATTACAACCAAAAGCTATATAACAATGCACTGAGATTACATTTTCATATAGACCAAATACTTATTTCCTGCCACAATTTGCAAATACATTCTTTGTACCCTGCCTAACGCCTGATAATTGCTGGGATAGGCTCCAGCTGCCCCGTGACCCTGAATTGGATAAGCGGTTAAGAAGATGGATGGATGGATGGATTCTTTAAAGATCAGAACATGTGATTTTCTTGATTTGTTTTCTCATCTTTTCTCTGATAGTTGAGGTATACCGATGACGAAAACTACAGGCCTCTCTCATCTTTTTAAGTGCTAGAACCTGCACAGCTGGTAGCTCACTGATTTTTTTACCCCCACTGTACTTGAGATCCTGAAGCCTGAGAATAACTTTGAATATCTCATAGGTAGCTAGATAGCGTAGCTGGGTTAGAGGAAGTTGGGTGACGGACACCAGGACATAACTGAGCCTCAAATCTCCCCAGGGAGAACATGTTATTGGTGGCTTTCAGTACATTGCCTTATATGTCCCACATGTCTGTTGTCTTCTGAAGCAATAAACAAAAATATTTATATACATTTCTCAAAACCAAATTAATAAGAATGTCTCAAGTGCCAGATGGGTTATTGGAGGCTGGTAATAAAGAATTAGGGTTGAAACAATCTGTGATGATCCCACTCTGCTCATGTTCTTTTTTTACTGTAATAAGATTTATTTATTTTTTAACTTTTACCGGCGTAAAAAAAATCTATTTCATTTTCTGTTTACCTTGAAATACTTTGGCTCAATTTTTTTTTATTAGATTTGAACCTATTACCAATTTTCTAAGATTTAGAGCTCAGAGAAATAAAGATGAGCATCAATTTGTGCTGAGTGTTTAGGATCAGTTTCAGGAGGATAGATTGAAGTTCTTTCCATTCTCACACGTCTTGTTTTGAAGAGGGAAACATTTCTTCCTACTGATTCAAGGATCACAGTTAAATGGTTTTCTTGCAGCAAGCGTTGTGTTCCTTCTGACAGACAGTGATCATATTGTGAGTATATTTCTCCAGTCAGAGAGGATGTAACTCCTTAAATAAGAAAGAGGAACAATCTGCTGCTAGTGAGCATCACTAGGCTGTGGTTCAGGAAGATATGACACTCACACATGTTTTAGGTCTGACAGCTTGTGGTCTCACAATAATATATATATTTTTCTCTTGAAGCAGACAGGCTTTCTTGTAATGTGGGTGTGGGTTTTTAGGTGGTCCGTAACCAGAGCTCTTCAAGGTTTCTGAAGGTCCTTCACGGTTCTTCTTTGAACTTCACTGGCTGTTTTTCAATTGCGGTTTTCACATGAATCTGTTTATTTTTTTCGAACCACTAACATTCATGTGCATAACAGCAAAGGTGGGTAGTAATTAGTTAAATTTACTAAGTTACATTTACTTAAGTACCTTTAAGAAGAAAAAGTACTTTTAGGAGTAGTTTTTCTACACTATACTTTTTACTTTCGCTTGAGTAATATTTTGAAGTATTGCTACTCTTGCAAATAGCCTATCCAAGTGTAAGAATGGCCAAGTCAAAATCCAGACCTGAATCCAACTGGCATCAAGAACTGAATGATGATATTCAGAGATGCTCTACATCCAATATGACTGAGTTTTAGCTTTTTTGATAAAAAGAATGGTCTCTAGATGTGATAACTGTAGAATCAGAGCTGTAACTTTAGTGCAGAACATCGAATCATGGATGTTAAATAGATATACCTTTTCATGGTTTACTTTTGTGTTGGTCTATCACATAAAATACCAGTAAAATATCTTGTTGTTGGTGGTTTTAACAAAACAAAATGTAAGACGGTAGAAGGAAGGAATACATTTTCAAGGCACCATAACTGCAGGGTGAGAATTCTCAGTTTCTCAGCTGTCACATGCAACCCTGTGTGTCTGGATGGATGGATGGATGGGTTTGCTTCAGTTCTACCGTCAGAGCTGCATTCAATTAAAAAACAGCATCTCTCTTTAGCTTTTCTTTTTAGAAGGAGACATAATCTTCCTGGGAAGAAGTAGCTGAGTGTGCAATCACTTTCACAGCTTGCAGTGCTCCAGGAAAAATGCATGAAGCTGCATCGCACTGCAGTAGCACTAATCCAAATGTTACTGATAGTTAAAATGTAGCCCACAAAAAAATCCTACCATTTCCTGATACCTTATAGTCTGACTCAGGAGATTCTGGTGTCACTTTAAAGAAGCTCCAATCTAATGTCTGACAAAGATTCTCCTTTAATGTGTGTGTATTGTAAGGGTTTTACTCCAATTTAATCTCCCTCCAGCGGGTTTAGAGAGAAAACGTGTGTACGGAATCAGACAGGACATCATCAGCTCTGATGCATCCACGTGGAAACAAAAAACAGCCATTAGACAGCAAATCCTAAAGTCGCTAATCCCTAATCCCTTTAAAAATGTGATACAATTTTTGGGACATTATTGTTATGTGTTGAAACCTTAAAGACTGAGTTACTGAGACAATGTCAGAGTATGGATTTGCTGCAACACTGTTTTTTCCCCCCATTTGTTCCTGAAGTTGGTAGGCTGGTTATTTTAGCTTGTTGAGAGGAGTGCAGTGAAAGCAGATTTAACAAGAAAGTTTCAATACCCTAAGATACAGCAATAGACTGAAACACATCTATAGCGAAATTATGATATCTGCCTCAAAACCTGGAAGATGTACAGATTTCTGATCACTGTTGTGTTTTATTGTGTTAGTTTTACAGAATGCTGATGGACAGGGGTAGAGGAGCAGCACAATAGACACAATAGACTTGTACATTTTCAGCAATGTTACTGTTGTAACCATGCACACACACACACACACACACACACACACACACACACACACACACACACACACTTTTATCGCTCCAACTTAGGCTCCCCATGGAGGTCATTGCCTGACAAACATTCTGTGCGAATAAATAGGCTGTAAATGTTTAGAAAACGTATTTTAAGAAACGAACTGTAACGTTTTTGGAGCGATCCAGAATCTTGTTGAATAGGAATTGAGATTCGGACATTAATCGATTTTTTTTCTCTCGCACCTCTAGATACCAGTGATTATTTTTATTGGACAGTAAGGGCTTGGAAAGAGATATCTGCAGTTTTGAGAGTGGACGGTGAGTTTATGATACATAAGCTATTCATAAACTACATAAGCATTCAGCTATGCAATGGCAATTCTCCTTTTATTTTGTGGTCTCATGGGAGCAGATATTTGCAGGCACTGCACTGATGAGGTAGTGCGGAAAGGCATCAATCAAGTTACATGCAGCATAGGCATCAAGTGGAAAGCCGGGTTTAGGTACCAGATCTGCTCGGAGGCTCTGCGCCTGCCGATAACGTCACACTATGCCAACTCTACTCAGACAAAATGCATTGTGCACCATTTGCAATTATATGGTACATTTTCAAAGGCACATAATGTACATAACAGTTCAATTAGGAATCACCAAGAAAAATGGGACATCTTTTCTGCTACTGCTCTTTCACACATGGGCTTTGGGAAGAGTTTAGCAGGTTTTTACTAACCATACTTTTATGGATTTTCCCCCCTTACATTGAAAAGATTTTTTATTCTGTTAATTTAAAATATTCCAAAAAGGTGATTAATGGTTAACTATAGATAAAATCAACATCATACTATCAAAAAAAGGATCTCCAACCAAACTATAAATGTAATTTTTTTTTTAAATTTACAGTTTGATTCAATTTTATACTTCTATATCATTTTTGTTCTCATGTTGTATACTTATTTGGTATTTATCCAATAGAGCTATTTAAAACAACAAAAAACAGCTGTACACGTCAATATACCAACTTCCAGCCAATCATGTAATAAGACATCATATGCAGGGCCCTAGTAACATCTGGTACCTACACTAGGGTGTAGGTACAACAATATTGATGTTATTTTTTGATATTCCTAAAAAAACACATTTAAAGAAGAATAGGTTAATATTTATTTATCCCCAACAAGTGTAAGAGCCAGATCTGCATCTGATTGGTTTATCAGTCCAAATACTCCAATGTAAAAGGAAAAGTAACACTTTTGTCCTCAGAAAAATCTGCCTGCCAAGCTCAGGGATAGATGCAAGAACCAAAAGTCCACAGAGACTGGATTCCTAAGAGTTGAATGGGCAACGAGTCGGACCTCAAGCAAGGCACAAAATGTTTTCTAAGTGGTGTCAAAATGTCTCTAGATATCCATATTTGTTTAAAGTCTGCTAGCTTATGATTTATGTTATCCATTACAGAAATACAGTGATTTGCAGCTAACAAAAAGAGAAATAATTTTTAAAGCCTTCCAAAAAAATTCACTACTTGCTGACTTTTAGAATAGTTACAGAACTGCTCGAAGGTTTTATCTTCTTGTAAACCTACATGCACTGATGGATGTTGGGAGTATAGGTCTGTAGTTTTATGGTTTGATGATATGAAGGTGATGTAAAGCTCTGCGCTTGGCAAATGTGCTGATATGGAAACTAAGAAAAAATGAATAAAAAATAAATGCTTTGTCTATAAACATGACACCGTATTCTGATCAAGAATTGAGAATGAGCGACTGCAGTGAGATAAATAATAAGAAGCGAACATATAACACATTTACAGCTAGTTTGTAACAAACCACCAACGTGATGGATGTAGGCCTCTTCTCCTCAATAACTCTCAGCTCCAGCTGGGTTTTTATAGAGATATGGCTTCTGTAATGTGGCTGATCTGGTGGACACAAACTTCAACATATGCACCCAAATGAATAAAGCAAAAGGACGCATACTAACAGTTGGTGTCCTTTCACTCTATCCATCTTCTGCCTATTCAGTGATGATTCAGCCTTGCAAATCCTAAATGAAAGCTTCACAAATGCCTAATGGAGGCTGATGCAAATTCTTTGTCCCTATGGTTTTAATGGAAAAATGAGAATCTTTGGTTGAAACTAACGCTTTTGACATTTTAAACAAAAGACACATGAATCTGTGGAAGCTGTTGTAGACATCAGTACTATACAGAAAACCATGTGTCTAAGCAGCAGCTGACTGGAATAACAAACTGTCAATTGAACAGAATCGAATACAAAAAACTTGTTTAAATCAATGCTGTGAAAAATTATTTTGTGATTTGTGATTTGTGACAAAATTAATTTGTTTTGTAAGATAATACGAACTAAACAGTGTTATTGTTGCAAACACATTATTACTTAAGTGTATGAAGTGTGTGTGGGAGTCAATAAGCTTGTCTTCGTCCCACTTCTTTGTCGCGCTAGAATGTTAATTATTTTTTCTTTATCATAATTTTTTTTCTGGATTTTGTGCTTGTCTTGTGGAGCTCGAAATAAAAGAGATCTATCTATCTATCTATCTATCTATCTATCTATCTATCTATCTATCTATCTATCTATCTATCTATCTATCTATCTATCCATCCATCCATCCATCCATCCATCCATCCATCCATCCATCCATCCATCCATCCATCCATCCATCCATCCATCCATCCATCCATCCATCCATCCATCCATCCATCCATCTATCTATCTGCTTCCGCCTATGGCCCTGGGCACGGCTGTTAAAGGTCTCCCTTTTTTTAAAATAACAAAACTAGTCATTCTAAATTGTAGAAGTATGTTGCATCTGAATATTCTCGCCAAACTCAACTCCCTGAATCAGTTAGAGAAAGAAAATAGAGCAGAAAGCGGCTAAGTTTAAAAAAGCCTGTCCATCAAACATCTGGAATGGGACCGCCCACAGGAAGGCTGCATTGTTTTGGTCAGGTAGCTGTAGCTATGAGAAGCTAACAATTAGCAACTCTTCAACACGGCAGAGCAAGTCCGGTATTTGTGGTGATAACACATCACTAGGTTTTTTTTTATCCCACAGAAGAAGAGCTGAAAAAGAAATGGTTGGAATTTGTTTTTGGAACACCACCAGAAAAATGCGGTGCTCTGTTAATGATTGTTCAGTCAGTTTGGGCACAGCGACTTCATAGCTACGGAGCTAACAGTACTGCCTTTGCCTTACAGCTGGATTTAAAACCACAATCTGTACCAAAAGGTCGAACACCAGCACTCAGGCTACCGTAAGTAAAAAAGGAAATTGTTCACCCAATATTTCACTGTTTAAGTATTGTGACATGAAAATTTACTACCTCGGCTGACACGCTAATATCTGTGACCACATCCACCCAGAGATGTAGTTTGTTTAACTATCCTCAAAACTAACCTAAGCTTCAAATCACAAATGTAATAGGAGGATATTTGTTGACAGGTTTCTCCGTCTTTGTGTGCATCTATGAGTGGTTGGGTGGCAAGAGATGCAACAAATGCGTTTGGGACTCCTGAATCATAACGGAGAAACAAGCGTTCGAGTTTAATCTCCTGATTTCCCTCAGTCTCTCATGTTTTTTTGTGTTCTTTTCAGAGGGAATTCGAAAAAAAAAAAATTATCAGGCCCCCAATGTACAGTCAACTACACAGCAGGAGTGACCCATCTGCGCCACTAAATCCTCCTCCAAACATGCAAAACTATCTAATTATAGATAAACTATACTGTTTCTTGCCACCCATACCCATGATGCAATGCGAGAAACATAAACATTGATGTTACAAAGTATCCTCCTATATCAGCAGCTATGATTCCTGGTAGCTAAATCTCCTGGCATACGGAGCTCACCGTGAGCCTACCCTGTTGTCAGTGGGCAGTGGGGGCTCGATCCGAACAGACCGCAGATCAGACGAGACGACACCCTGAATTTAAGTATATTACTAAACCAAGGAGAAGAAACAAATAATATTTACCTCAGTAGCAAAATGGGCCAAATCCCTATCCGACTGGCGGGCATGTGGCGTACAGAAGCTTGCCCTGTGTAGCTCTGGCTCGAGGCTCAGTGTATAGATTTTTTTCTGTCCCTCTGCCGCTAAATGTATTTGGATAAACAGCAAATTGACAAGCAAATGGAAACACAAAATGTCTCAAGCTAACCATAAGGCACAGCAACAAAGACTCAGAAAAACTGAGTTACAGTCATAACTTGCAGGTACATAAACAGAGCTGACCTCAGTGTTCTTTTGGCAAATTTCCAGGTCAGTAGCTGTCCATGAAATAACTGTTTGAGCCACATGATGAAGCGACTTGATGATCATCGCTAAAACTAAAACTAGGCCAGCTGCGGGAAACATCTGCTAGGAGGGAACAGATGTGCACAACCAACACCATCACTCCAGAAATTCTTCCAACATGTACATAGCGAGTCCCAGACAGAAATACTTTATCTTTTCTGTTATGATGCTATTGGAAATGCAAAACTAGACATCCGAAGGCTGATGGTGCTGCCTCTTCTGTTGAATTTAAATCACTGACAGCAGTCAAGTACTTTTTTTTATTCATTATTAACGTTGCTAGTGTGTCGTGATGACTCCGACTGGATTTAAAGCCTCCTATGGATCTTGTGCCAAAAATCCAGAGCCCTTAGGGACATTTTTGAAATGGAAATGTCAATAATAAAAATCCATAGAAAACAGACGAGAGCTGTAACGTCTAAAGCAGCTCCAAATCCAGAGTTGTGTTCATCCCCATGGGAGTTACAGCCTGTACTCTTGATGCTTCTGCTTAGATTAGAGAAGCTCATGAATAATAGGTAAAGATTGTTACTGACTGGATATAGAGGGTCCTTCTCATACTACTGCCTTTGTCGATCACAGGCAGAAGCACTTTGATTCAGGAATAGAAGAACTCAAATTGAAGCTGGGAAAGGAGGCCAGGCACAGAGTTTGTTCTCCATCCATATGAGCTGGACGGCACGGCTTTGATTCACAGGCAAAACTTCTGCAGGGCATCTGTCCTTGCTTGAGGATGGAAGTGCCAAGAGACTGCTCAGTCTCCGTGTAAACATTTTCTCAGGCAGTATTTAAATTTAGCAGGGAAAGGTTTCTGTGAATCCCCCTTGTTGTTGTTAAAATTACATCTGTGAGATGCAGAGCAGAAACATAGAACATACTCTGAAAAACAAGACAAAAAGAAATCATTGAAAAGAAGGAATTCTGTGCATTTTTGACAGATTCGTAAGAAATGCTGTCTTGTCGTATTAGTACGCGAAACTGAATTTGACCCGCCCTCGTCTCCAGTAGACATCCAGACTAAACTTGTTATTTTTGGTTTCCAGCAGGAAGAACAACTCAACCAAATTGAAATGCTAACCTCGCTCCAACCTCAAACCCTTTTTGTTCCTTTAAGACAGGGTATGACAGCAACTTTTCTTCTTTTCATGTTTTATGTTTTTCCTGTTTTATTCTTAATTGTTGTTTTACTTGTGTAAACATAAACATATAGTGTGCTATACAAATAAAATTATGTTGCCTTAATTTTAAAGAGAATTTTAAAGATAGTCACCTTTCATCATTTTGACATACAAAGGTGGCCTCTGCTGGATTTGATGTAAATTGTTACATGTTTAAACATTTGATTTTGAACGTTTTTATTCAGCAGTGTTATTATCACAAAACATAAACTGGATGTTACATTTAAAGGAGACATATTATGCTAATGTAACTTAATTCATCATTTTGTGTTGCCATTTGCGTCTCTGCTTCCTCTATAATCAAAACATGAATACAAACCATTTATCCATATTTTTTCCTTTTTTTCCCCTTGTGCTTCTACAAGCCATTTGAAAACTGCCTTTTTTATCACAGTAAGCAGAATTTGCCCATTATCTATAAACCCCATCCCTCGTCTGTCAAACTTTGCCCCGTCGTAACAACAAGACTTTTGCTCAAGTATCACGAATCAGTGATGATCATAAAATGTGTATTTTGACTCAAAACATTTTGTATCTTTTCTTCTTTGTGTTTCTGTGGAGATTTAAAGCATATGGACTCAGTTCAAATGATATTACTTACAAAAAAAAGTATTATCTTCATTCTTTTCTTCTTAGTTTTCCATTTCTTAACTGGCTTTTCAGAACTAACCAGTAGCTCTCAGTGGGGTTTAGTTGTGGAGAATTTTCAAAGCACAGGTCTGCCATCTATTTATCTATTTATTATGGTCTTAGCTGCGTAGTTCACCTTTTGACAACGTGCTCCTTCACTGTGCAAAATCCAGAGATTGCTGCTGAACTGTTCCTCGACTGTTGGAAGAAGCTGTTCTTGGAGGAAACTCTGATCCCACTCTTCATTCATTTTAGTGACCTTGGGCAGAATTGGGGGGAAGCCCATTATCTTGAATAGAGAGTAATTCCACAGATGGGTTGTAATAGGATCCGTCATTGTTAACAGTGGCAAAGATTAGATTCTCACCAAATAGGTAATTTTAACAACAACAAGGGGGATTCACAGAAAACAACTCTGTCATTGGCATCTTTCTTGGAAAGAAGTTATTTATTTGTCACATTGCCACAATACAAAACTCTCCTGTTTGCTTCTCCTGCTCGCCTCTTCCTTACTTCCATACTCTTGCTTAACCACCCTAACTCATTAACAGGTCAGAAAAATTATGGGATTGTTAGGAGTCTGGCCAGGCCTGCCAAGACAGATCACAAGGCCTGTGTAAATTAAGTTGTAACCATGCAATGTATTGACCCAAGTCATTCAGCAAGGAGTGCAAGAACCTAGTAATCTGGACTTTTGGAGACATTAAAAAAGATGCAAAAATGGACATTAGGGCTTCACAAGTACGTACACTGCTGATACATCAGTCCATCAGTCTTGGACACACAAGTGCAACCTTGATTGACATTTTGGTCCACACTCCATATCAGTTGGTGGACGTAACGCACAACTTTGTTTGCTAGCCATCAAAGAATATCACAAATAAGAAGGGTGATGTGTTATTGTTAGGCTAATACGAGCGTGCTAACGGTAGTTATGATGAAAACTCTGCGAAAAATAGAAAAAAGGAAGACATTAACCAAGGTTTTGAGCGATAGATTATGTAAGATTATGGAAGAAATACTTGTTGTGTACTAGCTACTTTACAGGAGGATATTAATTGGACCTTGTGGATGTAAAAAGACTGTTTTGTTCGAGATGGCTCAGTTCTGTAATATGTGGCTACGAGGAGTGAGTTGAACTTTTTTTTTCTTACCAAGTGGTTTGACAAAAGTCTTCAATGTGTCTACAGTCTTGAATGTATAACTGATTGGCATAAATAGTTGGAGTTACTAGAATCTCATCTTTAAAATCAGGCTTAATACATATATTTTATGAACATACAAAGGGTGCTGAAAAAAAGGCAGATTTGTCCCAGATGTATGTAACATACTGCCAACAGTATGTAAAATTGTAAAGGGATTAAATAAATACTCTTTATTGGACTCTACTGGTCTTTCTAAATTGTCCTTAAGGTGAGTATGTGCGTACATGGTTACATGTCCTGGCTGAGTCTGTGATGGACTGGCGACCTGTCCAGGGTGTATCCTACCTCTAGCACAATGACCGCCAGGAATAGGCGGGGATAGATAATTAATGAGGAGATAACATGTTATCAGGATGTTACACATCAAAAACTTAATTTTGCATACAACCCCCCCTTTAATTTATCTGTTTATTTTGGTATATGAGGTCATAATGGAAATGTATGAAATATTTACATCTTGCTTGACTTCCGATAAGAAAACCAAAAAGTGGAGTTTAGAACAGCTATTGAAAATCATGAGGTATTTTATTTATTTCCATTTAGGATTATTAGACATCATCTCCATCAGGGTCAAGAAATAAAAGTTTGTATCTTTCCAGGATGTGGGTGCATTTTAGGATGCGGTCTGCTTTCAAAAGGTCGTAAAGTTGTAAAGCTCAACGTTTCAATCCTGTCACATTCATACACATACAATGAATAAGCTAATGATTGTCCTGAATAAAATATATACTGTACATTTCTATATTTTCTCATACTATGTGCTTCTCCAAACAATAACCTATGTGAATTCATGGCTACTTTTTGCTAAAATGTTCAATCCCATAATAAGAAACTACTGTAAAACAACCAAAATAGCAAACACTGTTCTTAACAATGTTTGTGATTTTATGGCTAAGGTAATAAATAAACAGTTTCTAAGAGGTACAAAAACTCCATTCAGATTCAATATTTAGAAACAATTTCATGTTAGTGGATTTTTCAGTAATCAGAGACCCCAAAGTCCACTGAATTTACACAATGCCTTAAATCGTTGCTTTGTCAAAGCTGGTGAGAGGTAAGAACCTTCTCCTCTGCCCACATGTGCACAATTTCCTTTCTCTGCAAATACAGCCACAACTCTGCACCTTGTAATCCACCATGGACAGCGCACCCATAACGTGTGTAAACATCATTGCAAATCCAGCAACGTATGGCAGCACAATATCAGCAGTTATAAGGACAGAATGAACCCCTCTGTTCCGGTCCACTCATCCACCTTTCAACACTCTACAATCTATACCAACATTGACCAAACAAACCTCCTGGACTCTGCTCACTTTTCTGGTTGGTGCGGTCCCAAATCTCAAATTTAATTTCAGTTGGCAACGTGCTAAATTCATCAAAAGATTCTTCTTTCTTCTTTATATTGGTATCTAGCAAAGATCATAGACATAGACTGACACCCATCTTGCATGGGTCCTCATTCGCCCCAATTTATTCCTACTGAGGAAGATGTTGAGTCAACTAAAAAACATTTTATTATGCTTTTTAACAAAATCAGGCACATCGAATGGCATGTTAATAAAAAATAAATGAGTGAATTTCATATTTTAATAAAAAAACAACGAGTTTGACTGTTCATTTGAATTCATTTCACTCTCTCTGCATCTTAACTCCTGCCAAGCTATTTACTCTGATAGCTAAACTTTTCAGAAGAGCGGAGCGGGATTAACAGCGGTACAAAATAACACAGCAGCAACAAGTTTAACACAAATAATCAGTACAGTACCTAAAAAATGAACCGTGCTGCAGGATTTTTGTCCAATTTTTCACTCATTGTGCATTTTCTGCTTTTACTCTATCTGCTCTACTGCTGCCAATATTTGCTTGCTATCTATGTGTCTCTAGTCCAACGGAAGAATTTCATTGCGAAAGGGTGCCTGTCGCCACAGAGTTTCCAATATTTATTTCCAAAATTTTATTTTAACTGAACGAGTGGCAGTCTTGCTCAAATCTTTCTAAACAGGGAAATGTTTAATTTTTATATTCAAAACTAGCTTTACTCAGAACCCTCCAAGTATACTGTGAGTCACTTTTAAACAAAACCTCTGTTTTGAAAGTACACAAGTCTAGCACAAATGTGTATATTATAGTTCTTTTTACTGTGAATATGAGAAAATTGACATTGAAACACTTCACTGAATTGATATTCCATTTTCATACCACATGTCCTTCCTTCCTCTACCACTTATAATCCCATTCATGTCATTTATTTAAGCAGTGAAATGATAAAAACACTGTTATTCCCTTTTGGAAACAAGGTTTATCTGTTTAGGTTAGAGCCGTCTCTTGGGAAATATTCTGACAGATGCTGATTTAAAAGAATCAACTTTCTGAGGCTCTTTTCACACTTCAAAGCACATTCAAACTTCATATAGTGGCAAACCCAAAGGAAAGCAAATGTATAAAAAAGGCTAAAAGATTTTCTAAGAGCTAACACATCTGATTGAAGATTGAAAATACAACATTAATGTTTTCAAAATTAGTTTCCAGTTAGCCTTTGCTTTCAAGCATGTTCTAATTAGAATAGTTTGAAGGCAACCATCCTGGTGCTCACATAAAGGCAGCAGCTGGACTTCTCCTTTTGCTTATTGAAGATATTTCAACTCTCATTCAAACGCCTTCATTCATTTTAAATATTGCAGGTTTGACTTGTATTCACAACAATCACACTGATGAGGCCATTAGGGTCACTGGTGAGGTAATTAGGACATTGGAGTTGCTGGCCCTCGTTGTTGCTTGACAATCCAAACATGACCTTAACAATGCCATTTTAGTTGCATGTTCCAAGGTGTGAATTGTTCCACCGCCTGAGAACATGAAACAAGGCTGCAGTGTAGGTGTTAGAAATCACTAGGCCACATACTCTTGTTCAGTGTCGGTCATTCATGTTTGACAAAAAGGGCTTATTTTACTCCGTTTTCACAATGCCAGTCTTCCCTGTCCAAAATGACCACAATTGTGTCTTCACCGGAATATTGTTATTGGAAAATATCCTTCTTAGGTTCTCTGATATCTTTGAATAAATGGAATGATAATATTCTCCCACCTACGCTTCTTTTCTCCTTTAGTGGAAAAGCTGAGTTTTTTTAAAGTCCTGGATGCCTTAACATAGACCCAGTTAATGTTCGAAATTATTTCTATGTTCTTTGCTTCTCTCCTGTGGGGATCTGTTCAGCTTGATGCTGCACAGTTTTGATAACTTACAACTTGTTCATACAGTGGTGAGCAATGTTCCCTTTAATATTTTATGTTTCTAAGCAAACACACAAACGCCCTGTGTTAATCCCTTGGACCAATGTGAGCAACATCAGACGTGTGCACTGTAGTCATGCCAGCATCGCATCCATCCAAGTTACATGGTTTATTAAAACAATCCAATTACAGCAATTACATTCCTGTGAGAATACTTTTGCTTTACCCCACTTACAATGAGCATTACAAATATCTTACTCATTACCTGTGTAGTTTGTTAATGCTATCATGAGTATAAATATTTCATTATAACTAAGGTAAAACATGAATTGCCAACCAAACCAAGTCAACTATGAACTCCCGTTTAAAAAAAAAAAACACTTACCATTTTTATCATTAAGATTTGAATTGTATTATGAGTATGAGCCAGTGTGATGCTCCTGCTGTGTACTGGGAGAGAGTCCTGCTGTCAAGAAGGCCTGTCAATGACGTGTATTGGCTGTATAATATGTATGTGAATCACATCATTGGCTGGAGCAGCTGGCTCACTGGTCACCCACTGACATGAACGTTATTGCCTTGAATGGAAATCTGTTAACTCAAATGCAGATAAAACCGCAAGACCAAATACTAATGAAAGATTTATTCACAGTATGAGTGGTCAAAACGCAGTTCTGCTGACTGACAGGCACAAAAGCAGCGCTGCTATGTTAACACCTTAGGTTATTTCAAAGTTTTGTTCTTTAGTGGAACAATCCAGTGATAAAGTTACAAACTGAGACTGACAATAATGAGCCTGTTTCTGGGAGGAATGAAACGAGAGATTCAGGTGATGTTTTCAGAACATTACAGATGTTATATAATCCCTTTTTCTTTAAAACCTCCTGAGACCCTGCATACTCATATGAGGACATTACATTTTTGCCTTTCTGCACCATGCTAACATACTTTTCACAACTTTGACCTATTGCCCTCATTCAAGGGCACATATAGCACCTTCTAGTGTCACTGAACAACACTGCACCCATTTAACTGAAAATAAAATGAAAGAATGTCAGCAAAAAACTTCTATGGTCCCTTGACAGGATAAAGAGCCAGGTAAGAAGTAAATACAATTTTCATGAATTAATCTAAATTATTTATGCAAAATAAGGTCTCTAGCTTCATATGGTTTGCAATTTTGTCATACACTGAAAATATTAGGAAACAAAACAACGTAACTAAAGATGAAGTACTTGTTTGAGGACATTGGGACAATGTTAGGTTCTTGACTGTTCCATGTGGTTAGATACACTTACTAACTTTTTAGAGAAGTGTAAATACAAATTTTTAATTATAAATTTTTACAACCAGCTTGAGAATACTTTGAGCTTACAGGAGTAATTGTTTTTTGCAAGCTAACAATGGGATGTTGCTCAATTCTATGGTGGAAGAAAGGTACCACTTTTTTGGGGCAGCAGTGTTGATGTCCTGTGTGCATTACCCACATACAAGAATGTTCTGGTCCAATGCCCTTCAGATCCCTGCCATTAGTGACAGAATGTCATGTGATCGGTTTTTCGAACTGAGGAGCAATCTGAAAATGGTAATTGATAATGACATTCCAGATTACAAGAAGAAGGCAGACAAATTCTGGAAGGTCAGGCCTTTTATGGAACGCATACTCAAAGGATGTCGCCTTCAGACTCAACAGGAATGCATCTCGATAGATGAGCAGATGAGCCCATTCACAGGGGCCTGTACATTTTGACAGTATGTTAAAGTGACCGGGAAGTGCAAATCAAAATTACATTATCCTGAAACACTTTTACATTTTTACTGAAACAAAATTACATTTTTACCGAAACAAAATTACATTTTTAGCGAAACACTTTTACATTTTTACCGAAACAAAATTACATTTTTACCGAAACACTTTTACATTTTTACCGAAACAAAATTACATTAACCTGAAACACTTTTACATTTTTACCGAAACAAAATTACATTTTTACCAAAACACATTTACAAGTTTACCGAAACACTTTTACATTTTTACCGAAACAAAATTTAATTTTTACCGAAACCAAATTACTTTTTTACCAAAACACTAACATTTTTACCGAAACAAAATTACATTTTTACCGAAACACATTTACAAGTTTACCAAAACACTTTTACAAAGACATGACCCGGAAGTGATAATGCGGGGAACGGAATAATTTGCCAAAGTTAACGAAATTTTGTTATCAGCTCAACTTGTGGAGATGTTTTGCCCGTTTTGCGGAATCTATTTTCAAGTTTTAAGGACATTTTGTAGTGATTGTGGACATAATTTAGACTTTCTCGCTGATGCAGAGGGAGAAGATGTTGATTTTATGGACTGGCTCGTTAAGTATTTGAACGAAGGCCACTCATACAATGTGATTGTTGACATGATGGAACGGCTTCACAGTGTCCGCCTGTCTTTGCGGACCGTGAAAACTAAATTAAATAATACCGGATTCTACCGCAGAAAAAACTATTAATCTGAAGTAGACATCAGACATGCCATCAGACTGGAACTTCGTGGACCAGGACAGCTGTTTGGTTACAGGGCAATGACTCAGGTGCTTAGGCAGAAGTACAAACTTCGAGTGAGAATCCACTGCAAATCAACGCGAGTCCTGGTGGTCCATCTTCAGAAAATCTAGGTAAATGGGCTATTTCAGTAGTGTACTCTGGTGTATTTTTATTTGTGGGCAGGTATTGCATTTGTTGGATAAATAAACCCTCTTAGTGATAACTATACTGTCCTGTAGGTCGCAGTTCTGGATGGACTTATTTGCTGACCTCAGCGACACTGGACATAGTTTAACCATTATGTAGAGTGGTCCTGCATACTGTACATAACTTTAGCCACATGCAAACACATTGTTATCGAAAATGCATCACTCACGTGGTTTAGCACATGCCCCCTGATTACTCGGTCCCGCCATCTCCTCGTCAATGTCTTTTAGTAAATGAAGGGACCGTCCACAAAACTCAAAAAAGGTATTTTTTTTAATGAGCGAACCACCACAAAATGTGCAAAACATCTCCACAGGTGGAGCTGATAAGATTGCGTTAACTTTGGCAACTGATAAGAAAAAAAAAAAACTTTGGCAACTGATTCCGTTCCCCGCATTATAACTTCCGGGTCATACCTTTGTAAAAGTGTTTCGGTAGACTTGTAAATGTGTTTTGGTAAAAATGTAAAAGTGTTTCAGGTTAATGTAATTTTGTTTTGGTAAAAATGTAATTTTGTTTCCGTAAAAAAAAATTAATGGGAGTCAATGGAGTGATAAAAGTTATTTTCTGATCCCGTTTAAAAGTCACTGTGGATCGAACATATGATGTCAGTGAATTTTAAAGACTAATTTTGATGCAGAGAAAACAGAGATTTTTGACTGGCAACAAAAGTACTTTAGGTTTTGTGTAAAAACGTTTAGCGGACTACAACTGCAGAAGAAGGCGAGCGAGGGTCGTAGCCTCCAGGATGAAGAAAGGAGCATTAAACATGGAGAAAACCTCTATAAATCTGACCATGTGAAAATTAGCAGCTATGTCGGGGGTAAAGCAGTCGGTGGAGTTAGAGCCAACATGGAGGAGAAGCTCTACAAGCTCTAGGTGAGTGTTTTATGTGCTATAGCTAGTGCTAGCTCGCGCTAGCTGCATGACGTCATTATGTCACTTCTGACTTGTAGGCATTTTAAATGCGAATTTTTACAATCAAATACATTCCAAAATACTTGACAAACACAGTCGAAATGCACACCATTAGCTATCATTTAAACTAGGTGTGATTCAAGACATAAGACAAAGTGGACCAGAAAATAACTTTTATCGCTTCATTGACTTCCGTTCATTATTTTTTCGGCCAGGGGACCCATTGGCCAACCGGAAGGGGAGGAAACATAAGGTTGGTTTATGCTTGCCGCTTCCGCGAGGTCCGCAAGGCTCCACGCGGGCAGTCTCCTTTTTCGTCCTTTTACCTAAGTAAACAGCATAAAAATTCAGCTTTGTTTAAGCTCACGGGTGTCACCATCTTGTAAACAACAGTGATTACTACTTCTACTATGTTGTAGTGTTGTATGCATGCCGTAGAGCCCTACCCCTCCCCCTACAGTCGTCAAGGACATTGGCTCTCAGCAGGGCCAAGCTGCAAAAAGTATAAATGCTGCTCGAAGGCGTCTCGGCCGGTTCCGCACGTCTCGTTTCCGCGCGGAATGTACATGCGGCAAGCATAAACCAAGCTTTAGGCTCCCCATAAGTATCTGGACCAAAAATTTGACCATTCACAAACATGGCTGAGCTGGTTGAAGCTCGCTCGAAATCATCCGATGTCAGAAAAATCACGCGTGGTTTTGTTAGTAAACCCAACAAGAAGCAGGAAAAAAAACTACAATATGGCTCCAAAAGGTCTGTGTTTTATATTCTGTCCGTTTTACATTCGCCTATAAGTTTATGTTATGTCAGGGAATATACAAAATCCCTCGAAGTGCAAAAGAATAATGTTAGTGGCGATCCGAGGTAGTGTAGACCCTCCCGCGACCTACTGACTTCTCATGGGGCCGCACAGGTAGTAAAGTAAAGCTAGCGGTAAGAAGCACCTTTGTTTTATTTTGAAAATGTCCGGATGCCGAGCCGTCTAACTTCCTGTTTTCCCCTTTCCAAAATGTCGAAATTTACACGTTTCACAGGCGTAGCATGTAGAAAAATACTCCTGCTCTAACATGCTGCTGACGCGTCCGGTGGAAAGGAGGGGTGAGGGGCATGACAAAAACAGCTGTTTGCTGTGTTGTTATATTTCCTAATGTTCAAAGTTCAAAATAATCAGGCTTCTACAGTTTTTAACTAAATATGTCTTGTGTGTCATAACATTAGGATAGACCTATAGTACTCATATGTGGACATTGATTTTTGAGAGAACTACTTATCACAAAATGCTGAAATGAATTAATGGCTACGTTAACATGGACACAAGTATTAAAATTAAAAGCCTGTTCGGAAAAGTATGCTTCAAGTAAGCACACCATTCAGATTAATCTGACCAGATTACCCTCATTTGGATTAAATTTTTTATTTCAGTTTAATGAGTTGGGTTATACAATAGTTAATCTGATCGCTCTGCATGTAAACCCTTAATCCTATAAAAGGTGTCTCACGTTTGAACACAAACCGTCAGGAGGGCCATGACAACTATATAGTTACTGTGTTGTGTCAGTGTGGGTCCCACACCAATGCTAGGTCAATACCACTGCACTGAACCTCAGCTTTGAACTACTTTTAATGATGGAGTTTCTGCAGTAAGGATGTTCTTTTTTAACTAAAACACTAACCTGAATGAGGCGCATTACCCATAGTGCACGCTATGGACTTGGCCGCATTCTCATGATTGACAACTCCATCTTGTAGAAACGCAAAGCTATTGGTCAGTGCTCTAGGCTTGCATAAATTATTTTTTTTGCTGTAGAGGCAACGGGAGGGACATATGGGAAATATAAATTCTGAAAGATTACCTACTCTAAACCATAAATAGGGACAGATATTCAAATTTAAGCATTTTTCAAAAAAACTTTAAAAAATCTTACTAATAGGAATTTATCAATGTTTTCCATGGGTTTGAAAATAAAGTATTCCAGAACCTAAAGGAAGTGTGGATCTTGAAATCAACCTAAGATTTAATGTCAACTTCCCTGTTTAAAAGGTTCCTGTAGGAGCTGTTCGCTCCTCTTTCCTGTGAATTTGCTTTCTCTGCAAAACAATTGAACCACTGAGGAATCCGCATGCTCTGAAGTCGTCTGACAAGATCCAGAAACCAACTGAGGGCCTTTTATCTCCTCCCCCTGCTGGTTTAAAACATCAGAACAGAAGAAGCGACTCTGGGTACACTAGCAGCCATGATTATCATCCTGTCAATGCTCTCACAAGAGACAAATACCCCACTGTGTATGTGACAGTTCACAAAGAACAAAAATCCCTTCCTCCTACCAACCTGCCACTAAGAGGAAAAATACACTGTCACATTTCCTGATATCACACCCATTGTTCCCATAAGATAAGTGCTGTATTCTACATCACCTACATACATTATGCATTTCAATTACAACATACAGGTGCTGGCCAGTAAATTAGAATATCATCAAAAAGTTGAATTATTTCAGTAATTCCATTCAAAACGTGAAACTTCTATACTGTATACTTTCCTTCCACACATAGTGATATATTTCAAGTGTTTATTAATTTTCATTTTTATTATTACAACTGACAGCTAATGAAAACACCAAATTCAGTATCTCAGAAAATTAGAATATTCTGAAAAGGCTCAATATAGAAGACACCTGGTGCCACTCTAATCAGCTGATTAACTCAAAACACCTGCAAAGGCCTTTAAAAGGTCCCTCAGTCTTGTTCTGAAGGCTCCACAATCATGGGGAAGACTTCTGACTTAACAGCTGTCCAAAAGACGACCATTGACACCTTGTACAAGGAGGGCAAGACACAAAAGGTGATTGCTAAAGAAGCTGGCTGTTCGCAGAGCTCTGTGTCCAAGCACATTAACAGACAGGCGAAGGGACGGAAAAAATGTGGTAGAAAAAAGTGTACAAGCTCTAGGGATAACCGCACCCTGCAGAGAATTGTGACGACAAACCCATTCAAAAATGTGGGGGAGATCCACAAAGAGTGGACTGCAGCTGGAGTCAGCGCTTCAAGAACCACCACGAAGAGACTCATGAAAGACATGGGATTCAGCTGTCGCATTCCGTGTGTCAAGCCACTCTTGAACAAGAAACAGCGTAAGAAGCGTCTCGCCTGGGCCAAGGACAAAAAGGACTGGACTGCTGCTGAGTGGTCCAAAGTTATGTTTTCTGATGAAAGCAATTTTTGCATTTCCTTTGGAAATCAAGGACCCAGAGTCTGGAGGAAGAGCGGAGAAGCACAGAATCCACGTTGCATGAGGTCCAGTGTAAAGTTTCCACCGTCAGTGATGGTGTGGGGTGCCATGTCATCTGCCGGTGTTGGCCCACTCTGTTTCCTGAGGTCCAAGGTCAATGCAGCCGTCTACCAGGAAGTTTTAGAGCACTTCATGCTTCCTGCTGCTGACCAACTTTATGGGGATGCAGACTTCACTTTTCAACAGGACTTGGCACCTGCACACAGTGCCAAAACCACCAGTACCTGGTTCAAGGACCATGGTATCCCTGTCCTTGATTGGCCAGCAAACTCGCCTGACCTTAACCCCATATAAAATCTATGGGGTATTGTGAAGCGGAAGATGCAATACGCTAGACCCAACAATGCAGAGGAGCTGAAGACGACTATCAGAGCAACCTGGGCTCTCATAACACCTGAGCAGTGCCACAGACTGATCGAATCCATGCCACGCCGCATTACTGCAGTGATGGAGGCAAAAGGAGCCCCAACTAAGTATTGAGTGCTATACATGCACATTCTTTTGATGTTCATTCTTTTCAGTTGGCCAACATTTAAAAAAAAAAACATTTTTTTTCATTGACCTTTAAAATATTCTAATTTTTTGAGATACCAAATTTGGAGTTTTCATTAGTTGTCACTTATAAATATCAAAATTAAAAGTCATAAACATTGGAAATACATTGGTCTGTGTGCATTGCATGAATATAATGTACAAGTTTCACGTTTTGAATGGAGTTATTGAAATAATTCAACTTTTTGATGAAATTCTAATTTACTGGCCAGCACCTGTATGACACACTGAAAGTTTGAATTTTTCAAAAACATTAGTTCAAAGTTGTTTCTCAAAATGCAGCTCAAGCTGAAGCCACTCTCACTTTTCCAGACATTAATTCCAAGTGGAAATAGTAACAGCAATCAGCTCTGTTTACTTTAACTACTCATTGCTTCTTAAAGTCTGAGCAACTTGGTGAAGTTTTATCTACAAACAAAATCAAACACACCATGTGGTCATAGTTTCCATTTCAGACACTGGTTCAGTAAAATCAGTCAGCTGGCAGGGATGTTTTAACAAGCAACCAGGAAAGGAGAAGAGAGAAGGCTGGCTGAAAACCTGAACGTTCGTTTGACACCAAACTGTCTCAGTCTGACAACATCAGAAGATGTGTCAGCCTTTTCAGTTGCTGCTGTTTTGTCAGTGATCGGTGCTGTGCAGATCCCTACTTGAGGAGCAAGTGAAAAGTTGAATTTGCTGGAATGAAAAACAGATGAACGTTTTTCAGTCATCACCAAACTCCCAATCCAAACGTTAATCTGCTTTAAATAAAAAAAATAAAAAAATATTACTTATACTCTTAATAAGGTCTGATTTATATTACAGAAGAACTCCACTTGAATAAACCATCAACTACATACAGGTAAAAATGCATTTGTTTCAATAATTCAATTTAAAAGTAAAACTAATGTATGGTATAGGCAGGTGAGGTAGGATACTTTTAAGTCTTTATTTGTTATACTTTTGATGATTATAGATTACAGTTAATGAAAACCTCAAATTAAAAATCTTAGAAAATTATAAACTTACATGAAAACAATAAAAGAAAGATTTCAAGTAGAGAAATTTCAGAAATCTTAAAATTATAATCCCCCACATGTACTGCCTACTAAGTTTGGGTACCTTTTGTATTAATTACTTTCTCACTGCTGCATGGCTTGGATACTATCAGCAATTGGCTCTGTTGAGGTGTTATGGAAGACCAGGATGCTTCAACAGCCGCCTTTAGCTCTTCTGCACTGACATATCATGTCTCTCATCTTTTTCTTGGTAATGCTCCATTATTCTCTCTATGTGGCTCAGGTCGGGCCAGTTTGTTGGCCAATCAGGCCCAGTAATCCCATTGTCATTGAAAAAGGTTTTAGTGCTTTTGGCAGAGTGGGCGGGTGCCAAGTACTGCAGGAAAACTGGAAAATGAAGTCAGCATCTTTATAAAGCTGGTCTAAAGAAGGAAGAATAAAGTGCTCCCAAATGTCCTGGTAGATGGCTACTTTGATTCTGGACTTATAAAAGTAAAGTGGACCAACACCAGCAGATCACATGGCTCCCCAAATCAACACTAACTGTACAAACTTCACACAGGACTTCAAGCATCTTCGATAGAGTACCTCTCCATTCTTCCTTCAGACTCTGGGACCTCGGCTTCCAAATGAGATCCAGAATTTGCTCTCATCAGAAAATATAACTTTGAACCACTGAGCAACAGACCAGCAGTGGCTTGACAAGAGACATTTAAAGCCCATATCCAGGATTGGTCTGTGCATTGTATCTTGATGCACTAAATCCAGTATCAGTCCACTTCGTGTGAAGTTCCCCAACACTTTTAAATGACCTTTTCCTGACAATCCTCCCCTCCCTTATTGAGAATGTCGGTGATGGTTTTCAAACAAAAGTCAGGCCAGCATTCTTCCCAATTATTGTGACTCCAACTGAACCAGATTGAGAGACCACTTGAAGGCTTGGGAACCCTTTGCTGGTGTTTTGGATTAATTAGCTGATTAAAGTGTGATACCTTTTCCACAATATTTTAATTATAGGAGATTTTTAATTTAGGGTTCATAAGCTGTAACCCATGATCATAAAAATCAAAACAAATAAAGGCCTGAAATGATTAAATTTTTCGGTAATAAGTTTTGATCATGTATTAGTTTCATTTTTTAATTTGAATTACTGAGATAAATGAACTTTTGCACGATATTCCATTTTTTTTAGTTTCACGTGTATGCTGAAAACAATTTGTGGGCCCGCTTATTAGATTGTTTCATTGTATTTGAGCCGGACTCTAATGCAGGTAGTAATTATAGCTATACATGATAGAAGTGAAAAATTATTTACTTTACGAGGGATGTAGTATGGTGACGTTTGGGGGCAGGGCTTACTATCACCTTAAAAACAATTCAAGAATAAATTGTGTCATGTGTAAACAGAAGACAGAAAGACAGGTATATCATTTTATTTCAATGTATTAAATTACTTAGTCATACATGTAGAAGCAGTAAGAGAAAGCTGAATTACTGCCTCAGCACTACTAAATTCAGACTTTTGAAAAGCATGTATACTTTTTGGTCAGAGTTATGCAGAACCAAACTGGCCTACTGCTGGTCGAGCTAAGACCTCCCAGTAATGTGGTTAGAAAGCTGAATTTGTCTTTATGTAAACAGCTTCTCACCTTATTCGAGCTATTACAGGCCTGGGCACTCCCCCTTCTGGAAGTGATGAGATTGTGGAAGCGGGAATAACAACACCAGTACGACAACAACATAGTGACATCAACGAGTGTAAAACAAACAGTATAGCACATTCGAAACATACTTTGTTGTTGTCCATTTATTTGCACAATCTATCTATAAAAAACGGAATTGTCACACGTGTGTCTGTATGTCCATCCTGGTCCATGTGAGGTTTCTCCATATGAGAGATAAATTGCTGGAGTGAGGATTTGTTTATTATTTTTGTGACAATATAGGACAACCGGAAGAATGCTAACACGAAAGGGTGCATGTCACCACCTCTTGTAATAATAATCAAATAATCTGATTTGCTTTTTTAGGTGTAAACTCAGATAAAGGCTTCATTGTGGTTAAGGTAAAGCTCGATTGTTCCCTAAGCTCAATTTGAATGTGCATGTAAACGCACAGACTGTCTCTTACTGGTCTTTCCATTCAAATACTATATTAATAATATTTTTAAAAATCTGTCAATCTTTAATTTAAGTACTGCTTTTTAAAGCATAAAATAGCACTTTCTTTTTACATATGTCTGTCAGTGTGGTACTCAGAATTGATGTCTGAATACCAAGTACAAGCCCAACAATTTTACTTTCAAAAGTGGAGTATTACAGCTATCTCTATAATACTCTACTTGATATATATAGGCGTAAACATTTTTTCCTATAAATTTCAGCGGATTGAAGATGAAATGAGCATTTCAATAGTTGTTTCTTTTGATAAAATCATTTTTCAAAGCTTAAAGGTTTTTGATACTGTAATATCTTTTCTTTAGTTTTGTATAAATATCTTTAGATTTTCTTGCATCTGGATGATGCTATGTAAATAAAGTTACCCTGCTTTTTTTGGTGCAACTGATAATAAATTGAGTTTCTGGAATGACACACAAACAACCTCAAATCTTAAATCTGTTTCAAACTTGTGGACTACTTTTTAAACCCATATCTATTCCTAAAAAGCTATTGATTTGAATGAATTTCAATTTTGTGACAAAAAACATGTGATTGTGGATTTAATCAAATATAATAAGCTTTGACCTTTTATATGGCACGCTGAATGACATTCTTTAACTTACATCACTAAATGTATCTATATATTTGAAATAGTGTGTATAATTTGACCTTCGGGAGATGAGGGAACATTTGCAGTAAATAAAAAAGTGGACCTAATTATTCTAGTCATTCCAAATTTACTTTACAATATACAGTCAATTCAGTCTAGAAAAATAATGTTTACAGTACATCATTAAAACCTCAGAATTGATATGACATTCAGGTTGAGTTCCACACAAACATTTTGTTGACCTTTATTCTGTCATTATTGGAAACGCTTTACCACTGAATTCACTGGGTAATGAGCTATTGTCAAGGCTGATTTTACAACATGCATTATCTGTGAGTAGAATTAACCCGTACATCTGTGCTGTCATATTTCTTAACAATTAAATGGTTCTGCTTAATAGTGAGTGTAAAGACGTTTATATACTGGAGCCTGTAAATTTTCCATAAATGATTGTTTATCTTATTTTGCTCCTGGGACTTCAAAAATAGAAAGACCTAGAAACTCACATCACAGTGACATTGTCCTAAATATCTGCAACAGAGGTTTCAGGACAAATATATTCATGCAGAATTATTATAGCAAGACAGTTACATATTCAGGTTTATAAGAACATAATAAAAGCATGTTCTATGGTGTAAAGGAAAATGCTGGGAAAATAAGTAAGCATTTTGTTTTGCCAATCTCAAGTATAAGTGTAAGCCTTTTCAAACAAAGCAGACCGTGAAAGGATTTTGTAATTCATTCAACCAGTGTTGATTGAAATTTTGTAACATGCAACACAATTTGGTGTTCAGAGACTTGGCTTTGTAAACCGTTTCTATAAATCTGCAAAAATAATTCCACACAGTATTTACTCCTCCTGTTTTCCACATTGTGAAATCTAAAATGGACCTAAATGCTTCCAACTTTTTAACATCATTTTTGCATTCATGCTTAGTGTGGACTGGATTCGTGAAAAAAGCAAACATCTTTTAGATTTATGCAAATTATTCCACAATGTTCAATATCAAGAAATATGTTGTATTTTCATGTTACATGTTATTTTAGCACATTATAGATGTAAAATATATCTCTCTCTGTCCATGCATCCATCCGTCCATCCTCTTCCCTCTCCCCAGCCACTTGGGCCAGATGTATCCCAATGCATCCCAGGCCATTCTCCATTGTGCAAATACCTGCACACTGACACAACACAGTAAATATATAGCTGTTATGGCCTCCCTGCTATTTGACGGTTTGTGTTAAAATTTAAGTCTTCTTTAATAAACGTATAAATAACGTATTTTTCCTACCCGTCTTTAAACGCGCCTGGTGCGTAACCGACGTTGGAGGGAGTCTCCACTTTAATCAAACAAATGTCTGTCGAGTATCCAACTGAAAACTAACTTCACTGTGGTTCAAGACCGGGTCTGCAGAGGTTAAAAGAGAATATAAGTGTCGGAGAAAAAATATTTTTGGCACAAAAGGGACTTGAGACTTATTATCACAGTAATTTCACTGCTACTCATGCTAATTCTATTTTAAAATGTATCTTTTCTGATGTTCATACCTTCAGTACAATTGAAAAATCAGAGCCAGAGACAGATTCATTGGTGGGAGAAACCAGGCAGGTATGACAGTTTAGAATTACTTTGATTCACACTCTAAAATCCGTTTTGTCTTTATAATCAGTTTGTTATATGGGCTGGCTTTACATTTACCAGTATAGGTGTAGATTAACTAGAATAATGTGATTTGAGTACAGGTTATTTCAGCAGAAAAGAAACATTAATTTAGTTGGGGAAAGAAACAGAAAAAAAAAAACTGTGTGGGCACATGGGCAGCCTTTGGTTTATTATTTTACTTTTTTTAATCAACCAAACTCACTCTAGGTGTTTTGTTTTTAATTGGGTGGTGACCTGGCATGGTATTGAATTCCAAACCCGAATTATTGTCCCAGTCCGCCGTTGCAGGCTCTGCAAAATATTCCTCCTCCTTTCTTCCATCTACCATGCAGTACTATACCGTTCCATACACTACACTACTCTACTCTACTCTACTCTACTCTACTCTACTCTACTCTACTCTACTCTACTCTACCATGCAGTGCCATACATCTGGTCAGCTTATCTAAGAGCCTAACCCTGTGCTGTAAAGGATTTCATAAACATTCCGAATTACTGGCACTTGTCCCACATTAATTATTTTGTCATGTATCCAAATAACAAACAGTGGATCTCTAAGGACATTAAAGATTTGTTAATCAAACGTAATACTGTCTTTAGTGAAGGTGATGTGCACGCAGAGAGGGCTGTGAGAAAAGAGATCAGGGCTGAAATTAAAAAAGCTAAATTAAGGTATAAGGAAAAAATTGAGGCAGATTTGAGAAGTAATAATTTAAAGAAAACCTGGAATGGTATGAAAACGTTGATTGGGTCTAATAATAAAGCTAACAGAGTTGTCCTGGATGGTTTTTCATCTGATAAAGATTTGGCTGATAAATTAAATGTATTTTATTCTCGATTTAACTATTTGGATGTTGATGATGAAATGGAAGGTTTCAGGGCTATCACACAAGCAGCTCCATCAATTACTGTTGACAGTAATACTGTGGCTAACAGTTTTAGGCACACCAGATCAAAAAGTCCGGGGCCAGATGCTATTTGTGGGCAATTATTAAGAACGTGCAGATCAACTCTGTTATATCTTTCAGCTGATTTTTAATTTATCCTTATCACAACAAAGAGTCCCTAGAAGTTGGAAGCATTCTGTAATTGTGCCTATAGCGAAGTGCAGCTCCCCAAAATCCTTGAATGATTTTAGACCTGTAGCCTTGACCTCATTGGTTATGAAAAGTTTTGAGAAAATTATCAAAGAGGCTGTCTTACTGCAGGTGGGAGATCAGCTAGATCCACTGCAGTTTGCATACAGGTCTGGCAGGGGCGTGGAGGATGCTGTGATCACACTTCTGCACTTTATCTTTAGCCATCTGGATAGAGCAAAGACTCATGTCAGACTTTTATTTGTTGATTTTACTTCTGCTTTTAATACCATTCAGCCCTTTCTGCTCGCTCAGAGACTGATTGCAGATTTTAACCTTGATTTGAATTTGGTGGGCTGGTTATTGGATTTTTTAACAAATAGATCCCAGTGCGTGAGGGCAAACAGCACCCTATCTGAAGTCACTTTTACATCCACTGGTTCCCCCCAAGGTTGCTGTCTGTCTCCTCTCCTGTACATCCTGTACACAAACCAGTGTCGCAGAGAGTACCAAGATAGATACATACTTAAGTTTGCTGATGATTCTGTTATTGTCAGCCTGCTATCAGAGAATGAGCGGGATCATGGGCCAGTCCTTAGTGACTTTGTAGAGTGGTGTGATAGTTCATTTTTACAGCTGAATGTATCTAAAACTAAGGACATGATCATTGACTTTCGCAGAACACCACCTCCCCCTACAGTCACGGTTATGAAAGGCACGGATATTGAGCTTGTGGAGACATACAAATATCTTGGAGTCATTTTAGACAACAAACTGTGTTTTGAACCTTTGGTTGATGCTGTCTCAAAGAAAATTCAACAAAGAATGTACTTCCTTAGGAAAATGAACACTTTTAATGTTTCTTCAGAAATGATGACTCTGTTTTATCGTGCTTTTATTGAATCGGTTTTATCCTTCTGCATAGCTGCTTGGTTTGGAAGCCTCTCACTGACAAATAAAAACAGATTTGGTAGTCTGGTCAACGTGGCGAGTAAGATTTCCAGGAGAAGTCAGGCTCAACCAGGGGAGTTATACATTAAACAGGTCCAGAGGAAAGTTAGAGCTATAGCTCATTCACAGGATCATCCCCTTAGAACAAAGTTTGAGCTTTTGCCCTCTAAACGGCGCTATCGAGTTCCTAGCTGCAATACAAAGAGGATGCAAATGTCTTTTATTGCGTCAGCTGTGAGGCACCTTAATGGCACTTAGCATTTTATATTTACTTACACAAGTTGCATTTTTCCACTTGATTGTGTCCTGTACTTTATTTATTTATTTATTATACATTATGTACATTGGGCGTTAATGCTACTTCCTTCACTGGTTGGTTTTGTTGGTGAGTGCTGTTGTATGTTTGTGTCTTATGTGGATGCATTGCTGCAAATCCAATTTCCCTTGTGGGACAATAAAGGTACTTTGAACTTTGAACTTTGATCTACCCAACTTCAATTTGGATAATTTTCCTTAAACTCCACCCAACAACGGCGTATCAAACCAAAATCTGTGCTAGCCCTTTTTTGACAGTTTCCAAACAGAGCATTTCTCTTTTTGCAGCCTCTGTGGATATCAAACACATTGAAGCAACCCCCTCCCCTTTTTTTTTTTGACAGCATCACAGAAAATCTGACATCCCCAGATTCTGTCTTCTTCCTATTCCACCATTACTGGAGCTGTACAAATAAAAATATTAGGAAATAGAATTTTAATTCAGAAGGTACCACAGAACATTGATAAAAATAGTTTCTGTTGAATATGATTACACATGACGTCTTTCCAGATGGTTTACACAATTTTTTAGGAAACATTCAAATATAATCATTGCAACAGCTGCTTAATCTCCTTGACACAGCTCTAGTAAGATCATATATATATTATGTGCTGTGGAAAATCACTGGGGGAAGTAATACAGGGATTAAAAGACTTATTGTAGCCCTTCCATACACAAAATGTATTATAGTTTTTGTTGAAGGAAGCTAGTAAATGATATAGATGTAATAAATAAATGTAATCATATTGTACCAAGTCGACTTGTTTGGTGCTATAAAATTACAATTTAAGGACTCACTTAATTTGTATATTTAGTAGAAAAGGGGAAGCACAAGGAAAAAACATCTGTTACAAAAATTTCCTAATACCTTAAGATGTAGACAGTTTCCAGAGTAAAGAATGAGGCTTATGAAGTACTTATCATCTTTAAGTTGTTTTAATATGTTTGTTTGTAACATCATGCGAAAAAATCCATAGATTATCAAATTGTGCCCCGGTTGTTGCATTTTTAAAAATATGGTATCCATGTACTTACTGCTGAATTCCACTCTATCCTTGTTGGGTTTCTTTTGGACAGAGGTCAGTTCCTTGCTGCACTTCTAAAAATGGCCACCTCACTCTGTATGCAGAGCCGCTCACACCCACCTGCTGCCAATGTTTAACAAGAACTGCTCTGGTGGCAACTTAACTGTGTAACACCTTCCTCAGTCTCAGACGAAAGCAGTCCTCAAGCGTAGCAAGACACCTTGATGCTTCCAGTGCAAATATAGAGATGGATTTTTGTGTTTTTCCAATGCCCAGAATAAAAGAAAGCTAACTTGTTCATACAGCTAAAGCTATGTTAGCTTATGACGATGTCAGTTTTCTAGTTTGTCTGTTTTACTTGTTACCAAGTTATCAGATGTACTGGACATGTGGCATGTCATTAAAAGTTTGCTTATACATAAACTTCAATTCAACTAAATGTTGTGGTGGAGGAGCTTACCAAAAATTTTAGACCTGCTAAAGTTTCGGTGGCTAAGGAGATTTCACATGAAAATTTAATTTAAATATTTTCAGCAACAACTACATCAACAAAGTCACTGGAAGAAAGATGATGTAGTGCCCCCCAGGAAAACCATGAACGACTGGTCGGCCTTTACAGAGCTAACTCCTCAGCTGGTGTGAGGGGAGATGGTGGTGGCCCCCCACCAGTTAGATGGGCCTCAACCTTCTTTTGATTAGCTACATGATACAAAGAATGCACAAAAGAGCTACATATCTCCAATTATTATTTGATTTCAATCTTACCTTTTTGGAAAATGTTTTCATTTTGACTTGAGAAAGAGTTCTAAGAGTTCTCTTGAATCCAGAAGGATAACATCTAATTAAGTTAAAGGTCAATATATATCTAAGTCAATGTACAATTGTATTGTACACTCAACAAATTGGTGGCAAAAGAAAATAAAATCTGAATAACGATCCAACATACTGGAACACATTTTAAATTATGCATTATATCCTCCAGCACCACTTGACATCTAAGGGGTAGAAAAAGAATAAATAAAAATTAAGATTGTTGAGAGTTAGTATATTTAAAGCTGTTGTCTCCAATAAGGCTGAGCCAGTAAGAATGCTGTATTATTCAAGTTCAAGTGCAGTGTAACGTTTTAACCTGAAGAGGGCACTCCACTGATGTTTTCTTTTTGGTAGAAAATATTTTTTTTTACTAAAATGTACTAAAAAATGAAAATAATGTAGAAACATGTAGACCATTCTATTAAAAACTAATTTATACAGCTTATCCGCATAAAAATGTGTATTAGGGGGTGAGTGGGACTTTAAACTCACACACACTGTTATTTTTTGCCAAGCAAAAGTTCTTTCTTTAGCTTTATTGCTTTTTTTCATAATGATTGCTTGGAGCCTGTGAATATTCTCATTCATCCAGGTCATCCAGGGCATTTGATGTTTCTGTCCACTGAGTTTATGTATTCAGTAAAGGCTTGCACCTCTTTTGTTTTGATTTTAACCCATGTGTCATCTACGTATCTGAACCACTGGCTAGGTGTTATTCCTTCAAAGGAGTTCAAAGCTCTGCACTCTACCTCCTCCAGAACACATTTGCCAACTCCTGGAATTGTGCCTGAATACCACATATTTCCAGTTCAATGGCAAGTTTTATAGACAGAAACACGGCTGTGCCATGGGCTCACCAGTTTCTCCAATTGTGGCAAATTTATACATGGAGGAGGTAGAGTGCAGAGCTTTGAACTCCTTTGAAGGAATAACACCTAGCCACTGGTTCAGATACGTAGATGACACATGGGTTAAAATCAAAACCAAAGAGGTGCAAGCCTTTACTGAACACATAAACTCAGTGGACAGAAACATCAAATTCACCAGAGAAGATGTCAAGGACAATAGTTTGCCCTTTTTAGATTGTGTCGTCCAGAGGAGAAAGGACAGAAGGCTCCACATTGGGGTATACAGAAAACCCACACACACAGACCAATACCTACTTTTTGACTCACACCACCCACTGGAACACAAGCTTAGTGTTATCAGGACCCTGCAACACAGAGCTGATAACATACCCACCAGCTCACAGGCCCAAGGGGAAGAACGCAAGCACGTGAGAGACACCCTCACAACTTGTGGTTACCCCAGCTGGACTTTTGTGAAAACTGCAGCTAATTCCAGAAGGAAAGCCAACAAAGTGGTTGAAAAAGAAAAAGAAAACAAACGAAACAATGTAGTCATTCCATATGTGTCTGGGATTTCTGAAAAACTCAGGAGGATTTTTAACAAACACAGTATCCCTGTGTATTTCAAACCCAGCAACACACTCAGACAGAGACTAGTACATCCCAAGGACAGAACACCTCTACATTGGTGAAACCAAACAACCACTGTACAAACGCATGGCCCAACACAGGAGAGCTAACTCCTCAGGCATGGACTCTGCTGTTCATTTACATCTCAAGGAGAACGCTCACTCCTTTGAGGACAGCAATGTCCAGATATTAGACAGAGAGGACAGATGGTTTGAAAGAGGAGTAAAAGAAGCCATCTATGTAAAAGTAGAGAAACCATCGCTAAACAGAGGAGGAGGCCTGAGACATCACCTATCTCCAATTTACAATGCTGCACTTTCATCCCTCCCTAGAAGACTCAAACAAATTAGCCTCTAATAACAGAAACAACTGTGACTCCAACGACTGTCGTTATAACACAATAGGGCACTAATGAAGCCGAAACCTAACCTCCACCAATAGGCGGCACGCCAACGACCGTCGTTAAGACATGGAGCACAAAGGATCCAATGACATAATGATTCTTGTTCAAGAGGTTAAATAGCTGAGTCTCCACACCAGTTAGTTGGACCAGTCCCAGCCTGGTCAGCGGCGAGCATGAACTGATGAAGCCTCTTGGATAAGAGGTGAAACGTCTTCCAAGACAAATTACCAAGTCCAGTTGCGTTTGATTGAAATTTCCTTGAGATAATGATTGCTTGAATTCCTCATAGGTCACTATTAGTACTTTGAACTCCACCTCTTTGAGATATTCTGGCCTTTTTTTCTCTTCAGTTTCTTTTGTGACTCTTGAATTCTGTGATCCATTAAGAGGGTCTTTATGTTTCAGGGTTGACCAGGAGTAGGTTTATTAACCAGATTCTTATCAGGTTTTCTGGAACCGACATACTCTGGCTGAGCAGGTTTATGGTTGATTAACCAAGACTTCATAGTTTACCACATGGTGAGTTAACCAAGCTTTCTGGAAAAGCCCCCTGATTATCTCATTTAAGGTCACCATATTTTTTTTTTAGGTCCTACTACACCTACTACGTAGTAGGCGAAAAGCACTACATGTGATGTAGTAGATCCAAATCTCCAGAATGGATTGGAGTGGTAGGCATAAAGTTTCCGGATATGTACTACCGCCACAGTAAGCAGCCGATATACGCTACACTATCCCACAATGCAGCGGACGCCCCAAAATCGTAGAAGAAGAGTGATCTTAGCTACCGAGGAACTATCAACCATTGACACCGCCGCAATTTTGCCGTACAAATGTAAAAGTTTAGCAATGTTACTGATTCGTTTTATTGTTTTGTTGACAACTGATGAAACATTTAAGTTGAGGAGTTCATGTTTAACGGGACCACAGGCGATGTAAAGTAGCGTAAACACTAGGAAAAATCGTAGAGCAGTATTTCCGATTTCATGCCTACTACTTGCTCGTTTGCTATGCAGTATGTACTGCTTCAAAGGGCAAGTAGTAGCTACTATGTAGCATGTAGTACATACTATAGGATTCGGATGCAGGCTGAGTGTTCTGTAATCTGTACTCTGAGTCTGCCCCCTAGTGGAACTCTTCAGTACTATGTGCACTGAGCAAGTAAGTAGGTCCCCAAGATGCAGCTTGTTGCTTTATAGTTGCTAGTGTCAATGTGAGATTAAAAAGCAAGTATACAGTACAGACCAAAAGTTTGGACACACCTTCTCATTCAATGCGTTTCCTTTCTTTTCCTGACTATTGACATTGTAGATTCACACTGAAGGCATCAAAACTATGAATTAACACATATGGAATTATGTAGTACTTTTACAAATAACCTTGCCTCCAAAGTCACCGGACCTGAACCCAATAGAGATGAATTAGGGTGAGCTGAACCGCAGAGTGAAGGCAAAAGGACCAACAAGTACAAAGCATCTCTGGTAACTCCTTCAAGACTGCTGGAAAACCATTTCGGGTGACTACCTATTGAAGCTCAAGAGAATGCAAAACAGTAATCAGAGCAAAGGGTGGCTACTTTGAGGAATCTAAAATATAACATGTATTCAGTTATTTCACCCTTTTTGTTTAATTACATACAGTAATTTCATACATTATGTGTTCATTCTTAGTGTTGATGCCCTGAATTGAGAATCTACGACGCAGTCATGAAAATAAAGAAAACACATTGAATGAGAAGGTGTGTCCAAACTTTTGGTCTGTACTGTATTTCTGGCTTTAATGTTAAAATACACTTCCAACATAGTGAGTATTGGCAAAACTGGTTATTGTTTCTACTGTATGTTAAAGCAGTGGAAGTGCTACTGGCAGCTGCTGAAAGTAACTAATAAACTACCTTGTAATCTAACTTATTTAGTTTTAAATTAAAGTAATCAGCAAAGTAACTAGATTACTTTTTGAAGGGGTAAGTAGTAGTTAGTAATCATATTACTTTTTCAAAATAACTGTGGCAACACTGCCTTTTACATCCCAACCATGTTGATGCACGCCTAATCTTCCACACACCTTGTTAGTTCAAAGAAAGTTGAAAATTATTTATATTAAAGGTGGCATGGTTGATCATGCTCAAATGACTAGAACACGCATCTAATAAAATGATCACGATGACAACAATGTGTTCTTGCATTTTAATTAATCTGAAACACTGTAAAAAATTTATTTTGAGTCACATTAAGCAAAAATCGCAGCAAGTTTAAATGTCCATGGAACTAACACAACCACATCATCATGACAGGTTACAGAAATAACATTAGGCAGAAAACATAACAAATAGCATGGCTCAGAAACCGATTTAAGAAAACAAAAAAAATAAAACAGGATCCAGAGGATTTTCAAGTGTAGCGCCGGTGACTCGGCTCAGACTGCAGCGAAATGAAGAAAGACAGAGAGGGGAGGGGGTTGGGGGTGAGTATTTCCAGTATATTTGTAGCAATAATATAAATACCAAATACTTACCCATATTAATGCGACAGGTGGGCCTGCATCTTGGCACAAAGCTCTCCAATGTTAGGCGAAATTGAAGACAGTTTATGCCTTAAATCATTCTCAACATTCTCTTAACTGCTGTCAGAGCAGAGAAACCAGCCTCACATGGAGAAGTTGTAGTGAAGGGCATCAAAACTCTCAGGGCCAGGACTGTGTATAATGGTAATGACTCCAAGTGGCTTTCGTTTGTACTGCAACTGCAGTTCACAATCAGATGGCAGCTCGATCAGCTGTTGCTGCTCGTGAAATCACAGCTTTGGGACCAGGAGGGAAACTTGAAATGGATTGCGAATCCACGCTTGAGATGTGTCGATAGGTGGGAATTATTTGCATTGCTGATCCGCCAGTTGGTTGGTGTTCAATTAGGAGACTTTTCAAATGCTCATCCAGGCGCACGCCATTTTGCCCTAAGAACTCGTGAAGTGTAGGGAAACACAGGAGTGTGTTCCCACTCACACAACTCGCCCAGAATTATAGCGTCTTCATCATAGCTTCGATCTTATCTTGTGTGTTGAACACGGTAACACTGACTCCCTGCAGACTTAGATTCAGTTCATTCAGATTAAAAAATATCTCCTAGACAAGCGAGCCTCTTCAGAAAGTCTTGGTCATGCAGACTGGAAGCCAAATGAAACGAACTGTCTTCAAAAGACTGCTGAAGCTTGTGTCGCAGTTCAAGAAGCCTTGTTAAGACATTGTCGCAGGACAACCGACGCACTTCAGTGTGCAGCAGCAGTGCATTGTGTTCGCTGCCCATCTCATTGCATAACAGTGTGAACACTCTTGAATTTAGTGGGCGAGCTTTAATGAAGTTCACGAGTTTCACAGCAGCATACAGGAGTGAAAGTAGATCAGCTGGCATGTTTTTGGCTGCCAAGGCCTCTCTGTGATCAATGCAGTGTAACCACTGAATGGGTGGACATACTTTCCTGCTATGAGCTATAAGCCCTGTGTGCTTCCCTGTCATTGATTTTGCGCCATCACTGCAATTGCCCACGCAGCGTGTCCAGTCAATCCCCTTGGTTCTCATAAACACGCCAGATTGGCCAGGTTTGTCATATCTGTAAACTCGTCTACTTGAACACAGCTGACTAATGTAGCCAGGATGTCTCCTGACATTGCATCAATGCAGTGCGACGCAGTGGTATTGGATACTGGAATCATGCCTAACTTTTTTTGCTTCTTTCTCTCCAACCATGCATCCCGCCATCTCTGTGGCAGCTGGCAAGCACACCTCTTCAGCAATTGTGTGAGGCAGCCCATTTCTCGCTATTCTGGAGCTGAGAAGATATGAAGCCCGTAACGCGTCTTTTGTAGACCAAACATATGAAAAAAAATGCAGTTTTTTTGGTCTCCTTTGCAACTCCTCCAGTTTTGATTTAAAAAACGTACGGGGCTTTTGAATTACATTAGCATGCTTCATTTGAAGGTGACGACGTAGATAGGAAGGTTCAGGCAGCTGTTTGCTAAAACCTCACGGCACACCACACATTGCGGCTCTGGGCAGTCTGTATCACCAATCCAAGTGAAGCATTTTAAGATGAAGTGCATTTTGAAAAGTAATTTTAATTTTAATTATTTTAAATCTTACAAAAGAAATGGGGAAAACACTGATTGTGTAAATTTTACCATGACATTTTTCCACCATGACATTTTTCAATCCACGCACCCCTTAGCAGCAGCTCACGCACCACAAGTGATGCACGCACCACACTTCGGGAATCCCCGGTCCAGGACATGCCCCGCATCTTGCCCAATGAACATCAAGATAGCCCCCACCCCACCCACACACACAACTCCGCAAGGACGAATCAGCTACACAGAATGATGGGAGGATGACAGATGGTGTTTAAACAGACCTGCAGTTCTGTCAAAGGCTTTGTTCTGACTGAGATGCAGATAATTACGTTCAGTCTTCTAAATCTGCGGCTTCACTTATTATAAAAGCAGCAGTGGTCAGTGTAAAGTTTAATTAAATAGTACTCAATCAAACTCTTATTTTTCATCCAGGCATATTTTAAAATGAACATATTTTACAACTGAAATTGTCTATGTTTAATTACATTTTCTTGGTTAATCATAGAAATGTGTATACATGTGTGACTTCTCTTTACATGTAAATGTCTTCTATATTTTATACAAAATTCGTCTGTTGTTAAAAAGCAGTTCTGCAGACCCTACAGACATGCATTAGAGTCGCTTGTCAGGCAGACAGACACTCACATATAAATCTCTGTTAGGTATACATAAGAAGTGGCTTTTATTTTCCCTAATACCCTTCTTTAACAAATCCATGAGAAACAACGCCTTTACAGCTTCAGTGGAAACACTAATAATCCAACACTCAGTCAGATTTGAAGACAATCATTTCAACAGTCCCATTCTGTTAAAATTATTGCAGATTGCTTCACATTCACAACCAGGTTGATGATAAGATTTGTTCATTTTTTGATTGCTTGACACTCTTTAAATTTGTCAGGAAAATATTTTGGCCATTGTAGAACTTTCATTTCCTGTATGCACCTCTTATTATTTTGTATTGTATACAGGTACATTGCCAAACCTTCTTCTGCCGAAGTCTGTGTCTTTTTGGGTTTGCAACAATATCTGGATAGTGGATGTAGGTGAGGCACATCTGATCATTTTTTTAGGTGTTCTTTTTTTCATAAGCAGTAAAAAAGTTTAACAGAAACAGAAAATTACCTGAGCATCTTCATTTCCATGAAACAGATCAGTTAGTTGTTTTTTTGATAGAGAATTTACAGAATGCCTGTGATGGACTGGCGACCTGTCCAGGGTGTACCCCGCCTCTCGCCCGTTGACAGCTGGAGATAGGCACCAGCACCCCCGCGACCCATTAAGGATTAAGCGGTTAAGAAAATGGATGGATGGATTTACAGAATGCTGCAATTCTTCACATCTCAACTAAAATATTCAAAAGATTCATTTCTAAAATGTAAGTGGGGTTGAACAAATGCAGGTAATTGCCAGTTTTATACCACATTAAATCAAAATAAACATTGAATTGTTAGAAGAAGCTGCTCACACATAATCTTTTGAGTACCTCGGTCGGTCACGCAATTTCTTTTTTTTTAAATGCGTCTTCCCATGCAACGTGCGTTTTGCTCACCAAACAGGAAAAGCAGCAAAGTCTTTTTTTTTTACAAGCTTTCAATATAATCCCTGAAAAAAAAGGAAAAACATCTGCAGCCACATGCTGCCAAATTTGCATGAATTACACATTTATTTCCAGTGGTTTTGACTTCTGCAACATCAGCCTTTAAACAGCAAAATGAAGCAGAGGAAGAGGAGAGACAGAGTGAAGGCAGGCAGAGTTATAACCTGTACTCTCCACATGCAGGCACCTCATGTAAGTTGTTCAGTCCATTGTTGCAGGCGCTACAAGTAACATTTATTTGAGATATTCTATCACAAGTGCTTCTTGTAAGTGTGTTTTCGCCACAGCTTTCTATTGTTGATGCGCGGGGGGAGACTCCACAACGACGCTATAAAAACTCTCAGACCAATACAGTCCAACTTTGTGGAGGTGTTTAGGGTAATTTCTTTTACTCTCAGAAATCAAAATTTCCCTATTTCCAACACCAGATGGTTGAAGCATAAGTATTTCAAATTGCCCTCCACATTATTTTACTAAAATGTAAAATGCATGCTCATATCTTGTAGAGTTTGCTAGGATCAAAAGTTTTGAATAAGTCAAATTAAGAACATTATTTAAAAGCAATACTTCATAAATAACATTTATAAAAAACCTAGGCACAATGCTTTTGACAAATGCTTTATTTTCACACTTCTTTGCTGTATTTTTCCGCTTTATCTTACGTTGTATTGTATGCTTTTCTTCATTGTTAATATTTTTTCTAATGTATGCATCATATGTTCTTCATCACCATGTATAGCTCAATGAATTGCCCTGTTGTTGAAAGTGTGCTATACAAATAAAATAGCCTTGCCTTGACTGGTTTTTACAAAGCAGCCAATTCAGAGTAGCATTTATTTTCCTTGATTGGATGTACAGTAGGAGGAAAACTGTACTTTAGCTTCTGCAGTACTGCTAAAATGATTTCCACTACTAATGGAAATTGAGGCATAAATTAGTGTTTGAACTATTAGAGGGGGTCATTATAAGCGTTTTAGACATTATTTCAAGCATATCTCAGGCTTGGGATCATGCCGTCATCACCTGATGCAGCCGCCATTTTGGTAGCATCCTTACAACAAAAGTGCCTGTTTACAGACATACTCACTTTAGGTCTTGCAGCTTAATTTAATCTGTCTTTCATTTGCTCTACTGATATTAATCAAACAAAGTAAATCGTTGCTTTGTTGGGGGGTGCAACACGTGACCGGCAGGGAAAAAAGGTGGAAAATGGCTAACTTTTCACCATTTTCCTGCTTACACACAGAGTATCCGAAATTAAGTGTTGTCGGCTTGCTTGGATCACCGCTGTGAGGCTTCTAAACATAACCTTCCAGAGTATCCGGGTGTAAATGAGAGATTTTTTTCTACATTTTTATTCTGTTAAGTTACAGATGGTATACAGTTTTTTTTATACATCGTTTCATTCCTTCAACCTCAACATGCATACCAACCCATACATACAGGTAGGCTAAAGGGGGCGCACTGAAACACAACATCTTCTGGTACACTTCTATGGGATGACTCTGTGGATTCGGAAGGCCTCTTAACCATCACCATAATCTTATATATCTTATTGGTCTGTGTTGTTATACCACTGCTTTAAACATTCCACCATGCAATCTAATTTGCGAAACTTGTCTCATGGGCACAATTATTTAGTTTTTTCCTTTATATTTTCGTCACCCTTTAATTCTCCAGTTTATATTAGGGGACTTTGCTGTTAAACGGTTTTGTTTGGGGATTTTTTTGGGGATTTTTAGGATCACAGAATACATATACTCTGAGGAAGCCGTCCCGGTTAAAAATGAGGCGCCTCTGACTTAATAACTTAAAAGAAAATGATCTTTTGGGTGGAGGCGTTGACACGTTAGAGTAAATATGGAGTAGTAAGGAGCTTTGAACTGCAGCCTCCGCCTCTCACTTTCAGCTTTGAATTTTTAATATCAGACACTTGACATTTCAGAGGCAGCAGCTGGAAGAGATCAGGAGGGGCATATCATTCAACCATTAGCCCCTTCAACCCCCTCTAATCCCTCCCCTCCGCTCCCGACGTCAGCAGCAGCAGGCGCGGATGGATGCCACAGTAAAGTCCTCACTCCGCGCTCTGAGCGGCTGGCTGCGCGCTGCCTGTGCCAGCGACGCACATGAAGCCGGACTGAAACTGAGGCGCAGCAAGAGGCGCACTTTGGCTATTTGATTCCTGAGCTTACCGGGAAGCTGCTCCTACAGTCTCTGACCTATGTCTGATTTAAAAGAAAATTTGACTGTTTTTACCTCTGCTCAAAGCGCATCGCCAGTTGTCAACTTAACTGGACTCAAAGCAGGTAAGACATAATTTACAGAGTTAAAAATTCTGAATTCACTAAGTTAAATTGATCTGATCGCACAAATAAATCTAAAGGTTTTTTTTGTTTTTGTTTTTTTCTACATCTTGAGTTTACGATGAAAAGGCTTTCAGGTCAGCAAATTAACGGCTTCGTGCGACTAATTCTCCCCTTTCCCGCCTCAGTGCACAGTCATTACTTGGTCACAGACACCGCTTTGTGCCGCGGGGATCAGGGGTCCCGGTGCGCTTCTCTACAAGCGAGCAATTAGATGAGCAAAGTTCCCATGCGGGGAGAAGGAGGGCGCATGAAAAGCGCAGCGGCATAGGAGGTAAAAGCGCAGGGACTGTTGTGCACCTCAATGTTGGCACAACATGCTGCTGTCTCTGGAGTTCAGGGCAGAAGGGTTATCTCTGAATACCATCCTGTTCTAACTTGCAGACTTCATAAAGGCAAGTACTGAATACTTCTAACTAATGAAGAATTACGTTAATTAAGGATCAACCTAATTGCACAGAAGGCATATTTTCTGCAAAATCCCCCTATTTTCTGTAAGAACATTTCCTCATAATTCATGGTTTAGTTCCCCAAACTATTAATAAGCAAATTATTTGTGCTTTTATTTAAATTATTTCCACACTATCCCGTCTGTCGATCATTCTTCTTTTCTATGGTTTTGATCATGTATGCCCTTCAGGGAGGCTCAATGAGACCATCCTTTTCTAGCTTGCAGACTTCATAAAGGCAACACTGAAAATCTCCACTGTCTCCATCCAACAGAACATAGAGTCCAAGTCTTGGAGCTGGAGATCTAAATGGAGAAACCTATAATAGAAATGTTCGTACCCTCATTATGTTATCCGTTTTGGTTTTTATTTTGTTTTAAAAAAGAAGTAAATAGCTTTTTGCTCTGTGCTTCAAATTCTCCACCACCCTGAGCCAGTCCTTTGTGTGTCGCTGCTTTTATGTGAGGTTCCAATGTGCTAACTAGCCTGCAGTAATGTAATGAGCTCATAATGAAAAACCAGTCGATGACAGCTGTTGATGTTACCTCCAATGATGTAGCTCAAAAGGGAAACCTGTGGGTGCCACCACTGCTGGCCAGCTGCAAAATCATCATTATGGCCACTAAGGAGTCGGCCCTTTATGGCTTCTTATTTTCATTTCCGGGAAATTTGTCAAGCAACAGGAAGAAAATTATTACATTAAAAATTGCATAAAAAATAATTATATGAATTTCTAACTGGTGCTCAGACCATATCTCATTGTCCGCTTCGGTTATGATCCCAGCTCACATTCTCACTCCGTCGTTTTACCTCCGGTCCAAGCTGCTGATAAGACTGTGAATTTGAACAACTGATCTTATCGATTCAGCAGCATGAGGGCTCAACGTGTGAACAACCTACTGCAGTCACCGGGCTTCATTTGTACAGCTGTCGTTTGTGTGATCAGGGTCAGAAAGTGGAGTCATTCTGTGTTTCTGTTCACATTTGACAAATATTTTTAAAAAATAAGCATGATTAAAGTCTGCCGCTTAGATTCGCAGCTAAAACCAGACAGAAAGTGAACAGTATAAAGAAGAAATGCCTGCATAATTATTTAAGTCTCCCAGATGCATCTGTCAATAAGTAGATCTTTTTCTTTATTTCCTCAAAATTAACAGCTCTGATTAGCATCAAAGCATTCTAAGGATGGTAAGTTTATATAAATAATACGTTAAACTGAATTCTGTGCCCAAAAAGGGAATTTATGTTCGTGCAGTATTTATTATTAAATCAATCTTTATAGCTAAAACAAAGGATATTTCAAATGAGATAACAAGGAAATAATTGTGATCAAAGATATGTTCTGACATTCTGCTGAAGTCAAGAACGTCTTCCATCCTTTTCCTCTTGCAGCGTCTCTATTAGACTGAGATCAGGTGCAAACATCCTCTGTCAGACTTAGTTTTGATCCAACCAACTTCCACATCCCCAACCCCCTCCTTGCCTAATCTAGGATTTTGGGCGCCATTCCCGACATTATTGGGGTTTTCCAGCAGGAGAAGAGCCCTCGGACTTATCCCAAGATCCAGATCACAAAAAACACATTGGTACTCCGAAATATGTGTAAAAGTATTCGTCTCTTGGAACAGTTAATAAGGGTGGAGCATAGGGGGCTTTTGAAAATATCTCAGATCATCCAGTCCTTGGTTCTCTTCTATACTCTGTAGGATTCACCTTTGCAGACATGGATTGTCATAAAAGAAGGCTTTACATTGCAATTATAGTAAATGTCCTAATTTTTCTATGATTCAGTTATGTGTATTTTATTGAGCTTCCCGGGGTGATTAGAAAGTAGCAGGCCCACAGCATGACCAGTCTTTTTCTATACCTAGTGGCCATGAAGAACTTTTCCATGTAAAGACCTTCGAATTCATGCTCCGACCAACTCTTAGTCTCATATGACCAAAACCTATGGTTCAAGTTAGAGTTCCATTCGTTCTTTATATATTTTATATTTATGATCGTAGGAAAGTAAAGGCTTTTTTTCTGGCATCACTGCTGAACAAGACTGGGTCTAAAGATGGTTATGAAAAGTTGGGATCTTGACATGCAGTTCCTTAACAGAGACCTTTGGATAGAAATCTACCTGCTAGTTGGTAGGATAAAAATGAGCCCTTGTCTAACATATTGTCACTCGGAGACACGGAAATTTTTAGAATGATCCAAATAAAAGTTCTTAGAAATTCTGATCAATTCAAAGACATGAAGTTTAAATTTAGAAAACGATTCAGTTATTTGCAGGGGTTGTTAGGAGTACAAATTAGGTTGTTGTTGGAGTAAGAATTTCTTTATGCAGCTTGTATTTTTCTATAGATTAGCTTAAATCAACGTTTGAGTTGTTCTGTATTATGCTACTACAATGTAAAGAGCTTTTATTGATACTTTTTACATATTTCTATCAAGGGTGTAGATAAATATGTTTGGTGTTGTCAAAGTGTCAGAAATACTCATTGAGAATCTAAATTAATGCTAACATGCTGCAGAGGTAAAATTCAAGGGGAAAAAACAACAACTTCCTTTGTTCTGCTTCAACTGGTGGCCACTAGGTGTCATTATTCTAGAGGTTGTTAGACAGGACTGCGCAAGTGTGGAATTAATAAGGCTGTGCTGTGTTTTTCTAATGCTGATATTTACGCAGCTTTGAAAACAGCTTTGAAAGGTAGAGTGAGGATATTAGCTCTGATGTAACCAAACCAGCTAAAGTCAACATTTAGTAAAATATGAAGCTGATTCTCCTTATAAAGAAATGATAGATCTGTTATCAGTGCGAGGTCGAACATCTGATACCACAGTGACTTATCACACCCAAAAGATTGGGTTGCTCTGGGGCTTCGACAAATCTTAAAAATCTAAAATCAGCCTTGCAGCAGCTAAAGATAACAGATGCATGATTTGTTTTAATGGGTGCATTTATACGGGAGCACATTTTCTGCTGCTTCTACACGTCTCCTCCAATTGATTTTTACAAAGCAGTGAAAAGTACCAATTTACTTGTAAATACTAAGTGCATATTGTTTGTTTGACCATATCTAAATACATTCGGGCTAGAAAGTATTTGGCCGCCACTGATTGTGCAAGTTTACCCACTTAAAAAAAGGAGAGAGGTCTGTACTTTTTATCATGGGTACACTTTAAATATAGGAGACAGAATGTAAAAAATCCCATGTATGGTTTGAAATACTACTACTACTACTACTACTACTACTACTACTACTAATAATAATAATAATAATAATAATAATAATAATAATAATAATAATTTATTTGTATAATTGTGCAGAAAATAAGGATTTGGTCAACAATAAAAGAAAAAGAAAAAAATCAAACACCCAACAAGCACACAGAATTACAATAATTTAGGAATAAAAATAGTTCAAAGAAAATTAAGCAGATGGAGTAGAGGTGGGTTTTTAAACAGGACTTAAAAACTCTGAGAGAAGGAGACATTCTTTTCAAAAGATTAATATGTTTCCCGAGTCTTGGGCACAGACTGAAAAGGCGTCCTAACCATGACATTTGTACTGGGCATTAGGGGTTAGGAGTTACAGGTTCATCAGCTGACCTGAAGGAGCGTGTTGGTACATATGGGAGAAGCAGCCCATGAAGTGATTTAAAAACAAACATCTTAAACTCAATTTGAAGGCAATCAGGTAGCCAGTACAACTTTGCTAAAACCGATGTGATGTGTGGTCTCCGTTTGGTATCAGTCAAGCTTGTGGAATAAAGTACTATATTTGATTTGAACTTGATTTAATCAAGTGGCCAGGTAATGAAGGCACAAATGACTGAGTCCTACCACCTTAAAATAGGCTTAACTTTGGAAAGGTGCCCCAAATGATAAAAGCAACATCTCACAATGTGCTTGACGTGAGTGTCCAGTCTGAGGGAGGAATTCATCATAACTCCAAGATTAGAGACACAAGTTTTTAAGCTGGACGGGAGGAAAGGAAAGTTTGCATAATGTGCGCACAAGGGGGCCTTGGCCCTAAAAATGATGGCCTTCTCTACGTGTCATTTAAAAGAAGAAAGATGATGGCCAGCCAGGCCTTCACGTTCCTAAGACAATCTGCTAGCGGCTGCATCCTTTCATTGGGTTTTTATGGAGACATACAGCTGTCAGTCTTTGGCATAAATATGATATCTGACTTGATGTTGTTTAAAAATGTAACACAAAGATATACAAATTAAAGAGGAAGATTCCTAGAATTGAGCCCTGAGGGACACTGCAGTTTATAGGTGTGGATGGGGAAACAAAGAACTATCCTAACATTAAAACTTTTATCAGATACTGTAGATAAGAAGCAAACCAGTCTATGGCCGTGCCCTGGATGCTGATCAACTGATTTAGCTGTGCCAGTAAAATGGGATGTTCCATGGTATCAAAAGCACCTGACAATTCTAGGAAAAGCAGTGCATCAAGGCCAGAGTCCAGAGTAATAAAAATATTTAAAATCGAAAGATGTGCACATTCTGTACTCAGTAAGGATTGGAAACCCGATTGAAATGGTTCAAAGAGACAAGCATAATCTAAATAGAGAGTATGTTGGTTAAATACAACTTGCTCAAAGAGTTTAGATAGAATAGGAAGCTTAGATGTCACAGGAAAGTTACCCAGAACCATGGTATTAAGGCCTGGTTTCTACAGTACCGGTGTTTAGAAACAGTTTTCTGTTTTTACTGTGTTCCCTTTCTGTGAAATAAAGTAGCTCTGCGCCATGTCAACTGCAAAGCACATATGTATGCAGGAAATGCAACATCGACAGACTATTAAATTGTTTAATCTTAATCACTCACTGAAAAATACAAACCAAAATGTAATTCTTGCCTTGTGGAAATAAACTTAAATCATGCTTGAGTTCATCTATTTTGTGTGACTGTGTCTCATTTTTCAGGTTTAAAATGAACGAAGGACTAGGAAACAACTCCACTCATCTGTTCGACAATTGGACGTTTCATAACTCCACCCCGGAGTATGTGGCACCCAGGAGGAACATCACATATGTCGGATACTACCTGCACCACCCATCTACCGCAGCCATCTTCATTGTGTCCTACCTACTGATCTTTGTGGTATGCATGGTGGGAAATGGAGTGGTGTGCTTCATCGTGCTGAGGAGCAAAAACATGCAGACTGTGACAAACCTGTTCATCCTGAACCTCGCTGTGAGCGACCTGCTGGTGGGGATTTTCTGTATGCCCACAACTCTCCTTGACAACATCATTACAGGTAATTAAGGGTGTGAAACAGAGGCTATGAATGGGTTTGAGATTGTTACTTTTACACTTGATATGGTTATGAATGCATATGTACGTTGATCCCAACCTAGCAGGGCCTAGAGAGCTCATGGAAGGGTTTGCGTGGCTTTTAAACCAAAGACATTACCAATCTGTATCAGGAAATGTACAAAATAAGAACACGAATAATTTAACGGTGAGATTTTTCCCTTATAGCAAATGTAAAACTGAAATTTAGTCTTGATGAAAATTTTTATCTTACATAGAAATTTAAAAAACAATGAAAAAAAATGTTATACAGAAATGACAGCATACACAAAAGTATTTTTCATGTTTTTTTCAAGTTGTAACAGAAACAAACTGCAGGCAGCACAGGAGCTGCATAGTGAACTTAAGAATTTATTTATAACAAAAGACAAAACTTACAGCACGGCACATGAAGTACAGGGTCAGCAGAGAGCAATGCAAACCTAAGGAGGAGTGGAGAGTGGCAATGAAAGCAGTGGAGTCCAGTCAGTGGAAAACAGAACATCTAGGAGAGAATACGGAGTAGAGAAAGAAAGTAGTAAATGAAAAGAAGCACACACAAAAAAAAAACAGACCACACATAAACTCAATAAGCTTGACTAAAACACAAAAGGCTCTCCAAATTTAAGGAAAGAAAATAGTGAACACATTAACTCTCGTGCAATATTATGAAACATTTAAATTACAATGTGTGTCATTATGCATTGCGAAATTTAAAATTCCCTTAATAAATGTTTCAAATAGTAACTGTTGAACATTTTCTTTGTTTTTTTAGAAAAATATTTAACCTGCAATATGCTCTTGAGGAAATGAGGGAACAAGCAGATGCAGCATCCTGAATCAAAAATGGGTAAACGGCAGTATAGCTTAGGAAAAGTGCAACACAGGGAGCATAGGCCAATGAAAAAAACAAAGCAAAAGAACTGGAGACCTTGCTTGGGTCAAATTGCTGGGCGTATAACATGTAAGCGAAGTTTTTTTTTTGCTTGTTTGAAATCAGAATGTGCTAAGTATTTAACAAGTGGTCAATCAGGCCAATTCTAAACAAGAACACAAAATAAAAATGTGTCCTCAAATAAAAGTGTGATCCTACACAAAGTGGGAAAAAAATCATTCCATTATTTATCTAGGATTCTTTGATTCAAAGATGACATTTTTTATCCACCTTTAAACTTTAAATCCGGGAAATTAGGGGTAGAAAAAAAACCTTCTGATTGTTTGACATTTGCTTATAAGAATTTTCATCATAACATTTCATTTACATATTTAATCTCTAATTCTCTGATGGGCGCTCTGTTGAAGAGCTGGTTGTGACGTTTTAATTAACCTTATGACTTTGCTATGAAGTTTCTCAGTCAGATTGATCCTTGACTTGAACATCAAATATGTCAAATTTCAATCTTTACAGCAGCATTCTATAATCAGATTAATGCATGTGAATTTTTCTGTTTCTAAAAGTCTATTGAACCATCTGCTATATGATATTGGTGAAGGAAAACTGTTGGGATGCTAGTTAAGAACCCCAAAATGATCATGTTTAATTAATGGGGAAGAAGAGGGTTTCAACCCTCAGTAATTTGGAAGTGGAACCCCTGGATGATCCAGAAATCGCAAATTTAATACTAAATAAGATACAACATCTATGTATTCCGTGTTACCTCAGAGAAGAAGCTTGCATTAGGGATTTGAGACCTCTCTTTTATAAAACATTTTTTGATATGTTGAGACAAGCCTTCATGTGGTTCAGGCTTTGAGAGAGACCAAGCCTTTTAGCATTTATCAGGAAGCCTGAACATAGTGTAGCAAAGTTGCTTTATTTAATCAATTTCACTGATAAACTCAGCTCATATAGAGATAAAGAATATACACTTGCAGCAGCCTAAGCAGAGAAGTCCAGACTTCCCTCTCTCCAGCTACTTGGACCAGCTCCTTTGGGGGAATCCCATGGTGTTCCCAGGCAAAACGGAGAAACATAACCCTGCCCGGAACACCTCACCAGGGAGGCGTCCAAGAGGCATCCATGAACTGGCTCCTCTCGATGTGGAGGAGTAGCAAATCTACACTGAGCCCCTCCCGGGGAGGAAACTCATTTCAGTCGCTTGTATCCACTATCTCGTTCTCTTGTTTCATTATGTAGAGATCTTGACCTCAGATCAGGGGTCTCCAACTCCAGTCCTAAGAGCTACTGTCCTGCAAGCTGTAGATAAGTCCCTGTTCCAACTCAGCTGAATTAATTGATTAAACTATCTCATCGGCATACCAAGCTTGCCTATGGTCTGGTAATGAGCATTTATTTAATTCATGATAATGCAGTAAGAAATAAAGCTTAAGGAAAAAACCCCAAAACAAAACAAAAAACATTCAAAACTTTCTTGACCTGGAAATGGATCAAAATCAATTTCAGACTTTTCAAAACTTAAACTGCATAGAAAAAGTATTAAAAGTATAAATAAATTTTTTTTAGAAGTGCCTATGCCAGAACCACCAGTGGGTTTTGGTCACAATTAATTGTTATTGTACCATTGTCTTTCCACTGCTTAAATGTAAGCAAATGAAATGTGGAATTCGTCTGTTTCAGTGTTGATTACGGGACTTCTGACCCCTGAAAAGTGTGGGTGTGAATCTGATTTCCTGACAGCTGATATTTCTGAGGAAAGATCGAATGATCAGCGTGAGCATTGCTGCATAGCCTGATGCTCTACTGACGGCCTGTGGTGATCAAAGGATAAAAAAAAAAATCCCTAGAGGGAGCCGAACTTTTGAGATGTCATTGAGGAAAGCATCTTCAGTCCAAACACCAAGGATTTTCACGCGCTGTGTTAATTTTACCCGACAGCTGGCTCTTGAAGTCGCACATCTCAGATGATTTCCAGTGGCAGCAGTGGCGAAGGGTTTACGTTCCTCATACTAGTTCTCTGCAGGAGCTGTTGGGCATTATCCCTTTTTTAAAAGGAACAGAAAAAAATAAATGTTAGATCGTGAGGGTTTAGAGCAAGTTTGTTAAAAATGACAGGCTTAGTAAAGCGAGCTATATCTCCATTTAAAACAGGTACAGTCAGAGGTGACTTTAATGATAAAAATCTAAACTAGTTCATTTCCCCCAGAAAATGAGTGTAAACTTCGTCAAACGAAGTTTATAATAATTAGCCAGATTGTGTGAAAGCATTACCCGACATGAAGGGTCTGAAATCTGCAGCTTCAGAGCAACAAGGGATTCTTTAGATTAGTTTAAAAAATAAATAAATAAATAAAACAACTACTACTAATTTATGAACACTTGAATGCAGTTGAATGTAAACCAACCCAGCTAAAGTTTGAAATAGTTTTTTATTTACTATATAGGCTGCACTTGAGTATAAAGCACAGGTTTTCATATTGCAACATGATATATTTACACAGAAAGATGGTATACGGAAGATTTTCTGTTTTGCTTTAATTACCTCCTCCAGGACATTTTGTGTCTTTCTGTCTTTTAGCAATATAACTCAAATTTTATAGACAGATTTCGATTAAACTTTCAGGAAATATCCACAATGGGACCACAAACAACTGATTCAATGTTGATGTTGATTCGACATGAAGGTCGTATCCATCCACCAACCAACAGTTCTACCCTCCTCTCTGTAACTTCCCATCTCAAAGAGCTCACTAGGAAGGAGTCCTGAATTTCTGCCCTCCAATGGAAGCGCAAAAAAAAGCAAGGAGCGCAACAACGGTCTCATTAAGACACGTTTTGTTGAAAAAGTACTGAAAGTTAGAATCAGATAACAGCCGACTAAAGCAAACATCTCACCATTAATTCATTGATGCCAAGCTAACGTGCAGTAGCTCTATTTCTTTTTTTTGATGGCCAGCTCGATTGCCTTTAACTTTAAGCTGTATCATATATATTTATTCGTGTGCTGTTTTATAGGATGGTTATCTCATAGATAAAAAGTATCCATTCATTTTTGGCTTAGAATTCATATTTTTCTTTGTTTTTCAAAACCTAAAAAACAAAGAGGTCATGTTATATTTGTAACTATAACAAGCTTTATTTAGCTGGACTGAGGGAGAAAAATGGATCTTTGGATTTTAAAGGGTTCAGATCCCTGCAGGTATCAAGCATCAAAACTACAAACATAGAAATAATTAATTACAGAGCGTATCAGTTACACATCCAACAATGACTCCGTTCCGAGGATATTCAGCTGACTGGAGGTCTGGTTAAACCCCTCCTGCCACATAATCCTTGGAATATGCAGGACAGCTTGCAGCTGCCCGGAGTAAACAGAATGACATCTTATAAGCTTGTCCTTAGATCACAAAATGATATTATGTTATTCAAAAAAATATTGTGTGTGTGTGTGGGGGGGGGTCTCTTTGAACAGCCAAAAACAAATAACGTCTGCCGCAGTGTGAAGCATAGCGCCAGGGCCGTAGAGGGACTCTTTTATGCACCAGAGTTTCATAGCTCAGACGGGCATACTTTACATCAAAAACTGTTATTATTAAAATCATGTCGTTTTTTTCCCCTACATATTAAAGCTCTAAAAGCATGCTGTACTGTAAAGCCTTGTAATTTAGAGTATTTTTATTTTTAAAAATGTCAAATTTAGTGGAAGGGTTAATTGTTTCACAAGGTAGATTTATTTGAGTATGTGTTCTACATATCTACATTATTCTTTACAACACAGACAATGTGAGAATCTATATTTCCAGCTGCTGCCTCAGTATTCAGTCCCTGCTAGACTCTGTTCTCCTGTTCACAGTTCCTCCAGTTTTAAACTCACCTGCTTCATATGTGTCACAATAAGAATTCATATTCATTTTTATATGGACAGCACACTTTACCAATTGAGATATGTTCAATGTCAAAACATGCAGGCTTATTTTATATTACTTTCCCTCTATTATCTTTCAAATGTGGGCTTTGTGTATTTATTGTCTTACTTTTAAAGAAAGAAATATAACAGTTCATACTGTCATTTGGGCATAGAACGTGGTTTTATTGAAACTAATGTCTGGTTGTTCACACACCAGTGTGTTTAGTAAATCAGGTGAATTTTCATATAGAACAGGTCTATACCATGCTCTCCATTTTATTAGTACTAATTTATAATATTCAATCAATAAGTAATACTGCCCACTCGGGACTTGTAGGCTTATTTGCTTGATGCTGGACTTTCCTACAAGGAAAAGTTTCCCAGTTATGTCACATTCCATCATATTATTACTAAAATGATATGTTATGCTAGTTGCTACAGGGTTTTAGAATTCATTGACCTATGATGCTTCACTATCTGCGCTTCTAGAATAATTATCTATATTTTATTGTAAGATACTAGAAAACACACTTGAACCTCCCTGGGTGTGAATTTTTCCAAAACAGACCCACTATAAGGCATGACTTTACTGCAGGAGACTCTTTCCTTCCATGCTCTCTTCCCAAAACTGCTCACTTTTATCTTGTGAATGGCTTACTTTATATCATTTTATTTATTTAAAAATTTATTTAGTTGTTTGCATGACGTTGTGAATAGAATATAAAGAGTGCTATCTTCAAAACTGGATTGTACTGTTTAGGAACACTAATCAGTATTCAGTCTTTAAACCCAACCATTATAACCTAAAGGAACTGAAGTACCAAACTTGTTGAAGAAAGGATGATGGCAGTCAGAACACTTTTAGTATTTCTGCTTGATGTTAACTAAAGAGTCGAAATTAGAAAAGTAACTTATTTTGAACATAAGTGACATTAATTCTGTTTTGGCCTGAGTTTAGACCAAAAAGTCTTTCACCCTACAGTCATGAATCCATGCAGCCAAAAAGCACAATGTATAAAGACTTAAAAGCAAGGTGGAAGAGGCACAACACTTTCTTTAATTTTTTCTACCACTTTTGATGTTTCAGTGTAAACACGATACGGATCAAATCCTTAACGAAGAGCAGTACTAAGAAAGCATCTTGGCAGAAACTTCATCACCTCCTTGTGGCAAAGAAAAAGTACATAAACACTGCTGACACGTTTTTGATTTTCCCTTCCTCATCCACCAGTTATTCCTAAAAATGTCTGTAGTTTTCTATTTTAATGGATATTGATGGATATTTGGTGGATACCGTCTAGTATAAAATGCAGTAAGCAATGCTGAGAATGTCAGGATGGAGGCCTGCATAAAATCTTGTCTTTTAAAGGCCTGATCCTGGGGAACAGAGATTTATATGAAACTGTGAATAGGTATGTATCCAAGTACAAAGTCATGCTGCACAATCCCCTCAGCTCCTCTCACTCCTCCATTATTATCTACACCTGTGTTGTCCTGAACCTCCAGGGCTCTGCCCCTGATTACTCATTGTCTCCACCTGTTCCTCTTTGTTCTCCCCTTATTTAAGATCCAGCCAGAGCTCCAGTCCTTGCTGGATCATTGTCGTACCCATGTGTATCGTCTCGCCTTATGTTTTCTGCACTCAATAAAACATCACCTACCTTTGAACTCTGCTTCTGTGCCTCGGTCCTTCGTCCTCCATGCAGCAACAGCGTGACAAACCCCATCACTGAAGCTTTGTTTTAGCTTGAAAATGTTTAAGAACCAGTTTCCTATTATAAGCATGACATGATAATGATGAAGTTAATACCAAACGCTTCCCTAAACAAACTTGTATTTAATTATGCACATAGATGTAATTTTCCCTGCATGACTGATTCTCCACTCTTCACCATAAAATGTAAAGGGAAATAGAAAGCTAGAGAATTTCCTTCAGCAAGATCTATTACACAGACTTTTATTATGAATGACTGCAAAAATGTGATATCTTTATGATCTCCCCCTGATGCACATCAGCCCACTTGTGCCCTTCGCTCTAAACTAAACCAAAATGTTGGTAAGCTGAAAATTTCTTGTATATATCAACTGGTCTCTAACTGCAAATTGCTATTTAATGTTAGACAATTCACCTTTATTTTTCGGGACTAAGATCAACCTGACTGAGTAAAAACATTATTCCCAAACAACTAGCATGGATCAACTCGACTTTGGATGACACAGCACCGATTGAGGTGGTTTTGGATGCCCCCTACGCGCCTCCCTTTAAAGGTTTTCTTGGCTGGTCCCATTTGGAGCAGACACAGTAGGAGTAGACCCTGGCCAACACAGAACTCACTGGAGGAAATCTGTTAAGCCTGGAAATGGCTTGGGTTCCCCCCAAGATGAGCTGGAGAATGTTGCTGGGGAATGGGATGTCTTGCGTTCCCTTCAAGAGCTGTTGCCCCTCATAACCCAGTCTTGTAAGAGACTAATAGATGAAGGAAGGTATTGTAGATGTGTGTTCCATCTTAAAGGCTATTGTCTATCTGGTACGGAGCCCCCTTGGTCCCACCTTGTTAAAAAAAAGTTTTTACACTATCTTGTGGCCTCAAGATGCTATATCTCTAATTATTATTTTTTTTAACAAAGTGGGACAGGGAGGGCTCCGTAATATGGCTATATAGGGAATATTAATTTAATAATTCATGAATTATTAATTTTATTATTCTTGTAAATAGTTTAGTATCAGGGCACCAACTGGGAATTAACCTGGTAAATATATGTATTTGTCAGAGTTGACTCTGTTGTCAAATAGCAGGATGCTATGATTACCAGATATAATTTGTCTGAAGGATGAGCCCTTTGCAATGAATCAAACACACTCAATTAAGGAAGCAAGGAGAATTGATTCAGTTGAACAACTTTAATAACTAAAATGGTCTACACAAAACAACAACTGATTTCACTGTCGGCTAATTATGTCTTCGCTAATGGCTAACCTAAATGGCTAGGCTACATGCTGCGTAAACAACACTACAACGATGGCGGGTCACCGGAAATGAAAATGAATAGCAATGCAAAATATCAATCTATTTGCCATTTTGTTTAGCCGCAAATAAGACCATACTGGATGGTCAACATCTTTTATATCCAAGCAAAATGGAGAAAAGGCAGTGACAAAGAAAAGGCTGAAGCAGACGTTAAGAAAAAAGGCACATTAAAGACTTAGTAACAAAAGGTGAAATGCTTGTTTGTGTCAAAGAGATCAGGAATTGGGTTTCCTTTGCTGTGAAACTGGGAACAGCTCATCAACAGTCAGTTAGCCCTTCATCAGTAGCCTAAGCTTTGTGATGAGAGTTCTCTGGTGATTTTTAGCAGACTGATGGTATCTGAGTGGCCAATAAAGAGCAGCTATGTTTCAAAACAGAAGGTATTGGTTGTTAGAACAGATTAACGTCTGTCAAACTCAAACTGTCTACACAGATAGTCAAGAGCATTTGTGACCTCTCTGATTTTGTCTAATTTAAGAATGATGCAAATAATACAGGTGGTTGATGCAGATGGAGACTATTTGTAAGTCTGGAAAGAAAATGAGTTATTAAAATCTCGTTTAAAAATGTTACGTGTATTTAATGAGTTTGGTTGGAGCTGGATAATTTAAGTTTTGGAAAGATCAAGCATCTGCAGATAATGTACTTTGTGTAAAACTCAGCATCCCATACCATGAGAGTTGTATTAGTATTTTAATAAATTCAAAACAGTATAAATGATAGAATTTCAATTTTTGTGTTCTACAATATATGCTTATTTGCACAAACAAAATATTTTTTGGGTGAGTGGGGAACCAAAACTTTTACAGTCAGTAATAAACATATTTTTATAACTTTTTTTTTATAGAACACTAGTATTTACTTGCTTTTTCCAATTACTGGGCTAGGGGGAACTTACTAAATTGTCAAATCCCAGAATGCTTTGGAGCTGCCAGTTCAGTTACATTTACAACAATTTTATCCCTCTGGTTCACTCACAGTAAAGCCATGAAGTCTTGCTTTAAAAACGGAGAGAAGGAGTGTCTATCACTGCTCTTCAGATGAAAACAAGAGCAATGATTTGGCTGAGTTCACACAGTGAATTTCCTGAAGGGGAAGACGAGGAAATTAGAGCTTGTACCTCTTGCAGAATAGATGGAGCCGAGAAACAAGTTGATTGAACTCCAAAGCAGGAACACAATAAAACGCTGGACAGTTAATCATGCTTTGCCACAGTGTGCACATATTCAATCATCTTAGAGAAATCTGTCTATTAATAAGTATGTAATTTATTTCAGTTACTCAATTCAACTCAATTCAGGGAAAATATTTTATAGGTCAAATATACACAGACTACTGTTTTTATGCTCTTATTTATGATAATTAAGATGATTTTCCATGTGACACCACTATCCCTGATGTAAAGCTTTCGGATTACCACTTCTATAATATATCTGGACCTTAGCATATGTTTTAAGACAGTAATTATCATATTAATATTGCATATTGTTAAACAGTAATGTTTACGTACAAAAATGTTACATAAAAGTTAATTGATCCACAAGTAATATTGTTCAAAAACATACTCCCCCCTATGTGCAGCTACTATAGAGCAACACTTCATATTTTAAGCCTACCCATAGGTAGGGGTTTAAAACGGATTCCAACCCTGGCTTGTCTGAAGTTCTCTCTTTTTATAGGGATTACAAAGCTGAATGCATCGCAGCCAGATTCTTAAGCTTCCTTTCTAAGAAAAAAGTGAAACGACCAAGCAGGAGGTGAGAATATAGAAAATTATCGCGTTCCAGTCCATCCATCTATTATCTTTATCGTCTATTGACAGGGTTCCAAATATCCCAGCAGTCATGTTTTTGGAGTGTCCAGAAGGACCACACGCATGCACAGGGAGAACATGCAAACTCCATGCAGAAAGAATCCAGGCCAGAATTTAAACCCAGGACCTCCATGCTGTAAGGCAACAGTTCTACCAACGGCACCATTGTAAATACTACCTAAACATAGGTGTTCTCCAATGTACGTTTCTGTCTTCCTTCTTCATGAAAGCAAAATAAAGTTATGAATCCCCAAAGAACTCAAGTTTGACCCAATCATCCATGATAATGACAGCTACATTGTTCAGCACCTCTGCAGGTTTGTCCGTCTGTCTTCCTTACAGAAGCAGAATTTGCTCCCACTCAATACTCTGCAACGTTGCAATGAACAAATGCCTTTAGCATTTGCTTCCGACGAACGTGTTTGTGGGCGTAATCTCAGTCTTCCTAGATCATAAATGTGGAGGAGTTGTTCAGAAAAGGACTTATCCGCCTGCAGTTTTTGCCTTTTGTTGTTTTAAATACATTAAGAAAATACAACTGTATAAAATATTTTATATAATACTAATAATGATAATAATACAGTTTCTGACAAAACTGAAAATATGTTAATGAAAACACTGACATTGTTGAATTTGTACTAATTCTTGTGATATTTTTTAAAGCAATTAACTACTTTACTATGAAACTCTTACCTAACTTCTTTAAAAAACATCAAAAATAAAACAACTAAACCTTGGATTTTTCAGAGCTCTCTTTATATAACATAAATGCATAGTAATAATAATAATAGTAATAATGATAAGATGAAGAATAAATGTATTTATAAAGCGCTTTCAAAGTGCTGAAGTGCTACTAGAGATTGAATTTTTTTAGATAATTAAAGACAATAAAGAATAAAACAATGCAATGTTTAAACAGATAAAAAAGAAACAAAAAGCAACAATGAAACTAAGCATTGATATAAGACACATACAGTAAGATTGGGTGGACAAGTGGAATTTTTAGTTTTAAAAACCTCAACATAGGGTGCCTGCCTAATTTCTTGAAGTAGATGTTCCAAAAAGATGTGATATGAAAAGAAAAGAAACACTCCAAAATAGTTTTTCTTCTGGCTTTGGGAACTTTTAAAAGGCCAGTGCCTTGGATTGAACATACAGTTGTAGAAGGTCAAAAAGATATGAAGGGGCCAGACCATTTAAAGGCTTGTAGGTGAGCAACAGAGCCTCATAATCTGCTCGAACCTGACAAGGTAACCAGTGAAGAAATTACAGTACTGAAGTAATGTGCTCGTATTTCCCAGTTTTTGTGAAAATATGAGCAGACGCATCTAGTGCCATTTCTAGACCGCTGAAACTTTTCTTTGGTAACCCAGAAAGCAGAGCAGTAAAATACTCCATGCGCAGACATAAATGCATGGATGAGAATCTCTGCTTTTTTGTCTAATTTTAGCAATGTTACTAAAGTGATAAAAGGCAGTCCTTGTCAACTCTTTTACATAAGATTCAAAGGAGAGCACTGGGTGGAAATTTATGCGGTCCAATTACCATTGACTCAGTTTTATTGCCATTAAAAACCTTAGACAGAAATTATAAATGTGAGATGAGACTGTAGTTTGCAACTAACCCCTCCTTTCCACCGGACACATCAGCAGCATGTTACAGGAGCAGCACTTCATACGTGGCTGTTAGCCACCGCTGTAGTCAATAGAATCCTTCCCACCAGAGGCGAAAGCAGCACAAGTCTGCCCCGTCACAGGAGCGTCATGTCGCAGCACTTTTCTAAATATATGCGGCGGTCCTATTTTCTACATTGTACGCCTCTGAAACATGTACATTTTGAGATTTTGGATAGGGGAAGTCAGGAAATCAGACGGCTTGGCATCCTGAAGTTTCCTGATTTCCGTTTGCTTAACTTAAAAAAAGTTCACTACCTGTGTGGCCCAACGAGAAGCCAGTACCTCGTTGGAGAGTCATTTGTGTTTCATCATGTATGACGAACGGTTGATCATTGAAGTGGAGAAGCACTCTATCCTGTATGACCCCAGTCAATTTTTATTAAGACGTCAACAAGGTTAAAGCAAGGAGTGACGTATCTGCTGTTATGGAGTATCTTATAACAACAGAACATAGGGTCCTAGTACTGACCACAGTTCTTTATATCCCAGGTCGTACGTAGAGCTGAATTAACAACGTAAGTTAATTCAGACAGGGAAATAACCTTTGAGTCGGAGAAACCTTGACTAACCACACCAGGCAAAGCAGCTGAGCAGTCTGACCAAATGCCCAAAGAGGGATTGATCTGATTTCTAAGTGTTTCAGCTCAAAAGAAGAGTGTCAATTTTTGAACTGCAGCCTTACTTTCTGTAAATTGAGACACTATGTTGAATAAAACTTTAGAATTAGGCTTATGACTCATCATAATATTGGAGAAAGAGTTTCCGTTCGCTATTGACATTTATGTTTGAAAATAATAAGAGTGCTTTTACAACTCTGTAGAAATACTTCTAAACCAGAACATTGCCTTCGACGCTCAGCTTGTCAACATTTCCTCCTAAGATTCATAACTTCCTCATTTAGCCACTTCCTTTTAAGAAGTTTTAACTTCTTTGCTGGGGCAAGAGATTAAGATAATTCAAGAAATTAATAATTAATTCTCTGGGATCTAGAGTATATTTGGTAGTTTTTGGCAAATTTAGATTTTACCTAGATATTCGACAATAAAAAAAGGAGCTTTCTTTATCAACATTTGTAAAATTATTTACCAATGCTTAGCAATCGAAAGGTAACACCCAAAGTATCTGGACCATTTCAAAACCCGTTTCTGTCCACCTGTACATCCAAAAAATAAAAACAGCATAAAATTTATAATTCTGAAAATGATAGTAAAGTCTCTTAGTAATTTTCTGCAAGATTATATTTTTCTGCAATAGTCTAAATATTTGGCCATAATAAAAGTATGCATATGAGTTTACCAAAAAGCTTGTACACATCCCCCAGGACGATGTGAGTCGATATGCATTTCTCCCCTAAAAACGTTGTTTTTCCTGGATTTTTATTAGTGCTGGTGATTGTCTGTCTGTTTCAGTGGCAAAGAAAAAAACGCAACACAAAATGTACTCTGGGAAGAAAGCGTTTTCACCTGGAGCGTTTTCACCAAAACGACACTCAGAGTTCCCACACACAGTTCTTTGGTAAATAATAATAATAATGATAATAATACACTACTACTACTACTACTACTAATAATAATAATAATACATGGCATTCATAGAAAACAAAAACACATTAATACAAAAAACTCCTAAACGACTCCGAAAGCATTAAGAAGTATAAAATCAGATAATTAAATTAAGTGCAATAAAAAGCAGGAGTCATAAACAGTAAGCAGTCTTGAAATGATTTAAAAGTGAAGAAGGAGCCAGAGTTTCTGATGGTTTTAGGTGGAGAATTCCAGAGCAACTGAAAGCTCTGCTCCCCATAGAGCTAAGACGGAAAAATGAGGTGAATTGAGGGGGAAGATATCAGGGAACGGATGGGAGAGATTATGCAAATGAACTCAAACAGATATAGGGGTTAAAGATTGTGGGTGACCTGAAAGGTGAAAGGAAGGATTTTGAATTCGATACTTTGCTTAAAATGAAGCTGTTGGAGGATAGTGGCAATGTGGTGAGACACTGCGGTTTTAGTAATAATATGAGCAGCAGAGTTCTGAACCAACTAGACCTTATGGAGGGACTTTTTAGGGCGACCAAACAAGCGTGAATGACTGTTATCGATTTGTGATGTGACTAGACTGTGAACGAGAATAGAAGCAGAGTGAGGATAAGATAGAGAGGCATAGACAATTAATATTATGTAGGTGAAATAGGCCGACTGGGTGATGCTATTTGAATTAAATGAAAGAATGCTGTAAAGGATGACACCCAGCTTTTAAACCCTGATGGGAAGGAGAAACAGGAAGCTTTATCAAAGAGAGAAAAAGTGACACATTTGGAAAAGGTGGATTTAGTTCCAACAAGTGGGAGATCTGTTTTGTCACTGGTTAATTTAAGATAGAACCAAGATTTAAAATGGAAAGGGAATGGGTGAGAGTAAAGCTAGGCGTCTTCCACAAAACAGTGAAAATTAATGTTACATTTACGCAAAATATAAGAACCACTTCAAGTAACTGGGGTGGGGTCGGATCTGAAGGATTTGAGTTGGATGAACTGAGAGATAAGACTTAAACCAGTCAAGTTTGACATGGGAAAGGCAGATGGAAAAAAGCCTGACAAAAAGAATGGAATGAGAGATGGTATGAAAGGCAATAAAAATAAGGAGATCGTTAGTGAATCTTACGAGAGCCCTTTCTCTACTGTGATCGAGTACAAAATCAGACATAAAGGGTTCACGGAGGCTTTATTGGGCCAAATGACGATGCAGAATTATTTAAAAGAAAGGTAGAGTAGAAGTGGGGTAAAGGTTATTAAAATTGTTAGGATCTGGATGAGGAATAGGATCTGTTTTAAGTATGAGAGGAACTGTAGTGATTTTGAGTTGGGACATAACTATACCAGTTGTGAGATAGGAGACATTAATTAGAAAGTTGGAAGGCTTCAGGGCTAATGTGACGAGATTATCGATGGATCAAGTTTTCCCTTACTGAATCATAAGTGCCCCATAATGACTTTGTGGAAAAGAGCCCTCCTGCCATCTTTTTGAACAGGTTCTCTCCATGTTCAACAAACTAAACATCATTTTCTGTCAACAGGATGGCCTTTTGGAAGCTTGGTCTGCAAAATGAGCGGGATGGTTCAAGGGATTTCGGTTTCAGCCTCCGTCTTCACCCTGGTTGCAATTGCAGTTGACAGGTAATGATTATTTTAAAACATATATGTTTTTACTAAATCCACGCTCTCCAGAAATAACCTAACTCATCTTTGTAAAAATAAAATAAAATCAAAACATTTAAAAACAAACAAAAATCGGAGCCAATCTGAACATGCAAAGAAAAAATTATGAACGGTATCCTTGATTTGGAAGAGACTAAAGTGAAGACTATAAAACAAAAATATGAATTATCATAATAAATCCTTAACATGGTCATTTTAAAGGGACCAATGTCTTGGCAAAAAAAGAAAACACACCCTGTTTTAATACCAGGGTTTTAATGCAACAAAACATAAAAAGCTGTTCTACTTGTTATTAGGTGCTAAGTTAGTTTGAGTGAAATGACACTGCTAAAAATGTTCAGGCTGAGGGTGAAAAACTGAGTATGTTATCAGAAAAACCACTTAGTTCATACAAGGATAAGAAGAAGCATGGATAGATACGGTTTCTGACCATTTGTTAAAAATAAGATAAATGGTAAATGGCCTGCATTTGTATAGCGCTTTACTCAGTCCCTACAAACCCCAAAGCGCTTTACACTACATTCAGTCATCCACCCATTCACACACTGATGATGGCAAGCTACATTGTAGCCACAGCTGCCCTGGGGCGCACTGACAGAGGCGAGGCCGCCGGACAATGGCGCCACCGGGCCCTCTGACCACCACCAGTAGGCAAAGGGTGAAGTGTCTTGCCCAAGGACAAAACGACTGAAACCATCAGAGCCGGGGCTTGAACCGGCAACCTTCCGCTTACAAGCCAAACACCCAACTCCTGAGCCACAGTCACCCCAATAAAGATAAAGAAGTTGAAATTACAAACATTTGGATCTTGATTTTTGTATTGTATTTTTTTATAAATATATTTTATGGGTAAAATTCACACTTTTGCGCAAATTTATAATTTATTTAAAAAATAAGGAGTTAAAGAATGACACGGATATAAGATCTGCTTCATGACAGTAATAAAGCGGGAGGGGGATGGCGTTGCGGTAGAGCGGAAACACACACAGACGCTAAGAGTTGTTGACGCAACCATCGGGGGTTTGACCCCTAACCTTGGGATCCTTGCAGTAGGTCTTCCTCTTTTCTCTTTATTCCTATTTTCTGTCTAACCATTGTGAAAAAAGCCTGCTAGCGCCAAACTATGTGGCCGCTACACACATGGTGTTGAGGTAACAGTAGCGTACCATAAGCTAAAGCTTCCAGTTTCATTAGAGGACTTAATGAAGGACGAAAGGGAAACAACTAAGAGTTTAAAAACTGACAGCTGCTATCCTCAGAGGTTAGGTGTCCGGTGATGTAACTGTCTTTTATTTGAAATCCCTGGAGGACATCACCCCCTATAGAAAGGACACATTAGCTCTCAAGTGCCTTGCTGTCCACAATTCAAAGTCACCTTTTCAGACACAAGATTACTAGTATTATAAAGGGTATCAAGATGAAGAACATCTTTTAAATGTTAAGTACTCTTTATGTAAATAAACTGCTAATAGCCTCATTATTTAAAGTCCTATGGCCCTGTATGCAAGTTGGGATATCTGCATCTCATTAGTTATTGTAAATATTTATCTTGAACCTTAATTATTAAAGATAATTCATAGATAACTTAGAAAACCCCAACAGTTTTTTGTGTGTGCTTTGGCTGTAATCTTCTATTACCTCAGTGTATGAAAATAATGCACTACAAGCCTTTCAGGATATATACTAATCAGATGTTCTCATCTAAAGCCTAAAACAGTTGCACAAGTATCCTTGCAAAATGTATCAAGCTCAAGATTAAAGGGAGAGCCTCTGCAAACATAATTTGTCAAATGAATGTAGGTCTTGACTTTGATTCAGCCATTCTTACATGTGAATAGCCTATGCTTTAATTAAAACCAATCCAGTGTAGTTATGACTGTATGATGAAGGTTGCCGGCCTGGAAGGTAAACCTCCACTCTAATGTTTCTTCACAGACTGTATTTATCTCCCTCCACCTTCCAGCAGCTCTGACCAGTTTACCTTTCTCTGTAGAACAAAACCAACCCCACATTCAATGCTGCCGCTATGAGATTACAACATGGGGATGTTTTTTTTTTTTTTGATTTTTATTACAATGTGCCATCTTGGCTGCACAGTGGCGTAGCTGGTTCCACTGTTGTTCTGCACTGAGCTAGTATGTTCTCCCTGTGCATGAGTGGGTTTTCTCTGGGTACACTAGCTTCCTACCTAAGTCTAACCATAGAATATTTGGTTTCTTTAAAATTGTCATTAAAGGTTGAATATGGAATATGGGCACCAAAGCGACATCTAGTGTGTTGAGATTGTATTTGCAATAACAAAATGCCGTCTGGATGCCAGTTTTGTTGCCGTAACCAGCCAACATCATGTCCAGCGACAAATCCTACAGGGAACGGACAATTTTGTACTAATAAGTTAAAAAAACAAAACGAAAAAATAATTACAACAAAATATGGTTCAAAGGCAACAATAAGCTTTTGTACCTGTCATCTCGGCATCTTATTTCGGTAGCTGAGTGGTATCCTCCACTCCTCTTGGTGATGTCCTCTATAAAAGTCATAATTTTTACTTTAGAATTTACATAAACATCCGACAGCGTGCATATTGGACTGAGGTGTATGGTCTTTATAATCATTCACCACAGCTGTGAAAATTAGCATGCTATACTGGACAGAACAGGAGAAAACCACTTCCTTTTCTTCAGTTTACTCAGTGTGGAGGTTAATGGGTAATGATCAGTGCTCTCGTATCTAGGAACAACGTCACATAAACAAGTATTGCAAAGAAATAATGAAATCTTTAGGGCTTAGACACAGCAACTAAACTTACAGAGCACTCCATTTTCTACAGTAAACCATGTTGCTCCAGGCAGTTTACAATAGTATTTGGCAACCCGCAATGGCACGCCGTTGTTGACTGGAACACATAAATATAAACACACTTTTAAAGGAAACTCCCAGTTGAAGTATTCATTTTTTAAACGGATAGCTTTAAGAAAAACTTTCCACAATCAACCTTTAAGTGTAAATGTGTGCGTGCATTAGTGTTTGTCCGGTGTGTGTCTGTGTTGTCCTTGCAATGGTATGGTGACCGGTCAAGGGTGTACCCTGCTTTTCGCCCATTGACAGCTGGACCCCCTAAGGATACGCAGATTCGAACATGGATGGATGGTGTCGAAGAGGGCCATTTTGACCAAGAAATATGTAGGAGGTAAAAACTGGGCCCACCCAAAGTAAGCTGCGCCCTTAGTAATTATTTGACTTCTTAAGGCAGTTGGTTGTAACTCATTTTATTTCTAAATACATTTAAAAGCACTCATGACCTTTCCAAGGTGTACTCCACCTCTTCAAGGATAAGTGGCAAAAATGGATGTATGGATGTATGGATGTATGTATGGATGGATGGATGGATGGATGGATGGATGGATTTGAAAGCCTAGCATAGTAAACCATGTAACAATGCGGCTTGGTACGTCCAGTCTGCTATTATGGTCCAGCATATTCAGGAGAGAGTTTCAACTGCCAGATCGACTCTCATTGGGATCGCAGCGAGAATTATGATGCAGTAAATCCTAACAAATCATTCAAAACAGAAACTTGTGCTTGGTTTTTGGTACTTTCTTCACATGAATCTTCTCTTTACTACAGGGGCCCCATGTAGTAAAGAGAAACATATTCTGTGTACCATGAGGTCGTGATGAAACAGCAATACTGATGTTTATGCCTCGTGCTTGTCGCAAGCAGTGATATTTTTCATTCTCTAATCAAAGGACTGTGTTATGTGAAGCCAGTAGTTACACCCTAACGAAACTGCACCATTTTCCTATGGACCTACAACTGAAGGGGTTCATTAATGGACTGATACGGGCCTTCAGTATGGGTCTCTGTTACAATGGAAACACACAAAAAAGGCAGACCGGATCGCATCAAGAGATTGCATCTGTTCTGCTGGGTGGAAATGAGGGTTCAGTCTCCTTCCCCTCCACGATTATGCACTTCTTTGTGCTGGTCTGTCATTAAATCCTTGACTAGGGCTAAACAATATGGCCTCAAATTGATATCACAATATATTGAGCAGTTCACCTCAAGAACGATAAATGGACGATAACTACCCCACCGCCAAATAACAAAAGTATTTTCTCTATATGTGGCTGTGGCCTCTCCTCTTCCTTCCTAACCAGCTCTACCCTAACTACTTCAATATTTGATCCTCCTCCATTTCCTTTTCAGTGTTACCAACTCCTCAGCAGGGAAAGTAGTTATCCACAGTCCCAAAAGTCAGTAGAAGTACTTTGTGATGTCATTACCTCATTTGCATAATCTGCATGCAATTATAATGGATGCTGCAGGAGAGGGGAATAAATATTTTACTTTATTTTTGCTGAAAATTTTGTTTAACCATTGGTGACAGTGTGGTTGGAGTGGAAATGTTTTAAGGTTTTGCCTTTTGAGTATGTTGTTGACCTTATCTACCTAATTGTTGCAATAAACATCAACCTTACAATACAGGCAGTAGGTCAATGTAACATCTCAGAAAAACGGCTTTAATTAGCTTTTTCTGTATTTCGGAGAATACAGTTTAGACTGAGACATTGTGACTGTTTAATGTCTGTCACTGAAAGGCGACCATACGGTGGACGAGGTGAGGGACTGAAGTTATGATGGTGAAATCTGTTATTTATTTAGTGTGCTGTCATTTATTTTAGACAGAAAATCTTTTATATTTACATCCAAGCACGGGTAGGATCAGGCATGAGCAGATTCAGACGCAATAGGGTTACCAGCTGCTCTGACTGCAGCAGGACTGGCTGACTGCTAGTGCTCTGGGACAGGAGAGATCAGAGTACTGAAGCACCACTGCTCGGTGAGAAAAGTAACAAGGATACGTGCTTCACTTTGAAAAAGTCTCCAAAAACACCAAAAAAAGTCACTATATTTGTCATTAGTCACTTTTTTTGAAAAAGAGACACTATAGCAGTCTAAACACTCGTTAAATTTAGCAACAAAGGAGGTCAATTGGCAACAATGCTGGATGGGGTGGAGTTACATGTCTGCAGGTTGTCACATGATTCGACACCATCCATACAGCTGCGGCTGAGGGAAGTGAGCATAAACTTTGTTTAAAACTAAAAAATTGGCAAAATGACGTTGATTACTCTCATAAATTTCGGTATCTGTTAATTTTCGGTTTATCGCCCAGCCCTAATCCTTAAAAAATATATTTAAGTTAGGGATTGTAATTTTATAAACTAAAAGGAGGATGAATCTCTTTACTTTTTCTCCATTATCCTTTCTTGAGAAATATTAGTTTCTCAAGTATCCTAACAGCACCTTCTTCTTTAACCTCGCAGGTTCAGATGCATCGTCTACCCATTCAAGCAAAAGATCACCATCTCCACGGCGTCAATGATCATCGTCGTTATCTGGGTGCTAGCGATATCCATCATGTGTCCGTCTGGTGTGATGCTGCAGGTGACCAAGGAGCACACCGTACGGATCTTACTGGGTTACGACAACAAGACCGGCCCCTTTTACTGGTGCAGAGAGAACTGGCCAAACCAGGAAATGAGGAAAATCTACACCACTGTGTTGTTTGCAAACATCTATCTTGCCCCTCTTTCCCTCATTGTGATTATGTACGCCCGGATTGGGATTACGCTTTTCAAAACAGCCGTTCCAACAGGAGGAAAGCCGGGCCAGGAGAACCGCCACAATGTGTCGAAGAAGAAGCAAAGGGTGATAAAAATGCTTCTTATCGTTGCTCTACTCTTCATCCTTTCTTGGCTGCCTCTTTGGACTTTAATGATGCTGAGTGACTACGCGAGCCTGACGGAGCAGCAGTACAGAATTATCAACATTTACATCTACCCCTTCGCCCACTGGCTGGCCTTCTTCAACAGCAGCGTCAACCCCATCATCTATGGCTTCTTCAATGAGAATTTCCGGAGAGGTTTCCAGGCCGTTTTTAAGTTCAGCCTGTGTGCGCCGGACGGACAGCGGAGGAAAAGCTATTCGCACAGACTGCAGGGGAACTCCGTGCTCCCAGCTAATAATGTACAGACATCCTTGGAGCCTATTTCCCTGAACAGCATGGATAAGAACTCTTCCAGGCGGATCAACCATGTTCCTGAACGGGAACTGGTGATGGAAGACCTGGAGCAGGGATCCTGCAGTAGCGGCGGTGTGACTGCTGTGTCTATCTGATGACACATGTTTCTTAATTGTTGAGTAAAGGATGTTAAAATTTTTATCTGCTGTGCCTATGTAGAATAACACATCCAAATGAATTGGCGTTAAATGGTGATGCCAATTATCAAGCCATGTCTTGGTATGGACAAAAGAAGAGAAAGAACACAGAGAAAACCTAAAAATCTGAAATGTATTCTGAGTAAACGTCTTACCTTTGCTGTTTACTCTTTAAAAAAATTACAATTCTTTAAAGGACCAGTCTAAATCGAGTATTTTTTTGGTTAATATTTAATCACCCTTCATTGGGGAGCAATTCAAAGCTATTGGTGGTGTTTGTATCATAGCGTTCAATTAAAGGAAAACTATTTATAAAGTGCTCAGCACACAAATAAGTTAGTAGAGGTTAATAATAGTGTATTTTTGAATAAATAATAGATGCAGTGAAAACTTATGGGATGTGACACCTGCAGAGCAGATTTCAAGAGTCCAAATGGCCGTTTTGTTTTTGGTATTTGAGTTTGTTTTTGCAGTAAATCAGATATTTCAAAAATGATTACATAAAAGATTAAAAGACGATTACAAAAAGGAGTTATGTTACATCTTTGCTTGTTGTTTCAAGAAATTTAAATTTACAAGACCCAGATACTTCTCCAGTTTTAGTTTCCAAACTTTCCTTTTTACAGTGGAGCCCCATCTATTCACAATTCAGTATCCAAATTTATTTTGTGGAATGTTATTCCAAAATAGTTATGGAAAAAAATCTATATTTGCCATTTTTATGCACATGTAAAACTTTTGAAAGAAAATGCAGATAATTACTAGTCCAATGCTAAATATATTGTCCGGAGTTTGCACAGTAGACAATCCAGGATTTGTGCTTGGGGCCTATTGGCAGGATTGTGAGAGCGAACATAGAGAACACTGTAGATGTTAGCTTTTGTGTGCGTTAGTGTATTATAAGGCACATTTGCTGTTTGATCTATTAAAGTTGGCAGTCAAGGCTGTTGTATACACTCGACAGCCGCTCCTTGCTAGTAGTGGGTTTTACCCTCTTTCAGAAATGGCCAATTCAAAGTGTCAAAACATTACTATGTGATTGTGGTCCATTTTGATACAACATCACACAGTTTATGCAGATTTATTAAATGCGTCTGATAAGTCTCACTTCCCAACACATCCCATCTTCCAGTTGTTTTGAGACTAGTGACATGGTGCATTATCCTGCTGGAAGTAGCAATAAGAAGATGGATATTTCGTGGACATACTACTCTGATGTATTGTGGCATTTAAGTGCCTTTTTCTACTTAGCTGGTTCTAGTGCTGACTTGGCACTAGTTTTTTGGTTTTCCACCACCAAAGCCTGGATGTCCTGGTTCCAAGCACCAACTCCTTGCTTGGCCAGAGCTGTTCCCTCCTAAGAACTGCTTTCTCCCCTGCCCACATGTGCCCCATTTCCACTAGTGCCAGTGCGGAACGGGACGCTTTGGCGTGTTTCCATTACCTGCGTCCGTTCCGAGCCGACCCCAGCTGACCCCTTTTTTCGGACTACCTCTGTCTCGGTTCCAAGCGTGCCGAAGCGACCCGAAACGCCCACCTATGGACTGATTGGCCCGGTCATATGATATCCCTCTCACTCCTACACAGCAGCAGTAGCCACTGTTTGGTCTGGAGTTGTTTGTTTCTCTCAGAGTAAGCTGTAGTTTAAAGTTTCAAATAAGCAGAACTCTGCAGTTAACTGCAAGCAGCCTAAAATCATAAAGAAATCATTATGAGTCGCAAATTATACAACTTTTAAACAACGTGGGGATCTTGTCAGTATGTATACTATTGAATCCATGCATTTCACCATGTTGTTATGTTGGTTGAGTGGTTAGGATTGGTGACTCCCATTTAGTAGGTCCTGGGTCGTGTCCTGCTACTGGTGAAGTCTTTTTCACAGTACATTGAGGTTCACAGATATTCTTCCTGGTTTCAGAAAATACTTTTTCTAGATTTATTTAAAAATATATTTTTTACATTTTATTTTTAAATTGTTTGAGGTTTGGTATTTTAATAAATGAAACCAAAAACACAATTTTAATGGCAGAACAGTACTTTTAATTTGCGATTATTCAATGGACTTTTTCTTATATTTATTTTTGTGTCAAAATATGATTCCCCTAGCTAACATTATTAAAAAAAGGCCAAACTCCTCTTATTTTACAGGATTAAAGGTTCAGAATAGAGGATGAATATTTACAGAAACAATAGGAGGTAGGGCTAGGCATATGGCTTAAAAATTAAATCTCTGATTTTTTTTCATACCAAATCTGATTTCAGATTTTAATCAATTTTTTCCTACCTGATTTTTTTTGTAAGAAGAAATTGAAAGTGAGAAAAAATATTTTCAAAAACCCGCTTTTATAGCAATCACTCTGTCCTGGAGCTGACTTAAATTTATTTTCCAACTAAAAACAAGCTGCAAGTATCTTGGTAAAAAAAGATGGCTAGATTAATATCATTCTAAGCTATGGAGGTCTAAGAAGTACATCGGTTAAAAAAAATCTCTCTTTTCCCAAAATTAAATCTTCAACAACATAAGAGAAATGCTTTTTGCTGGAACTTTTTTTAAGATAAGCCCGCCCACGTCCTCGCCCACTACAGCTCTTTTGAGATGGTAACGGCAACACAACCTACCTGTTCCAGACCGTACTGACCCGTTCCATTCTGTACCATACTGGCCCTAGTGGAAATGGGGCAATGGTGCCCTAAGACCAACCTGTTGGCTGGATTACAAAAGCTCAGCTAAGCGAGACGAAACACACAACTGCCGTTTTCATTTGCAATACGTAAGTAAGAAATAAGCAGAGTTGGACGGAGGAGGAAACCTGGCTTTGTCATCATTTCGTCTCCCTGTATGAACGAGCAACCAGTTCTTTAAAAGAACTGTCTCTGGTACCAGCACCAAACTACAACCTGTCATTGTTCATGATAAAAGTAAAATTAGTGATGCTTAGTTAGTAATAAGTATTTTCATCTGGTTAACTGCCACCGACTGGATATTTTTAGGTCCATATTCTGTAAATACTAGACTTGGTTCGGTGTAAAAAAAAACTCAGCAGTTTCTGAAATGCAAAGAAAACACAACTTTTTCCTACCTGTACGTTTTCATTTTGAAATCTGCTCTGCAAACATGCACATCAAAGTGTAAAAACTTATTAGATGAATACCTTATGAGCCTGTTAGCAATGAATGTTGAGAACATCGGAAAATAAATGATTTTATTTTTGTTTTATTCTTATATTTGTGTGAAGATTATTGCTATAAAGTAAGTGAAGGCGTTTGTCAGCTTCTAAGCCTGTTGTGTTGCTGTATATACGTACTCCATGTCCTACTGAGCCCAAGGTTTGGATAGCAAGTAATGCTGTGAATATGGGTGTGACCTGACTTCTGAGGAAATCAGCTAAAAATTTGACTCAAATTAGTTTTAAAAGATCTAATTATCTCTGCTTTTATGTAAATGTCTAAAAATTAAAAAAGCAATGCATAATAAATATCTAATCAACTATGAGAATAAAGATTCAATCCATTAGCTGATTTTATAAAGGAGGTAATCATACTGTGCCACTTCATATTCATAACACTGAAAAGCGGAGACACATGGATTACCAATAAAGCTTCCAGATCCTCCAATCAACTGAAGAAATAAAACTATATAGAATTTACAACATTGGATTTAGTTACGTCTCTTTTGTAGGAATTTTGTTAGGAGAGCAAATAATTGTGACACTTGGAATTTTTGTAAAGCTCAATTAATTCTTAATGTTTCTGGATCTCCCACGTAATAAATGTACTTTTCATTTCAAGGCTTTGTACACATCTGTACCTGGGGTGCAAGTTTTTGGGGCGCTGCAAATGTAATGAAATTTATTTTTGCTTTCAAGTGGTTGCTTCTCCCAGGTCTATTAGCCAGCAATTCATGTCGCACATAATCAGGTCAAAGGGGAGAGTCACTCACGATAATTAGCTCATGCTGAGCTTAATCTCGGTGAATCTGGGAGTTTATATACATCAGAGATCACACTCCACAGGGATCTGTTAAAATAGCGGTTTCATAATGTAGTCTCGCTCACACTTCGCCTGCATGATAACGTGCAATGCTGCGGCATTCAGCACACATTGCCATCTTAGTTAGAGAACAGTTCATGAATCCCCTTTGGGTGAATCTGTCATGTGTTTACATGCAGTCTCTGCAACCTTGATTTGACCCCTCTTTGTAAAAACCAACCCACATGTCACACCTAAATATTACTTCTCACTTTACCTAAGTGTCGTCATCTGTTAGCATTTCTGAAAGTACTTCTGCCCTTGAACTTCTCTGCAGACCCTGCTTGTACCATTTAAATGGTGATAATTAGCTCTAATTCACATTAATTGAAGAAAATACTTATTGCATTTGTAACCGTTGTGTTTATATGTCACAAATAATCATTGCATCAAGTCTGGAGAATTAAAACCAAGGTTAGATCTGACTACATTTTAATAATACACATTTCAATTTCCAAATGACATTTGCCCAAAAAAAGACCAAAAATATTATATGTAACTGGTAACCAGTAACTGATAATCTAAACAATTTAAAGCTATAATCAAGTCATTCTTACTCAGAGTTACAAAAATGGAAATAAAGAGGTATTACCCAACTATACAATCACATCTCAACCTTAAGTTATGTGTATAATAATTCATGCTAAGGGCATCATATGCATTACTGTAGTAATAATTGAATTTGTATGCTAAAAGTTGAACAAATTACAGAAAGGGTCTGATTTACATAAAGTAAAAAAAGAGCGCAAAATTGCTTGTACCAGTGGGTTGTCCTCCATTTGTGGGTGATCTAGTAACATTGTGTGCACAATTCATAACAGGCACAAAGAGCAATATTTAAATGAGGGACTTTGGGTCCACTGCTGTGTGTGCCAGCCTTGCTGCCCCATGCACTGTGCCACAGCCTGACCGAGGATGGAATAGGGGCAGATTTATGATCGGTCTTTGGCAAAAAAGAAAAAGGAAGACAGAAATAAAGACCCTATACATGTGGAGTTAATGGCTGTTGATAGTTAATTACTATTAGGCTAGAATGTGTAATTTATATTTTTCGTTTGTCATAAATAAACTCAAGGTGTGTGGTGTAAAAGCGCTGCTCTTTGCTCCATGCAGACGCCATTTTCCAGCGTCCGACTTATTAAAGCTCCAGTTTGTCCAGGACAAGTATGTCTCGATTAGTCCTAAAATGTTCATACTCTACTATTGTTTTTGAAGTGCACCAGTTTTTTCCCCAAGTTTATTTTAGCAGGGACAATGTACAACATCAAAAATACTGTAAATGTTTCCATTTTATGCATTTTTTCTAGATTCAGCTGTGAGCTAATTCGCATCTACAGTCTCTTTATCATTGTTTTTAACAGTGTTTTTTAAGGTTGTTTTTTATTATTTCAAACAGAAGTATGTTTACTGACCTTTTTTCATTGCGACTGACTAGAACCACAAATAGAGCCCCGTATTCACAGCACGGCTCTGCATTTATTATTAGAACCAAAACTGTTTTTCAAAACGAAATACATTTTGTGTAAAAATCAAATTTTGAATGTAAAACATTTGTACTTTTTAGTGCCTGTTGTGGAAAAATAGAAATTTACACAGTTGTTGATTAATTACTGTGAATTTCTATTTTTGGTGGACAAAATGACTGCTAAAATATTTGCTTAGTTTGCATGCAACTTGTTTATGTCTAAGCATGTGATGTTTTTGTGTCTTTGCCTGTGTTTTACACAATGTTAAAAAGATGTAACTCCTGGGACATAGAAACTGCTGGTTCTTAGTAGAGTTTGATTTTAATGAAAAAAAGGCAATTAACTGTGTCCTATTTAATTGTGAAGGGCTATTAAAGACTTTATATATCTGTAACTGACAGCACAAAATATTAACATATATCTGACCAACGCTTAACCCACCTGTTTTGTCACAATGGTAGTGGAAACCTTTCTTTTTGCATAATTAGAAATACATTATTGAAGATGACTTATTTCTAGAAGATTTCCAATTTTTGAAAAGCTGCTGCACTTCAGAGAAGAAAGCAAACTTCACCATTTTAATCTCCACTTTAGACTAGAATGTATGACTGTGATAAGGTCTTTACTGAAATATTCATGAAGGCAAAACAAAGTAATAAACCATTAAGATTGTCACCTATCACCTCATTCATATTCTGAAATATACCTCTAAACAAATACATGAGCAAGTTCTAAAAGGATTTATTACTCAACTAAAAGCCTTGTTGCCGATACCAGTAGTTGCTCAACCAGATGTCAGTTAGAATACTCTGTGCATTTCTGCTGTGATAAAGAAGGTGGAAACTGAGTCTTCACTCTGTGTCCTTTGAGTGTTTTCCTTTATTCTGATTTTTTTTCCAAGATCAGCAAACCTTCAGTATTTGCACACGATTCAAATAGACTTTAATTCAACGCTGCATGATATTAACAAAATATAGCATTATTATTATTGTTCAGATAAAATTAAAGGGACCATAAATGAGTAAAACCACAAATAAATATATAAAAATGTAAGATTTGTTTCTCTTGCATGCTACAGAAGTGCCCTGCTCGCCAGAAGGAGCCCTGGCCTTTTCACCGCGGTTGCCTCTATATGCCTGTAAATTTACATACATAGCGAGTGCTCGGGTTGAACAAGCAGAAAGTGCAATGGTGTCTTAGGGTTTCACAGTCAGGTGTAGCGTTCGCTATCTCCCTCATAAACAACCGTGGCGCGAGAGGTAACTGAAGGCTGGATTCAGCTGAGCAAAAGAGAGCAGCTTTTAGTAGCAGTGAAACTCCAGCCAAGACCCCAACTAAACTTACACAACAGTAACATTTCTTACCTCAGTTGAAGTCATTACTGCAAATCTGTAAATTATCCAGTACGTGACTGACTCAGCTGTTGTCTCAGTTCGTGAGTGAGTGCTCGTACAGCAATCTCGCCTCATGCACAAGCTTACCAATGAGGCTGCAGTTACGCATTCGCCCTGAGGGGGCAATTGCGAGCACGAAACTTTCAAACTCCACATAGTCCCTTAAAAGGCACAGTTTGTAATTTTAGGCCAGTAGGGGGCAGTGCATACCTAAATTATCACAAGCATGCGGTATCTGTGTCTTTGAGTAAGAAACTCAACAACGGAGGTCCAACTAGTGCTGTTTTCAAACGCTCAATTCCCTGAGAATTACCTGTTTGCAGCAACATGATGAGCACATCAGTCTCTCTTTCATCGCTTGGAACTAGCGAAGAGGTAAAAATGTGTTTATGGCGAAACTTTTTTGCATTTTGAGGGGAAATCAGTGTTTTTATAGCGGGCGTGTTCCGTGCGCTTTGTCCGTCCGGACTCTTGTAGAAGTCAAGACGTCATGTAAAATGGCTTTCCCCTCAAAAGAGGACCCGCGCCTATTTATTTTAAAACTGATTTTTAAAGTCATATTTTACAATATCGACAATATTTTGAAATTAATGTGCTTTATGTAATTATTATTACATAATATTTTAATGGCTATTTTCAAAGATGTACTGCAAAAGCTACAAACTGTCACTTTAAGCATCAGGAACTTGTCATCCAGAGATCTGCATGACTTACCGGGCCTTATTCCATAAAGCTGGTTCCAGTGCTAGTACATTGCCAGAGCCCAAGTTGGAACCTTTTTCCACCCCAAAGCTTGCGTTTCTAAGTGATAACAACTATAACAACAACTTATAAATATGAGTATAATATATAACTGTAAATAATATATGAAAATATATGAGATGGTGAAGGTATACAGTATGAACACTTGTGACTGCTTGCATGTAGCAGGGATAATATTGAAATAAACAGTCAATCCTATGCTAGTGATAATTCGTTGTCGATTAACCTCACGCCCTTGTTCACGTCTATGTCTTTAATCTGGACTTTACCATCTCACTTTCTATACATGTGTTTATTTCTGTCTTGTTCTCTTTGCTCATGCAAGCTGTTTTCTAATGTGGTCCAACACTCAAAAAACTGCTGTCATTCCCATATGTTCATGTTTTAGAGGTGAAAAATTGTTGCTCATTCCAACAACCGTAAAGCGCTACATGGTTGATGTATTGGTTCTGCTTCAACAATTCAGCTGACCAAATTTAGTTTTAAAGGCAACACATTTTTACACTGCACTATTTCTTGATATTAATATGCAAAGCAGCTGCTTCCTCAGCAGGCTTAGTTTTTCATGTTTTTGCCACTTTGACCTTTTGCATATGCTAATAAAGGAAGGTACACGAGTGTTAAAAAAAGGCCAGTTTTATTTAATTATCTTTTGATTAAATCTACTTATTCCTAATGGAGCATAGAGGGGGATTTTCAGAGACTCTATTTGCTGCGTTCTTGCTCTGCCTGAGTAAAAAGCTGGTCCTGGGCATCTACATTTATCACAAACAGCTCAAGTGACTAAAATCACACTAAGCAGTACCAAAATGCAGAAACTTATTTAACATTAAGATGAAGTCTGAAATGCTGTGAAAGATTCTTGGATTTATCGGTTTTTGAGTAACTCAATCTGCTAAACAGAACTAAAAACATGCTGCTATTTTATTGGAATGATAATGAAGTTATGTTTGACATATCTTCATCTTGTAATACTCTTTTTTTCTATTTCAGCTGTTCAATAGTCTAGGAGTATTCCTGACCTTGATTTAAAATCAAATACAAACTCCACATTTGAACTTGCAATGCTATTCTAAGTTAGTGAGAATTTGTTTTTGATGGTTTACAAATGAAATGCAGTTGAATAAATCAATTATATTGTTACAACTTCAGAATCAGAATACTTTATTAATCCCCTTGGGGAAATTCATATAGCACAACCAAGAGTAGACAAAAGTGATGCATTCCTGTTCCATATATATTAAAAAGGTAAGGATGGAATGATAACCCTTTTTTCAAACAGATACAATACCGATACTTGGATCTGAGCACTTGCCGATACTGAGTAACAATGCAGACACTTCTACTACCAAAAAAACCCCCGCAATAAATTCAAATACAGGTTTTATTTTATTTTCCGCTTGTTACAAGAAATAATGGTGAACTAGATTTAAAAAAATTACAACAAAACTCAAATTTAAATTGAAAAATTATATTTTCTGTTAAATTATAGCAGAGTTTCCTCATTTTTAAGTATAGGTTCATGGTATCGGTAAACTAACCTTTACCGAATTAGGACGGTATTGCTCCAGATACCTAATATCAGCATCTGTATTGGTGTGTATCCCTGGTAAAAAAAAGTCATTTTTTTTTCCAGAACTGGATTATGTTTGACTGTTTCCTAAATGCTTTCACACATGATGATATAAGGATTCACATATCATAATTTTACATCATATTAAGTAATTTTCTTATAGACATCATTTTGTTATTATTATGAAAACCTCTGACAGTATCCAGGCAAAAAGTATTATTAGTATAATTGTATATATAACTAGTGTTTTACTGTGTTATCTCTTACCACATTAATTAACAAGAACAATATGGTCCTCTGCTAGCAGAGAATCTTATTGCATTGGTCACTGAAGTGCAGCACTTGGGAAATTTTCTTTTTGCTTTGTTAATATTGTTTGTTGACAGAACTGAATCAGTAAGAGAGGGTAAGAGTGGGAGAGGCAAAAGGCAAACAGTGTTTCTGTGTGTGTGCAATTGGATTTTGTCAAGCTCAGTTCTGTATTGCTTCTGTACAGAGACATTTTATGTGACCAAACTGTCTTTGGGTGAATCCGTGTTCCTTTAAGCCGCAAAATGTCTAAAACTGTCATTAATAAATTTGCTGTAAAAATCTCCTTTTGTGCAGAAAGTCATTGAACACAAAGAAGTTATTAAGATACAGTATCTCAAAATTTGGGAAGAATGGAGTAGATTAATTGCTGCCAAACTCATTCTAGAGGCTGTGTTCTACCTTTGACCCACACTGAAAAACAATAAGCATATTCTGCCATACTGTACACAAAACATTTTTTGTTCATCCATCCAGCTATTTACAAGCAGGTGTTTCAGGGCTTTCAAGGCCTCTAGTGGATATAATCCAGCGCATAGGCTAGCAAACTGGTACATGAATGTGAATCTGAATTTCAGACCTAATTTAAAGGTTTGGGGATCTTCCTATCCTGCGATGCACTGGCGACCTGTCCAGGGGGTCCCCCACCTCTCGTTAGCTGACCTCTAGAGATAGGCACCAGCCCTGTAACTACATAATGGATGTATGATCTTCATATTGTCTATGGTTAGTTTGAATATTGCAAAAATTGGGAGGGAGTTGAAAAAGTGTCTGCTTTATACAGGAGGATTCTAACAAAGTCTTTCTGAAGCCAAGAGTTGAACAAAACTTCTGATCTGGCTTTTTTTCCCAATGTAGTTTAGTTTTTTTTTTTTTTTTTATGTGGATACCTTCAGTTTTATCAGGATGCTGCTGCGATGCTGGTAATGTAATATGCTGTGTTTGTAAATTTAAATTAAAGACCACAAGCAGATGAAACAGGACAGGTGAGGGGACGTGATGTGAGGCAACGTCTAAACTTTTATTTTACTAAGGTGCGCTGCCGCCATGTCTCCACCAGGAGATGCTTTGAGCATCTTGAAAAGCACTATATCAGAAAATATTGTAATTGCTGTGGGTTTGGAATCAATAATGACGATGGGGGGCCTAAGTCTCCTCCCCTTCCGGTCGGCCCATGGGTCCCCTGGATAAAAATAAAATAATGAATGGAATTAAATAGAGCGATAAAAGTTATTTTCTGCTCCGCCTGGTTTTACATTCTGAATCACAAATATGTTGTACCTCAATTTAACTGATTACTAACATTATTCATTTCGACTGTGTTTTCCAAGTGACTTGGGATTTATTTGATTATAAAAATTCCCAATTAAAATGCCTACAAATCAGAAGTCGCATATATGATGTCACACAGCCAATGCTAGCTAGCACTAGCTATAGCACGTAAAATACTCACTGAGACCATGTAGAGCTTCTGCCACATGCTGGCTCTCACTCCATTTCTTCCCCACAGCATAGCTGCCACTTTCCCCATGGTCAGATTCATAGTGGTTTTCTCCACAAATAATGCTCATTCCTTCGTCCTGGAGGCTACGGCCAATTGTCTCCTTCTTCTTCTGCAATTGTAGTCTGCTAAGTGTTTTTATACAAAATCTAAAGTAACTTTTGCCACTGTTTGAAAATCAGCGTTTTCTATGCATCAAAATGTGTCTTTAAAATTCGCAGACATAACATGTTTGATCAATGACTCATTTCAAACGGGATCAGAAAAGAACCTTTATCACTCTATTTATTCTCATTCATTTGTTTTTGGGCAGTAGACGACCCATGGACCAAAAGCAAAGGTCGTGACTTAGGCTGCTCATAGAGTTTGAACAGCAAGGCAAAGGCTATTTTATTTATATAGCACACTTTCAACTCAAGGCAATTCGAGGTGCTTAAAATGATTCAATGGTAAAGAAACCGAATACATGAAAAAAGTGTGAAAATTAAAACAGCAACAAAGTACTAAGTAGTGGATGGGGAGGTCAAACAGACAGATATTCAGGTCACGGTACTAAAAACATGCAGCCAAGCCCCCTGTGGAATAAGGCGAAATTTGATTTTTGTTGGGCACTAAAGACAAATCTGATGATATTATGTTGTTTGAGCTCAATCACATAATTAAAATAAAATAGGACCATTAAAAAGTACAGTTTAGAATTCACAATTTATCCTAATCTATATAAACCCCATAAACCCCAACCTGTTTGTATCAGCAGACATGTTTTTTTGTTGATATTTTGTGTAAAACATATAGATGTAATTTAAATATTTCAGGATGATACCCATTTGCAAGAGTAAAAGCTGAGTTTGGTAAGCTGCACTCAATTTCTTCTCTGTGAAGTTGCAAATTGCTGATACAAAACAAAGCCATTTCCAGACTTCAGAGAATTGTTGGTCACTTGAAAGTTGCTTTGATAATTCTTTGGATGAAAGTTAAAAAGACACAGTAATAACATCCTAAAGGGAAATTACCCTTTGTTGTATGTTCAGACAAAACAACCTAATATTTTGTAGCCTTTGTCTGATAGTATTCTGGCCTACTTTTGTTTTGTTTGATAAAAAATATGTTTTAGTAGGGACTTAATAAAATGAAAAACCATAAAGATTAACACAGTGGTCGAACTTTAATTAATTCTTTAGGACATGTTTACGATGTATTTAGGTGTATGAGTAAAAAACAAAAACATCTATAATGAAGTTAATAAACTGTGATCATTGAGTGAAAGGAACAATGCGTGTGTTGTAACACTGAAATAAGTGGAGGATAATACAGCAAAGATTTATCAGTTTTTTTATTTTACATTAAATTCCCAATTTTGATCAAATTCTAAAGTACCAACTTTATTCTTTTAAAAAACATAAAAGTGGTCTTTTATTGTGGCCAGTCTAACCGTGTGTCCACACCAAAAGCGTCAAAACGCGCCACATGCCCCCAGCTGGATGCTTGAACATTCGCACCTTGAAGCGTGTACAAAGCGAACTGGTCGCGCTTCAAATATTGTATTTTCACGCGCGAACTGGGCTTCAGCGGAGCTGGGGCCAGAGTGCATCTGCCGGTTGATTATGGACCGAGCTGATGGAGGACAGAGTGGATAACGTGTTCCGCCTGGCCTCCGGTAGAGCTGGGACCGCTGCACTGGGGGTTTGGTGAGCTACGGATACGTGCTGCGGGAGCTGCTACCAGGAAACCAGGTGAGGAGGCTGTTTCAAGGCTCAGTTCTAGGCCGAGAGGTGCATTCCTGTCTAAATAGTTTTTTTTGTGTTTTTTTTCTGTCTCTGTATTGAAAACTGTTTGTGTCATGTAGCTCGGGGTGATTAGCCACGATGTTTATCAGTATTTCCTCCATGTCCTGCTGAGGCTGTGACTCCATGACAGTCACAGAATCACTGAAACTCTGTCCCCTGATTGGTTGTCGCGGCGCGATTTGACGCTGGAGTTCAGATTTTTGCAACTCGAGCGATAGACGCCATGAGCGCGAATGCACAGAATGTACCACATAAAATGCAGCGCGAATTTTCCATCGCATCTGTAGCACGAATTGTTCGCGCAAATCAGGCAGAAAAGCTTTTTCGCGGCGCAAATCTACTTCTGAAGTGTCACGGGACACCAAGTCGCACTTCATTGCGCTCCTCCATTGATTTTACATGTAAACCTGAAGCTCTAGTCGCTCCTATCGCATCTGGTCTGGACACAAAGTTAGGCACACCTGTGCAATACTCATGCTGTCTAATCAATATCTTGATATGGCACACGTGAGGTGGGATGGATTATTTCATCAAAGGAGAAGTGCTCACTATCATAGATTCATACAGATGGACGCCATGGACCGGTAGTAGAAGGCAGGGCCGGATTTAGTCAGTCCTACTAAGAGGTGCTGGTAGACTATCAGGGGGGCGGGTCTGGGTGTGCTGTCTTTTATCTTATATATATCTTTTTTCTGTGTGTGTTTGTGGTTTTTATTTCTTTATGGTTTATATCAGTCTTTATAGCATCAGTCGTCTCTTTTTTTTTGCGCAAAGTCCGAACAAATGAGTCTCCATATTTAGGTTTGTTGTTATGGCCTTCTCGTGAGTGACAATAACTAAAATTATTTTTCTCTCATGTAGCATAGTGTGGAAGGGGGTAAGAACATGAGACAAAGTGGAGAAAGAGCTCTAGCATGATGCAGATGATACTCCAATCACAAAGGAGGTCACATACATGCCATGGAGCTGAGGAAAGGCATTCTTATACCTCTGCAGATATTTGCAAATGGTGGATAGGTCTACAAACTACATTCCCATCATCATCAGTCTTTTTGAATTCTGTTTTTCGACATTATTTTTGCAACAAGTATCTCGTTGAAAAGTTTGTTGCTGTCACTTCCTGCCATTTTCTGCAGAGGACTTAACATGGCAACATCCAGAAATGAGGCAGATTGAGGTTGAAGGCAATTACCTGCTTTCATGAGATAGAGATTGCTTTTGGAGAATCTTGTCTCCATCTCTACAATGGCTTTGTCCAAAATGTTGAGAAAAAGGTCTGTTCAGAGCCTGTCACGAAGTCTTCTGTTGACCTACAGTGGACATAGGAACACTGCATGTGAGCAGTGAGCTCACTGGTGAGGAATTTTCCTATTTCAAAGACATTATGCCTCCTTAACATCATCAATACCTCAGTGCCTCTGTGCAGATATCAACAGCAGGAGATCTGTCCTCTGTTACCTCTGACAGGTTACCCATAATAGCATCCTGATTCTCCACAAGACACTTGGTCACATCATGGTGGCTTGTCCACCTGATCTCCAACAGTCATTTAAGGGAGGGAACATCATAGTTCTGCGACACATAATGACGGTGAAAAATGGGTGCAGTGATCCTGACAGATCAAAAAAATTTTTTGCACATGGCTCTGCTTGCATTGCATGGACCATTGCCAAGTGCAGCTGGTGGTTATAGTAGTGGATATAAGGGATATCCTTCCCTACCTTCATTTGCAATGAGGCCTGAACCCCACCCCCGACCATCATAGCACAACAGCAGACTCATCTAATTATTTCTGCCAAAGACAGAACCCTCATTTATTCAGACGTTCATACAAACAGTCCAATATTCTATTTTATGAATGAAATTTAGAATGTTTGTACGAATCAAGACTTATCAAATATACGGCGATCACTCGTACGTACAGTATGTTCCTTCACAATCATCTGTTAATAAATCCCACATGTGTACCTAGATGCTTGTGTCCATTCACATTCAGTTGCATACAGAAATACCCTTCATTAATATATTAATATTTGGTCACACCACATCCTCTGACAAGTTATAAGTACTTGCGTTCTTCCTGAAAATAATGGCCAAGAGAGTGAAAAAAGGAATTTCAATTACATTAGAGTCATGATGAATGATGAACAGAATTTTATATTTAACGCAAATTATATTTAAGACCTCTATGTCCTCTATTATCAGTGGTTCCTCTGCCTTAAGTTCACCTCCTCCCAACTCCAGCACACATTAATTATATTTCTGCTGCAGAAATAACAAAATGTGTCAAAGACTCATTTATTGTTATTAATTTCCATGAAAATAATTAACCTCTCTGACCAAAATAAATCTGTTAAATTTGTACTAAACATTGCTGTTTGATGGCATCTCATCACCTAATTTCCCACCAGAAACCTTAAACAGTCTGCAGGAGTTGATCAACATTCTCAGCTTTTGTGTTCAATCAGCTGAATAAGCATAAGCTAATGCATCAGACATTTTGTTTCGGTCACTGTGGGAATTCTGGGGCACCCTCAGACTGAAATTCATCCTGATGATCTTCCGAATTCCTTTCCACTTCACTACCATTAGAACATTTGGCCCAGTTATTTGGCATTTCAAGAAGAACTTAAACAACGAATCGAAGAGCAAAGCCTGTCCATTGGGGATGCCAAAATGTCTGAGAATAAACTTGATTGTGCTGTGAGACCCATAAAGAGAAGAATGCCCCATGCTGGATTTAGGCTAGTGGAAGGGGAGCTTTTAGCCAGACGCCATCATGAGCAGTGGCACAGGGTTCAGGCCACGATGCATCGGGTGGATGGAGCTGGAATTTTGACTGTGATACAACCTGAATTTGTTCCTGTACCTTTATACTTGGTTCAAATTGACACCAACCACAAATTAATCAGGTGAGTGTTTTTAACAGTCTATCACCTTCTAATAATATTTTATGTCCCAAAAAAAGAAGAAAACAAGTAATTTCTTTTCCGTTTGCCTCAAAATTTTCAATCATAATAAAGGTTGATTTTCTTTTCTTTCTGTGTCTGTGTATGTTAGGAAACATGGATAGCCCTCAAGGTAGGACATTTGTCATATTACTGTTAAATTATATGTATCTTTCTAGGGATGTAAGAAAACATGGATGTGCCAATATATCTTGATATTTAATGCCACAATATTGTATTGAAATTCAGAAACGATGTATGAATTCATTTTATTTTTTTTACAATTTGTATGGAATTGTTAATGTTACCACAGTTGTTTTTTGCCCAGCGTTATGACACTATAGCTTTGAGTTAGAATAAAAAGTCAACAGACCTAAACCTGTTTCTGACGGATGACTCCACCACCGCACTTCTCCCTTGAACAGTGGGAATGATGAGAGATGAATAGTAAGTGGGTGGAGCCATTTACCGCCATTTAATATGCCGTAATCTTCATACAGATACAAAACACCTGTGGACACTTGATCCAACAGTTAATGACAGTAGTTTTTGTAGTAAAATTAACAGTATGACTGGTTGTTGGTGGCTGTTTTGTATTTGTTTTGATGTATTGTCCCCCCCTCCGTATTGTGATACATATTGTACCACCAGATTCTTGCCATTACACTCTTTCTTACTCTACATTCTTTCTACGTAATGTGGATTATGCAACATAACACAATTAGCCTTTACCAACCCTGCAATAATACTTTAAGAGTTCATGGTGATCAGTGGGTGGAAAATCGGGACGATGCCCGATGTAACTTTTATGTTAGAGGCAATGGATGTAGTAGCTTCATCACTGACAACAATGTTCACAATAAAGGGCAAAGGAGAGCAGTTTGAGATCAGAATACGTTCACTTTAAGAATACTGATGTATTTGCTTTTCTTTTATTAGTTTTTCTTCATTTACTGTTTATATAGGTTTCCAGAATCGAAGGGTTGTGTGGTATGTGTGGTCACCTGTCACTTGTAAATACTATACACAATGGAAGAAGATCATCTGATTAATCTGAAGGAAACCTTTCTCCAGACATTGGGATGCTCCAAACATGTCTTGATGAGCCAAATATAGAAGTGCACGTGACTTCATCTGAGAAGCACAATACTCAAATTCTGTTTTGATCTAGTTGTCAGTTGTCAAGCTTTCAGCAAGAATTTTTTCCCTCCTTTTCCAAACTCAATAACAGCATTTTGGGCAAAAACATCGTCACAAGTCATGCAAAAGTACTTGGTGGTTTTTTTACTGCCACAACGGTTATAATTTTTCAGGAAAGAAATCACAAAAAGAAGATTCTTGAAATAAGTGCTCTGTCTTTTGAATTATCCCTGTAAAATTTCACAGGCAAAACAGGAGGGACCATTGCACAGTACACAAATAGAGCAAAGAAACGCCCTGCAGTAATTAGAGGGCATTGTAGTAATTAGAGATTTTAATTAAACATAAAAATGTTAATGGTATCATTAGAAGAAAGTTATGTTAAACAGAAAATACAACAACAAATTTTCAGACTGCAGTGTAATTTATTTTTAAATGATAATTAGACAATTCTTAATATTTGATATTGCAGAAAAGAATGAAAACTAAACTTTTTGGAGATTTGCTCTTTAACTCATATCCCCTTTTATGTGAAATCTAACTGTGATAGAACTGATTCCTTGCCGAATAAAAAAAGGGAGGATAGTGTTGTTAGTAAGTGAAACACTTTATTTTAGTTTAATCCTTTAATTTAAAGATTATACATTTCATTCATTGTTTTATTTAATTTGTCAGGGTTTAATATCTTTAAACACGTATTTGAACAGAACATACCTTCTAATATTGATGTGCAGTCATGTTGAAATAAATCTATATAGTGAAGCAAGGCTTATTTGTGATGAATTGACATCAAATTTAGGCAAGAGTTATTAACACAGGATTTTTAAATATAATAGGTGGTGAAATAAAGTGGGCCTATCTAAGGCAGAAAATCCCAGGGCTGAAAATGAGTCCCACTTCAGCCTCGGGCACCGACCACAGGGGAGTGTTTAATTTAAGTGTTTGTCTTTTCGGATGTTTAAACAAAGTACTGCAGCAATTTCCTAATGTTATAAATCTGCTCAACATTTAGCAATAAACCCTTTCTGATTCTGAAACTAGAAATAGGTCCGTTTTTTTTTTGTTGTTGCTTTCTTTTTGTATTGCTTAGCATTAACTTTCTTTGTGCTTTTTTATTTTAAATACATTATTATAATTAATATAATGTTGTTGTTTTTTTCATGGGTCTAATTAGTTGGTGCCCTTGTGGCCACTTGGTGCCCTGCGCATGGTTATGTGATGTGTGTGGGCACAGCGCTGGATGGATGGATGGCTTTTGAAAATATTTATCATGTAGAACACCGACACAAACTGTATATAACATCAGCTTGAGGGAAATTATTTCAACTTTTTCCAAAAGTAGCAGCTGATTAAATCCATTAAAAAAATAGCCTTGTAGTGTTTACCTGTACATCTTCTTTAAAAAATCCTTCAAACCATTGAGAGTAAAGCGAAAACCCACTTACAAAGAGCTCTCCAGCTCAGAAAATTGTGTGCACTTAATGCACTTGAGAGTGAGGCTTTGTTCTGTGGAGGATCATAACAGAGCAGGGAGACTAAATTAATAAAGGGTTTGGATATTAAATGCACCAGTGCTGGAGGTGCCATTAAAACAGAAATTTAAGACATGGCTGATATTTAATCTGTCCAATTTAGACAACATGAGCAATAGTCAGTTTTAGAGGCCTTTAATTAAAAGTGCCAACTGAGCATAAATTGTAATTTTACACTGTTGCCTTTACACCCCTGAAGTACACTCTGATCACCACCAGTAAGCCAGGTAGCTGAAGTTTCTTGCCCAAGGACAGGATCGCATATAACAGGCATCCTGAATGTCTGATGCTGCAGAAGCTGGAATCAAACCCACAATTTCTGGGTTGCAGCCCGACAACGCTATAAGACTAGATTAGAAGTATTTTAAGGGTAAGTACCGTTTTCTTTCAACTTGGACCTTTTTTGTAACATGCATTATTAGGGGTATCACAATTCTCCACATTTTCGACACTAGTTGATATTCGGGTCATGATTCGATTCCCGATTTTTTTTTCTTTCCTTACAGTTCATAGCCCTATGGCATTTTTAGACTAGTCAAGTCTATGATCATTGGTCTTATTCATTAAATTTTGTACAGTAAATGTTATTTCATTTTACGTATAAGTGATGCAATTTCCATTATTCTTTTTAATGTATAATATGAAATGGTCATATTGAAATTTTTTTTTACATCATTGTATTTACAATAAATTATTACACAACAAGTGTAAAAATCTTGTTTAAATAAATAACACAAATAATTTGTAACAGAGGGTGGCTTCCATCTAGTGACTTTTTAATTACTGCAGCTCTGCTACTCTGAGTTTCGGCTGCCTCAGAGAAACAAGCTAACGTAGAGCAAAACTGGTCCTCTTGTTTCCAACGAGAATGTCGACTTAAGTCATGGAGAACTTAAAATTTCCTCGGTGATGATTTGAGAGTAGGCGTGGCTTTAGCTCCAGCCCCGCTGCTTCTTTCTTTCTAACCATGGTTCAACTGTAGCTTAGTAAATAGCTACTTGCTAGTGTAAGCTAATATGGTCTGTAGAGGTGTTGTTTGTTCACGGGGATGTTTTTCTTGTGATATAGCAGTTAATAATATAACCTGATGGTGTTGTAAGTTGTATGTGAACTGGTGAGTTACTTGTTACTACTACTAACTACTACTAACTGTTGCTATGAAGTCCCATTTGGACGCTAGTGACGATACGTTATCAAAACATGGGAGGACGTGAACGCGATCGTGTTTTAGATTTCGATGCGCAAGGTCGTTACATAATTTCGATCGATTTCGATAGAAAATCGAGATCGTGACACCCCTATGCATTATGTTAATTTACTCACCCAGACAAGTTTGAAGCCATTTGGATTCCTTCGGGAGAAAAACCATACAGTAGGATTTAATGGTGCAGCTGCTTAATAATGAATTATCTGCCGTAAAAATTAATCATTTCACAAATCGTTTGTTATAAATGGCTAACTCTATTCCCTTGTGAGTTTGGAGAGTCTCAGAGGTGCTTTGTTGTGGTCTTGTACAGTGTTTTACAGGCTTGCACCCCCAGTCGGTCATGTCAGATGCCCGGTTGTACTGTGCCGGGTTCTGCTGGAGGTTTCTTCCTATTAAGAAAAATATTTTTTTTTCTTCCCCCCACTGTCGCTAAATGCTTGCTCAGTATGAGAGATTTCTGTGAAGTCGACGACAACACAAGCGACTGTTTACCAATGATACATGTTTTTTCAGTTGTGAATGCTTCAAGTCAATGACTTGATTTGCTTGGTTGTGTCATTGAATTACTCAGCGACACAATCTGCTAGGTTTCTTTAGGTAGAAAACTTTCAAACTAATTGAAATAATGCACTGAAGGATTAATTGAAATTGATGTATGACTGAACTGAAATTACATTTTGCTTCAAATAGAATAAAACATTTTTTATGAAGCACTGTTCAAACTACATAGCTTCTCAAAGTCCTTTACAGATTAAAATGACCCCACAAACCCCACCCTTCCAAAACCCAAAATAAAAACATCACCACAACTATAAACAAACTACAAAAAAAAAGCCGTAAACAAAAGCAACAACAGGCTGAGTAAAGATTAGCCAGGAAATGCCATCATGGGAGCCCTCTGCATCGGCAGCAGCAGATCAGCAGCCAAGGCACCGACCCAGGGTGCCCAGAGGAGGGAGGGCTGGTACCCCCGCCTCCACCCAGGCACTGCCTGGAGAGCACCCAGGCAGTCACAGTCGAGCACCGCTCCCAATGCAAAGGGCTCCCACAGAGGAAACACTGGAAGGATGATTAAAATAAGAAGTTAAAATATTAAAATAAACAGTAGATAATGAGATCAAGTGTTAAAATACTGATAAAAATCTTAAGACTGATAGGATTTTAAATGATTTTAAATGATCAAGTATACAATAATGATAAGATATGATCAAATAAAAATGCAAATAAGATAAACAATAATTAATAAATAATAGTGAGTTAAGAGCTAAACTAAAAATTCAATCAAATAAAAATATGCAGAGCAATTGAACATATATTAATAAATAATAATCAGTGAGACTTGAGTCTGCTCTTAAAAAGATTAATGTTCTCTGCGGCCCTGAGGTCCTCTGGCAGCCTGTTCCAGAGGTGAGGGCCATTATAACAAAAAGACGCCTCACCCTGAGTCCATGTCCTGACTTTGGGGATGACTGCCAGAGGAGTGATAGGTTTCATACGGTAAAAGCTGTTCAGAAAGATAAGAAGATCCATTAAGACACTTGAAAAAACATTAAAAGAACCTTAAAATCGATCCTAAAACATTTGGGGAGCCAATTCAGCAATTTTAGGACTGGTGTTTTGTGCTCCCACCTCCTGGTCTTCATCAGGACACGAGTTGCTGGATTTTGTAAAAGCTGTAAAAAAAAAAAGAAGAAGGAGAAAAAGAAAATAAAAAAAAAGCTGTAAACCTGAAGTAGACTTTTTGGGAAGACCAAAAAGCAGGGCATTACAGTAATCGATTCTACTGATGATAAAAGATGTGTTGTGAATCTGCGCCATATGCGTAAATGAAATGAATTGAAACTTAAATGTAATTGAAACACTCAAATAATAATCGAGAGGATTGTTCAGCCTGAATAAAATCCACTGAGTTGATCTCTGTACAGTAAGTTCTTCGGAATGACTTCTTTGGATAAGTGTGGTGTGTAGTTATCTTTTTGCCATTACGGAGCGTGTAATCAGGAGCAAAAGAAAACAAATGGGCCCAAAAGTGGAAAGGCTCCCTCAGTGATGATTAAACATGAAACACTGCGAAGCTATCAACACTCTAAGGCACAGAGGAGAGATGAAAACAACATCTGACAACACTAAGGAATTAAAGCAGGGAACAAGCCTATGGGCAGCAGATTGTTCACCGCAAAACAAGAATGTGATTGCAGGGAGCTTTAACTTAACTCCTGACTGAGGAGGAGTCAGATAAAAAAAGAAGCTGCTGGAGTCTGAGGTCTTCCAGGTCACTTTCAAATGAAGCAAACTCTGCTTTAGACATCAAAGATATAATTTAATTATTGTTTTCCGTGTTGTCGGTGACGCAGTTTATTTCGCTCAACATAACAATATTTTCAATACAATAAAATAAAACTCACTTTGCATCAAATTTGGTGCTTTCAACAACAGAATACCATTTGAAAGCACATTTCAAAAGTAGCTAGCTAACCATAGGTAGTCCAACTTGATGAAGTAGTCTAAACGTCTCCATTGATTTTATTTCAATTAACTTTTTGCTTTACTGTGAATTTCTAACAGGGCTGTTATCTATGGACTTGGGGATAAATATTACAAATTTCATTTTCACAGGGGTAACATTTTCAAAGCAGAGCTGTATTATTATTTTTTGTTTCATGAAAACCGATTTCCAAACATCCGGAACATCCAGAAACCTAAACATGGCAGCATGTCCTTCCACTGATGAACAAACCTGGCACAGAAGGCTGAACAATGACAAAAAACAAAATTCCAGTCCAGATTAGCTGAAGGTACATCATGAAATGAGAAATCATGTACATTTTAGGACATCCTGAGGTATCAGAATTGCACTCTACCAGACCTCAGAACAGCCTGAGAATTAGACCTGTAAATAAAAAGTCATCAGGTCTCAGGAAAACAATTGTCAACCTTCAGATGAAACAACCTCAAACCAAATGGCCTCAAACCAAACGCCCTCAAACAAAGCAACCTCCGACTGTATGGCCTCAGATGAAATGGCCTCAGACCAAACGGCATCAGGAAAAAGTCTTCATAATGTAACTGATGGATATATAGCAAGATATTTGGTAACTTTTCATATGTGGGGTACCCCAGTGTACCATTCCTGGGCCCCTCTTATTTAATTTACATTCTTTCACAAACTCAGAGCAACTATAACAAGCAATATAATTATTCACCATAATTATGCAGAGGATACACAGTTTTAGGTTAAAATAGGGCTGGGCGACATGAGCTAAAATTGATATCACGGTATATTGAGCATTTCACATCGATAATGATAGGTGGACGATAACAACTAACTACTAATGAACGGCTTCAAACAAGCTTTTTAATTCTGTGTTTGATTACCACTCATTTCTGTATTTCTTAAAAGTCCAGTTTAAACCCTCGGAGCACATCAGCTTTCAGCAATAACTCAGCGGGGTTAATATCTGCTCCGCCTGCGCAAGACCTGGATGGGCGGAGCTGTTGAGTTAAAAACGCTCTGCAGCTCCGTTTCTGCAGTAACAAACATACATGCTCCACGGTAGTCTAAGTGTCCAATAACACCATAAAAAGTCACTTTATTTTTCGCTAGTCGCATTTTCTGAAAAACAGTCTGTAGACGAGTCTAAAGTACTTTCTCCTCAGTTGAGTATTATTCCCTCTGCATGTCACATAACTATCCATAGTCACGTGACTCAAGGCAACGCTGATTTATTAAAGGGACAGGAGCACCGCTAAACTCAAACACATCTTTTCTTTCTTTTTTTTTCTACATACCAAATTTACTGGCACGGGCAAAATGACGTCAGTAACAGTCATACATTTCGGTATCTGTAAATTGTCGATATACCGCCCAGCCCTAGGTTAAAATGTCACCAGGTGAATTTGAACATATCCAAAGAATAAGTAAATGCATTTATCAAATCAATACATTCAATTTAATTCAATTCACTTTTATTTATATAGCGCCAAATCACAACAAATGACATCATGGCACTTTACAACAAAAGGCATTTCAATACAATTATACAAACATTCCAATCAGTTAAAACGAATACCAGTAGATTGCGATGAGTCATCGACATGGATGTGCCATAACTTCCTTCTGCTGACCATAGAATTTTTAACCTAAAACGGGACAATCAATAGTCACCACGAAGATTCAGTTAATACTAAGCTAGAAACTATTGATCATCCTCACAATCTAGGTGCAGTAATGGACTCAGACCTGAACTTCCAGAAATACATAGAGACACTTACAAAGTCAACCTTCTATCACCCGAGATATTTACCCATATGTTTATCCTTAGCTGGACTGTTTCCTGCAACTCACCCCATGTCTAAAGTCCGTACACTGGCTCCTTGTTGCTCAAAGAAGAGACTTTAAAAGGCTGTTAATTAATGAAATCTTTAAAACTTTTCTTTTTCTTCTTAGCACCAAAATACATTAAAGATCGTTTGCTGCATCAACCTCCCAGGCCACTCAGGTCTTCCGATTCAAGTCTGCTCTCCATCTCCAGAATCAGAAGCAAACATGGAGAAGCAGCATTCAGTTTTTATGTTCAACTAATCTGGAACAAACTTCCAAAAAAACGGCAGAACAACTGTTGAAACACTGAGTTCCTTTACATTAATGCTAAAAACCCATTTACCCAGAGCTGTAGGCTGTTTTTAATCTTTTTCTTTAAATTTCAACTGTAATGTAATGTTTCTTGCTTTAATTGTTGTTGTTTTTTTTTTTTAAGTCATGTAATGTCCATTGAATTTCCTTGTTGCTGAAATGTTGCAACGACAACATTAGGAACAAGTTGCTAAAAAATGCTAAAGTTTGCAAATAAAATGCAAATAACTTGCAAACACATCAATGCAAGAGTTTCTTTTGTGAAGACTTTGGAGTTTTATCAGAAACCACAGAAAGGATGGACTGTGTGATGGTGAAAAATCCTTTTGATCTTCATTGTGTTACGTTGATGTCGTTCTTTGACACCTTTGCAGTCTGAGACAAAAACTCTGTTGACCAGCTTGCACCAATTAATTAGTAGCATTAGAGTGCCAACTTCAGGAACATTATGAGCCTGGATGAGCTGGCTCTTTGTCACTTAAGGTTTTCAGACTACTAGCATCAATAAGTACATTCATAAAACAAGAAATACAGTTTTACATATTAACGTAACATCAGTTTTTTAAAAAAACTCTCAGGTTTGGCTCTCAGACAAAAATTTTAATTTTTTTACATCATTTTATTGTTTTTTGTTTGTTTTTTTAGCATGTGGATTACAGCTGTTTACTTAACGTTTCTTTCTTCCAAAAGCCCTACCAGTCAAATCCCCCTCCATACCGTCATCTTTATGGAGCAGGAGTCTATTCGTTGCTTATTATCCAGACTCAGGAGGATTGTGGGGGGAATGAAATAAGAATCTTTGTGCTCATCCCATATTTTTATAAACTCTGACCATTGTAGTTGCTGTCATGGAATATTTCTCCCTGAGACAACTTGGCTGCCTGCCACTGAGACAGACTGCTGCTTCAGCTCCGAGCTCCGCAGAGACTGATAGTATGAGAAGGTCTGTCCATGCCAGCACTCATGAATGCATGCATTACGAGGACAGTAATGCATGCATCACTGTATGCTTTATGACTGTGAGATTAGCTGTAAAACCTTAAGAGATTTATTTGCTTGTGCGATATAGTGTCAGATCTCTTTAAGTCAGACAGTGAAAGACTCAAATATCAGGGGTTTTCTGGTCATTTCCTGCACTGTGCAACTATGAGCCACAATAATCACTGTAATCATATATAAATTAATAGAATATTATAAAATAACCTAATACCCCCATATGATTTGAAAAAGATAGGCTTCATTATCCAAACTATTGATAACCAATAATATTTGATGTTGGTATTAAAAAGGTACTGAAATTCTTTTACTTTGTACCAATGGAGGCTGGTTTATTATGGGCGCTGGAGCGCCGCCCCTCCTAACAATTTTAGAAAAAAAAAGGAAAAAAAGTTTACGTTTGACCAAAACATGACTTTCTTCGGTACAGGTGTAGTGTTTTACACACTAGAAGGAGCTGAGGGGGGAAAGGAGGGGTTTCTTTTTGTCTGCCAGCTTCATCGTGTGCTGCAACAACATGATAAATGTGTAGTTTTATACTTGGGGCGGCAAGAACAGCGCCCTTGCTATCTAACCAATGGCGCTCTAATAGGGTATAAAAACTTCACTACATATCATTAATTCAACCAATCAGAGACGCGCAATGTTAAATCTCCGCTGGGCGCTTGGCATCAGCGCCCATCGGAGATTTAATATTGACTTTTTGGTGTGGTCAAGTGTCCGCGAGACCCGGCGGGTGGAGCCAGTCTTTCTTGACAAGTTGACAATGGCGGCGGCATAGAAGACAGACACCGTGCAATCTCTTCTTCAAAATCCATTTGAAAGAAGACCACTGGCTGAAAAGCTTAAAATAAAAGAAACGGGACCGGACCAGCCACAAATTAACATCAGACAGCAGGTGAAAGACAAGGAAGCATCTTATAACGCGAGTAGAAAGCGCCGTATTTATAGGCATATTGAATTATGCATTTTGGGTTGATGTATAGGTTGAGTACATTTCATAATAAGGTATCGCTGCGTTACAAATGCGCATTATTCAGTAAAAGTGATGTTTTCTGACTTAAATTAATGCTAACTGATTAGCGGAAGTCTACTTCACAATAAGAGCATATACTCCTGTTTAAACTGCTGACTTGGATAGTTTGTCTGCTGAGTGTTTACGTTTTTGAAAACAGGAAATTGTGACATTGTATTCCCTTAATTACGTTTTTTTTTTTAATCGTTTGACAACCCTAATATCTAGCCATCACCATAGCCCCCCTGGAGAAAATTCTACCAGCCGCCACTGCTTTGTATTTTAAGCTATCAAAATCTTCTTGAATGTGAAGGAAAGTATGGGTGTTTAACTTATTATTGGATATTTTTTTGCCCTTGACATAAAAAAGACGAAGAGTTAATCTAATGCTTGTAGATATTTACAGCAGTAGAGCAGATGCTAAACAGATGGCAAAGGAGAACATAGAAACAGGCAAAGGAATATAAAATAATTAAATCATTATATATGAAAACAAATGAGAAGATAAATTATGCAAATGTGAAAATCATTCAAAAGCTACATACTGCCATTTTATTTCAATTAGGATGGCTGTTTCAGAGGCAGGTCAGTCAGGCCTTTTGACACCTCTACAAGTTCAACAGACTTTTCAAAACCAATTAGATTTTTTTTCCGGGGGGTTTCTTGTATCCACCTGTCTGCCATTTTTATTGCAGCTGGTATTCATAAAGTTCCATTGAGCAGAAAATTTGTTTTACTCTGATAAACTACAGAAACTTGAAAACATGTTACAGCAAACATGGCATTTTGGTTGGCAGTGAAGTTTATAAGAGTTTTTTTTTTTTGATCCTGATCCTCAAGACCTACTGCTCTTTGAAGTTTTAGATGTTTCCCTGTTTGCTGAACTGCAATAATGAACTGCCTTAATCCTCCATTGCATAGATTCAACAAGGTACTGGAAACATTCCTCAGAGCTTTTGGTCCATATTGACAAGACAGCATCGCGCAGTCTCTGCAGATTTGTCGGCTGCACTTCCATGATGCAAATCCACCAACACATCCCAAAGGAGCTCTATTGGACTGAGATCTGGTGACTGTGGAGGTCATTTGAGTACAGTGAACCCATTGTCATGTTCAAGAAACCAGTCTGAGATTATTTGAGCTTTATGACATGGTGCATTATCCTGCTGGAAGTAGCCACCAGAAGATGGGTACAGTGTGCTCATAAAGGGATGGACATGGTCAGCAACAATACTCGGGTATGCTGTGGTGTTGCAAAGATGATCAGTTGGTACTAAGGAGCCCAAAATGTGCCAAGAAAATTTCCCCTATACCAGTACACCACCATCACCAGCCTGAACCACTTATACAAGGCAGAATGGATCCATGCTTTCATGTTGTTGACGTCAAATTCTGATCCGAATGTTGCAGCAGACATCAAGACTCATCAGACCAGGCAACATTTTTCCAATCTTCTATTGTTCAATTTTGGTGAGTCTGTCTGAATTGTAGCCTCAGTTTCCTGTTCTTGGCTGACAGGAGAGGCACCCGGTGTGGTCTTCTGCTGCTGTAGCCCATCTGTATCAAGGTTTGACGTGTTGTGCGTTCAGGGATGCTCTTCCACATACCTTGGTTGTAACGAGTGGTTCTTTGAGTTACTGTTGCCTTTCTATCACCACGAACCAGCCAGTCTGGCACCAACAACCATGCCACTTTCAAAGTCACTTAAATCACCTTTCTTCCCCATTCTGATGCTCAGTTTGAACTGCATCAGAACGTCTTGACCATGTCTGCATGCCTAAATACATTGAATTGCCGCCATGTGATTGGCTGATTAGAAATTTGCATTAATAAGCGGTTGGACAGGTGTGCCTAATAAAGTGACCAGTGACTGTAAATTAACTGTGTTAAAGCAGGGAAACATCTAAACAATGCAAGGCAGTGTACATTGAGAACCAGGGTTGCGAAACACTGGTCTACATGACACTCAAAATTGTAACATTTTCATAAATCTACTTTTTTTATTTATTGTCGAAAGTGAGACACAAGCCATTTAACCATTTTTCTTTCTTTACTCTGACTGTTAACAGACTGGAGAGAGTTAACTTAGTTTGCTTTAAAACCTAGACATACTGATAAAACCTCTCCAAAGTAAAAGGATTTATCAAATTATTTCAAGTCTTCTCAATAACAATGTATAAGGTATTGGATTTTGTCTGCGCAAAAATGAGACTAATGTAGATTATGTGACCTGAAGTCCATTAAAGATTCTTGTTCGGGATGAAAAGCCTTAAAGGCCGGTTGAAAATGACGAGTAAGGTCTTGGAGAAACTTTGTTTATTGTTCTACGATTATTTTGTTTCAAGAAGAGTCGGGCCGATCGATCTCTGCAAAACAGAAAGTCATCTTGGTGTTAAAAGCTGAGGTCAGACCTGGTAAAGTAGAGTTACAGAGTTATTCACATAGCCTGTAGATGACTGACAAAGAGAACGGCAAAATGCTCACTGCGACTGCAAAGCTGGATAAGTCCTCGTTTACAAGTGCCATAATTTAATTATGGAAATGAAGTCGTTGTACAATTTCAGTTGTCATGTGATCGAATCTGGTCACAGACTGCTTGCACAATTTATTTTTTTTATCCGGACTCGGAGTAACTTCAGTAATGTAGCAGCTTTAATGTTTCAAGTAGAAGAAGCTGTCAGGATAGGACTTAGAACCGCAGCAGGTACAACATCGTGTAACCCGGTTTGGGACAGTAAAACGCAGACTATTCTAAAATATGCAAACCTGAAGATTTTCAAAAGCATATTTTCTTAATAATAAATACATGGTCTCAAGGATTTACCATCAACAAAATGACTATCACAAACTATCAGTTGCTGCATGAATCCAGGCTTTCATCGGAGCATACCAGTTTAATCTCCTAATTGACTGCAAGCTCTTTTGTTTTACGCATCCTTTTTCAGAGAGAATTTGAAAAAAACTTTATGAGGCCCCCAATGGGCCACGCAATCAACCACACAGCAAGACCATCTTAACCATTTGCTTCGCTAGATCATCCTCCAAACTTGCAAAACACTAAAATTATAGGTCAAATCTGATGTTTCTTGCCCGCCAATCCCATGATAAAATGCGAATAAACAAACATTGACATCACAAAAGATTTACCTATACTAATGCATGACGTTCAAGATAAATAAAATCAAAACAACCGCACAACAACTCTTGACTTGTCCTCTGCTCATACTGGGCCTATTGCTTCAACGTCTGGCACAAGACAACAGAGTAATCCAAAATCTGCTCAAATCTGATGCCCTACATGTTTGCTTACTTTTCATGGAAGAGGAAGTGTCCTTGTGTTCAGTGGTGTTTGGTGCAGCGCCCCCCACAGAGGAGGAGGTAAATATGTCAAAAGCTTTGTTTCATTTGACAAAGATTTGATAAAAAGTAACAATTTGAAATCTTTGTCCCCAATCAAACCAGGTCTATGGGACTATCAGGAATGAATGGACCCTAAAGTTATTTTTTCTATGAAAAATGTGCTTTCCTGTCTGAAAAAAAATCACCCACTTTTGGTCATTGTCTAACTCTGTTCTGATAGAGTGTTGTGCTAAAAGCTTGGCAGAGCTGTAAAGTAGGACATTGGTGCTTAGTGAGGCTGGATAAATTAACAACTACTGTACATCAGTTATGACATAAAACATTGCATAATAGCTCTCAGGGGAATTGAAGATGTTAAAATTATGTTTAAATGGAAAATATCTGGTATTTACTCTTAAATATGAAAACGTGTTTCGTTGCTTAGTAATATTTCATTGGCAATCTCAAAGTATAGGGTCAGCTGCATGTTGTTGGGGTACATTCCAAGGAAACAAAATGCAAAAGAGTACTTTTTGTGATAGTACCAGGTTTGAGCTCCTTCCTGGACCTACAGTTGCCTTCAGACCTGCAGGATTCTTCAAGACATATAATCAAACAAAGAGCAGAAGCATTCCTGAAAGATTTTGGTCCATATTAACATGATTGTGCCTGAGAGTTGCTGTAGAGTTTTTGGCTGGGCACGCATTATGTAAACATCCTATTCTGCCAGATCCAAATGGTATATTTAGTTTGGATTAAGATCTGGTGACTGTGGAGACCACAGAGTAATGAGTAACAATGGCCTGGACATGACAATGAGTGAAATTATTGTTCTGTCTAAGAAACAAGCTTTAATTTGGAGTTGGGACATTGACCCACTGGACCAGGCATCATTTTTCCAATCTGTTATTGTCCAAATATGATGAGCTTTTGTGAAAACTTGTGAACTATACATCTAGGTAGAACATACTCAGACTGTTGATAACTCTTTTGATAATAAGACTGGAAACTCATGTGAACTTCGGTACACATGATTATGAAAGGTAACTGAGAAAACTGTTCTCGTTCATAGAAAAGAAAAAAAAAGTTTAATGAAAAATACTGCCCAAAAACTGTGAGACAAAAGCCCTGTTGTGGAGAGAGCAACACCAATTAAGACTACAAGAGTGCCAGAGTTTGGAACAAGATGGACCAGGATGAGCTGCTTCCTTGTCACACAAGTTTTTATAGCCGTTATGAAACTAAGGGAATCAGTGAGAGAAACAACTAACCTAATGTGCAACTGCATAAAGACTCAATTAATAATATTAAAAAGACACATTTGAGTTTCTTTGCTTATGAGGAAGATAATGGTACTTTCAGAGTTGACAACCCTGTTACTATTGACTCTCTTACTTACTTGTCAGCTAATATATAGAGCCCCTCTCCCCAACCCACAGAACTTCCCAGTTTTCTTATCCAGATCCTGAAAGGCAAAATCAGTCCTCATTTTTTTTATATGCTGTCATGCAAATATTTCCTTCCTCCCTGAGCCAACCTGTCTGCCTGCCTCTGAGTCAAACAGCTGCCTTGGCAGGGAAATCCATGGAGACCGACGATATGAGAAGGATCATCCATTCCCACTCTGGATCCATGGTGTTACCACGACGACAGGAAAATCAGCTGCAAAACCTTAGGCGGGGGATCTGTCTCTGTCAATATCACATCTCATTAATTCTTATAATGGAGAAAAAAAATCAAATAACAGGGAATATGTGGTTACATCCTGAACAATATGCATCAAATATGACACTGAACACATCACAACATTGTTCAATATAACACTCTGAAGCAGAAACATATGACTAGTAAATGATACAAACACAGCAGAAACAAAAATCCACTCTGGAGGTGAATGTGGGTCCTTTATGAATGTGAAACAGTAGAAAAACTAACCAGATAAATTAAATCAACTGATGTCAGGTTGTTATCAACAGTGGATTACATATTCAGAGTTCGCAAGTTTAACAGAGAGTTCAGAGTGAGATCATAGAGGTTGAACGAACAACAGGTTATATATATTTCTGGCCGCCGCAGCCCATCAACCTCAATTTGTTCTCCCAACTGGTTTCGGTATTAAGAAAAATGTCTAAATGTGCTTCCTACCTGCTCCAAATAAGCAATGGAAATTATGATAAAAGGTAAATTCAGTAAAGAATTTGCCAAACACAAAAACATTTATTTTTACTTCAAACAGTCAAACAAGAATAGACTTTTTTGGACACAAATGGGCCCTTCAAGCAGCTGAGCTTAATTTAATTTTTGAAGCACATTTCAGTGCAGTGAGGTTCAGTTTTAGTGTTTTATATGTTTTGTAGAAACACTTCGATGCCTTGATGACAGACACGGCTCGCTCCCATTGGAAGCCCTGTTTCTCAATTTGTGCCATTTTTACTGATTTGATTCTTCAATCCAGAGCGGAGGCATTCCTTGTTTTAGTCTTATTTAGTCCCACTATTCTGCTTCTGCATGTGAGTGCATTTGACTCAAAACGAATGCGGCTTCACTGTGACAGAAACGTTTACTTCATGGACATGTGCTTGCGTTTATTTTTGCTGACATCTGAAGTTCTTCTGAAATGTAACGGATCACTGATTCTGAAAGTGGGTATGTGAATATGTGACCTACAGTAAGTGGAACTTAGTTGATAGAGTTATAAAAGAAAATCCAGTGTTATAATGTTGAAAGGGCTTTTTTCTATAACAGAAAAGGAGAAAAGGCAGCTATTCGATTTTAAAGTTTGTAATTTCAAAGTCTTTCTTGTTCAGTGTTATCACATTTTGATTTACACTATAACAATATGTAACTCTCCAGAGGTTCTATTTGTAAAGTTACAAATAAAAAATTAAGAGCGATCATTTATTATTTAGCCTATCATGAGAGGAAAAAATTGGAGGGTCAGTTTTTAAAGTCATATTTTTACAATGATATTCATTTATTTATAAAGGTCCAGTTCTAACTAAATATTTGTTTATCAAGCTAAATGTGTAGTTTAAAAAATAAATACTTATTTAAATTAATAATTCAATTTACTGTAATTATGTTTTTTACTGAGTAACTTCAGTTCAGTTTAATTTCAGGGAACATTACCATGTCAGTTTTCAAATTATTATAATTTTTTATGTGTCAGAAAGTTAATGATGAATGTTTGAATTGTATATTCAGTATGATCACATTTTCTGCAAACAGTCATTATATCTATATCCATATATATATATAGATAGATATTTATATTATCTCCGGACTTAGAACATCTAGTGATCACAGAACTTAGTTTGTCTCTTTGGCTGCTATAAGTCACCCACCAAAGGGAGGAGGAATATTTCAGGCAGACAGAATTTTGCGCTCGCTGTGGTCATACATTCTGATGGTAATCAATATTTTTGTAACAATGCCTTGGCTTCAGTTGTGGCAACAAGAACTAATTTAGCTCAAACTGACAAGTGTTCATGCTTGTACATTCTAGCCTGCTCACACTATTCCCTACTGTATGTAAGGACAAATACAGGAGCAATAAGCTGTAGAAACGCCATAAATATCATTAATAAACTATAATATAAAAAGGTAATTTTTACCTGATCATTTATTTTGGTTCTAACTTCCAACCTTCTGATGTCCATCTTTGAGTTTTTCTCAGTGTTTCTAACTCTTAATCGGGTGACGCTATCTTCTGTTCTGTTTTATTGTTTGTTTATTACAGCATATCTGTGTTTATATGGTTTGGATTTGTGTGGTCGCTCTCTTGGCCAGATAAACTAATCAGAGGGAATTTTAAACAGCTATGGCAACATAAAATCAGGGAAAATGAGACTAATTAACACAATGAACTGATATGGTAACATCTGTGGAAGATAAATAAATACAGAGAAATAAGCTGAATGTGGCAAAATCTGTTAAACAAAAATAAATAAATAATAATAATTAATGTAAACACAAAGGAAAAACAAAAACAAAACTCCAGAGGAATTTGACAACTTTCCTTAAGGGACATTTAGTGGTTGTTTTTTTTTTTTAGTAGACAGTATTTTATCCAAGATTAATGCTTTATAGAAAGAAAGAGTAAAATGATTCCAGAGAACACAATTCTACACTTCTATTACAGTGGCCCTGTGTAGGTATGATTTGTATATGCTACATTTTAAAACACGTTTTACATTGATTAGCTGGTCTACTTAGAAATAAACCCTGCTCCAGTTTGCCACTCGCCTGGGTCTAAATGGAAAACCAATCTATGCTTTTTCATACTGAAGATAATCAAAAGGTTTTTAGCTAAAATGACTTCATATATGTCTGTTAAACTCATCTTAAACCACATGATTCCATATTTTAAAGGTTAAAAAAGGGTAATGGGTTTTAAATGCTCGGCTAAACCCTTCTGACATTCAAACACTGGAATCCCCCTCTCTTAGCAATGCCATATATATGTATTTACGCATTTAAGAGCTTGGATTAATTTTGCACAAAAAAAATGAAGTAACTGTATTTCAAGAAAAAAACAAACAGAAGACCGATAACGGAGTTCTGAAGGAGCTATAGATTAAAATAGACTTACTCCTGAAGGGAAAACAAGCCAACATTATGCTGCAATACTCAGCTAGAAAACATAATTTTACAGTCTTGATATCAAACATTAACTCAATACTGAGACTTCTTAGAAATTTGGATTTCATCACGTTTCTGCTACACTTGCCAAAAAAGTAGCCGCCCTTGTGCCAATCAGCTCCAAGCGTGCCAGCTGAAAAGATAACAGCTCATCAGTCATGTCTGGAGATTACTTGCTCACTGTCAGACGCCTGGTGAGGGTCTGCTGTAGCTGCATCCAAATAAAGTAAAAAATAATGGTTGCTCCTCGTTAACACACAAAAATAGTCAAGCTGAAAAAAGGGTTAAATAATCTTGAAAGGTTAAACTAGTGAACAGGATTCTGGAAATAATCCAAAGTGAACATTTGGTAAATGATGGCAAACAAGGAGAAGAAATCTTAGATTATCATCAGAGTTCACTGAAAAAAGGTGAAACGCACTCTATATTGATTTCTTACATACAAAAATAGGTGAAGAGCTCAGGGGGGACGTACAACACACATGATGCTAATTACAAATGCAAAACTGTTTTTTTTGTTTGTTGACAGATTACAATCTCTCCACTCTCCATTCTTCGAAAGTGGTACAATCCACTCAAGCCGTTTCTGAAGCCGCGTTCACACAGGTCAGAGTGCCCAGGCAGCAGGGCAGCTAGATTACATGCAAAGTCTATCATACGTTCGCATCAAGTGGGCGCCAAGCTGCCTCACAGCGAGTCGCTCGCGTCTGCGCAGCGGGCATCAGAGCGTCCATGCATCTGCTGCTCAGACGCATTGATGGACTGTCCGAGCAGCTGCTGCGTGAAGCTGGGAAAACTGAAATTTGGTGCAGCAAATGCGGGCGTCAACCAATCAGCTACTTTTTGTACTGACATCAGATGAAAATAGCTCTGAAACGGAACCTCATCCGTACGCAGCTCATGGAGCAAATGGTGAAACTCCAAACTCAGAACACCTATGAAGAATGGGGTGTAGCCACACAAGTGGCATAACGGGTGGGGCTGCTGCCAGCGCTGCACCTCATGGTTTCAGTTGCGTCAGTCGCTGTGTTAGAACTTTGTGAAAGCAGTAAGTCATTTAATATCTCTAATTGTTCTATAAGCTCAGAAATGTCTGTCAGATGTGGTCATAAAGATGTAAAACTGCCACCAATTGCTTGACAATGTCTTGAGATTTTGAAAATTATCTATATAACTCAAGAAGAGATATTGTTTATATTGATATGGTTAAGGTCCTATTAGAATTAGAGATTATTTTTTTTATTTTGAGAATTCTTACCAAGTACAATTGTCTTACTGCCCTGGCAGATTAAAATACTAGATTCTAGTCTAAAGCTTCGTAATAAAGTGAAATAATCTATCCTTGGTAAGAATTCTCAAAAAGACATATATCCATGCAAAATCAAGTTTTTGGAGTTTTGAACCATCTGGTAATGCAATTTCCTCATAAAAAACCTTGCCGGAGTGGTTTTAGTCTTAATTAACGCACGTCTGAGTAATCCTCCATCTGCACCCCCCTCTCCTGGAACACGGCCGAGTGGTTACATAGTGACGTATTTTATGTCACTATGTTACCACTAGGAAGTGCTAGAGTTGTCCGCACCGCCCCTGTAGGGCAGCTTACCTATGGAAGAGTTGCAAACACACCCTCCCCCTTCTCAAAGCTCATAGCTGCTCTGGACTCTAGCTCTGGACACATCTGTGAGATTACAGAGAAACAAGGAGTCTTACTTCCCAGTTCAACAATAAATCCATCATACAATTTAAATTTCAGCACAAATTAATACTATATTACACCAATTATAACATTTTATCATATATATGTCTATCCCAGACGCTTAAAGCTGTAAAATAGCATGATATAGCCCCTTTAATACCTGGATTGTGATCCTTTCACATAAATTACTGGATTAATGCAGATTGGCATGGAGGTTATAAGCCTGTGGCTCGGCTGAGGGGTTCAGGAAGCCCAGGTTGCTCCGAAAGTGACCTTCAACTCTTTTGCATTGTTGCTTCTAGTGTCTCTCATCCGGACACATTGTACAGATTCTCTCTGGGGTTTATATCACGCCAGTTTGCCTTCCAATCCAGCACAGTGATGTTTCGGCTCAACACCAGCAGATAACATATCTACTTTAATCATTACTGACTGAAAAAAACAACTTTACAATGGACCTTAAATTCATTGGATTATGTAACTCTTTCTGCTTAATTCAGAAGTAAAGCCCGATTTATATTTCTCCGTCTACAACATTATCCCTTGATGCAAGGGCTCTCTGTCACCTATGCAACCATGGACGGAGTAGAGCTCCGTTTTCTGCGATTAGCCAGCTCAACAACAGTCAGAGATCTTTTCACCAAAACGGTGCTCTATAGTAATCAGTATTCAGTGCAGCGTTTGGGCATGACATGCTTGAAATTGAAAGGACAATTAATCTAATATGGTTTTTTGGTGATTTTAAACACCAGAAAGTGTGGAGCAACAACAAAAAAGTCTGGGTGTTGTGTCTCTTCAGGCAAATGTCTAGTTGCAATGAGTTCACACCATGTAAATTATATTGAAACTCTAAAATTGGTTTTGTTTCATAATCTTCCCAAGGCTGAGGGAATCTCTGTTGCCTGTGCAAATTTTTCCTTCCACCAAACCTTCCAGTATAATATTCAGATACGGCACTCTGAATAGCCACCAGCAAGGTTTTTTGGCTTACCCTCTTTGTGGAAGGTGATGAAATAAAATACAAAATGTGATTTAAAAAAATCTAATTATTAAGAGATTTTACAAAGAATGCAGAAAGCAAACACTTAACAGCAACTGCTAAAGTCTGTTACTGAACTACATATAGACACATACAGTATGTTATGAATAATTCGATTTTTTTTTTTTACATAATTGACATTAATAATCTGAATGAAGTATAATTTATTCAAGAATAAGTCAAAATGACACTGTGTGGTGAAGAGTAGGAAGATACTGTTAAAATATTCAACAGCCTCTGGTAAAATGATTCTCGCCCAAAGACAATTAAAACCTTTTCCGTTGACCTTCCAAGTTCCAGGCCAATGATTCTACTGTACAGTTGCTATGGATATAAAAACAGTCAGAGCCTGGGTGTAATTTACTGCACAAACTGCTTCAGACATGCTCCTTTAAGCCTATACGCCTTTTTTCTGAACAATCTGCTGGAAAATGACATGCTGTTATTAAATGAGTATATTTCTGTAACCAAAAAGTCTGTTTCACTTTTTGTCCAATATAAAGGAAACCCTTGATAGATTTATTAAGGTGTGTAAATGTCAGTTTATGTGTTATTGCGGAAGTCTAAATAAACATGGCACATCGTAAAAACTGTTTTTTTTTTATCTGACTGTAAAAAAAACAATTTTGAAATAATAATAAAAAAGTAATTATGGATGAGTATCGCTTTGGAAAAATGTAGCTGCAACCTCGATTCTTCATAAATTCATAATTAAACATTTAAAAATGATCTGTACAGCAATTGATCCTAATACACTTAAAAAGAACAATATATCATCTTAATATCATTTTAGACATATTTATTCAGTAGCTCTCTAAAATGGCACAATTTGGCATAATCTGTTATAATCTGTGCTGACTTTTCTCATGAGGACTAAAACATTTTTGATTATTATGTGGCTAAATGGATTCAGTACATTCAGATACAACCAGTTTTATTTTTTTTCTATATGTTGCCTATTTATACAACACCGATGATCCTGGGCTTTGCCTTGACCAACATGGATGTTTCGAAATATCAAAGTAAGAACGATTTTTTTTAGTGTTGTTATGGTGTGTTCACACTTCATGCTTTGTTGGCGTCAAAAAAACACAGCGATTAGTTTAGCCAATTTGTTTTTAAGGCTGAAGCTTGAAGAGCACATGGGCCATTCTCTGCCTGATGTTTTAAACAATGGTGGATCGTGGCTGGGTGGACAACGTTGACATTGCGCGACGTCACTACAGTAAGACGCTGTGATTGGCTGACACGCCACATCAAAAGCATCAAAGGTTCACCTAGCTGAACTTCTGCGTTGCTTTTGCCACTTTAAAACTCAGGAACAGTTTGAAAAATGTACACACTTAACGCACTCAAAGCGCTGCAGAGACTCTGTTGCCCCTCTGACAGCCTCAACCATACACTTTACATGTAATCTTGCCGTTCTTGACGTTTGGGGCAGTGTGAACAAACCACTAGGCATAATGATTTCTATAATAGTTGTTTTTTTGCTCCTATAGCTCTGAAACTCAAGTGTTGAATGTTCTGAGACACAGCTTCAGCATAGCACAGCTACAGCTTCAAGTTGTTGGTTGTGTTGTGTAGACTGAAGTTCTTACATATTAGAGACAAAAATGTAGAACATCTATTCACACGGGGGGAGGGGTGTTATAAATATTTAAAGGTTTTAGTTTTTTTTGTTTTGTTAAGAGCAGGTCAACACTATTTTATATGGTGTTTTAGCCCTTGTTCTTCTGTTTATTTCGAGTTGCGGCATGACAACATTCATTTTCAAATGAGACGCATTTTCAGTAGCTGTGTCTGCAAAACCTTGTAGAGCCCCCAATTAGAGGCTATAAGGGTTAACGGCGCAGAATGCGACGTACACCTTGATTTAGAAAAAGTAGTATACTCATTTCTAATGGGGCTTTCAGCATCCAGTTGTTTGATTTTGGCTAATATATTGTACAGTGCCTTTAAATGAACAGTGGGGGTATTTCCCTGTTTCTTCGCTTCAATCACAAGGTGTAACCCAGACTATTGCAGCTATTTTACTGTCTGATTTGACTGCTGCATTTGATAGAGTTGACCAAGATATTTTGCTGTCTCGGTTAGAGACATATGTTGGTTTTAAGGACTCACCCCTAACCTGTGGTTTCCCCCAAGGCTAGATTCTTTGACCAGCTCTTTTTGCTCTGTATGTGTTGCCCTGTGGTTCCATTTTTTAAAGAAGCATACAGTTTATTGTTGCAGTTGATCAATAAATGTATCTGCAATTACATTTAGGATTTTTTCCCCACCCTGTTAATAAACTGTGTGAATGATGTTAAGCAGTAGTGACCCCTCCAGGCTGTAAACTGCTTCTAACCCAATGACCTCTGCAGGCAGCAGCCACCATGAGTCTCAGCAAGCAGTAGTTGGTTAAAGAAAATGGATAGATGGATTTTTCTCTAATGAAGATTTAGAAGTGATGGAGGACAATGCCTTAAAAACAAGAAATCACATTAATTCATCAAATCCTTTATTGCTATGTGCTCCCCAATACAACAAACAGCATCAGTAGTGTACAATTCCATCTACACAAATACAATGAAAAGCAAATGGAGCAGAAGCTGAGGCTCAAGGCAATTGAATGTTTCAAAGCACGAATAAACCAACAGTTTTGATACAGTACAGATAATCCTGTGCAGTAATATCTGTCTGGCTCAGGGATTGTCATTTTATCATCTACAGCTATCCTATTATTACAAGCTCTCTACAACATCAGCAGCATTTTTTTAAAGGCAGCAATTAAAAAACTGAAGAGAAAAATGTAAAACCAAAAAAAAAAAGGCAAACAGCATTAAAACCTAAAATTAAAGTGATGTTTGTCAAGCATTTTCTTGATCAGTCAGTACATGCTGCTGGGATGTAGTCAACTCTCGACATCTAAAAAACAGCTGTGAAAAACAACCTTCTGACAAGTGAAGTATCACAAAACTGAGCATGTATATTTACATCTAATTGTTTGCAAAAACAAAACAAAAAAACCAACAATGTCATTTCTAGTCTATCACAATTTTGCTTGTTTTAATGACAAAAGAAGGTGATTCGGTTGCCTTGATGTACCTGCTGCAGTTAGCTGCACACAGACTAAAAAAAAAATCAGATCCCTTTGACTTTCAATAAATATTTATGCCTCAATGCTATATACATGTTCTATACTGTACATTGGCACACAGGAGTGAGTGTGAAAAACTGAAAAATAGTTGCTGAAAACATAAAAGCCCGTCTTTGGGTATTGCAGTCAAATGCATGGTGGTTGTTGTGATGAAATCCTTTTTAGAGATAAATAACTTTCTCTCCCTTGAACCTCTGTCCACAAAAAAAGAAGCGATTTATAAAATTATTTAGCAGAAAATAGGTTTCATAGACAATACGATTCTGTGGAAATTACAGCTTATTGTACTTAGTTTGGCTTTGTTCCTGCTTAAAAAGTTAAATATACATCAATTTTTATCAGACTATATTTTATCAATTAAACATTTTTGAACTGGATTTATTTCATGAAGGTTTTTTCTCTTCTTTTTTTGAACTAAAATCTACAGTTTATGGGTTTTTTTTAGCACTTTTTGTAGCACAACAACAAATCTGTTTGAATGTATAGATTTTAATTGTAAATCTATTAAATCAGTTGACCACATATTAACTTAAGTTAAATTGGAATTAAAGTAAATTCCTTCTAATAACCTTTACAAAGATGTATGGAATTTTTTTTGTTCTTGCCCAGATCTATTTAATGGACACCTGAATCCCTGATGTACTGTACCTCTAATTCAATAATACCTGAACTGAAATAAAGGTAAGAAAAAGCATTATTGCAGGAAATTGTTGTCAACATATATTCAATATTTATGTAGCCTAAAAAAAGATATGCATATTCTTCTCTGTACAGCCCTATGGCTCCAATAGTCCCACTCCAATGTTATAGAATACTCTTTTTAGAGGTTAAATTATTTTATCAAAGAAATTTTTGCAAATGAGAAAATTCTTGATTAAAAAAAAAACAGGACCTTTGCATTTATTCATTTTTTGTTGAAAATTCTAACAATAAATTATGTTTCTACTCTTATAACACTGTTATATATCTACCATTAATTTCAATGGCATATGAATGTGAGATACAATAGAAAAAAATAACACTCTTGCACCACATTACAATGTACTGGTATCTAACGCAAAAAATAAGCTCCAAGATAACACCATTTTCAAAGAAACTTTGGATATTTTGAAACTTCCCACACACACCATATCTTACATGCACACTACTTTACTCTGCTTCTCTAATCTGAAACAAACTTCCAGAAAACTGCTGAAACACAGTGTTCCTTTAAATCAAGGCTAAAACCCCATCTGTTTAGAAGTGCTTTTGAAGAATAACAGCTGAAACCCCTCTAATTCTAGTCTGGACTGTAGGTTTTCACTAGCTTTTTTATGTTGTAATATCCTTCATTTGTTTGCTCATAATTTTGTGTTTTTATTATGTAAAAACACAAACTTGTAGTTTAATTTTGTGAACAACTAGCGTACCACTTGGGGGCCCTCAAAAGAACCCAACTAGTTGCTAACGAGGCTGAACATGGAATTTTGCAGGCTTTATTCCAATACACTACTCAGAACAACAGCAGCACACATACAGGACTTTATGCTCCACAAAATCCCCTTCATTTCGTGCATTTAGACCTAGACCACATCCCTATACTAATATACTAATATAAAAGGCAAGACAGGAAACAATATCTGCATCTGTATGGGTAATGTCTCTCCTATGATCTGTTAAAGATTTTTTTAAATCAAAGCAGAGTGTGACAAAAAATATCCAAATTTATGTCGCAACCAAGTTTTTAGCATTATGTTCTCACGCCTGTCAAAACAAGAGAGCTTGTCACAACCAACAAAAAGCACAAGACAGTGATCCTTGGTAGATAACTGCAAAAACAGAAGCAGTTGTTTTGGTATTGTAAAAACATGTAAACCAGTGTTAGTTATTGTAAGGTTGGCAGCTACTTTAATAAGAACATATATTTTAATATGTGAACCAAAGATTCATTTTGGATTTATTACAAAAGGTCTTTAGGTAATGCAATCAGTCTTTTACAAATTGGTTATAGTGAAAAAAAGATGGGGCACACCCTCACTGGCCAGTTCATTGGGTATAACCAATTCAGAAACGTATTAACTCACGTATCAGCCAACGAAAAGAAGCAGCTCAATATGTCCAAACATCTAGATTGGTGAAGACAGCTTGCTGTAATTTTAACTAGCAGGAGGAAAATAGGGTGTTTAAATCATGTTGAACTTGATATGATTGTTGGCTGCTCTGAGCTTTTCAGAAACTGCAGATCAGATGGGATTTTCATGCAGATTTACAGATAATGGTCAGGAAAACAAAAGACGAAACAAAACATCCAGTCGGTGACAGTTGCATGGAAAAAAACTCCCTTTTTGATGCCAGAAAAGAATGGGCAAATACTAAGAGGGGAAGAGTATCTTAAAAAACAATTTTAACCACAAAGGTACATGGAATTCCATCTGACTCCTGTCACCTAAGTAAAACAAAGGTTTTAAATGGCACAAGAATACCAAAATTAAAAATAAAACACATTTTGTAGAGTCTTGGTTTGAGCAGTTAAGAGATATGACGAAATTTGGCTAAGACTTGTGCCATCTGGCTTTGTGTCAACAGTTCAGACTGCTCATCATGTAATAGTTTGTGGGGATGTTTTCTTAGTGTCTGTCAGGCCCTTTAGTATCAACTAAATGTTGTTGCTGACCATAAAGGCTAATTTCAGCATCAACATCCAGCATTTTTTCTAACCTGGCCTGTAGACTCACTGTACCCCAGTTGCCTCGCAGTTACCAGGTCAACTATCCTATTGTGCCTTTGGGAATTGAGTAGCCAACAAATCTGCAGCAACTATGTGATGGTGTCATGCCAATATGGACCAAAGTCTCTGACTTATTGTTTAATTTATGCCAGAAAAAAAAAGGGGTTTAAGCATGTCAAAAGGTGGTCCAACCCAGCATTAGCATGATGTATCTATAGCCAATGAGAGTGCCTTACTTGTCCACCCTTATTGAGGATAAATGTTCAGACTTCATAAAGTAGTTTAAATCTGCTGTGTATGGTGCAAATTAGAAACTTTGTCAAAAACAGCTGGAGTTAGGATATTTTTACAGACTGCAGCTTGGAAGCTCATCTTAGTGCAGTTGAGCTTCGTTCAAACCTTGTTTTGTGTCAAATAAAATAAATGCAATAGTTAATGTGTGGCATCAGATTTGTGTCAAATCTAAACTCTTGAATTAGAATTATGCACACCTGAATCAAGCGGGGGATGGGGTGCGGGGGGTTGTGGGGGGGCAACGGGAAGCAATGACCTCAATCTGATTGGTTATTTTTTAAAGCAGCTACCACCCATACAGGTGCCCAACAGTGATAAGAATAATCTTTGGGAATTGTCAGAAAGTAAACATATCTACCATTCTATTCCTGTCTTAATCAACCCTAGTTTATAAAAAAGTTGTTATGATGTTAAACTCTTCTTGGGCAAAATGCCCTAAAATCTAGTTCATGAGCACTAATAAGACAGTGTCTTGACAATAAAATATGCATAGAACGCAACCACACCTTACCTATTTCACCGGACATTGTGGTTCACAATGCATTAGCGTTTAAGAAACGGAACACGGGTTTAAACATGTTAATACACGTCTTATTTTTAATAAAGACGGCTTGTCATATAAACTTTATACATGTGTGGGGTTGAGGAAACTGCTCTTGCAAGTGGATAGTATGTGCACCCAACAGAGAAAATTGCTCTCTTGACTTTTGTCACAAATCTGACGCCACAACCTAAGTCTCTTTGATTAGGAGAAAATAAACTGAATATGTATACATTTTCTAATTTCTTTTGCTTAGTTATAGTTTCTTGAGATATTAAATGCACATTTATTAAACACACTAAGCTAGCAAAAAGAAAAAAAACTGCTTAAAAGTTTTCTTGATTTCCTAACACTATGTTTCAAAAATTGGACAAGAAAATCAAATCTACACAAATAAACATTCTTTTTGTGGGTTAACATTTAACCTTTTAGGTCACTTGATTTGATTTCTAAATACTGTTTTCGGTTAAAGGAACAGACCAAGTCAAATTTCTTTTTTTTTTTTGGCAATAAAAATGGTAGTTCAAGGTTAAAGGATTTTAATATCACTTCACATCTTACTTAACTTCGATTGTATTTTAGAAACAACCTTATAAAGTAGGATATAAATAAAAAAGAGCAGCACCACCATGAATAATATAAAAAAGTTAACACTTCAAAACATTTTTTCCAGTCCCAAAAATGCATCATGACATCTATCCCTTGCACAGATCTAATTAGCTCGGTCTGATTCAGCTACTTTTCCTCTTCTTCTATAAAGCATCTGTTTGAGAAGCTACTGTAAACTTTTAATCAAACACTGCGCAATTTGGAAACTCAAAAAATTTTTTCTAAATCATTTCTAACAATGCTATAAAATGAAAAACAATAGACTGTAGAATTTGTTGCTGTAGCAGAAACACAGTAAAAACATTGACAGAAAAAAACAACCTAGCAATGAAAAGAAACCAAGTCCTTGTGTTAAAGATCTTATTTAGACCCAGACTAAAAACAGCAGATCAGGACAAAAGAAAAAAATCCAAAACGTTTTGTTACTGTTGATATTTGTTGCACAGTAAGTCATCTTTAGACATGAGTAGTGGAGTAATTGAGTATTTTGTAGTGGAGAGCCTGACACACAGAAAGACAGCAGAGACAGGAGATTGTATTACAACTCTATTAGGACAAAAAAAAACTTGCCTGCGAGGTTGAACATCGGATAGTGTGAATTTAGCTTCTCAGGCAAAGAGGTTTCATATCCTTTATGAGAGGAACAGAAAAATAATCAAATTGTAACAGAAATACGGAGAACCTCCATACATGCCTCACTGAGGTTTTGATTGCTTAAAATGACCACAAAGATGATCTGTACCTTAATCCAAAATTCAAGACTGTTTTGAATAAAGCAGCAATTCCTTTGTAAAACGCTACACACAGACTAACAAACAGAGACCTCTTTTAGCTATTTTGCATTAAGCCATTTACTGATGTAATTTGCCTAGTACGAGACTCTCTTTGGATTATATGCGCCATTTTTTTAACTGTATCAGTTCAAGAACTATGGAAGCTACTTGTAAAATGTCACCATAGTACTTAAAGTTCATTTCAGAGACATAAGGGGACATTGATGTCAATAAAAACAAAGTGAACCAGCACTTTTCTTTTCCTACTGTATCTGCTTGTCAATCTGTGGTCTATGTGGTGTGCGACTAATGATGAGGCTGGAAAATCTACTGTCCATGAGGAGTCCTAAAGGGAAGAGGCGTCACTTTCATCTCTCAACCTTGGAATATGATGTAGGCCACCGGCTTCCGATCAAACTGCCAGATCTTTGACCTTCTGGGTCCTTCAGGAGAGACGGAGTAAGATGTACATTTCGTGGGACCCTCCTCGGTGCTGTGGCGACCTTAGGCTGGGCCTTCTTCAGTGTAGCTGGGGTTGGGATGCGTTTTGAAGTGTTGCCTTGTGTGCCGGATGTTTTTCCTGAGCTTTGCTTGCCAGTGCCAGTAGCGTTGGCCATTAATGTCTCCAGCAGCTGGGAGGCCGACCCGAAGCGGACATGTTCCTCTGCTTCAGCCGCCTCTGCGAACAAAGACAGGCTTCCTCTCCGCTTGCTGCAAGACTCGCAGCACAGCTTGTTGTAGCCTGGAATAGAGCAGTATCTTGCTAACACCTCCATTTGGCAGAAAATGGATTTGTCTCCACTACATGGTTCATCTGAAAATCAAACATAAAGAAGACTGCCGGCTCAGTAAACATCACACTAACAGGTCTGTGGCAGGATGTGAACCATAGAGTGAAGAGGTGCTGCTTTTGTTCAGAGAATCAGAAGGTTGTGCACGAATCATAAGCTGTACTTTCAGAACTCTGCTGTGAAGAGAGCCATGACTTTATTCCTTTTAAAATGGTACTAATGAATTCCAGGAAGGTTCTATTGTAACTCTGATTCATGCTGTCATTATTCATATATCAAAATCACAGTGGCAGGCTTTATTTATCTTTAAAATATAGAAATATGTGGATGTTTGAAACCACTTAGGCAGCATTACAGCTGCTCCAGAGCAACTATCAGATTAATAATAGAGCACTTTCTACCTGTGGCACTAATCCATTAAAGCCAGTGAAAAATTATCTGGAATATGGGGAAAAATATAGAGTTTTAAAGCAGAAATAGCAGAACACACAAAAAAGTGTGAACGTAAAAACATATTCTGAATATATATATATATATATATATATATATATATATATATATTTATATATATATATATATTCTTAAAACTACAAAATTCAAGGGTTTATTTTACTATGTCATTTTGTTTTCTCTTGTCATTTGTTTGTTCAGTATTTTGAATAGCTAGTTGTGATTGGGGGATTATCATCCCAGCAAATGCAGCATTTCCATAAAACAGAGCATGAAAAAACCTTTGAGAGCCTGGTGGTGAAGGTTCATTTACATATAACTGAAGTTGTGAGGAAAGAAATGGCTGAGCAAGCAGCGACGGAGCCCTGTGATAGATAACAGAGTTAAACGGGCAGACACAGAGTAGCATGCAAGCACAGAGCAGGCGTTATTGTTCGTTCACATGGATATCTGCTCTCAGATTAGTCTTCCTGCGCACTCAACTTGGCGACCCAAATATTACACAATACATTTCTTCTTGCCATGAAAAGTATGTAAAGATGAGAAAGGAGTAAAGAATTTTAATCCTGCCTGTCATAATCATTTTTGGTGGCTTTGTCCAATGAGGTTCCCAATTTTTGTGCTCTCAGCTTTGACTGTGTGTGTAAGGATTCTTCAACATTTGTTTAGATTTGGAGGAACTCTTTACATAGTTTTTAGCATTTATTTACATTTTGGCTGACAATAATTTGAAGTTTTTGTTTTAAAATGAAAAAAAGTCTCAGAAGATGAATTGATGATACATCTAAAAACTTTTAATTTTCCTGACACTAAGGCCCTGTCTACACAAAGATAAAACCAGGTGTAGCAGCAAAGATATTTAATCAGTGGCGGCTTGTCAATAGGGGGCGCTCGGGCGCCGCCCCCATCAACATTTCATAAAGAATTAATACACACAGTAAACATAAATTATGTAATAAAAAGTCATTACCACGTCTGTTCAGTGTTCACTCATACAATGGGTGTTACTTTTATTTTTGTAAGCCTTTCCATTTCATATCGGATTTATTTTGGGTTGTTTTATTAGTTTTTAATATCAAGGGGCGCCGGCCAAATGAGTGTGTATGTATCTTCCAAAACTTGCGGCTACCATGTGACTTCATGCTGGTCTCTAATTGGTCACTTAAAGATTCTCCTCGGGGCGCAGAGAGCTGCGCCCCTGACGAATCAGCGCGCTAGGCTAATTTTTCTTGCGATCTGATTGATTCATGATACCTGGCTGTCAGTCAAAGTCACTGGCAACGCGCTTGTCACTCCAACATAGACACTCCCGCGCGCGGGTTTACGGAGGCGAAGAAGCGAGATAGACGTACAATAAAACAGCAGACATGGCCAAAGAAAATTCGGTTGTTTCTTTACAACTCAATCCTTTCACGAGACGTTCGCTGGAGGAAAAAAAAAGGATTAAGGAGCTTGGACCGGAGAAACCCGGTTTACAGATCCAGCAGCAGGCAAGTGACCGTGGGCGGAGTTACACCCGAGGCTTCTCCGGTCTGTGTTATGCTAAACACAGTTGGCTCGCTGGATGCGAAGTAAAACAATAAATAGTTTATTGTTGCTAGTAGTTTAATGTTATAAATAGTTTAATGTTATAAATAGTTTTATTGTAAATAGTTTATTGTTGCTAGTAGTTTAATGTTATAGTTTATTGTTGTAAATAGTTTGTTGTAAATAGTTTATTGTTGTAAATAGTTTATCCATCACTAAATCTGTTAACCTTTCACCTGTCTGCCTCCTTCCATTCCTCCCTGCCTTTGGGTCCACATCGACACACCACCGTGACAGCAAGTAGTTTATTGTTGCCAGTGCGCCCCCCCAAAAATTTTTATCACCAGCCGCCACTGTATTTAATCAAATAGGTGTCTCATCCACACCATAAACTATCATGTTTGAAAGCAGGTCCAAAAATGGAGGATTCTCACAACGCTGGCATTTTATTCTAAGTGGATCACCGCCCTTTTCCTGTATCTAACGCATATCTGCATCTCTGTGATTAACTAAACAAGGATGGCAGTGTACGGTGCTGCAGCCCTAAAAAAAGAAAATACTGGCCTTACTATGGATACTGAAATATGATTTACTGTCCCTCCTCTATCATAAGCAGAAAAAATAATTCAGAGAACCTTGACACCGTATGCTTTTGAATAAAGCTTCTTCGAATTATTTTCGGCAGGCCATACGCCAATGTACCGCAATGCTGCCCCTTTAAATAAAGCTCTCATTTGAAGCTAGATTTGTTTGCCACTGTTTTGACTGCACATGCTCAGTGTTCTTTTCTGAGTGTCTCTGGCAGTGTCACAGCACCACCAATGGGCCCGATGGAGGTACTACATCTGTTTCATCAGCCGTATGGACAGGATTTCCGTTTGACTCCATTTTTTAAAATTATACCGGTTTTCTCACTGTATAAACGGGGCATAAATTAGGCATGAATTTTGCGTTTTTGGATCATACAGACATAAAAAAAAATATTTGCTAATATCCAGAATACTGATATTTCATTTTCTTCCAATCCAGATAACTTTATATAACTATTTTTTAAACAGGTTGGAATAGCCTAGATCATGATTTGTTATTTTCTGATTTAAGTACAGTGGAGTTTTGGAATATCTTATGATGTCAAACAAGGAAGCTGCGTGTTTAAGGTGTCGGCTTAATGTTTTTTTTGTTTGTTTTTTTTTTTGGGGGGGGGGGTGTTCACCAAAAGTCTTCACTTGAACAACTTCTTCCTTTTTCAATATTCAAAGTAGCTTTTTGTGCACAAATATGATAAAATGTTGCTCACTTTCTTCTGTAACTGATGCTTAATGCTCATAAGTATTCTCAAAGAGCAACTCACCACTCCACCAGATTTACTCCAGCTACATTTTCGATTTGAAAAATGCAGTAAAAAGAGGAGTTGCTTCATGGAGAAAGCGAAAACATGCAGCAAATGACTCAAGAGCAGGACTAGAATCCTGACAGGAATCAGATAAAGCATCTTTGGGATGAATCAGAGTGTGAGCCCTGATCCAGGCGTTTATGCCCAACAAGAGTATCTGACCTTTAAAATGTACATTAAAAATCCCCATTCACATATTCCTAAATGCGTAGCTAGTAACTGTTACCAGTTACATTTTCAAAATACCCTTCAGGACACTACATGCTTACCATGGCACAGTCTGGGTCTACATGGCCTCACCACCTCAGGTTTATCCCCATGACACTGATCTCCGATCCTGCAGGTCACCAGTCGCCTTTCCAGTCCCTCTCCACATGTCACAGAGCACTGGAAATAGGAAAGTAGCAAAAAAAAAGTGAATCACACCAACGGCAGAGCAGAAATTAGTGGAGGAAGGTCACACAGGCGGCAGTAAATGTCTGGGTAATTGGCCAGGATAACAAGCTGACTTCAAGTTCGATATCCACCTGGAAGCTAAATGCCTCAAGGCGTTGTGTTTACCTCCGGCACCCTTTGTTACATCGGATTTATGTGAGACTGCACGGTGATGTCTGTAGGGAATAAAATCAATCATTTACCACCAAAACATTTAATCTGCTGGGTAACTTTAAGGTGTAAGACTTTTGATTTTCTCTTTGAACCCAATTTACTTTATAGTGCAAGTTTTTATTGATCCGAATTGATTTTATGAACTTCTGAAAAGTTTTTTTTTTAAGGTGGGAATGGCAGTGACTGGATATATTCAATATATTTCTTTTAGAAAGGCAACTATATTTAATTGCATACATAACTTTTAGGGGTGGAACGGCACACAAAACTCACAGTTTATTTTACATTTTGGGGATTTTAAAGTAAGGTTTGGTACAGTTTTGGTACACTTTAATCAAGAAAAATAAATACAAATGTGCATTTGAACATTCCTGAATTCTTAAACAATGTTGTTTACTTTAAATAAGGTAAAAGTATAGAACTGACTGGAGATTTGATTGGATTTATTCTATATTTGAAAAATACTACAAGCAGACATAGCAAGAGTAGAAAACAATATAACCACTGGAAAACAGCGTTAATGTTAAGACATTTTTAACACTTTGCCCATATTTGAGAATAAAATATATGGAATCCTTTTGGAGTTGTTGGGTGTTCCTGTTCTGCCTTCTTCCTGTTTTCTCCACTATTCTGGAGAATTCCACCAGAGGTTCCAGTTGAGCTGAGGAGCTGTCAATCAAGCTGTGGGCGGAGCCTGCGCTACATCTGCCAGGTGCGGCTTGTTCAGCTCATCAACTCTGGAGGATTTAAGGAGTCGACTGTAAGACCTTCATTGCCTGAGTGTTAAAGCTGTATGGTAAACCTGAAGTCCTCTGTGAATCTTCAGTGCTCATTAATGTTCCTTGTTATAAATCCTACTAATTTCTCTGTGTTTCTCCTAAGGTATTCCAAGTCGAAATCTTCTTGTGCTATGTTCTCCAGCTTCTCAGTAAGTTCTGGTTTCTTGTCCACATCTGACCGCCTTAAAATTCCAAGTTCCTCCATGGTGCATGCTTCATCTCAGTGCTCTGCCTTCCTGCCCTCTGTGGTCCCTCCTCGCTCCCATATCCCACCATTTCCTCATCTCTAAAAACCCAGAAGTTCTCACAGACATTCTGGACTCCTAGTTTACCTCCCTGACATTCTACCCCACCTACCTTCAGACTTCTGCCACCTCATATAAGATCCTGTCTCACCTCTGGACTTTTTTTCCCCACAGTTCCTCTCTTCTACATTACCTCTACAATGTTCCCCTCATCATCTCATTATCATTGTTTTAATAAATGTATTACATTTTCACAACTGCTCTCCCTGGTGGTGTTCTGAATGTGGGTCAAAAGGTTAAATACCAACAGCACACAGCTTTTGGTAAAATATAAATCAGGAGTTTGGTCTGACTGGATGCTACTGGTAGCCACGTGGATGTCAGCTGGTTTTTCTCCAGTATCAATAATGTTTTCATTTAGCTTGACATTTTTTTCAGGTGAGTCACTTAATTCAGTGTAGAGCGAGGTATGGACCTTATTGCTATTTACACCGTAAATTCTAACAGGTTAAGTTTATTTGAAAAAATAAAAATAGGAAACCGATTACCTCTGAAAAGGTAAGTAAACAAACTAAACTGTGGATAGTACTGTGAAATCATTATATTTGAGTGAGATGTACTTTTATTGAAGTTGAGACTACTTAATATATCTCAGTATAGTAACAAGAATTTATTCTGCCAAAATAAGTGGGTATTACTTGAAATTTGGTATGCAGTACACTTAGTTATCTTAGTGTCATGCACTTCAAAAAAGTTGACGGGAACTCAAAATAAGACACATGAAATTAATATTATATACATAAATATATATATATAATTGAGCAGAAAATTTACATATACTAAAAAGAGGAATATGCTGCACTAACTCAACACATTTGAGTTATTAGAATTTTTTCTAATTATTAAGTTTCAGCTGGGGTTTACAGCGTTCACTGACAACGTTCTGGCTCGGCCCATCTTTATTATTCTACTGTATCTGCAGGAGAAACCATTTATATTCCCAAAAGCAGAGTTAGATTGGAACATAAATAGGAGTCTTTTCTGTTTTATTTTGGTGTCATTTTTTAAAAATATTTTTCTGCTGAACATTGTTCCTTACTGTTTGGTACATGTGCATACCAAAACGTCAGTTGCAGTTCCCATTGACTTGCATTGGTTTATGGTAATCTAAAGCAAACAGAGTGCTTTAAGATCACAGGAATGACTGGGCTTGTCGCGAAATGCTTTTTTCCTCAGTTATCTAACAGGGGACACATTTTTGAATGAGGGGTGGTATATCCCATTAATGCAATAGTAAGATCAATGTTTTTTTTCTAATAAGTACTTAATCATCCCAAGACAACAGAAATACTGTTAAAACACTGAAGGACTGATTTTAAATGCCTTAAAATTACATTAATACTGTGTAAACTGTGTCATCCATATCCTATTTTATCAGTAGCTGAATGAAGTTAGAGCAGGATACTGTTAAATTGTGGAAGTTCCTCTCTGCATGTAGCTGACTGCCCGTTACACTTCCATCTTCAGCCGGCGTGGATGGAAACATGAGGTTGTGTCTGAAATCACTTTCCTCCTGAATCAAACACAGACTGCTGTGGTCTGAATGCTGTGCGTGAAAGCATCAATGGTAAACACTTTAAATGCCTACTTAGCCAGCTTGATGCTTTGAGCACAATACCTTATATGTGTAATATTCAGCCTTTCTGCTGCAATAATCCGCAACTAAGGCATCAAAAACAAAATGCTGCAAGATTAATTGGTGGACAAACGGTACGTCTACTGGGCTGTACAGATTGTGTTAAAAAAATAGGACAGTTCCATCTCCAACATCCCATTTCCAGAGTATAAGCTGTGTATTTTTCTTCCTTGCCTCTCTATAATCATCTCCAAACTGCCAAACCTTAGCTCTGAACTCATCCGTCACTAACTGCAAACTGCAAAATTAGAAATCTTGGGGCACAATTACAGACTGTGAAAAAAAATATCACGGTTTCATAATTATTGATGTTATTTATTTTTTTACACGAATTACTTTCACAAGTGTATTAACACTCAACCATCACATAAAAACCATTCATTAAAGGTTTTTAACTACAGAAGCGATATACTGCTGAAGCTATTGATTGCTAATCTTCAGAGATACTGCTTAGAAAAATTTATTTCTTAAATAAAAGTAATCTCTTTAAGTATCTTTGTAAAATGTAGGTTATGGCTGGCTTTTGAATATGCCTCAGTTAAAAAAATATGCTATATTTCTAAGGAAATCTCTTGGCAAACAGATTATATTTAAAGTGGTATTTTTAACACACTCATGGAATAGAATGTGTATTTTGTAATCTGCATCAAAATAATTTAGTGAATTTCAATATTTAAGTATGTATTACAAAAGTCTGCAAGAAATCCAAAATTACTTACATAAATTAAAAAAAATAGAGAGAAAATATACAGATTACATATATGGTTAAACTGTTGACAAATGGTCAGGGCTGGAATGACTTGCAGATAAAGGAACTGTTAACAAACATGTCTTGGAAGAAATATTTGGTGTTAAACACCTAAACTGTTGGCATGACGCTTATTCAAGGCAACACTAAAGGAAGGAGGTACCCTAATGAAATGAGACACTACATTTTGTCATCTGCAAATAAAGATTTTAAGGGAGAAAACGTCTCTTTCTTTCATAAACACTGTGAATTTGACTACTGAGGAAAAGGACTGGATGCTAATAGGCTACGTTTAAGAGACTGCTAGAGAATGCCATAGACTTATAGGAGGCGAATCTCAATTAGTAGCCTACAACACTACGAAGCTACATAAACTTTTGTGTACATGTCTGCATGATGATCTAGCAGACGCTGCAAGAAGTTGGAGGTGTTCGATCCTTTGGCCTTAACTTTTTATTTTTCCAAGTTCTGCAAATGGTCGCCCCATTGTTGTGAATTTATCCTTTAGTATCTTTTGGAAATTCAAAAATATTCCCAGTCTCAACACGCATTGTGTTTGTGCAAAACATAAAGCTGTTTTGTAATTATGTCTTTGGTTCCGCTGGATTTTTTTATATGGAGGATTACTTATCTGTGAATGAACCGCAGTGTTTCACACTGTAGTTAACGGTCCAACCGGTTAATTGTTGCAACTCTGCTCAGAGTTGATCCCTAGTGTTACCCCACTACTAATGTTGCAAGTATCACGCATTGTGTGTACATGCACATTGAATGTGAGCTATGGCAATGATCAAGCTAACACCTTAATCAGAATAGCAGCCGTTGCCCAAAGATACATGGTCAGTAGGAAATTGAATGAAGTGCCTCCGGTTCCACAACGGTAGGTGGGAACACGCACCCTTTCACCTTGGCCTTCTTAATTAGTGGACAAACAACAACGCTGCAGGGCAGTACTTTTTACAAGTACTGTGCTGTTTGATCGTATCACAAGTGTTGCTGCTGTGTTGTCGTATGAGTATGTTTTTATTTCCGCTTCCTCCGTCTCATCCTGAAAGTGGCAGCATCGAGGCCAGAAAGGGCTCGATTAACCTGGATGTCATTTACAGGGTGAGGAATTTGGTTCTTGAACAGCATTATCGGGGTACCTTAGCTCGATTACCAAAACGGGAGTTCAGTTCGGACTAAAGTGTATACATGTAAATGGACTGAACTTATATAGCGCTTTTCTAGTCATACTGACCACTCAAAGCGCTTTACATTGAAGCCACATTCACTCATTCACACTCACATTCATACACCAATGGCCAACATGGCTCGGTAGGACGATGTCGAATTTTTGGGGTTAAGTGCCTTGCCCAGGGGCACATCGACATGTGACTGGAGGAAGCAACCCTCCGATTGCAATCCAACTACTCTACCACTGAGCCACGGTCCAAATATAAAAAAAATAAAAAAGTCCAAATATAGTCGGACTTACTGTGTGTTCATACCGAACGTGTTTGAAATGACCAGAGAGTCAGGTTTACATGTATAGTCAGTAGACAAGCGCACTGAAGCGTGACCGGGAGTCCCACTAAGACGAGTAGTGGACACTTGTCTTAAACTTTTGTTTCACCGCTAGTGAACCCCTCTTTTTTCCTCACCTTTTTCCTTTTTTCTCCCCATCCAACGAACGGTAGAGTTCTTCTTCCCCTTTTCCTTCACGTCGCGTATTTCCGCCGTGCCTAAAAGGATTTACTCTCCCTGAAAATCAACCAGCCTCACGGAGATCATCCTCAGAGTAAGATTAAACCCATTTTGTTGAAAGTCTGGTTGGAACAAACTAGATTTCGTTTTTATTAATATTTTGTGTGAATGCATGTTTTCTGTAAATGTTTCATTCTTTTATGGGTAACCTGAGTTTTGTCTGTGTGCAATTTCATGTTTGAGGTACTGTTTTTCTCTTAGTGGTAGGTAAATAGGGTTGTTTTGATCGTAGGTGATTTGTGCGGTTACTGTAACTTTTTCTGTGTTGAGCCGCGAACCGGAGCGCTTCCTTGTGACTCGTAGAGTCGAAAGTAGCCTCTGTCAACCCTTTGTTTCAATCCATGATAATTATGTTCAGAGCTCTTTGTTAGCTAAAGCTAGGTTAATGATAAGCGCCACGCGGTCTCTTTGTTACAGAGCAACCACGAGGTATATTTCCCAGGTAATAAGCCTGTTCAAAACATGACTTGATATCACTCGGACAAAATTTCTTAAGAAAGAACTGATCATTAACTAGGTTGTCCACTTTTTTTACATGACTGTATAGTCTGTGTTTAAAATATGTCACCGTAACCGACATTGAACAGCAGCCAGTATGTCTGACACCTTTTATCACCCTAAACATGTATTGGTAAAATGTGGAAAAAGCTATATAATAAACTAATCTGAATTTGCAATACTGAAATGTCAACTCAAACAAAAAAAGGTTTTTGATTTTCTTTCTGTGAGATTACTCAAAGAAAGGAGAGATTCCTTTGAAGGCTTTTGGTACGTCGTTAGCAGGGATGCCAAAAAGCGCAGAGCTAAATTCAGTGCTCAAAACTTGACTTTAATTTACCGACTTGAAATTTTTTCTTTTATCAGGAATCATTTGGAGAAACTGAAATGGAAGTCTTCTTGCCGAGGAGATCTGAAAACTGTCTAAATCAAATATCAGATATGCTTTATGTTTCACTTTCGCATCAGATCATGTCAAGTTCAATAACCCTGCTGTTTAATTCATGCTAAGACCACTGCTGAACTACACGAATAAAATCTAAGAGCAAGACCGAAGACAGGACAAGTCGTCTCTAGTCAAAAAACGTTTAAGGTACCTGTGACCAGGCTCCTGTCCTCCACTGGGCGGGACACGGGCTTCTGTTACAAGGTCTCCTGCTCTCTGGCTTCTCCCCGCTGCAGTATTTGCTGTGAATGGAGCGGTTGGTGCCATCATGGAGGAACTGTACACAGCGAACCGTCCGGATCTGATAACCCAGGGAGCCACAGGTTTTGGTACAATGCTCCCAGTCTTCAGAGTTCCATCTGGATAATTTAACATAGGGAGAATGTTGAGGCTTCAAAAGAGATCACGTTTATATTTAAGTTAGGGGAATAAAAGAAGAAAAAAACACTCTTGCAAAAACATTTTTTTTACTTTAAACAAATTTTGTAATCTACATTTAAACTACTTGCCACTTCTTGAGAGTTTCCATTTTTCTAAAGAGGAAAATGTACAGGAGATAATCCAAAGGGATGAATAGGTACAATGTCAGCAAGAGGCAGAACATTTATATTTTTACCAGTTCAATAAATATGTATTTGGCCAAGGTAGAGAGGTTGCAAATGACCCATTTATCAACATGCAAAGGCACTCAGTATAAATGCAAGGGAACGTCACCTTCGTTAGTGATGGTCCACTCAATTTATACTAGAACACCCAATTCAGTCAGAACTGCAAGGTTTTCCTACTTACCTTGAATTTTAATTAATTAGAATGATCACTAAGGTACTGCTAATATGTAATTAAGTCAACTTTATTTTTATAGCACCTTTCGCATATTAAATCACAAAGTGCTGAGTAGATAAAATAAAAAGTCGAGTGTTTTCAGCAGCTTGTAAAAAATTTAATAGAGTCAACCACAAAGGGCATTCTAGGTACTTAATACCTAAATACCACCACAAGGCATTTAGAGGGATGCAGAATGAAAGTACATCATGTTTTCAAAGGGCCTATATAATGTTTTTGGAGTTTTCAACAGTCTGGTATTGGAATTTTCTCAACCCCTCTGAGCAGCTGCCCCTCCCTCTCCTAGAAAACGACTTAGTGTTCAAATGGTGACCTCACTAGTTGAAAGTTGAGTGCTAGAGGTGTCTGCACCGCCCCTGCAGGCAAAGCAGCTTACCGGGTGGGGGTATGGGTTGGGGTTGCTGCAGAAGGCGGGTTTTTAGAGAAACGAGCCGTTTTACTTCGTGGTCCAACAATAACTACAGGATACAAGTTAAATTTCAGGACGAATTAATACTGTATAACACCAATGGTAACATTTTAGCATATATAGCATATATATATATTTAGCATATATATATCCCGGAAGTATATATCCCAGAAGTTGAAAGCTGTAAAATAGCATGGTATAGTTGAATTAAAATATGATTTAAAAATATGATTTAAATTAAAATTTAAAGAGCACCACAATGCGTTATGTTTACATCTACCAGCCAACAGAGGCCGCCATTGCGGGTTGCCAAATATGGTCTGTATGTTCCAAGGACAGCGGCTGGCACTGGGGAAAATGGTGATGTCGACAGGTCTAGCACCTGCTTCAGAGCTGCGGAGATATATATCCATCTCAGGAGATGAGTGACCGAAAACTGCAGATATTAGAGTAATTTTAGGTGAAGTCTACTCTAGATGGACCAACGCAAAACATTTCTAGGGCATCAAACACACGCAGAAACTGCAACTTTCCTCCTGGGCCAGTCTGGATAATCCTTTTCTTATTTGGCCTGGCTGGAACACGGCGTCCATTTTTTCCCCCAAAATAGCCTGAAATACTGCATTCATCTGACCAAGCCACATGTTTCCATTGTGTGATGGTCCACCCCAGATGCCTCAAACCCCAGAAAAGTCAAAAGCACTTCTGGACGCTTAACATAGGCCTTCTTTTTGGCACAGTAAAGTTTTTACTGGCATTTGTGGATGTAACTACGCATTGTGAAACTTGACAAAGGTTTGCCAAAGTCGAGACGTGCCCATGGTGTGATATTGCTTATAGACGAATGACGATTCTTGATGCAGTGTCGCTTGAGGAATCGGAGATCACGGTTGTTCAGCTTAGGCTTGTGCCCTTGTCCTTTACCAACTGAAATTCCTCCAGAATCCTTAAATCTTTTACCTATGTTATTTGCTGTTGAAGGTGAAATATCCAAATCTCCTCCTATCTTTCTTTGAGGGACATTGTTTATAAACATCTCAATAATTTTAAAACATATTTGTTGGCAAACTGACAATCCTCGGCTCATCTTTGCTCCTTAAGGACTAGACCTTTCTTGGATGCTACTTTTGTACCAGATCATAAATAAAATCACCTGTTGACATCACCGGTCTCAATTCATATCACTTAACCAATTTACCCGATTACTAGTCCTAAATTGCTCCTGCCACAACCTTCTTTGAAATGTTACAAGGACACAAAAAGATGTATATTTACTAACAAATTAAAGTTGTCCAGCCAAAAAAAATCATATTTTGTGTTCATAAATGACTTAATATTCACTGAAGCAGAAGCCAGCTGGGCTAAAAGAGTAGAAAAAGTTTAATATTGGCAACCTGCACAGGGTTTGTAAAGAAACAGGACTGAGAAGCTACTACTTTACATAGGTAAATACATAAATACCCTGAGGTATGCTTTTCTGAGGTATTTTATCATAGAGAAATGTTTATTTATTCCCTGAGAGATGTGGCTCTTGTGGAAACAAAACAAAGCCCAGCAGCTATTTATGGTAGCGCGATTCAAATAAGCTGCTATGCTGATGATACATCCAACATACCTCTTTAATCATGCCAGTGTACGGAGGTAGACTGTCATCTCTGTTCAGCTAGAAGCTCTGCAGCTGGTTCCTCCCACAGCTGCAGCCACCAGTGACTCAGAAACTTCTGCCCCCATATCATCTGCTCTCCAGGGGGGAGAACTTGGCTTACACACTCGTATTAGTCTTTTCAGAGAAAAGGTTCCTTCACTACAGCAGGTTTTAAAAATGCTCAGACAATCAAGATGTGTAACAAAGGAAACAAATGACTTTCACTGATTGCATGTTCTAGACAGACGTGGCTATTATTTATGAGGGTTTATACGCTTTACAACATTTTGCTGCTTCCAGCACTTGTTCAGCCTGCTCAATCAATCATTTACAATCAAATGACACAGAAATGACGAATAGCTCGACATTCTTAGGTAATAAAAGAAAAAAATACCAACAAGGGAACACCTCAGCCTGACATCCAGTTTCTGCTGAAAGTGTCAGAAAACGTGAATTTTAAAAATGTTTTTGGCAAAGACACTAAAAAATTTCACAAGCTACATTTCCCCTATAGCAATAGCAAATCAGCAGGCTTTGAAAGATGATCTAATTAACTTGTCACTTCCTATTTTTATGCCACTTTATTCAGAGCTATACCTACGCGTAAAATGTCAAAATTAATAATACCTCAGCAGGGGAGGTGGGGGAAAAATAAGGCTGAACTACAGAATACAGCTAAAGCTGCAATATCACTTATGACAAACAAATAAAACACACCAGTACAGGTTCTGGTTTTGGTTTTGCTGCTGCTTGGGATCAAGAACTATTACTTTCTTAGAAAACCCATTTCATCACCAGCTGTAATAAAACAGGTGATCTGTTGCACATGCTCTGGTAAGGTTGATTTAACATGACAGGTTGCAATTTGCTGGGCTTCCTTAAATATAACACTTCTACGGCTGCATGAATTATAAAAGAAAATTGCTAAAATAGTTTGATAACAAAGACCTATTAGAATGGATGTAACAGACTTTGTCCGATTGATTCAGCTGCATTTGCCATTGTTTTGCAAGCGCCTTGAGACAGCATGTGTTGTGAATCAGCGATATATGATTGATAAACATAACTGAGTTGAACTGAAACTTTGAAAAAACAAAAATTAAAATATATCTTCATTTCAAGAATATTTAACTGCTTCAATAAATTTAATTTGGTGGTAAATGAAAAATATTTTCCATTTTCCACACTGGAACATATTTAAAGGCAGCAGTTTTTCTAAAGAAGTTTAATTTTAGTTGAGCAAAGAAACTGAGTCATCATGAAGAAATATTTCAGTGTAATAAATTGTAATCAAAAAGTGTTACACATCATATACCGTTTCTGGGTTGTGTCAGAGCACAGAAGGGTCCCATCCTACCTCTCTTCTTTTTAGAGTCCCATTAAAAAAAGGATACCCAGAAAACATTTTTAAATATCCCCTAATTTCTTTCTATTCTGCTTCAAGGGAGCAAGACCGCAAATTAATAATCTTTTAAAGTAATCCTGAAAAATTGCCCTGGTTTGAAAGTTTCTCTTTGGCTGCTTTTTACTTCAAATTTTGTCTAGTTCTTGTACCTGCCCATCATAACATATTGTATGAGGAAAAGAGAAGTGTCAGGGGTAAAACAAATAGCTACAGCAGATGAATATCTTCATAAAATCATGTCTGCTGTGAGAGATATTTAATAGATGTGTGATTATGGAGTTGATAATCTACTCAAGGCCAGGTTTTCACCTGACAGCTTTTTGGAAATTACCAAATTACCTATTTTCGTGCAGTACAATACTTTGTCAGCTAAACCTTCTTAATATTTAATTTCTTCCCTAAAAGTGTGTATTTGTGCTGGTCACAAACGATGCGATTTAAAACTCATTAAACTGTCTTGCATGTCTCAACCTTCGCTCCTTCCTTGGGTTTTAGAGTCTTTTTTTGCCTGAATAATTCATAGGACAAAGTTAAGTGGCTAATTAAAAAAAATCAGCCGTAAGTGACTGACAGACAACTTTAAAAATTACAGGAAATTTTAATGATTAGAAGGAGACATAAAGAAATTAGACATTTTTTCAAACTAAAGAGCCAAAGAAATTAAAATTATGAACTCATGTTGGGAATGAAGGGGATGCACATTTCCATTTACCATAATTTTAGGAATACAAAGCGCTACTTTTTTAATACCCTTCAGATCCTGTGTCCTATACATTGATGCAGATATTTTATAGATTTTTATGCCGGTTAACCGCCTCTGGGAGGCAGAATAGCAGGAGGTTGAAAAGTGAGACAGACACGTGGAGAACGATTATTTTGCGAAGAAGACACTACCATAGAAGTCATGCACACACCCTCATCATGGAAAACACACAAAGGAATGCATGTAATGCAGCTTTTACATTAAAGTAATTTGAGCTGGTCGTCAGAGACGCAAATCGAGCTACTGTGTAAACTTGACATCAAAGAATCGATAATGAGACGTTGGAGGAAGCAGCGGGAAGATCTGAGTCTGAGTAAAAAGATGACAAAAGCTTTCAGAGCACATAAAGCAACTAAAGAAGCGGACGTCAGTGGCTTTAGCATGCAAGGGGAAGATGACAATAGCAACAACTGACTTTACTGGTAAGCTAAAGTAGGTTTAAGTTTCTAATCAGTTGAGATCAGATAGTTTTCTGCAAGTTTTTATTAGAGTGATTGGAGTTTCTTAAGTTATACCAAAATCTTTCTTCATTTTGTGATGGGAATAACTTGAAGTAATTAGAATTAATTTATTATTAACATTCTTAGCAAATGCATCATAGAATATGCATTGTAAACATCAAAATCCTTAAAAAATAGATGTCAGTAAGTAGCGGGACACCTCTGACCTCGTTTCTTACTAGACACTGGGACTGGGTAGAAGCAAACATGCATATAGATAGGGAAAGCTGAGAAATGTATTATTTTGAACGGAGGAAAGTTGACGAACTTTAAACATATATTTGCCATAAAGGGCTGTCTGTGTCCGCGAAGCTTAAGAAAGAACTATGTGTGCCAGTGTGTGCAGCTACAGTGCAGAAACTACTGATTGTTTTGACGAAAAAAGAGAACATTAATCCTTGAAATCGACTTTCAGCAGTAAGCTTTGCGCAGCCTGCGTGCTAATGACTATGCTACCAATACTAAACCTGTTAGATCTAGAAGTCAGCCAAAAACAGCCTTTAAGAGGCTTTAATAGGCTCCGAAATAATGAAAACACAGAGAAAGGATAGTAAGAAAAGTTGTACCAGCATCCTTCACAAAGAGTGGACTAAGGCTAGAATATGAACACCACCACACCAGATGAATCCTAAACTTGAGCATGATTCTTTTGCTGACAAAGTTTATAGAGGCAATGTGATACCATCCCATAAATCTGAAGGTACCAGAATCTGGTTCAAGAATCAAGAGGAGTTTAGTGGTTCTCCCCGTGTTCCCTTGAGTAGCTAATGTGTGCTACTCCCACAAAAGACATGCACCAGTTCTGGGCTGTATACTGCCTCCTCCTGGGTGACCGCGGCGCCTGAGGGTTTGGGAAGGATCTGGCTGGAATAACATGATCCTTCAATGCGCTACGTCCAGCTGGGGAAACCCCGCCCCCTCAGGTGAAAGGAAGGGACTGCTCACTCCTCAAGCATGAAGGAGGCCTGAGCTTCAGTGTGGGGCCCTCCCGGGGTTGGCAGAGGGAGAGCGATGCCCAGGAGTGGAATTAGGTATGAACACTGGGTGATAAGTAATTGGTAAAAAAAAAATTGTGGGAATTATATATGCTTGCTGGATTTACCATCAAACTAACCTGACCTAAACCCTATGAAGAATCTATGGAGTATTGTCAAGAGGAAGATGAATGACAGCAGACCAAACAATGCAGATGAGATTAATGTCACTTTTAAAGCAACATGGGGTTCCAGTACAACTCAGCAAAACAACAGTGCCACATATTCTCCTTCATTTAAGAATAGATGGAGTTGACCATTCGGGGAAAAAAAAAACAACAGGGTTTTGATTCTAGTAAAATGTCCCACAGCATACATTTAACACACTGCTGTTTTGAAGCAGATACTCTAATTCAATTCTCTTCTAATTCTCATTCTCTTTTTTGAGTCACGTATCAGAGATAGTGCTGATGTTGACAAGTCAGAGCAGGGTGCAGTGTTGCAAAGGATTGCTGGGTTTGTCTAATATCCTCCCTTAGGACTGTTGGTTTTCACTGGGCTGATACATGGAATTTTGCTTTTGACCCTGGTGTTATCCTTACTTTTGAACTAGTGGGTAATGGTTTTTCCCTTGTGGAGGCTCTAAGCTCCATTTTCCATGATGGTAGAAACCTTCACTGACATTGACAGGTCTGATTGGATCCGGAGATGAATCTGTTGTTCATAGAGCAGCCCTGCTTTATTAGCTCTGTGATAGGCCCCACGTTCCAAGGTGTAGGAGTACATGAGGAAAGTGTAGAGATGCCAAATGATGCAGTGTTCCGTTTGGATTGGCTTTCAGGTGGTTAAGCCCTTTAAGTTGGTGAAGCTTGTTGATAAATGATAAGACTGCTGTAGTTTTTATTGGTTTAAAGTGTGCTTCCATGGGACTGTCAATGTTCTCAAAAAACAAAAAAAAATCTGGTAACTTCCATTTTAGGATAACTATAATAGTGGGCTTTGCATTTTGTTGATCCTTCCGGACTACAATACAAATGAAATTACAGATATTTCAGCCAACATCTTAAGCAGTCTAAGAGCAAAACCTAAGCTAACATGTAATAATTATGAGAAAGGCTGTTAAAATACTTGTGTACATACATACGTTTTTTTAGCAGAGCACTCATGGTAGGCATGTACGTGCAGCAAATGAATTGTGGAAAATTTGCCAAGGAAAAAAAAAAAAAAAGGGCAAAATGAATCAGGTGGACTCCACCGCTATCACTTAGGTCTGCTATTTAGGGAAAGTTAAGGTTCCTTATTCAGCTAAAGTGATGATGAAGAAACAAAGAAGGACCAAAACCAAAGGTTATCCAGAATTTTTCAATGCTTTCCTTCATTACTCACCAGAAACAACTTCATCTTGAATATAAATGCCACCTGTACTAATACAAAATTAACAAAACCCCAAATTCAGCTGGCTGTAGTAGCATTACACCAGCCTAAAATTCAGCACAATGTAGAGTGAAAAACATGGTGAATTTTATCTGAAGTATCAAAACTACTCCAAAGTGATTCAAACCTTTTTATTACAATTATCGTTGGAGTCCTAATGAAAAATTACAGAAAAAAAACGAAAATTTTCTGGTTGTTTTATTGTTATATAGTTGATCCTGGTACTGGCTATTATCAATCTGGCCTTACTAATCTTCTGTCAGGTCTTTATGACCCTATTATTAGGGTAAAATTTTCTAATTATTTTTTCAAATCAAAGCGAATGAAAAGAACATACCAAATAGTGAACATACTGAACCATGATTTTTGTGTACCTTTATACATGCTTATATATGCTTTTATATATTGCAAAGGTCCAGATTTTGTGTATATTTTTACTTGACACCTTTGCACATTCATAGTTTTTCTAATTAGTTTTTGTTTTAATAGTTTTATTAATAGAGTTTCAATAGTGAATGCCTATTAGTAAAGTTATAGCTTTAATGAGATTTTCTTTTTTTAAGCAGAAGAGTCAAGCTGTTGCCGATTAATTTCTAATTCTAATAGGGGACTGATGATTATCTATCTCTATCTATCTTAAGAGATGTGAAATAAAAATACAGGGGGAGAACAATGACTGGCTTTTTATTTTCTGGGGTTAAACAATGCTGATTGGATGTCATCTGAAAGTGAGTTTGTCTTTACTGTGTAATTACAACAGTGTAGTTATTTTTTTCTATGTCTAACAGTTGTGCAGCTTTTCTTTCTCCTGAGGAGGAATGTTTGCACAAGAGACTGCTTCCGATACCTCTCAGCTGGAGTTTTTCCTCCTTCTGACTGAAAGTTGTTTTTCTTTTCTTACTTCTGATCAAATTCACCACTTCAATATGTTTTTCTCCAAATTCAGCATCCCATCTCTGTTCAAATCTGTCAACTCTCTTAAACTGGTTCACGGACAAAGCAGCACAAGCTGAGCAGCGTTAAAAGAAGTAGAGCTTTATGTAAGTCTGTGTACACAAAGTTGTCTCTAAAACCATCAGAAAAAATTCATAATAGATCATGGAGGAGATGGGTCAGGAAAGCGGTAAAGCGCTAAGTTTCTGATCCAGCATTCCACTGATCGGCCTCATCTGGTTCTCTTGGCATTCTGTCACCACCTCAGCAGTTAAAAGCCAGTCAGAAACAACAGGCTGGTTTCCTACAGTCTGTTGCCCTGAAGCAAAGCATTTTGTAGAAACCTAAACCTAACTGTAAACTAGACAATTAAAAAGGGCAAAAGATGATAAAACAAGATAATTCAGAGGTGTGGACTTGAATAAAACTTGAGTCATTAATCTCATAACTTTACACTTGATTGATGTTCAAAGACTTGTGACTTGAATTGGACTTTTATACCAATGTATTGGACTTGAACCTGTTTACTTATAAAAGACTTGATATTTCACCTAAAATCTAAAGTTCAAAACAAAAATTATTTTAAAATTGCGCACTTTTAAGTCATTTCACTCTTCCCACATCAACCAGCAGAGACTGTCTCTCTCTGTACGTATGTGTGCGAAAGTAGATTAGATAAACCAAATTATTTTTTGTATTGAATTTAAAAAGAACACATGGTCTACGATTTAAATTAGACATAATAATAGCAAAATTGTTTCTAAGACATCATTCCTCGAACTGTTATTGTCTTGTTTTATGTTCTTCTTTAACTCAGACTGGTAGGGAGGAATATTACCTGTAGCTGACATGTTTCGGCGGATCGCTTCCGCCTTCATAAGGGATGCATTTCAAAAGTCTGATTTCAGCCAGACAGCAGTAATAACATGCCTTTCTCCTGCTTTATGTAAACGCACTGAGTGGTTCAAACAAGAGAATCAAGTGAATGAGAATTTTAAAATGACAAAATGTAATACTTGAGCAAGAAAGTGAGAACCTCAGACATGATTTTTTTCCATTAAGCTTATTAAGATGGAAAAAACATGTTTATATTTCAGGGGAATAAACAAATTTAACCTCCAATTCAGAGAGAAGTATGTTTGTGACTCTGAACTGAAAATGTAGGTTTCTAAACAGTGCAGGTGGAGAGAGCATTTCACTTTTTCCACAATTTCCTTGGCTTAAAGCTGTACGGAGAAATAGCTGTCCATGCTACACTGCATCTTCTCAAAGCACTGAAGTTTACCGATAACCTAAAGCAGCTGCCTCATGTGGGGTCGAGATTTGGATGGATTGGGTTGGCAATAATTCTTAGGGATGGCTGCCAATAAACCACCTTCCTTCACACTCACAGCATTTCTTTGACCTACAGGTGTTCTGTTCTGACTGCACAATGAACCCACTCAGAGAGCAAGCTAATCTCCTCAGAACTGCCTTGAGTTTTGTCACATCTCCTGCTCCTACTGCAATCTGTTCTTAAACCTAAAGCATGGAACTTCTAATTGATCTTATCAAATGTTAAGAAATCATCCTGGAGTGGGTCTCTTGAGATAAATGACAGGATGAATATATTTTTGATCAGGATTCCACCTCACTTGAGTTGACAAATGTATCTTGACCAGAAATTTTCTCAATTTTCACGTCTTTCTACCAATTCGTTTTAATCTAAAGTGCAATTTTTCTTTACTTTGCTTTATTATTGCCACTACAATTTGGTCTTTAATATTTTTGTAATGTAACGCACCTTGAATTGTCTTGTTAAATTGTCGCTGAAATTATAAAACAACATACAACATATAAATAACATTACTTTGCCCTAAAGTTGCTACAAGTTATCTGTTTTACAACAATAACAAAGCAACAAAGCACTTTAATGACTGCAAGGAAGACTGTGAAAACTGCATTAAACTCTATGTTCACTTCTAAGCAGTTTTTAAAACATCTAACGTTCAGTAGCAACTTGTAACTTTATCAGACAGCAACGATCTAATAAAAAAACATTATTAATGTTCCCTTCAGAAATCCAAAGTTTCTTTTTCAGCCCTGCATTAAACCAGGGAGTATTGATCTGGCATGATGCTCTGATGCTTCCTAATAGCTTTCAACAGCACAAGCAGAGTCATTCCTCCTTACATGCGTCCGAGAAGAGTTTGATGTCTATATTTAGTTATGCTGGTCGACCACTCCAGAAGAAAGAAAAAAATGCTTTACAATAAACAATGTCTGCATCCAACGTAAAATCACTCTCTCAGATTTCTGAGTTAATGATAATAGGCTCACAATATTTCTGAGTAAATCACCTACCATGTTTGTGCAGACTAAGCTCTCCCAAATGTTGCATTAAACTTGAACAGAAATAGGAGCAGTAATTTTACCGCCATTAGCTGGTAATTGTACCTCAATTGTCTCATATATCGTCAGAGCAAACAGCCTTATCTGCTTTACAAAACGCCTGTAGTTTGGACCTGAATTTATGAGGCAAACATCTACATACATTATGTAAATTAAACACACAAACAAATCTAGCTAAATGACTAAAGGTGCAGCCGTTTTCTGCTTCAGCACATACTGATTCTAACAGGCAGCCAAAGGAAGTCGACATATACAAACAACCTGGATAAATAATTTTGTTGAAGAATAAAAGGAACAACAAAGAATTCCTTTTACTAAACTAAGAATATTAGAAGATCTATAATGGATCTCACAAGTAGTCCAATTGTTTCCATGCTTACAACTATGTTTTTCCTTGAACCCTGAGTTATTAAGTGTAAGAGATAAGAGAAAAGATTAAGGTGAAGCTAACTTTTACTGTGGGGGATTTGGGTTTGTGGAGAGATCTTGAGGACCAGTCTTTCCGCTCTGTGAAGTTCTCAGGATGCAGAGTCCAAAACAAAGTGATGGGATAGTTGGAAAAGCTGTAACATCTGATGCGTGGACAGTCATTGAAACACAATCGCAGGTCACTGGTGCAATCATAAATGAGCCGAATGACAAAAGAATTACTACTTAAGAAGGACTGAGAGACTGATAAAGGTAGAGATCTTGGACTCAAGGTTTACTTGTTAATGTTCTTTCTTTCATTCCCGGGGCCTGTACCATGAAGGTAGCTGAACAAACTCGGGGTTACAGGATTGGTTTTGTGTCGGCAAAACCAAACCGATTCAATCAGGCTTTATTGGTACCATGACGCAGCTCATCAACTTTCTCTGTCAACTCAAGCTTTGATCCTTGATACAGCGAGAGGTATATACATTTCAGCGGAGGAGCAAGAGATAACTCTTCAGAAATATGAAGAATATAGAAGTATTTTTCAAACACGCAGTAACACTGTATCTGCTGCCAAAGCAAGAGAACAATCTTGGAGGAAGATTGCTGATTGCGTTAATGCGTGGATTAAACAATTAATGTGCATTTATGTAGGCTAATCATATAAAAAATATATTAAATGCTAAAATGAAAATGTATTTGTGTTGATATATATATATGTCAGGGATATATATATCCCTGACATATACACTACCGTTCAAAAGTTTGGGGTCACACTGATATGTCCTTATTTTTGAAGGAAAAGCACTGTACTTTTCAATGAAGATAACTTTAAACTAGTCTTAACTTTAAAGAAACACACGCTATACATTGCTAATGTGGTAAATGACTATTCTAGCTGCAAATGTCTGGTTTTTGGTGCAATATCTACATAGGTGTATAGAGGCCCATTTCCAGCAACTATCACTCCAGTGTTCTAATGGTACAATGTGTTTGCTCATTGGCTCAGAAGGCTAATTGATGATTAGAAAACCCTTGTGCAATCATGTTCACACATCTGAAAACAGTTTAGCTCGGTACAGAAGCTACAAAACTGACCTTCCTTTGAGCAGATTGAGTTTCTGGAGCATCACATTTGTGGGGTCAATTAAACGCTCAAAATGGCCAGAAAAAGAGAACTTTCATCTGAAACTCGACAGTCTATTCTTGTTCTTAGAAATGAAGGCTATTCCATGCGAGAAATTGCTAAGAAATTGAAGATTTCCTACAACGGTGTGTACTACTCCCTTCAGAGGACAGCACAAACAGGCTCTAACCAGAGTAGAAAAAGAAGTGGGAGGCCGCGTTGCACAACTGAGCAAGAAGATAAGTACATTAGAGTCTCTAGTTTGAGAAACAGACGCCTCACAGGTCCCCAACTGGCATCTTCATTAAATAGTACCCGCAAAACACCAGTGTCAACATCTACAGTGAAGAGGCGGCTGCGGGATTCTGGGCTTCAGGGCAGAGTGGCAAAGAAAAAGCCATATCTGAGACTGGCCAATAAAAGAAAAAGATTAAGATGGGCAAAAGAACACAGACATTGGACAGAGGAAGACTGGAAAAAAGTGCTGTGGACGGATGAATCCAAGTTTGAGGTGTTTGGATCACAAAGAAGAACGTTTGTGAGACGCAGAACAACTGAAAAGATGCTGGAAGAATGCCTGACGCCATCTGTTAAGCATGGTGGAGGTAATGTGATGGTCTGGGGTTGCTTTGGTGCTGGTAAGGTGGGAGATTTGTACAGGGTAAAAGGGATTCTGAATAAGGAAGGCTATCACTCCATTTTGCAACGCCATGCCATACCCAGTGGACAGCGCTTGATTGGAGCCAATTTCATCCTACAACAGGACAATGACCCAAAACACACCTCGAAATTGTGCAAGAACTATTTAGAGAAGAAGCAGGCAGCTGGTATTCTATCGGTAATGGAGTGGCCAGCGCAGTCACCAGATTTGAACCCCGTTGAGCTGTTGTGGGAGCAGCTTGACCGTATGGTACGCAAGAAGTGCCCATCCAACCAATCCAAATTGTGGGAGCTGCTTCTAGAAGCGTGGGGTGCAATTTCTCCAGATTACCTCAACAAATTAACAGCTAGAATGCCAAAGGTCTGCAATGCTGTAATTGCTGCAAATGGAGGATTCTTTGATGAAAGCAAAGTTTGATGTAAAAACAATCTTATTTCAAATAAAAATCATTATTTCTAACCTTGTCAATGTCTTGACTCTATTTTTTATTCATTTCACAACGTATGGTGGTGAATAAGTGTGACTTTTCATGGAAAACACAAAATTGTTTGGGTGACCCCAAACTTTTGAACGGTAGTGTATATGTCGGCCGATACCCGATACAAATACTGGTATCGGGTATCGGCCCCGATACTGCCTAATGTACTGGTATCTGCATTGGTTAAACTTAACAGATACCATGAACCGATACTAAAAATGGGGAAAATCTGCAACAAATTCTTAAAAAAATATGAATTTTTCACTTGAAACTTTATTTTTGTGGTAATTTTATATTCTACATCTGTTATTTTGTCTCAGTTATGTTTAGTTTGTAAAGTCTGGTGCCTTTAGTCTCATCAAGAAAGGCAACAGAAGTTATACAGTTTATTAATTCAACAATATGTGGCAAGGTACACCCATGCGGGATTCCTCCCCACGACTCCCAGGTGAAGGTCATGTGCGGTAACCAGTCGGCCAAAGGGATATCCCTGTGGCCAAGCAGCCAGGGCCAGTGACAGGACCACACTGTCACATATAGTATCGGATCTGTATCGGGTATCGACAGATACACAAAATCCAGCCATCGGTATCGGTATCGGGTCTGAAAAAGTCGGATCGGTGCATCCCTAATAAATATATATACATATATATATATATATTGTATATGTGTGTAGATGTATGTAACATTTGAATGTATAGGCTATTACATCCTAAGAAAGATTGATATTCATTGATTTTTAGATGCAACCCCAACTCCAAACGTTCTTGGCAGCAGATCAAGACAAAATATAAAAGAGTATTTACCATAACCTTTTATTATTTTTTTGAACATTTAATCACAAACACTTGTTTTGCACAAAACAGAAAAAATGTGAAATGAGTAAAACTGTGGGAGGGCCACCTCCTCAAGATTACACTGTGGCGGAGGAGTTGGCTCTGAGCAGCAATAAGGGGCAGCCGATTATGGATGCGGTACAGTAAGGGCATGGCTTCGACGAGTCACATTTGTTGTGTGCGGCTCAAGAAGTTCACAAAGATAAGACCTTCCTTCCGCGGAAAATCTGTATCTTTCATACAAGTAAGCATCAGGAAAGTCAAATGGATTTTGTCTGTCCCTAAAAACTCTTTCTCTACGAAGTGCTCGTCTAACAATTTGCGCTGAGTCCACAGCATTTGGGAGAAAAGGTGAAGCCATTGCAACAGAGAACAGACGCTGGGAATTAGTTACGTCACCTATTTGTTTCTTTGCTCACAGCTGATCGGTCAACTTTAATCTGAGATCTCAAATCTAGAACATAACCTGCCCCGGAGCAGGTTAGCTGTGCAGCGTAAGATACCATGGCAACGAACACCGATTAAAGCCGAGCTACTTTTATAGTACCTAAAACCCAGGGTAAGCGGAAACTAAGCTGAAACATAGCTGGCTAGCCACCTAATCCGGCTTCATGGTACAGGCCCCGGGTGGTCCAGAAGTTTTATAATGTACATTTACTTTTATTGCCTGAGCTGTTCCCAGTCACCATCCTATTAGGGCTAGACACTGATTCCAATTTTTATTTCCTCATTAGCGAGAGAATTTAGAAGACTTTAAATTATTGAAATAGTCTCTGAAATAAGATGTTTAACTTTCATAGCTGTGAGTTTGTAAAAACTTTGGTAGCAATAACTGGGAATAACTTCACAGACACGGATACAGTGAAAAATCTGAGGGGTGAAGACTCCAGGAACACTCAAGGTGCAAAGAAACAACTTTAGGATTAAGGTAACATGTTCCAGCTTGTGGCCTTAGAAGGCCACACTCTCCCTAACACTTACTGCTTTCATGCCTAGTTCTGTTTCTATAACAAGAAAGATATCCGTCGTTCACACAATGTAAGATGTGTCAGACATGTCCTTCAGTGCGCTATTCAGTGCAAAACGCAAGGACATTTTTGAAAGGCTTAATGATAGAGGCAAACGAAACATGATTGCTTAACATATTGTTCCACAAAATTTCCACAAAATTCTTGTTCCACAAATGTATCAAACCTATGCTGCCAAACCACTTTACTATAAGAGAATTATATACTTTTAGGTGTTCTTGGAAAATAAATCATTTAATTTTTTTTGGCTCAAGAAAAATTAGCCAAACAGTCAAACATTAACCTGCAGCTATACAGTAAACACAGAGCTACGGAGTACATTTCAGGACATTCTAAGGTATCAGAATTACCTCAGACCTCAGATAAACAGCCTCAGAAGACCTAAGATAAATAAGGTCTCAGGAAAACATTTGTCAGCCTTCAGATGAAACGGCCTCACACCGAAAGGCATTCGACCAAACGGCATCAGACACTAATGGCCTCAGACTAAACAGTTTCAGACCAAACGGCATCTTCTACTCTCCGTCACTGAAAGAAAACATCATAATTAGCAGAGTTGTGTGCTGCTACTTTCTACAAAGAAAAACTGGCTGGCTTTGGGTTTGAGTTGGTATCCTCAAAAATGTATATTGGGAACTAAAAGTTGAGCTATATAAAGTTCCAACAGTATCACAAATTCTGCACAAGAAATTTTTTAAATATGTTGCTATATATACATCAATAACCCTATGATAACTTTTTCCTGATACCTTCTGGCGCAGGGCCGTTTTGTCTGATGCCGTTTGGTTTGAGGCTGTTTTGTCATAGTACAAGAACTCAAGAAGGCTGAATAATATTTTTCCTGTGACCTTAAGCCTTTTTATCTGAGGTCTGATTCTGAGACCGTTTTTTCTAAGGTCGGATAGAGGTATTTCTGATACCTGAGGATCTCCTACAATATACACTGTACAGAGCAGATTTCAGGAGAATATGTTCTCTTTTTAACTTCCTTTTCAATCTCGTTTAAAAAGGAGAGAATTCAAACGTAGGTAATTTAACGTGTTTATCTCTTCTCGCTGCAACCACTTGAATTGTTTTCTTTAGAGTGTTATTATTTCAGACTGAAAGCTGCATGAAATAAGGAGGCAGTCGGTACTCACCGAGGCTGAGTGCAGTCCTGAAGGTTACACATTCTGCGGATGGGTTTCGGCTTCTTGTTTGCTTCACAGTAGGTTCGATGGACCATCTTTGTGTCTCCCTTTTTTCTACATCCATACTTAGTGTACTGAAACCCTACAAAAGAAAAAACCCTCTTTAATTATGGATTGCTTGGCAGTGCATATAAAGGAAGTAATTCATTCAAAAACATTCATTAAATGGTTACAATGGCAGCAATAACTAGCCATCAAGCTCCAAAAGCAATATTCTGTTGTCAGTCTGTTTAAAAAACACGAATACCTCTACCTCATCAGGCAAATCATTCTGATTTCTCTATGCAGGCTCTAAGGCTTGAGCTCTAGACATCAAAATCATAAACAAGCTGAATTCCTTTTAGTTTTACTTCAGTTTTTTTTACAGCAGAGCTCCAAAGACTGAGCGGCAGAGCTGCTGTGCACAGAAACCAACAGATGCATCCTGTCAGATGATTAAAATGAGTAATGAGAAAAAACTTTTTCAAATCAGCCAACTCATGATTTATATTTGTTGTTGTGTTTGACCTACTGACTGACTATCCATATATCAGAGTGAGACTAACCAAATTCCAAGAAAAAGTCCTCACCATAACCTCATAAATGATGCTACAAATAAGTAAGTAAATAGAAATGCACTGAGCAACATTTTCAGGCCGATATTTTATTTAAGCTTTAAGTTGCTGAACTGCTAAAACATATTTATCCTTTACAACTATATAGGCTGCAAGAAGAGCATTCATGATATTTTTATATCCTTCCTTCTGCAACTGGACATTAGAATGGACTCCAACCTATTCGCAGTACAGTATCTGGGATTTTTCTGTGGAATTTAAGTCCAAGTTAATTGATTTGCAGAAAATTCCCGGATTTGATCCATATTTATTTTTTTATATCTTGTAAAGCATATCTCAAATTTTCTAAGTGAAATGCCTCTTGGGAAGATGAAATACCTAGGCGTACCTAAATGCAGCATGGGTAGAGTTTAGTGATAGCTGGAGGCTATTTCTTTTTTTTTTAGTGTCATTTTTATGCGTAACATGCACTGCGCTATGAGTACCGCACAAAAACCTTGTAAATATGTTCAGGATAATCGGAAAACAGCTGTATTTGTTCAGTAAACGTGCTTACCAAGCCAACAGGAACCAAAAAATCCAAATCCAAATCCATGTATCATTACATCCCGATTAGGAAGTTAGTAGTTAGAATAATTTCCCCTCTGCCAACCCATAAGCATTGGGGTTCTCTTATTCTTTTTAGGAGAATCCTGCTGAAGAAAACTTTTAGTAACAAGACTTATTTTTATGTATATTCTATTTGAATTGACTTTACTTATTGTGTCATCTTTGCATTGCTTTCTACTCCTGTTTAGGAACAGGTGCCCCTGGTGTGACGTTCATAACATTCATGCACTGACTTTTCTTGTCTAAAATATTTTTGACTGCTGAATCTGTAGTAAAAATGAATTAATATCTTTTTTTTTTCAACATGTGATCTTATGCAACTGTTCCTCTAAAGTGTGAAAATTTAATTTGAAAAACAGCTTATAAAACACCTAGTGCTTAGAGGAGTAGGGAATAGATTAGAATATGTAAATCTGTGTCAGTAGTCTAAGACCTTTTGGATTCAATGATAATTTGATAATTTACCTCCAGAGCAGGGCTTTGAACATGGTGACCAGCTCTTTAGCGCCCACTCATACGCTTCCTCTTGGATGACATTGTTGTTGTTGACCGGCACTGAGTCCTCGTGGATGATGTACTTGTACATTAAAGTAGATCTCGTCTCATTGTCCTTTGGTATGATCTACAAACCAGGGGGAGAATAAAGAGAGAAAAAATCCAGAATGTTATAGCCTGATCCTGCATATAATATATCTACATTGAATTACTGAAGCTCTTAAGAAAATTGTGGATAATTTCATCAGAAGGGGGGGAGGGTCAACTAACCCAGGATGGTTCATTTCAAAGACCAGGCTAAGGTAATTGGCTCGAGATGAGAGGGGTAATTAGAGGACAAAAGAAGAGGGAATGAATATAAGAAAAAGCAGTGTGACACCAGAAGGTGAAATTATAGTCCTTCTAACTGGTCTTTAAGAAAAGAATATTATGTTCTCATTAAAATATGTTAGTGCATATCAGCACAATGCTTCATGTGGTCATGACTTATCACTTGAAATCTCATTAAAGGATGGTTGATAATGTTTTTATTCAGCATAGGTGTGAGTTACAGGACTAGGACAGCTCTCACAAGTCACAGGAAGACAATAAAATGCCTACTTGTAAGGCTCTTGATTGTGTTCATGAATAAAACAAGCAGAATTGTCGACATTGGGATGTCCTGGTGAACTACACTGGGAACAGGCTCAACTTTGTGTTCAGAATGCAGATGTGGCTTTCGCTTTAGGCTTTCAAGGATTGGACAGCACATAAAAGCCACCCAGATATCCCCTGAAGGGCCATATGCCTTCTACAAATCCAGCAACACATACAGACGGGAGAACTGTACTCCATTGATCCCCAGAGCAATTATGCGAGGGTGAAGATCTAGTCCACTGTTCTACAGCCATTTCTCCTTCGGCATCTAAAGTTGGACTGTGAGTCGCACCCTCCTCTCCAACAACCAACAGTAAGCTTTTTCAAGGAGGCTGTGAAATGCTGTCTTTTGATGATACACATTCTCCGGGCCCGTTTCCTAAAAACTGGGAGCACCACTCCAGTCTGCCACGGCAGTGTTGTCCCATTCCTCCATGTGGTATTAAAAAAATATCCCCGCCAATCCCTCAATGTCCACACCCAACTGAAACATTGAATAGCAGCAATGTTTAAATCAAAACTGATGACCTGTGCTAGGAACCTGATAATAGGTCATAACTTGATGATTGTTGATAGCAAGATAATGATCCAAAGCATATGGCCAAATCAAGACAGAATCCATGCACCACTTCAAGGGAAGCAGGAAGTGAAGAGACTCACAGGATGGGAAGACGGGGTCAAGGGAAACAGTTTTGTTTCTTATAGCTGGAAGTATGTTCAGGAGTTAGGTATTAGTCAGTATGATTTTACCACTATGGTTATTAAGGCAACCCCATATAGATCTACAGTTATTAAATCTTAAGGAAAAAGGGTAGAGTAAATCTATTGACTGCTTTTTAGTACATTATGATTGACATCATTCACAGTTTACAGTTATTTGTACAGATGGGTTAAAAGAGCCGAGGACAAAAGGTAACAGGATTTGTGTTTGTCGTTCCAGAAATTGAGCATAAAGAGATGCACAGAACAGATCAGTCTCTCTCAGTTTATAAATGAGAAATTATGACTATTCTATATGCACCACAGTGGATAGAGATAAACAAACAAGATACATTTTTAATCTGTTCTGACTCTGTTTCAGCCCTTCAAAGCTTGAGAGCTTTTTATTCTAGTTGATCAGATATTCTGTTTAGAACATTGGATTTGTATTCAAGAATTATTCAGAAGTGTAATTGAATTAAAGTCATGTGAGTTTGACAGGTAACGAGTTAGGTGATAAGATGGCCAAAGAAGTATAAAAAGATACAACTGATGTCAATGTTACATTAGGTAAAAATGAGAAAAAATTAGTTGTTTGAATCAAGGCTTTGGAACAATAGCAGGAAGGATGGATAGGTGAAACTCAAGGAAGGTTTATGTATGGAATAATAGATCTTGTAAAAAAAATAACTCCAAATGTGGGCTTCACAAGGAAAGAACAAACAGCAATTAATAGGATTATTTTGGGTCATACTTTTTTAAACAGTTCACTTAAACTCATGGGTAAACATCCAAAAGGGTTGTGTGAACAGTGTCAGGTGGAGGAAGCTATTTCACATGTTCTTTTTAGTTGCAATACATTTGATCAGCAGAGATCTCAGTTGATAGAAGGATTAAGGAAAGAAGGAGTAGTAGTTTCTTAAAGTTCCTTAGAGAGACAGGATTAATTAATAAAATCTAATCCCTGATCCACACTCCGGAGCAGTAGGGGCTGTAATGCACCTAAACATTGGTTGCCAACCGCCAATTAAATACACAAAGAAGAAGAGACTCAGGACCAAGTGAAGAGTTCACAGACCCTCAGACCTGCAGAGCATCTGGCTTCTGGGCCACAGTAACTAAGAGGGAAGCAGGAAAAAGCAGGGATCAGTGGAGCTGAAGCAGTAAGCTCCAGTGTTGGTTTGGGCCCAGGACTCAATCAAGGCCTGAGTCTCACCACTGGGCTAATACTCGACCATCGGCTACAGGCAATTCCACAGATCTCTTGGACCAGGCTCCACCACTAGCCTTTAGCATTAGCTGCACCACCAGCCACTAGAAAAAGGCTTATTCACCAGCCCTGGGCCACTTCGTCAGCCTGAACTACATCAGCCACTGCCTTAGGCTTCACTACCAGCCTTTGGGCCAAGGATTTTCCACCAAGCCCAGGCTTCACCACTAGCCTTTAGCCTCAGGCTTTACCACCAGCTTCTGGGCCAAGGATCCACCAGCAAGACCAGGTGTTACTATCAGCCTCATGACTCTAGGCAAAGGTGCCAATACCAAGGTAAAGCTTCACTACCAGGCCCAGGCTTCAGGACCAGCCACCAAAGTAGACCTCAAAGCACCATCATTCACCAGTTCTTAAACTGCCATCTAGAACACTCTGAAGCTCTTCCAAAATCATGGTTACCAAGAAAAAAACATATTGAGGAACTGAAACCCGCCATGAACATGATGGGAGAACAGCTGGGCATCATATTAAGAAAGCAGCGAACCATTATAGGTCTTAGTAAATGAAATGAATGTACTTGAGAAGATAAATGAGGAGCAACAAGACAGAATAAACCTTCTATATATTTTGTCCATATTGTGTTGAAGGTGTGCTATACAAATAAAATTGCCTTGCCTTGCCTAAATAAACCAATAAACAAAAGATAACACAAAATCAACCTTATTCCATCACAATGTTGGACTGGTAGACCTATGGCCTGATTTATCAAAGGTTTGCGGATGTTAAAACGGATGCCAACCACACGGCACCGCAAACAAAAATAAAAACAAATGCAGAAGCTGATTGACTAACCAGGTGAAGGTAAAGCTGCGCCTATTGAACCCATAGCAAAATATGAGCAATCCATTTTGCACTTTTGCCCATGATCAATGTGGAATGTGGGTGTTTCTGGTCAAAAGACACAAAATATTTGGAGAACATCGAAGTAGGTAAGCGTGTCAAGCGTAGTATGATTTGTCAAGCGTAGTATGATTTATCAAACTTCAAACGGTTTGCGGGGATGGTTTAGCCTCTATTTTTACCACCTCAGAAAGGCGTGTCTTAACTTTGCACCACCACATTAAAAATATGTTTATTCCTCGCAAAGTAAAAAATATAATTTACATACACTGAAAAGTAATTAACACTCTATTGGCCATAGACCTGAAAGTTATATTAGTTTTCCTCTTTTCTATTTTTTTTTTTTTTTTTTTTTTTTTAACGTGTCCTGTCTAGCAGTATGCTACTCAGAATTGGTGTCTGAGTACCAAGTACAAGCCCAACAGTTTTACTTTCCCAAGCAGAGTATTACAGCTTCGCTGTAGTACGCCACTTGATGTATATGAAAAATCTTTATTAGTGATTACTGTGGGTTCAATTTCCTGATGTCATGGACATTAAACTGAGACAAGAAGGGAGAAAGGAAGAAGGTGAAGAAAAGAAACCGGACCAACAGAGGGGCGAACCGATGACACAAGACAGGGAGGCAAATAAAGAACACAAGAAAACATCCCAGTCCTCCACCTCTGCCGGACGGCAGAGAAACAGTAATACAAAACAAAAACAACAAAGTGTACAGAACCAAACCAATAGTTCGGATCTGGTAGAATAAACAAAGAATTACACATTCACTACACACAAGCATTGATTAATGAACATAATACAAATGTTTCTGGTAAGCTCCTGTGAACAACTAACTAATGATGATAACCTCAGCTTAAGATATGTCCGTCCTCACCTATGTCCCCACACCTATGTGTGTGCGAGCATGCAGGTCGGAATAAGGTTTCCCCATGCAAGTGATTGATAGCTGGTGTAAGGAACCGTCAATCCGTCCTACAGGAATCGGCACAGACATGGAGGAGGCAAGAGATGTATGCATCCAGCGTCCCACAGAGTACAGAGTCCACAGGCGGATCAGCGCAGGGTCGATCACCCGCCAAGAGGGGAACAGATGGAAGCCCCAGGGGAGCACCCACCAGCCGCGATGCTGGGGCCCGAGAGATCGCAGTGACGAGCCCACGGGCTCCGCCGGTAACCGGCTACGCCAGGGCGGGCCCGGACCAGGAACCGGAGGCCACGGGGACCAGGGGCACCCCACCCCCCAGCAGGGCCCCAACCAGTGACCAGCCGACAAGGGTCCCCCGCCGCCGCCGCAGGCAAGGAGGACCCGCAGCCAACCGACGGACAACACACGCCGCCGCCACCCCGGACCAGTACCCACCGCCAACAACCCGGCCCGCCCCCACACATCCACACGCCAGGGAGCCACAGCGGATGTACGCCCTCCCCAGGCCGCGCCCAGCCGGCACCTGGACATCCAGATCTTCCAGCTCCAGGGTCCAGATCCCGCCCCACGTGGGGCGCCAAGATCAGGGGCCCAGCCAATGCCGGACAGCCCCACCAGGCGAACAGACCAGCCAGCTGAAGTCCTGGAACCGGCAGGAGGATTGGGCGCCAGGCACGGTCCCCACCGATCCACCGGACGGCACCAACCTATTCTACAAACCCGGCACCCCCATAAGAGGTGCCCCAGTCAATCCAAGGAGGACATCGGCCCGAAACAGCGGCCGCCCGACACACCGGACCACCCAGGACCCGCCCGACATGCACCAGGACCGAGCCGGGCCGCAACCGGGACCCCCAGCCCCAGGCATCGAGAGTCATCATCAACCAGCGGGCAGGAGCAACCATCACCGACGGGGAGTGACGGGGAGGGAAGAAGATGCATCAGGCCAGAGAGCAGCCAAACACCCAACCTGACAGGTAGACATAGACAGACAGAGACACTCATACGTACCCTCCCTTTCTTGTGTACACATTCTTACAAATACAGGACATACGAAAAAAGGACGCTATACCCTCATTCATACCCCCCATACGTACACTATACTCCATACTCCCAGGCCCAGGGACAGACACCCCAGTAGAGAACCCTGCCCCTGCACCCAGGAGACAGACCCCTTTGCCCACCAGGACGGGGACAAGTAGACCGCCAAGGCCCCACACCGGCAAGAGCAGCCCACCAGCCCAGGACCCCGACCAGACGGCGTGATGTTCTATCCGGGCTCCGACCCCGGGGGTCCTCGGACGCTGGCGGTGCCTGGGGCGTCTCTTATTGGCGGGGAGGCTTTTTACCATCTAGCACAGGCGCTCTTTTCAATGGGGTGCGCTTGGGACGGGAGGGGGGAGGGCGTTGAGGGTGAGGGGGGGCTAAACTCAACCTGGGTGTCTAGTGACATGTGTTTTGTTAGCAGTGTGAATGTTGGGGAGGATTTAGGTATGCCCCTGGCATGGGGGCTGGTGGATTGCCGGGGCCCCCATGGGGCTCGGCGGTACCGCTGCCGTGGGCCCCGACTGGACGTGCTGGGGCCTCCCACCCCTGGTGGATCGGGCCGAACGGGGGTGCCTATTGGAGTCAGCAGGGGAGCTGGCTCCCTGGGGTTGGCAATGGTCACCCCAGTTATTTTCTCCCCATCCCCATGCCTCTGTCCACCTGCTCCTTCATTCTACCATTCACAAGGCCTTGGGACGTGGGCACGTCACTGGGGTGCGGGATGGAGCTTCCGTCTTCGCTACCCGGTGGCGGCCTGGGTCCCGATTTTATTGAGCAATTTAGACACTACACTTGCAACATTTACAGGGAACGCACATGTAGGGACCTGGCGGTGTGGCGCCACAGGCGAGGCCCCCCCGTTGAGGGGGCCTCGCCTGTGGTGCCGGCACCCACTGGTTAAACGCATCTAGACACTGAGGGCCCGGGGGGGGAGATGGGGGTACCCGGCAGTATTCCCATGTCCCCCCCCTCTGTTTTAAGTGCACATTAGAACAACACGCAACAACACCACATTGAGCTGGGGGAGAGAGGCTGGGGGGTCTTTCCACACCCCTGTTCGTTGGACCATCAGGGGTCAGAGCCCGGATAGTTTTCCTCTTTTCTAAAGACGTGTCATAATTCACTGCATGCTCAACGTATCTATTTATTTGTTTATTTATTTTGATCTTCATTATTTTCCACCAGAGTGGTTACTAATCTTCCTGGGGTACAGTTAATAAAATAAAATAATCATGTGAAATACCACAATGACGATTACATATATGATATTTAAAAAAAATAATTAATACATTTTAGATAAAACCCAAAAGGAAATTATATAGAATACAACAGGGAGAGAGGTGCATTGTGTCTTTGTAGATTTAGAGAAATTATATGACAGGGTGCCATGAGAAGACCTGTGGTTTTGCATGAGGCAGTCTGGAGTGGCAGAGAAGTATATTAGAGTGGTGCAGGATATGTATAGTATGAGAGCTGTGAGACAGCAGTGTGGTGTACTGTAGGAGAGACATAGGAGTTCAAGCTGGAGGTGGGACTCCATCTAGAGCCCCTTCTTGTTTGCTTTGCCGATGGATAGGCTGATTGATGATGTTAGACAGGAGTCTCCATGGACTATGATGTTTGCAGGGGACATTGTGATCTACAGTGAGAGCAGGGCGGAGGTAGAGGAAAAGCTAGAGAGATGGAGGTATGCACTGGAAAAGGGAGGAATGAAAATAAGTCACAGCAAGACAAAATACATGTGTGTACACAAGAAAGACACAAGTGAAACGTTGAAGTTACAGGGAGTGGAATTAAAGAAAGTTGATGACTTTAAGTGCTTAGGGTCAATGGAACAAAGCAATGGAGTGTGGAAAAGAACAATGTGCAAGCAAATTGGAATGGGTGGACAAAGTGTCAGGTGTGATAGGTGATAAAAGGGTTTTAGCCAGAATGACAGTTGTGAGACCAGCAATGTTGTAAGGTCTAGAGACAGTACCAGTGAGGAAATGACAGAAAGCAGAACTGGAGGTTACAGATGTCAAATGTTGAAATCCACTTAGGGAGTGAAAAGAATGGATAGGATCAGGAATGAGTACATCAGAGGGACAGCTCATGTTAGATGTTCTGGGGATTAGGTCAGGAAGGCCAGACTGAGACAGTTTGGAATGTTCAGAGGAGCGACGTTGATTATATTGGTAAAAGGATGCTAAAAATTGAGACACCAGGTGACGATGCAGAGGACAGGACTAAATGGAGACAGATTATTTGCTGTGGCAACCCCTGAAGGGAAAGGCCGAAAGAGAAAGACAAAAATGAAATACAAAAGCCAAATGAAATTAACTTCTAAATTTCCAGCTGTCAATAAAATACCTAAAACATTCAGATAGATCCAAAGCTAAATTAGATTTTAATACTTCTTTAAAGAATCATGGCCATTTAGTTTTCTAATTATTTTAGATCAATATTTCATTTCTGAGATGCTCTGTAGAGAGCATATTTTTACAGGAAGCATGTTTTACCTTTAATTGTATAGACTTAATAGACGTCATGCTAAATTGTGGTATATTTCAACAATATTAGTAGAATATGGACATCTAAGGACAGTGAGCAGCTTTGTTCTGGACATGCTGCACCTTTAATCAGTCAGACTCTGGAATACGCTTGCATTGGAGTAGGAGCAACTTATGTATACACCGGGCCCTCTGACTACCACCAGAAGGCAATGGGTGAAGTGTCTTGCCCAAAGATACACCGACCGAGACAGTCAGAGGCGGGGCTTGAACCTGCAAGCTAACTCCTGAGCCACTGTCTTGATATTAATGGTTTTGATAGTCAAAGCTCCTCTCTAGTTGTATCAACCTTGTGAGATTTTTTTGAAGAAGACTATGTGCTGTATTATTGGTTAAAAGGGTGGATCTGTTTAAACCGTGTATAAAGGGAAGGTGTAACATGGCTGAGGCACTCGGGGGTTTGTTAAAAAGGTTTTTTTTTAAATGATGGTTGGATTTTCAACTACATTTCATCTCTTTTTTCAATGTTTATTTTAATAACAGAAGAATTAATTCATAATACTTTTATATATTTACACATCTTCACCAGGGGCTACAAAATGTTGAATGTTTAATTTAAAATGCTTACATTTTAGTTTGGGAGAGGTAAGAGAACTTTACTTAAAGTTTTAGTCACATCACTCTGTTTCTAAAGTGATGCGGAGTGCAGACTCACCAGAACCACTACATGGTCGTGTAGAGGTCCGTCGGTGTGCAGCGTCTCCACATCTCCGTCATTGATGTAGTGCCACTCCACTCCCAGGTCAATGAAGCTTCTAGACTTCAGCTCGTCTCCCTTCCCGTTGAGGATGTAGTGTCCCGTTGCCTGGTTCTTGATTGCTGCAATCAGTCAGTTGTTGTGACAAATCATGAAAAAGAAGAACTGGCTGAAAACCCCTATACCTCTAGTCACCATCTGTCTGCATATTTAGGTCTGAATTAATCACAACACAATCACTGAACTTAAATTAATAAAGTTAAGCATGAGTTTTTTAAACATTAAACTATTTAAACTAGGCTAGTTAAAAGCTTCAATAACAACCCAGTTTAATTTTCTCCAGTTCAAAAACTAAACTCCGTAAATCAACGGGAAGAAAGGCTTTCAAATATATAAAAATGTAAAATTGTGTAAAATGTTAATGGGATTTTATTAACATAACCAGTCCTTTAAATATTTATGCATTTTAAAAATATTGTGGCATGTTTACTGCCCTGGGCACTTCCGATCTTCGGGTGTAGACTGATCAGAGTCGATGTAAATACTGCTGAATGGCTCCAACTGGCTCAGAACTTCTCAGGGTGAGTAAAAAAAATAAATAAAAAAATTTGTAAATGTAATTTTAACACCCACAAATAAACAGACGGGAGAAAAAATTTATTTAAGTAATGTTTACGTTAAAGCTAAACAAAACCTGTCTGCATTAAAAAAAATGATTTTCAGAGGCTTGGAAACTATTTTATTTAGCCTTTTTGATGAATAAATCCCTTTTATTAATGTGACTCATTTTAAAAGATGCGACTACCAGACTGAAAAGTATTAGAAACTGATCATCAGAATTGTCATGTTATGTGATATCCATCCATCCATCCATTTTCTGAACTGCTTAATCCTCAAGGGGTCGCGGGGGGTTGGTGCCTATCTCCAGCTGTCAATGGGGGAGAGGCGGGGTACACCCCGGACAGGTCGCCAGTCCATCACATATCATATGTGATATATTTGTGCAATCATTATTTAGGCTGGCATTTTCATTCATCATAGACAAGAAATCATTTTGCAGTGTTTATGTTTCTTTGTTGTCTGGACTACAAAGGCATTTTTACTTTAGTAATGAAAGCAGCTCCTTCTGCTTCAAAGCTCAGCAATTTGTTTTATTGTCCTTGAAATGAACACTTTCCCAATTAACACAACCAAAAGTTTCTCAAAGACTTTTTTAACATATCAAATTGGAGCTGAATTCAATAAATACCTGCGCAATAATTTATTTTCAAAAAATAAAAACTTCTTGGGCTGCAGAGTCAAACAAATTTCCATTTTGAGCCACAATAAGCTGATGAATATCCTTAAAGGGCCAGTTGTGACAGAAACTATTTATAAAACTATAGCAAACCATTAAAATCAGCCTCCACATTACAAAAGTAAGCCTTACAATGTAATATTACTGAACAGTTTTACATAATGATGTGATTTAGGACTCTACAAATAAACACTGATTTTATTTTACTGATAATTCCGTATCGGGGTTTAGAGGGCAACATAAATGGTCATGGAGGGCCAGATTTGGCCCCTAGGCCTTGAGTTCGACACGTGTGGTCTTGGGCATGGTCTGTAAAATCCCATAGATAAATGCGACTTCTCATTTGTTATTATGTGCACCAGAGAAAACTTTTAAACTGGTCCAAATAACGATGTTTTTTTTCTTTCTCTTAAACTTATTGCATTGTTTTTTGTCGCTAAATAAGGCAGTGCTCTTAGATTTCTGGGTTGTTATTATTATTGCTGGACTGCATATATTATCTTGGCAAAATGGTAGGAGAGCTAAATTCTGAGAAAACAGCAGTTTGAAGAATAAGCAGATCAGAGGAATCAGTAATCCCTCCGTGTGTCATTTTCCAGGAAATGACAGCAGCAGGAAGGATATTCACTGATAAAGAGGACAGACACAGTTCTGATGCTGCAGTGGTTGTTTGGTTTAAGATGTTCTAATTTTTCACATGAACAGGTCCATTCAGATACAATGGTCTGACTCTATGTAAAATATTTTCAACCGCTGATATCGTGTTTTGTTTGCTCATATTTCTAATGTGTGGTATTGATTTTCACACAGAGCCACGGGGCATAAAAGAAATAAAGTTTATCAGTTCTGAAGCACATTACTTTTATACAGACCTCTCACTGGGCCATCTCAGCAGACTGGAAAGGTGAACCGTTAACAACCGAAGCAAGAAAAGTGAAGTCCAAAAAGAGAAAAAAGTCAGCATGGGTTAAAGTAATGGTTTTGGATGAAATCACAGATTATAAAGCTGATTTTAATATTACAAAATCAATGGACACAGGACCATAACATTGAAGATGTTCATTTATTCATGATAATTTAATCATGTAATTTTTTTTAATTACTTTGTTTGATATAATTTTTGTTTTGTTTTTGCTGTTATGTTTATCTTTTTAAATATATTTTCAATTATCTAAAGCATCAGTGTAATGCATAGATGGGACTGCTTTATTAATATCCTTAAGAAAGGAAAAACAAAATCTGTTCAAATAGTGTAATTATATGAAATATTTAAATTATTTATAGCTTTATACCGTAGTTAGATGTACATTTAGTATTTTATGTTATATTATATATTTTATTTATTATATATGCATTTATTATTCAATTGATTATTTAAGAAATTATTAATATTTTAATTATTTGCATATTTTAAATGAAACAATGCACTAACATATTTATTTACTAGAGCAACCATAATGAAAGCTTCTTTAGGAAGATTAACAAATATCCTAAAGAAACAACCCCAAAACAAAATAAAAAAGCTATTATTCTAAACGAATGAACGAAAAACGGATAGTTGTGACTGAAAGTAATGTATATTTTAGATTTATGAGCTTCATTGTATCCTTAATGTTCTGCATGCTCCCTCACTGAAGAGTAGAAAAAAAAAAATGAAATAATTTCCCCAATGTTAACATTGATTATACTAATTTACCTTCTGCAACTGAAAGTTTTCCCCGTTTAAAATTCCAATGTCTCAATAGTTTAGCACCATTCAGGGTTTTCTTTTATTTCATATGGTGCCAGTGGTATTTTATGGCAGTTTGGGACGGCCAGGCCGGTTCTTTTGCTCTGAAGCCACGCTCTTTTCTTTTGCTTCGCATAACAGAAGCAAACCCTACACATGACAAAGATCCAGCACAGGCAGCTGCGTGTGCTGCTCCAAAACCATTAATGCATATTACTCAGCACCAATGCTGGCTTTATAGATGTGTGAGCGATCCATTCAACGTGCACAAAGAATCCTCACAGATGCTGCCTTTTGAACTGTGTGCCGATAAGAAACCTCAGACCACTTTACATGAGCTCAGACACAAGAAAAGGACATCAGCAGTTTCAGAGCAGTTTTGGTATAAATGTTTTTTTCTTGCCTGGACAGAGTAGTAAAAGATCAACTGCAACATCCAAGCAGCTTAAACCTCAGCCTCCGATTATTTTCTCTAAAAGTTGTTGCACTCTTTTAGCAGAGAATTTCTTACAAAACAAAGTTATATGAAAAGAATAAATCTGAAGTGTGTGTATGTATGGGCTTAAATTTTAGCCTTGAAAGACAACTTCAGAAAAGCAAAGCAGCCAACCAGGAGTGGCTTTTATTTTTCCCTGATTAACTGTACAACTAACAGCGGAAATAAGCAAGATTGTAAACATTAGTTTTGGACTAGTGATGAGACGGTGTTCTCTTAGGGCCAGATTTAGCAAGATTCCTAATAATGATTGTAATATTGCGTGCGCCACAAACATTTTGCTCCTGTGGGCTTTTCTTAATTTCCAGGTGATCTACTAAGATTGCGTGAGCAATTCATAACAGGGGCAGGAAGCAGTATTCAAATGAGGAGTTTGAGGCTGCAAATGTGATCTGCACCACAGCTAGGGAGAGGAGGAATATGCACATGGATTCATGATGCGTCTTTGGCAAAATAAAAGGGAAAAACAACATACATATGTATCAGTTCTATGGTTGTTACAGAGTTGATTACTATTAGGCTAGAATGTTGTCATATATATTTGTCGTTCGTCAGTAATAAACTTATTGTGTTCGGTGTACATGTGCTGCTCTCTACTCCATGCCGGCATCGTATTCCAAGGTCAGATTTATTAAAGTTGCAGTATGCCCAGAACAAGGTCACTAAGATGTCCATATTCTACTGATGTTGTTAAAAAGTACCACACTTTATCATGGCTTCTATGTCAAGATGTAATTGAAAAAAAATGTCTTGGGTTACATTGTATGTGAATTAAATTTTTTCTTTGTCAGTATTAAATTTAAATGTGGTGGAGCAAAGTTAAGACATGCCTTTCAGAAGTGCTAAAAAAAATGGATGCTAAAATAGCTGGCGCAAACATTTTGATGCTTAGTAAATCACACTGCGTCAGGAGCACCTACTTATTAGTCTGTTCTCCTCCCAATATTTTGCGTCTTCTCATAGAAATGCCCATATTGCATGTTAGGTTTAGGGAAAAGAACTAAAATGCGTGCGTCTTGCTCTGAGTTTATTAGGTGCAATGCTCTTTTTGTCATGTAAGTAAATCAGGTACAGCCTGTTTTTGCGACGCTGTGCTGTACGGCCGGTTTTACAACGCGCAAACTGTTGATAAATCAGGCCCTTAGTGCATTAATCCATAGTAATGCCTGTATATGGCGTAAACTGTTAAAATGAGCTGGTAGAAGTCTTTTTAGGTGGGTTTTCAAATATTGGCGGATTTTAACAATTTGTTGGATGGTTTGCAGAGAGCTGGGATCCATTCTACTCGCTCAAGGGGGGAAAAATCCACAGATTAACAAAATTCCCATGAATAATTTAGAGCTATATTCCAAAGAAAAATCCTTTGTAGGTGATTCCACGAACAGGCTGGGGTTCACTGTATTATCATAATTTCGCTTTAACCATTTTTTTCTTTTAATTAAAAATGGTTTGTGTATCCCTCAAATGCCACTTGATGTATATTATTCACATACTAAGAAAGGATCTCTTTGTCACCATGGTTGGAGTTATCCCTGATTATTTCTAATTTGGTTATTTTGCAAATTAAAGGCCTAAATGCAAAATGTAAAAGTACAGTTCCTTCCTAATTAAGCTTTTTCTTGACGCAAACAACACATTTCCTATTTTTCATTCAATTATTAATAAAGTCAGGCCATCATAGATTAATAGCTTGCATCCTAGCCCTGCTCTACCATAAAGGCAAAGTCTACATTTTCCTAGTAAGAAAAAGCATGGATGAATGTGACCTCAGAAAATGTATTTAACAAAAACAGTTCTCAGCCTTTTAATATCTTGCACTAAATTTTCTTGAGTATTGAAGTGTTGACTAACAAAGCTAACAGTTTTGATTTGACGCTGATCAGCAGAGGTTGTCACAATAACTCAATTATTTGCATCAACTCAAGATCTCCTTTTCTTAGAAACCAAATTAAATTTAAACCAGCAGCAGCATTAGTTTGATGGATGTAGGAGGACTTAATCTGTTAGATTTTATTGAAGGAAACTGTGCTAAGGCGAAGTAGTGAGGTCCAGAAGGATTTCTGCTGATCTTGCTCAACTTTCCTTTTAAGGTGCAACCTCATGATAACTTTGAACTTTATCTGAACTGAAACAGAAGTGAGAATAATAGGATTTTGTCATCTATGAGAATACTAGGTCATTAAAACAGTGGAGCAAAAAAGTTTTTGCCAGCCAATGATTGTGCAAGTTGTCCCACTTAAAAGGGAGAGAGAGTTCTGCGATTTTCATCATAGGTACACTTTAAATGTAAGGAGTTCCTATACTTTGGCTTCTTGGAAATTTGAATGAAGTTCTTCCAAACTTCAGTTCTGCACATACACAATCTGCAGGTGTTCAGGTTAAAACAGCTGCACGCTATCGGAACATGTCCGCCTCAATCCAAAAGAGGTGTTCACGACAAGGGATGTATGAATATATGTTACAACCCCAATACCTACTCTAATTTATTTTTTTCCCCTAATGGTGGCAGGAACAAGAAAAAAGGTTATTTTGGGACAGGACATTTCACACTTTACACTAACTTAAGTGCAATACTTCTGAAGAGGTTTCAAAGGGAACCTTTCTACAAAATAGCTGTTGGACCTCACACAGGGGAAAAACTAAAATGTTTCAGTCCTGATTGCATTTTAAAAATGAAGCTGCAAGAACAAGCTTGCTAACAACGGCTGCAAAAACAGAATGATGTAATTTTGTTCTCGGAGCTGTGAGATAGAGAAAAAAGTATGTTTCTTTCAGAGTTTGTTTAAGTTCATCTTACACATATTTTTCCTTCCATCATTCCAGTACTAAATGTTCATTGTGTAATGCATCAGAGAGCCTGAACAGACAGGAGCAGACAACTGATCTAATAAAACAACAAGTCCAGAAGCATCATCCGATTATGTCACATTAACCAAGATCCATGTCAATGGAAGAAGTGAAAATGAAGAAAGCTGGTAAACAAATACAGCATCAGAAGGGCAGATGGCCTAAATCTCTAAAATGTGAATTAGTAGTATACTTCATTATAATCTATCACTATTATGAAATAATTTAATTATCTGGTATTCTTTCATGAATTAATTTGGCTCTAAATCTGGCAAATTTAGAGCTAATCTGGACACTTTAGACTGCCTTAACCATTTTACTTTTAAGTAACCTAATCCAATTAGGTGGAACCTGTCAACATTTCAGTTTTTTGAGTTTGGAAAAGACAAATGATACCCAAACTGGTGTGACTGAGGCTTTAGATCTGCTTTTCAGTGAATCAATCCAAACTTTGGTGATAATAAAAAGCTACAGTACATATTTGTACACGATACAAGTAATAATTTGAGTAATTAATTAGTTTGAAATTTTAATCAATGATTTTTTTGATGAACCACTTAAACAAGTGGCTTTTAAAACGGTAATGTGCATTAAAAATATCTATACAATGTATTGATTGAGGGTGCATTCATACCAGCCCTGTTTAGTTAACTTACATCAAACTATTTTGTTTGCCCAGAAAGCCCTGTTCTTTTGCGAAGGTGTGAATGTGCAATCGAACTGTGATTCGTACCCAGAAAAAGAGAACTCAGGTCCTTCTAAAAACATAGGTCTTGGTTCGATTGAAATTGAACTCTGCTGATGATTCAATTGCATATGCAAAGGGAAAACAGACCCAGGACCGTACCAAAAGCAGGAAGCGAACTACTGTGCAAGGCATTCTGGGTAAATCCAATCTAAAGAACAATGTATGCTAGATAAATAGATGCTGGATCTGCACCAGCTAAAAAACAGCAACAATGTAGCAATTTTGGTACCCAATCGAACCATGTCTACCAAGATGCATTCATACTATTAAGTGTGAAAACATCCTAAGACACTTTTCTGAAACTGATTCCTTCCTTATGCAGTCAGATACTGTTCTGAAGAACTCCAGAAGTCCGACATTAGGAGGAGGACCTGAAGCCCCTGTTAGGAAAAGTTGTTTGTCTGATTACTTATGCACATATACAGGAACAAGGTTATGAAACATGTAGGAAAAACGGAGCAAATTCCACATCTGTGCGTGTTGTTTCATAATGTTACCCCTCTGAGATCAGACTACCGCAGGTGAGAAAATTACGGCTAAAAACCTCTGCCAAGTCATTTACAAGGAAAGCTGTTCATGCCCTCTCAGCAACCTTTCTGTGAGCTCAACACCTATTTTTAAGTTTTATGACCAAATTAGTGAAATGAGGTGATTTCAACCTGATTTCCTATGTTTCTGCTAATCTGATCTTGAATAATGCTGATGTACCCAATGTGAGGCCAATACTGTCATTGGACTCAGCTAACTGTAAAAACATCTCTGTAGGAGTGATGGAACCCAAAAGCAACTCCTTAATAGATGAATGAATACTGAATGAGCAACGGGAAGACCAATTTTGTCTGCCCAGGAAGTGACATAAAATAAATTATGCAAAGTGTCTAATCTCTGATTTTAGAGAGCATTTTCCCATTACTGTTCCAGTGAGGCGTGGAGAGGACAGTGCTGAGGAATCCAGCGGGGAAGCAATACTTACCGAGATTTTGAGGGTTGGCCTCTTGTTCCATGATCATCATGTGTCTAGCTCCAGGAGGAATATCAAACATCTTAAGGTAACCTTTGCCAAGTTTGCAGCAGCAGCAGAAGCGGGAGGTTAGGAAAGATGGGAGGAGACAGAAATGTTAGGCAGATGTAGAAATAAACTATTTGTTTGCATCAGTGGACATCGGACTCTTGCAGAAGTTTTCTTCACTATTCATTTAGGCAGTTTGAAGAAGAAGAGGGAAAGTTGTGTTAATGTTCCTCCAGAAAATACATAAAAGTATGACTGACAGGGAAAGTTTGTTTTTTTTATTTATTTTTTTACTTGGACCTTATTTCTAGCAAAATATTAAGTTCATTTACTCGACAAGTTTGGAGTCACTTGGAGTCCTTTAGGAGGAGTTTATGTCTAGTCGCGATCAGCTTATATCCATAAGATGGGAGTCAATCTGTCCCAAAACTCCTGCATTTAACCATCTTTTATTATGAACAGTTAGCAATATTCCCCTGTGAGTTTGGAACATCTCAGAGGTGCTAAGGTATTAGCTTCTGGGATTTTTAAAGGCTTTTAATGTAACCGATTCCAACTTACACTAACCTGGGATTTCAGAGCTGTAGTCTGCGTAGGTTGCATAAAGGAAACCTGTGGCAGCTGAACTTAGTCCATCTGGTCATTCAGTTCGTGCAATTTGGAAACATGCTAACGCGAAACGTGTTAATGTTTCAAGTAGAGGTTGCGATTTTTTTGACTGTCATTTTGAATGGCAGGGTCAAAAAAATCTGGTCACAATTTATTTTTAGCCGTCAAATTTTATTGCGATTTGAGGGGGTGGGGTCAGCAATCGTCTGATGAGTTAATACCTATTCAATAGTGGCTTTTAAGTTGTTAGTCAAAACAACCTGACCAGAGAACTACACATAAAAGTGAAATTAAACGATAATTACTAGAACACCTGGTAGGGTTGGACGATAATTCGATAGCAATATATATCGATCGATTTGGTACGATAGAGAAAAAAGGGGTAAACTAATTAAATCACAAAAAGGATGAAATAATTTGAGCTGAAACAGAATTTTGTAATAGTCCCTAAGCGAACTATCACCGTAGATTTGCTGCGCTCAGGCACCACAACAAGGGAGCAGCGGAGGACGTTGTTCCGAATAAATGTTTCGGTGGCTCCGGTAAAGGTTACGTCCCGTTTTGAACCGATCCTCCTACGTAGCAATAATGAACGAAATATCAAACTATGATCAGCTGTTTTAGGCAGGACTCCCCTCTCCAGCTCCCTACGAATCTCTTACAGAGAGACACAGGAAACTTACCCAGGTCCCGTCGTGTTGCTAACATCTGTGGATGTTAAATTCTCCCCTCGGTTTTGCTCCCGGTCCTCAGAAGCGAAAAAACGCTTTAAAAACACAACAGGGGTTGGATAGAACTGCTGGCTTCAGCTCTCAGTCACTGAGCTGCAGTGTTGGAGCCCATCAACACTGGTGAGTAGCTAGTTAGCTTTAGCTTTAGCCTACAGCTGAAGAGCTGAAGTGAATTTGAATAAGCTTTACTGACAAACTAAACCAAATGTTTCAGCTATTAATATTATAAAGTGTCCTAAAAATAAGCCTTTAATTTAAATTACTAACATGATTAAAACATATATATAATATAATGGTTTAGAATGCTACTTTTCTGTGTATTTACTGATGTTACCCAGGTCTCTTGGTTTGTTTCTGTGTCTTACAAACTTACTTATGATAAAAAGAAGTGTTGGAAAATTAAATTAATTTAATTATTAGTTCAAATCAGTTCATTGAAGAATAACAAAATGACTGGGGGGGCACGTAAAATATATTTTTTTACATTAAGTGATTTTTATTTAAAATTATCAATATCGATCATATGAATATTTTTTTATATCATCCAGCCCTAATACCTGGTGCGGTTCCTGCACTGCATTAGCCTGGGTGTCAGCCGAACTTAGAACTTAGTTCACATTCTGATTACAAATTGAGTATGGCTACGTCAGGCTAGCACGGCATGGGAGTAGCACGTTCTGTCCAACTGAACGCCAAGGAGCACAGAGTGAAAGTCCTGCTCAGACACCAACTAGGATGGAGCACGGCAGTGACGTAATTCAAATCGTTCAATAGTGTAGTTGTGTTATTGCCTCTAGATAAACCCGGAATCTAACTAATATTAGCTTTTATAAATAAAAATTGATTTGATTCATAATAAGTACTTATGAGATGTTCTGATTTTGGAGGGGAGTCCTACTAATATTAAATAACAAAACATGTTTAAATGAACGAGCTTTGGGGCAGATAATGCCTTATTACAGGTGGCAAACTCCTGCCCTGTTTGACTCCCATTATATGGATATACACTGATCGCGACTGGATATAAAGTACTCCTGAAAGGCTGGAAGTGGTTGCAAACTTGTCTGGTTGACTAAATTAACTTAATACTTGCTAAAAATAAGGTCCAGGTTGAAAAGAACAGAACTTCCCCTTGAAACGGGACCAAAAGGTGTTCATTGAAAGCAGCTCTGATTTGTAAATGAACTGCCTCTTTAGACCGTTTCTATGCAGCACTACTACCAGGCAGCTCTACTCTATTCACTACAGCTCCAGCAAAGTGGCCTTCTGCTGCAGATGTCCACTGCTTGCAAACCTGTCGCCACTCACCCAGCACATTTCTAGACTCCTCGGTTTCATTTAAAAACACATTTCGAGCTCCTTTAGGCAGGGAAAAGGCTCCTCTGGTCTTCCCTTCAAAGAGAAAGGGTTCAGTTAGTCATCATTCCATCGTCTCTCGCTGTCGCTTTCAGCAGCAACACACTGCGGAAGCACATTTATAATGAGCAAATCACGGAGCAGAGGAATCTGCACCAAATGAGGCGGCAAACTATTTTCTGCCGCCAGTCACTGGGAGTGGACAGCGGCATTGTGTAATTAGTCATCCTCAAATTTCATAGGATCCTAACACTTTGCAAGCAGCAGGTGTGGCGGCAGTGATTATAAATGTGACTGGCACGCTGTTGGAGAGCTCATGCAAGGCCACAGCAGAGGTGGCTGTTCAACTTTCAAAGCTCCAATCAAAGTTTTTTTTTTTTTTTTTTCAAAAAGAGTAAAAGGATCATTCTAGAGGACATCTGAGCGGTAAGCGCCTTTGGTGGAAATAAAAGTTTGATTAAAGCTCTGAAAAAAAAAGCTCTTGCCGTAAAATGGTCCCGCGGACTTGAATCATAGGGCAGAACAGAGCATCAGCGGGCCAGTTTGGTTTCACTGAATCATACTGTGAATGACCAATTACACGCTGGACTGCTTCCATAGGTCAGCAGCTTGGTTCAGAGTGACATTTCCAGCTCCCCAAAAATACAACCTATGTCTGACTGGAGGCAGTTTCCTTTTAGACACTGACATTAAAAGCCACAAAACATCACAACAAACAACATATTCTACCTATAATGAGCCCACAACAGTAAAAACAAAACTGACAATTAGTCACAGGGGACAGAGGAAACAGCGGTTTGCGACAGTCGTTTCTTCCGATTTCTACAGCATTAAGACATCCATCTGCACTACGAGCTGGCAGCCGGGATACTTGCATATTGAGCTTTCTGCCAAAGGGAAGTCATTTTGGGCTCTCTTGCTCAACTGTTTTCCTGTAGAAAAAGTAATGGGTTAAATGAAAGTGAGAGGTAAACCAAAATAAATCAAAAATTACTTTAAAACAGTTTCACACTGAGCCTCTCTGTAGGCTCAGATTATCTCCATTGATGTATGAATCTTCATCTGGGCCCAGGCTGCATTTAGGAATGGGTGGAAACCTTCAGGGCGAATTCATTTCAGTTCTTTAAAAATTCACACATAACTATCTCATCCAACTGGCAGACAAAGTCCTACACAGCAATATCTAACCAGTCAAATCTAATTTCCAATGTATTTATTTAATATCCTGAAAATACTGGAACAGTTTTCCCTTAAACCCTGCAGAAACTATTAAAGTTAAACTAAAGGACTGTAGCATGGAGTAAAACGTAGCCAAAGTCATCCTTAGACTTTTCCCCATTCAGTCATGTCACAATCAGATGATCTGCATATTCAATTGGGATTTTTTTTATGAAAGAACAAATACATTTAAAGCAGAAAAACTTTCAGAAGGACTTTCAAAATGACTTTCATTTACAAACAGAAAAAGTGTGGCGTGTGTATGTTTGTAGCCCCCTTCAATCTGCAGCACAGGTGGGAGAAACTTGAGTCAGCAGGATAACTTCCAGTCCTGTGCTCCTCAGATAAACCAAAACCATGCACAGGATTCAATTTTATTGTCATAACATTTGAACGGTTTGGCATAATTTGTATGTACAAATCTGGTTAAACACTCTGTAGAAACACTTTTTTTTTAAATGTCATTGTTTTTCCCTACATCAGCAAAGTACTTGAGTAAGCCAAAAGACTGTCTTTACTCGTGGTGCCAGGGCCACTTTAAAAGTGCAATTTTAAAAACGCAATTAGGATATTAACATAATAACAACAGTATAATAAGATGTAAAGAGATAAAAATGTTACATTATAAAATACATACAACAAGTGTGTTTATTTTTTACTAAAAAACAGCTTTAGGTCTTTTGGGGTACGTCTTAGGCAGCAGGTGCACATCAGTATATGGGACTTTTCCCCCACTCTTCTTGGTTAAATAGCTTTATGTCCGCGTAAATGGGGATCATTTGTGAACATAGTTTTTTTTTAAGTCCTGCCAAAGATCCTTAATTGGATTTTGTTCTGGACTTTGACCTGGACAGTTTTACGTGGAAGGTGTTCCTTGGCCCTGATCTCCAGCCATTCGCAGCAATAATAATAATGCAACATAAAAAAATGACTTCAGATTTAGTGTCCAGTCCTGGTTCTCCTTAAAACTATTAAGGTGCTTCTGGCATGTTGTCTGGGTCAGGAATGGCTTCACAGAAGGAACTAAACATACATAGGACAGCCCATGTCCTGAGGTTCTGACTTCAATGCAGGTCTAACTTTGTCATTGGTTTTTGCTCAGACTTTTTTCCTCCACTTAATTTCCCATTAACATGCTTGTATGCAACAGTCTGAACAGCTATGTTCTCTTGGAAATATATTTTGTGGCTCTCTTTGTTGCAGCTGTCAGTGACTGACTGATATAAAACTGTGCAGGTTATTATGAGGTTGTAACATGTACAAAACTTATTTTCTGATAGAACTAGATTTCTGGTTTTCATTAGCTGTCATTATCCCCAAAACTGACTAGTCTAAAAGTTTAATGTTTTTAGCTTAACTTTTTTAATATTCATAAGTTGAGTAAATATTCATTTAAGAAAAGGTTTATTTGATTATGATTAAGCCAAATCTAGGTCCCTGGACAACTGCAGAGATTTCTGAAATATAATTTAGTTTTATTCAGCAAACTGTTCTGCTGTCTAGCACAATATGACCTTGTATAACTGCAAAACTCAAGACTGAAAACACAATCCCCATTTCATGCTGTTCAAGGCCAAACCTCTCTGAATTGGACCTTGAGTTCAGCATTATTTGAAAAAGGTAAAAAGCGTGACACGCTAGCCAGCTTGCGTGATTGTTGGTATTCACCATGGTGCTGAAATTCTGCTGTAGTTTAGGAGTTCATTCAGAAAGATAACGACACCGTGGTGAGAAATCACAACAATCCTTCTCCTTCACTGCTAAGACAGGAGTTAATTCTCGCTTTCCAGCTACAACACTTCATTTAAATTTTACTATTTAGTGTTTGTAAAATCCCTTCAACACTCAGTTTGTCTAAGATGGCAGCCGTGGTGCTTTCGTGCGCTCCGTTTTGTTTGTTATTGTGCGTTAACTGTTCGTCTGCGTGCTCTTATACCCGCATGGAGCTTCTGGACATTAGAACTACCACCCCTACGGACTTATTACCAGTTTTTTTAGCATCAGCTGCGGACCTGGTCCATTTTTTGACCAAAAGAGGGAAACGGCGCCGTGGAAAGCGAGCGGGTTCACTCGTCCGCCTGCGCACACGGGGCGCGCGCACGCCTTTACCTGGCATCTTTCTCTCAAACGTCCGCTCACTTCCCAACAAGATGGACGAACTAGCGCTGCTGATGAAAAGTAACAAGGACTTTTCCTCGTCTTGTGTTTTGTGCTTCACGGAGACGTGGCTAAGCGCGAGTGTCCCGGACAGCGCGCTTCACCTGGAAGGCTTCCATCTCCTCCGCGCGTATCGCAATGCGGTGCTCTCCAACAAAACAAAAGGCGGTGGCGTTTGCTTCTACATCAACAGCAGCTGGTGCACGGATGTGACTGTGATCTCCCAACACTGCGCTCCTTCTCTGGAATATCTTTTCATTCACTGTAAGCCTTTTTATTCACCGCGTGAGATCGCTTCATTCATTCTGGTGGCTGCCTACATTCCGCCGAGCGCGGACGTGCACGAGGCTCAGCGCACGCTTGCAGGCCAGATATTACATGCGGAGCGGTCTTTTCCGGACTCTCTTGTTATCGTGCTTGGTGACTTTAACAAGAGAAACCTGAGCCAGGAATTACCAAAGTATAGACAGTTCATTAAATGCCCGACCAGAGAGGAGAACACGTTGGATCACTGCTACACTACAGTCAGCAGAGCGTATCATGCTGTGCCGCGCGCTGCCCTCGGACTATCAGATCACGTGATGGTGCACCTAATTCCCTCATACCGACAGAGACTGAAATTGGCCAAGCCTGCGGTGATAACAACAAGGAAATACACCTCTGAAGCTGTGGAGGAGCTGTGCTCATGTTGGGAGACGACAGACTGGGGAGCGTTTGGAGCAGCCACGGACAATCTGGACGAGTATACGGACACTGTGACCTCATACATTCAGTTCAATGAGACGCGCATCATCCCAACGCGCACCAGGATTTGTTATAACAATGACAAGCCCTGGTTCACACCCAAGCTCCGGCGCCTACGTGAGGAGAAAGAAGTAGCGCGGCGGAGTGAGGACTGGAGTACATACAGACGAGCAAAGTACCACTTCAGCAGTGAAGTGAGAAGAGCAAAATCTGTGTACTCCAACCGTATACAGGAACACTTTAGCTCCAATGACTCTGCAGCCGTGTGGAGGGGGTTGAGGGCTCTCACAAACTACAAGCCCAAAGCCCCCCAGGCCCTGACCGACCGGACTCTCGCCCAGGGCCTGAATACACACTACTGCCGCTTTGAACAGCCGTCTGCTCCTCACACCTCTGCTCCCCCCACCATCACCCCAACCATCAACGACCCCAGCACTTCATCAAAGGACTCCTCAGACCCCCCCCTCCTCCCCCCCTGCCCTCTCCATCCAGGAGGAGGATGTGCGCCGACAGTTTTTGAGGCTGAACAGGAGGAAGGCCCCCGGGCCGGACGGTGTCTCCCCCTCCACCCTGAGACACTGCGCGGATCAGCTGGCCCCCGTGTTCACGGACATTTTCATCACCTCCCTGGCGCTCTGTCGCGTGCTGTCCTGCTTCAAAACCTCCCTGTCCCCAAAAAGCCACGGATCACAAGACTTAATGACTACAGGCCGGTGGCGCTGACGTCTGTGGTCATGAAGTCATTTGAGCGCTTGGTTCTGCCCCACCTCAAGGACATCACCGCCCCCCTCCTGGACCCACTGTAGTTCGCCTACAGAGCCAACAAGTCTGTGGATGATGCAGTGAACCTGGCCCTACATTTCATCCTGGAGCATCTGGACTCCCCAGGAACCTACGCCAGGATCCTGTTTGTGGACTTCAGCTCTGCCTTCAACACCATCCTCCCGGGACTGCTACGAGACAAGCTCTACCAGCTCAGCGTGCCCGACTCCCTCTGCAGGTGGATCACTGACTTCCTGTCGGACCGGAGACAGCACGTGCGGTTGGGGAAGATTGTCTCGGACAATCGGACTACAAACAATGGGACTCCTCAGGGCTGAGTACTCTCCCCCTGGCTCTTCTCGCTGTATACAAACTGCTGCACCTCCAGTCACCCGTCCGTAACGCTGATCAAGTTTGCGGACGACACCACCCTCATCGGACTTATCTCAGACGGTGATGAGTCCGCCTACAGGAGAGAGGTGGACCGGCTGGCTTCCTGGTGCAGTCACAACAACCTGGAGCTGAACGCCCAGAAGACAGTGGAGATGATCATGGACTTCAGGAAAGTCACAGCCCCACCGTATCCCCTCACCCTGATGGACTCTCCCACCCCATCTCCATCGTGGACTCCTTCCATTTCCTGGGCACCACCATCACCCAGGACCTCAAGTGGGAGCCAACCATCAGCTCCCTCATCAAGAAGGCCCAGCAGAGGATGTACTTCCTGCGGCAGCTGAGGAAACTCAAGGTGCCGACCGAGATGCTGGTGCAGTTCTACACGGCCATCATCGAGTCCATCCTCACCTCCTCCATCACCGTGTGGTTCCCCGGCGCCGCAGACCGGGACAAACACCGACTGCAGCGCATCGTGCGTGCTGCTGAGAACGTGATTGGCTGCAGGCTCCCATCCCTCCGGGACCTGTTCTCCTCCAGGACCCGGAGGCGTGTGGGTCGGATCACAGCTGACTCTTCTCACCCTGGACACCGACTATTCTCCCTCCTCCCCTCAGGCAGGAGGCTACGGTCCATCCAGACCCACACCTCCCGCCACCTGAACATGTTCTTCCCCTCCGCCATCAGACTCATGAACAATAACAAGACCCGATAGTTCAGTTAAAGACCCATGTAGGATAGAACCATCTGCACTATGTAACTTTATTTTACTGCACTGTGTGGTCTGATCACACTTAGATCTGCTGCTGTCATTCACCTGCACATCTGTGAATGGAACCCTGCTGCTGTTCTCATGTTAAAAGGGATGTTTATCTTTTCATAGTTCTTTTATATACATACAGATTATAATATTTACAAAGACTTTAGCCTTATGGCTCATTCTTTTTATTTTATTTTTTATTTTATTTTTTTATTTTATTTTATTTTTACTTATGTTAAATGTTTTATGTGCACAACTGTACCGGAAAAAATTCCTAGTTTGTGAACTTGTTCTCAAACAATGGCAATAAAACCGATTCTGATTCTGATTCTGATTGCTCCCCACTGAACCACTGCCTCCTAAACTCCTTCTGCTGGGGGAATAATTTTCTTTTTGTAATAGAGAACTTTTCTGCTGCAGTCAGGTTGCTTCTACAGAAGATTCTGTACATTCTTAGGGATGTCTTTTAGTTATTGCGTGTTGTTTCATAACGTTAACAGCCTCCACCAGCCTTCAGGAGAGCGGCAGACTATTGATCAGTTATATCTGATTTGCTGAACTAGAAGAGGTTTTCCGGAACTCTCCACTTTGTTGTTCTATAACCAAAGCTTTGCAAGTACTCAGTAACAGAATGGTGGAAGGCTGTGTTCATCTGTTCAAACAATTATATGAATAATTAGACCTGTATATAGACCTTTGTTGTGGGCGACTGTGGCTCAGTGGTAGAGTAGAGTTAGCTTGCATTTGGAGGGTTGTAGGTTCGATTCCAGCTTCCTCCAGTCACATGTCCATGTGCCCCTGGGAAAGGCACTTAACCCCAAAAACATTGTCCTATGAATGTGAGTGTGAATGGGTGAATGTGGCTTCAATGTAAAGCCCTTTGAGTGGTCAGTCTGACTATATACGTTCAGCCCATTTGTAAAGGGCCCAATGTCTATTTTAATATTCTTTTTATTTGTGCTCTTGAGTGTGTCTGCACATGATTTGGGTTGGGGATACATATATGATCAGGTTTTAAACCTTCCCTTAATTATAGAACAAAAAGAGTGAACATTTTGTTACATAGCAACACCATTAGGTGCAACATCATGGTATGTAGTGAAGTGGGACTAAAAACAGATGCACACCACACTTTTCTGATTATTTTTGTTCTAAAAAAATTTCAACGATGTATGATGCTCCTTCATAATAATATCATACTTTGTTTAGGTATTTTCAACAAAATCCCAGTGAAATCTAAAGGTTTCAAGGCTATAACTGGAAAAAATTAGAACATGTTCAAGGAGAGTCTATAGTTTTAAGCCACTGTGTATTCCTAAACTGCCATTTGAGATTCAAATTTGGTCCTTTAATATCAGTAAGCAGCAAGCATTTTACCTGTGTTTTAGGCATTTATTGTCAGCAATAGGTTGCTCTCCTACCTGGTTTCTTTGGGGTCCGGCTGAAGGTTCCCTTCACGGTTCTACAGTGGGAGTTGTCTCCACCGCAAACACCACATTTGTCCTCGACTTTGTTGGAGCCGATCTCTCTGTCACATCCGACCTTCTGGAAAACAAAGACACAACAGGACTTAGAATTCCCAACGCAACAGAGTGTTCAGTTGGCTGTTCAAAGACACTTTCATTAGCTTGTGGCTCATCAGCGCTGGCACTGGGGTAGCAGAGGAGGAGAGGCAGGAGCCACGGTAAAACCAAAGCTGTTCAGCTTCTCTTTTGAATTCAGCAGTTTTGCAAACAGGCTGTTCAAGTGGTTGCTAGTTGTTAGCGTCTTCTAGACATGACACAATTATTGATCGGATGAAAGGTGGGAAAGCTCCTGAAGTTACTTTTAAAATGGCTGCTTTGTTTTTTTTATGTCAGTTAGAAAACCATAATGATAGAAGAAGCTTGAACACTGACAGACTCGAAACTGTAGTCTTTTTATGTACCAAAAATGGGTAATTTGGTGTATGGAGCATTTGAAAAGCAATACTGAACCTCTTGCGTCTAGCATGTTTGGATATGTCATTTCTGTTTGTGTGCTAAAAACCATGTGGATGACATCAAAGTAAACCAGATACAGACTGGACACTTTACTATTAGATCACTATTCTTCAGTATTCTCTCATCACTTCACTGTGCCTTGCAGAATAATTCACTTTCTCAAATTATTGGCCTTTCCCTGACCACAAAACTATCAAAAATCAGCAAATAAATGGCAAGCTTAAGCAATATTACCCATGGTGTTGACACTTTTAATAAATATAAACTTTAAACGTATGGTGGTGATTTGAATTGCATAATAATGATGTCATCACATCACGTTGACGTGATGACATCATCACTCATGAGGTGGTCATTATTTTCTGCTCCTTTATTTTCTCCTCCAACGTCCAACACCAGTTTGCAATTCAAAAAAATAACTTTGCAAAACCAGTTTGCTCAGATGTGTCAAAACAAAAGAAGCCATAGAAAGAAAAGGACAGCCTCATAAGGTCAAAGAAAAACGACAGAATGGTGAGAAAAAAAAAATGCTTCAGGGAAATGTGACTTCTGTCTTCAACAACAGCCTGAGAAAAATGTTAGATTATTTTGCTTGAAGTATGGGCCTATTGTTAATAGAATAGAACTGGTTCAAACATTTCAAAGATATCAAACTGCAGCTGTACATCCCAGCCCTTTTAAACTTAATTTATGGTATTGTGTTTCACATGTGGTTTACCATGTGAATGGAAATGGGTGTCACAGTTTAAAACCATGAAAAGTGTTCCAAATTTATATGTGAAATTTGCTCAAAACACAGGTGGTTGCATGTTTTTCACAAATCTCTCGTTTTTCAACATGTTTTCTCAAGTTAATTTCACATGGATCAAGGGTTTTTCACATAGGATAGCATTTTATTTTGCCCATTTGAAATCTGCGTTATTTTCCCCTAAGGGTTTGTAAAACTGTCCAAATACGTTTCCTACTCAGTGTGCGTTTCTGTCAGTTTGATCTTTGTAAAAAACAAAAGTGCCATTCAAACATAATTGATAAGAGAAAAATGAACTTGATTAAAACCTAAAGACTACCTGCCTTAAAAATGATGGAATCTTGTTTTTTTTTAAATAAATACTCACCACACATTCTCCACGCACACAGATACTGTAGGCGTCCTTGTATGAGCACCGCGTCCCATCATGCACCAGCTGCTTCATGTACGCCACGTCTCCGGTCTCCTTCGACTGGCAGTACAGGTGGCATCTCTTGTTAGCTATGAGTACAGAGCATTGGATTAAGGTAAAACACTTAAAAATAGCAGCATATTATGCTGAAACTAATTCTTGTACCTCTGTGTACCTCACTGTGATGGGTATGGCAATTATAGTATATAACATCTGATTGAGTGTTAAAGAAAGAGCAATTCATATCTGATGTCTAATAATGCTTCAAAGTGATATTAGCACGGCTTTGCGTGGGAATATAAAACAAAGTAACAGTAAGCTGGTCAAACACATGCTGATTAGAAAACAATTTTAAAGCTTCTCTGCCAGGAAGCTCATTAGAAAGCGTGTTTTAGTGTATTCAAAACTGAACACAGTGTGCAAGGTTAAATACATTATCAAGTTTGTGTAAGATTAACGCAGTGGATTTATTATAGGACTTAGCACTTCTTATACCTTATAAATGGAGGGAAAAATACTGATTAAATAAAGTTTATTTCAGTGATTCACAACCTAAGGGATCTGATTCACTAGGGGTACACTACAGAGCTCAAATGGGGACCTAATAGTGCATGCCTTCTCAATGACCCAAAACAATAAACACAACTATACTGCACACCAGTCCAGAATCAGACATATTTGCTCTTTCAAAGGTGTTCATTGGGTAAATTTCTGCTCTCTACCGGTTAAAAACGTTGACTAATGTAACAACAGCACTGCTTATGAATTCTGGGGAGGTTAAAGGTGTTTGCAGGTCGATTTGGAATATCAGTGTGTCAACACTGGCTAATAAATGTGCAGTCGGCTGCTTTACAGACAGGCCACTTAAACAGTGTAACCTTAATGAGAGAGATGAGTCTCTGATGAAGATCCATATGCCTCCTGCCTCGACTTTTCACCCATACTGAATCAAGAAGTCGGTTGCTTTATATGTGTGGGGGTTAAATCCCTGCCTGGTTCCTCACCCCACCCGCTCCAGTTGTCCAAGCAACGCTACAGTTTTATTAAAACCGTAAGAATTCCCAAACAGCCAAATTGGTCTTTGCAACTTAAAATGTGAAAAAGAATGGAAGCCTCAATTCATTCATGCATACTAGCATTATGCAAGTGGGCCGCAACAGGTAGGGGAGGTGCAGCTCTGCTATACTCAATGCTCCATACAGATGGAGAAAACTTCTGTTCTTTCAACACTTCCCTCGACGTCTCATTAAACAAGATTTTAATCTGCGAGAAAAGTGCAACAGAGCATTTAGGCACCTCTGAAGTGAAAACTTCTTTTAACCATGATATGCATTGATAGCCGGCCAACGCCTTGTCACCAGTCAGATAAAAAAAAACCTTCAGGAAATTAAGTGAATGATTAGAAAATATTATGTCAAATTACTGAACTTTATACAGTGTCTGCCAATCAAAGGAAGTGTTGCAAACTGAGGAAATACAAACTTCAGATGTGATGAATTAATCTGTTTTCAAGCTGAGTGAGAGCAAAACGTCCAGCAGGAATGTCGAAAAAAGTTTGTGATCATCAAAGGACAAGCTGGTGTGCTCAGACTGACTTTTTCGGATTAGCCTGTCATTCAGCACAACAAGCACGTCTTAGAATTAATCTGGCTTTCCCTAACAAGTTGCTACATGCTGACTTCTCATCCCTGGACGGGGGGATGAAACAGCAAGTGGAAGCGAGTTTCTAAGAAAAAAAAAAAGATTTGGACCACAGAACAGAAAAAGACATGAAAACCTGGGAAGGTTTTCTTTTTGTGCTTACATGTGCATGTGTTGGCAATATTGCTGAGAGACATACAGCATTCCTCTGCTCATAGCAATATGCATAAATGCAGGCGTAAGCTTTGGGGAAGGGATGACTGAATGCAGTTTTTTTTTTTTTTGTATGAGTAGGAACTGAGGTCTCAGAGAAATGAAAGCTAACAACTGCTCTAATTCAGTGTTTCCCGACCCAATTTTTCAGGGACCACTACCTTGCCTGTTGCAGATGTTTCCCTGATTTAACACACTTGATTCAGAGGATCACGGTTCAGTGAAGTCTTGCCAATCAGCAATCAATTGAAATGTAGGTTTGCTGAAGCAGGGAAACACCGAAATACGTGCAGGGACCTTGTAGAGTAGGGTTAGGGTCTAAGCCAGTGGGGATCAAACCTTTTTGAAATGGAGGCCAAAACTGTCAAGTTCAATTAAAGTGACCATCGGGCAGCGGACACAAAAATGTATATTTTTTCATTTTTACCTGCTAAACACAAAGCATTTTAGTAACACATACAAAATAATCAAATTTCTGCAGAAAAATGATCTGTCAATTGCTCACCTAAAACAAAACCTCAGACTTTAAAAAGAAAGAAAAAAAATAAATTGTGTAATTTTTCTGGTTGATTATTATTGCCTAGATTAATTTGGGTGCATATATTTTCAGCAGCAAGAACCAGATAGGGATCAATGTTGTTTTATGAAGCCAAGTTCAATAAATGATTGCACCAAAATCTGTTTTTTAGCAAAAACAGATTAATTTTCATGGTCCTATTTAAAATAAAATATGCCGCCTGGGGAAACAAATCCTGCAGTACCAGATGTGTCCCCCTGCTAAGGCCTGTACATGTTCAGGCCTGTCTAAAGTTTGCTAGAGAGCATTTGGATGATCCAGAGGAGGATTGGGAGAATGTCATATGGTCAGATATGTTTGGAGGAGAAAGAATGCTGGGTTGCATCCAAAGAACACCATTCTTCTGCAAAGGGACCAGGACGACTGATCTTTGTAAAGGATAGAATGAAAGGGGCCATGTATTGTGACATTTTGAGTGAAGACCTCCTTCCATCAGCAAGGGCATTGAAGATGAAACGTGGCTGGGTCTTCCAGTATGACAATCATCCCAAACACGCTGCCCGGGTAACGAACAAGTGGCTTTAAAATCTTTAAAGGGAACTGAAGGTCAGTGTTGCCAAGTGAGAGCCCCAAAACATTACTACTCTAGAAGATATCTACATGGAGGAATTGGCCAAAATATCAGCAACAGTGTGTGGAAACGTTGTCAAGACTTACAGAAAACGTTTGACTTCTGACGTTAAAATTCATCGGTGGAACTGTTATAAGGTTTTGCCTTTTGAGTATGTTTTTCGACTTGTCATGTGGCTTTATATCCCTAATTGGGGCAATAAAAATCAACCTTACAATACACGCAGTAAGCCCGTATAACATATAGAATCGATGGTTTTAATTCATTCAGGGTTCGATTCCTACTTTTTTCTGTATTTTGATACCAATTTAGACCAAGACATGACGACAGAAACGTGCAGTGTACTGTATAGCCGATTAACATTTAGTCAGGGCTCTTTTTAATGACATACAGTATCCAACATGGCAGGGAAGCATATTTGTTGAGGTCTACCCTTTTGTTTAATCTCCTTTCAATAAAAATGGCAAAATTAATAATTTGCACAAAAGTGAAAACTTTTGTCCTTGTTTTAGAGTTCATGCTCACATTTGGTGTTTTGTGTTTTCTTTTTCACCTTTAGGAAACTAACCCCCCAAAAGGTTGCAGAGAAAGAGGTAGACTCTTGATTGGGGGTAAAAACCAAACACCCGTTTCTGTTGTGAGTTTCCTTGTCAAGATAAATCTCACTTTAGTATATATTTGAAAGACCTATATATAAAACAATAAGTGTAACTTGTTTAACTTCAGTAAGTCTTTTTTGTATCATATGTATTACAGTCATTTTATCTGAAAATACAGTACAAGCTCGTCTTGCAACAGATCTTTTTTTGGGTTTTTTGTTTAAAGGAAATCAATCTGCATTATAAAGAAAATGAAAGTCAGCCTAAATTGCCAGAGTGGTGCATCTCTGCTAAACAAGCATATTGAATTGTGTTTGTTTATTGAAATGAAAATGATTACGTTCAGACACAAATACAAGAGGAATTGTCATAATGCTTTCAGAGAAAAATAGTCAGGTAGTTTTTTTTCCTCAATAAAGCTGATGTACTTGCAAAACAGTTGCACCAAAAGGTGGTAGATAAAAAAACATAATATTTCTATTCCTCTGCATTGTTTTTGCGGTTATTGAATATTTGGAACCACTCTCAATACCATACTTCCAACTGAATTTCTTTTAAATATCACAAAAGAAGACACCAGGCCAAAAGTTAAAAGATAATTTGATAGACAGATATGCCCCATTTCCACTAGGGCCAGTACGGTACAGAATGGAACGGGTCAGTACGGTCTGGAACGGGTAGGTCATGTTCTCATTACCATCTCAAAAGAACTGTAGTGGGTGAGGACGTGGGCGGGTTTAGCTTAACAAAAGCTCCAGCAAAAAGCATCTTTCTGCTGTTTATGAAGATTTATTTTTTGGAAAACAGAGATTTTTTTTTAACCACTTAGACCTCCATAAATCAGAGTGATGTCAATCTAGCCATCTTGTTTTACAAGTATACTTTTGCAGCTTATTTTTAGTTGGACATTAAATTAAATCAGCTCCAGGACAGGATGACTGCAATAAAAGCAGGTTTTTGAAAATATTTTTTTATCACTTCTTTTTAAGAAAAAAGCAGGTAGGAAAAAACTGATTAAAATCTGAAATCAGATTTGGTGTATATAAAAAAAAAAATCTGAGATTTAATTTTTAAGCCATATCAATCAGCCCTACCTCCAAGTGTTTTGTAAATATTCACCCTATATTCTGAACCTTTAATCCTGTAAAATAAGAGGGCTTTGGCCCTTTTTTAAATAAGGTTAGTCACGGGAATCATGTTTTGACACAACAATAAAGAGAAGAAATACATGCATAATAAAATCTTAAATTAAAAGTTCTGCTCTGCCATTAAATTTGTGTTTTTGTTTTCATTTATTGTAATACAAAGCTTAAAACATCCACAACCGCATATTTTCCTTCCAGATTTTACAACATCTCGGTAAAAATATGATCTGAGATACATGCTTAATAAAGCATTGAAGGCTGAGAAGACCTTGTACATTTTTGTGGAGCAAATAAATCAACGGAATTATTATTCCTCCTATCTTCATTAATGTATTGATCGTCCACACTGTTCAGCACTGAACATATATAACTAATCAGTCCATTGACTTGATGTCAGAACTTGGTTTAAAAACAAAATATAAATAATGTATTTTTTTAATCTAGAAAAAGCATTTTCTGAAACAAGGAAGAATGTTTGTGATTAGGGATGGGAATCCTACAACATCTCACGATTCAATTCGATTCCGATTCTTGGGGTGACGATTCGATTCAGAAACAATTCTCGATTCAGAAGCGATTCTCGATTCAAATAAAAAAAAAATTCTTAATCAGTACTCTTTCATTCATCATTTGTTTTTGTAATAAAAACAACTTGATCTGCCAAGTTTCTGTGATGAAGTGAGCCATGAATGTAATAGGGCATCAACACAAAATGGATTTTACAATCTATGTTGAGATTCACTGTTTTTCAAGAAATTTTAAAAGTCCTAAAGTTATTGAAGTCAGCATATGTTTCGGACTTCTTTGAAAGCACCACAGGTGTGCAGCACTGCTGGATGTTTATTGGTAGCTTATAAAGAAAGATCGCTCTTATATACTTGCAGATTTATAAAAAAAATGTAAAAAAAAACTTTAGCCAAGGGTGTCATTAGCATGGAGAAGACCTTTTAGACGGCTCAAACATTTACCTTCAGCAAAGACGGGGCAGGCTGGATTTCTCTTTCGTCTTTCATGCTGAAGCTTTAGCCTAGCAGCTACAGCTAGCTAGCGCTAGCAGCTAATCAGACGGCACATCAGACCTGTCAATGCGACGGTGGCCGTTGCATGACAAACACTATGCGAAGCGAAAATGTAAAAAGGTTCAGAAAACATATTTTTTGAGAATCGATTCTCAAACATTTCGGATCGATTCTGAATCTTGTTAAATAGGAATCGAGATTCAGACGTGAATCGATTTTTCCTCACACCCCTATTTGTGATCCTACTGTGAAAAAGAATTTCAGCTCCGCAATAGCAAGACGTAAACCTGGATCTACAGAGCGGCAGTCACCAACACTAACCACTCAGTCATTGTGACCACAAGGTGATGAGTGCGGATTCAATAGTATATATACTGACAAGATCCGGTTTAATACCTATGTAATTCATGACTCACACTGATTAAATTTTTAATTTTAGTCGGCTTGCAGTCAACTGAATGGTGCTGCTTATTCGAAACTTCAAACAATAGCTTACTCTGAGAACAAAAAAACAGACCAATCAGTGGCTACCACTGCTGTGTAGGAGTCAGCGTCATTGAGTAGAGACGACTACGTAATAGATGGCGCTGGTAGGAGGGGGATATCCTATTACCGGACCAATCAGTCCATAGGTGGGCGTGTTGGGTCGCTTCGGGACGCTTCGTACCAAGGCAGAGGGAGTCCAAAAAAGGGGTTGGCTGGGGTCGGTTTGGATACAGGTAATGGAAGCATGCCAAAAGCTACCCGTTCCATACCGTACTGGCACAAGTGGAAATGGGGCAATAGAGAAGCCGACACAAACTGCCCTGGTAGATAAATAATAAGTTAACATTGTGTCAGGAGCCACGGAGAAAATAAATTTGGAACGCTCCAACCACTTCCACACATCTATACTGTATATACACATGTATATACTGTGTAGTGGGGTTTGACACAGCAGCAGCATGAAATTATGTCATAATATACATTTCAAACAGCCAACCTCAACAATGTTTGATGGAAGGCTGAAGTGTGCTGAAAATTCTCACAAAAAAATAAATAAAACCGACATAAAAATAAATTAAAATAAGAGCATATACATACGTTGCAGTTAAGTATGGGAATTAGACAATAGGTGCGTTGTTAAGTTGCACAGTAACACACAAGGCTCAAGGAAAGATTTAAGAAGTTTTATTTCACAACAGATTTGCAGGTTGGAATCAGTGAAGAAAGGGCTGGACTGGTGATATGCGGAGTATGCCACTGGAAAGGTAAGGACGTGGTGAGATTCTTTGTCTTAGAGAAATGATTTAGAGGTTTAAAGGAGAGTTGATGACATACTGGAGAACTGGAGATCCAGGCTGGAGGGAAAGGTAATGATCCGATAACCAGAGGTTTGTTGGAGCAGCACGAATGTCCGATAAATCCTCCTGATTACAGGTGTTGGTTGTGCAGAGCGTCGGGACTGAACAACCTGGAGCGGAGACAGCAAGGTGGTGAAGGAGGAGCGGCCACAACCCCCAGAGGAACAAACGTCGGTGGTGGAGGCTTGAGACTGAGACCCTGGAGCAACACCAAGGACCGATGAAGAAACCCAGATTGGCGGGAGTGGCTCGGGAGGATGATACTCCTAGGAAAGGAATCCTCTGTGGCCCGTCTGGTGGAAACGCTCCTCCTAAATGCTGCCGGCGCTGATGAGGTAACCAGCTCCAGGTGTGTCAGCCCAACTCTCAGCACCTATAAATTATGACTTTTATAGAGAACATCACCAAGAGGATTGGAGGATACCACTCAGCTACCGATATAAGATGCAGAGGAATGGGAACAGAAACGTACTGTTGCCTTTGACCCATATTTTGTTATAATAATTTATTGTTTTGTGTTTTAAAGTTATTTTTACAAAAGTAAGATTCGTCACCAGACATTATGCTGGCTGGTTGCGGTTTTAGAACTGGCATCTAGACTGCACTTATTGCAACTACATCTCAACACACTAGATGTCGCTTTGGTGCCCATGTTCTATATTCAACCTTTAATGGATGGGTACATGGATGTTTTCCAAAATGGGCAGAAACTCACTCCTCTGTGGTCAGATTTTCTTTCTTTTATCTACAATAGTGTTAATACTTACACCATTAATATTTTTGTCTTAAAAAAACAAAACTAAACATGATTTACGCAGGCCAAAATAAGGTTTTCGTATAAACAAAGCTGGGTTATTCTTAACTGATCTGATGTCAAAACATCTTTTGGGTGTTAGCTTGCCTCTAGTTAAACTTCACCAAGACTTTATTAGAGCTCCCAGTCTCCCAGAAAACATTGGCCATCTACCTTTCCATCTGCTGTCCTCCACCCCCACAGTGGATTAAACTGTATGTTTGTTGTTTTTTTTTAAAAGAAGCTTTTCTTTCAAACTCCAGACGATTTTAGGTGTAATAAGTTGCCAAGAGCTCCATAAAGTGAAGTCTGATAAAACCAATTTCTGCTATGAAATAGGCAATTATGTATGATAGGGGTCTTTGCAGCAGCAAAACAGTGATCCATCATCTTGAAGCAATTGCAAATTCCAAAGCTGTCTTTAAATTGTACAAAGCAGCGCAAGCACTGAAGATTTATAAAGGAAAAAAGTGAAAAAACAAACAAACATGCAAGTCTGTTTTGAGAATAGACTGTATGACTTTGCAAAAGTATTCGTACCCATGTTGTGATCTTGTGTCAACAAAAAACATTTTGAATGTTTTATAAGTAGCCTACTCTATAATTTGAATAGAATAGAATAATCCTTTATTGTCTTAATAAGGGGAAATTCAGATTTAACAGCAGAAAAGTGAAAGGTAATAAAAGCATTGCCTGACACAAATAACAAAGGTACAAAAACATAATCTAAAAATAATACTGTATCTACATTAGGGACAAAAACTACAAAACTGGAGTGCTTTTCAGTTTTAAAAAATAAAGTGGCCTACTCAGATTAGAATGCACACCTGAGTAGGATAATTCAAATAATATTTAAAGTGTAACTCACCCCAAAACGCTTTTTTTTTTTGCTGATAAACTTTATAAATGAGTCTCTAATAGCACTGTGTACACGTCTGGTTGTTAATTTTGGTATTTTAGTACATTTTAGTAAAAATATTATTTTTGTACCAAAAACCATTAGTGTAGTTCATCTTCTAGTTAAAACTTTACTCTGCACCGCACTTGAATTTGAATCAGGTTTTGCTACCGGCTGAGCTTGGATTTCTGACGAGAGTGTTCGGCCGCTGTGGTGTATGAAAGACGCTCACTCTCGTCCACACCTCCGTAACGAGTTGGCAACTCATGAGCAACAAGCTCAAAATGATATGGCTCAGGGTTACTCGCCTCCTTCACAGAACCTTCCCACTTTTATTCTTTTCCCACTGAAGGAGGTGGAGATAAATACTCAACCTCATAACAGCCCACCTCTGAGGCAATGGAGCTTGCATCGTTAATGTTTTGCATCTTTCTGTCTGTGTGTGTGTGCCTCTGCAGGAGCCATAGTCAGTCATGCCAGTTCACAGCGCAGACCACGACCAGCCCTCCTCCTCCATGTTCAGTGAGGCATTGCGTCATTTTGAGGCATTTTTTAAACAGAAAATGTTGGTGGATTTGGACTGGTAGGGGGCGAATTACTTTTTAAAAATTTAGCAATATTTATAGGATGTGTATGTATAGTTGTGCATTTAAAAGTAAACATATTTCCAGAATAAAGGCAGTTTTACTTTTTTACTTATACTCCCTAGTAAATTCCAGGGCTACTGATTACTTTCAGGGGGCGGCTGCTGTGTAAAGTAGGCTGCCTAAGTCTCCTCTGAAGAAAGAAGCATATTCTCTGTATACCTCATTTATAATATGTTATGATAAGGCTTGTTTTATTTATTTTTGATTATGCAATTAATCAAGTCAATGGATGAGAACATTGAAAAGTGGTCATAACCTGTGCACAAAGCAAATAGACATGAGATGAATTCAGGGTAAAGAAGAGCAGGGCAGAACAAAATAACAGAGGTGCCAGAAAATATCATTGTCATAGTGACATGTATAAAAATAAGATACATATTATTGTGTTTTTTTTTTATTTCTATATGTAAATTATAAAGTCAAACTTATAGCTTTCTGCTTTTAGTGGACCTGAAATCTGAGATAAGCAGTTGGAAAGGATATTGTTTATCCAACAAAGCATTTTAATTTATAATTGCAATCCAGTGTGATGGGAAAATTTAATGTTAGAATGATCTGCTCTGTGTATTCTTACATACAGTTATGTGTGCCTTTTTTTATGATAGGGTTATGATTGTATGACACTGTATGAATTTATATCAGAGCGAAATGTACCGATTTAAGTTCCATTATCCTGAGTTGGCATAGTAACCATTTAATATCTATGGAACGTTCTGGCATTACATAGAGTATGCCTTCACTATCAAGTCCACGATGCCTGCAAGTTTAATGTTCTCATTCAGAAGCAATGTTTCCTGATATGATGTGGATAGTTGTTAGGATTACTACATCTATATAAGTCTGTTTCAGGTTTTCCCCATAAGACAAGTGATTTTTGTTTTCTTTAAGGTGTTAATATTTTTAATGAGATACTGTATTGCTATTTTTTTAAAGTACCAATTTTTGCATATGCTAAAAATAATGGGTCAATCATTGGGTTGAGCCCTGAACCTTCTTCAATCCCAAATCCTCCCCTGCTAATAGCTGTAATTGCAACAAAAGAAGTTCTTTAAAGCATTGACACAGGAGGATGGAATAAAAATACATAGTTTGTTGTCCATTTTATGATCTCCCACCAAAATTCTTAGCAAAACTACATTGATGTTGGTGGTTATACTGCAACAAAATGCACAAAAGTATAAGTTCTATAAACGCTTTTTGCAAGAAACTGTGTAAATTCCCCAACTCAGCCTGAAGCCGCATCACCAAACCCATGGCTTTTCATTCTCCTTACAATCACACTCAAGTAACACTATCAGTTGACATTTCCCTGGCTTACCGTCGGGATGCTCATAAGGCAGCCAGTGGTGTTTGGCATTTTGGAATTCAAAATTGGAGTTGCGAAGCTGGCACTGTTGGGCTCGGAAATCTTCAAAGTGCTTCGGGCACTCGTTTGTGTTGCACAGCTGGTACTCGTAGTTGACTCCGGGACAGTCCTGGCCGCCGTTTGAGGGTCTGTGGGAGGGAGATGGACCAACATCAAAGGACTCGGAGGGGAAAACAAATTATTTGAAATCAAAAGAGAGAGAAATGCTGCCCCTGAAGTCGGACTGAGATGACCAACACCAGTGCAATGTCCTTTCAATACTGAAGTTCTAATAAATACAATGAAGCATAGGTATCAAATAAAATATTGAAACAATTATAAGCAGTGTAAAATTAATCATGTAAACAGTTTTGCTGTTGGAAACTAGAAACAGTATGATAAGAGAAAATCTATTTGTCCATTTTGCTGTTTGATAAATCATTTTTTTCTAGGATTTCTAAATTTTGATGGTCAAAATCTGTGAATATATGTATAGCCGCTTTGACATCATGGGAGAAAGGCGATGTGAGGCTGTGTCACACACAGTGAATGAAGCAGGCCATTGGTGTATACTCATTGCTGTCCATTAGTATTATCAATATGCATGTTTAATTCCGCATGTGCTACACATGCTGACTTTCCACAGTCTCCATCCATCATTTTACGCTTAATCTGGGATTGGGTCACGGAGGCAGCATCCGTGACACAGAATTCCTCCTCTGGGTCTCCTCCTGGTGTGACTGGAACCCCCCACCAGGGAGACAACCAGAAGGAACCACCTAGACTTAGGTTCTGTGGCTGTGGAGGATTAGTGGCTCTACTGTCAGCAATGCTGAGCCCTATGGATGCAAAGGCCAACATGTGCTTTTCTTCATTGCATATTAAAGATGGAACCATGAAAAAAAAACTGAAATAAAACCTTTCCAGGACGACTCTCCTACTTTGGGATTATCTCCAATAAAAGAGCCGGATTTTCAAAAATGAATGCAGACAAGGAGTAACAGAGTAACAAAGATTTACGATAGGCACATGGTTTTATGTACAAATAAAGGTATATTCCTACAGGATTTAAAAAAAAAAGCTACTGTAGCATTGTTTTCTTGCAGCAAGAAGGTCTTGGGGTCGTTCTGCATGGAGTTTTTCTGTTCTCCCTGTAACTGTGCATTTTGTCTGGGTACTCCAACTTCCTCCCACAGTCCAAAAATATAAGAGCTGACAGAGGTCAAAGTCCAACACATAGAGGATGGTTTGCAGCACATTTTACATATTCCCCTGGTTCAACACACCTGAATCTAAAGCAGAACTTAACATGCTCAACAGGTAATTGAGCCGGTCACTTAAATTTGGGACACACTTAAAACAAGCAGGACACCAGTGGTGACGTGTTTGGAGAAAACCAAACACACATCATCAGAACGAACAAATCAAACCAACTGTCAAATACAGCGATGGAGCGATGATGGAGGAAAAACCTTGTCAACAACAACGTGAGAGAAATAAAATCCACAGATGGCAACTAAAACACAAACGTCTTAATCAGTTTGTCTCGTAATTATTCTGTAAATAGTTAGTTTTAAAGGAGACATCATGAGATCATGGCAGAAATTATTTTTGCCTTTCCAGTTTACATTGCAGAAATGGAACATTTGGGATTACTTAATAAAAAATGTCAACATTAGTAACACAGGATTTAATCTTCACTGAAAGCACTATGCAAATGTGCATAAAGACCCAATTTACAACGACTGTTTCATCGGCTTTGGTTTCGCTGCAGAGACAGAATGAGTCCATAAAGAATACGGCTTTAATTAACAAGGCTGCTACTTGATATAGTTATCTCCCTTTAATTTTTGTGGTACGCTTGTGTTGCTCACTTCAGATTTGTATTTATTTTATTAAATACACTAATTCCTTAAAAAGTTCAACACACAGGGAAGAAGCTCCTGTGTGCTTGAGCATTAAAATAAATCACCGAACAAACCTAATCCTAATGTATTTGTTACAGAAGCATGTTCCTAATTAGTTCAATTAAAAGTTATTTCATTGTCCTTTAAGGTCTGAATAAATATGCAAATACATGAAATTACCTTTAGCTTTCAGTCCATGTAATTTTCTAACTTTCTCTCTGTTTGTAAAATCCCTGAGGTCTAAAGCTGCATCTCTGTTGCTTTTGCCACTTACGCAGGGTTGTTGCACTGCCGCGTCCGGAAACGAACTCCAGTTCCACAGGATCGTGAGCAGGAGCCAAATTTACTCCAGGTGCCCCAGGCGCCATCCTGCTTCAGCTGATTTGGGTTCTTCCACATGCAGTGACCTTTGTAGCACCACTAAGCAGGACGACAGAGACGAGAGAGAAAACGTGAGGCAAAGTAGAATAAGAATACATGTTCATTCCTCAGAAGGAAATCAACAAATCGCCACTCCATGCAACATTTCAGAGGCAGAGAGCCTAAAATGTTACAAAATATGATACATAAATAAAAAAACTTGTTGTTCATTTGTTCTTTAAAGCAAGTAATATGAAGAATACTATTTCTTGCACTTACACTGTCACTAGTAAATCATGGACTTTTTTGTGTAGAGAAGGCAGCCTAGATTAAAGGTGTATTCAGACCTGCACTGTTCAGTCCACTTTAAACGGAGCAGAGTTCATTTGGAACGCTGGTCAGGACCTTTTATGCAGGTTTCAACACACACAAACGAATCCTGTTGCAGATCAGAGAAACGGACCGAGACCAACTTTTTTAGGTGATTTCGCTCCTGTTCCAAACGGACAGAGGTTCGCTTCAGTTCAGGTCTGAATACAAGCAGTCTCGATCCGAACCAACTCCACAATACATGTGCCTTTTTGTCAAATTATTTGCATTATTTAACCCACGCGTTTAACTCACAGTGCAAAACATTTATATCCCGTAGGCTGTAGTGAATGTTATTAATTCCTGATCTTTGTCTTCTGTTTAATCATTTGTGCTTAGCTACGCCCACATCATTGCTGTCCCATAGCAGCACCGATCGTCACACACGTGAATGTGTTTACAAAATATAGTCCACTTGCAAAATGTAACAGACTGAATACAAGCCGCAACAAAGGGAAAAAAAATAGTTTGCCTTTGGTCCGGACTAAATGACTTTTCTGGTTTGAATGTACCCTTGGTTTCCATTACACGTTGGGCGACACGGTGGCAAAGTTTCTGGTACTGTTGCCTTGCAACAATAATATCCTAAGTTTGAATCATCCTTGAAGTTAGCATGTCCTTGTACAAGGGGTTGGTTCAGTCCAGGTTCTACCGCTTCCTCCCACACTCTCGTGCATACGTGCATGTTCGACTTGAGGACTACTCTGTGTACCCGCAGGCGTATGTGTGTAGGTGTCTGTGTGGATTCCAGCATGGTTATTTATGCTTTGTATAAGGCTCTGTCAACCTGCTGTATCCAGCCACTAGCCCATCGACTGTTGGATTTAGACACCAGCTCCCTGCTGCCCTGTACAGGTTAAAAAGCTCCATAAAAAATGAACACATTAAAATTTTTATCTCATACTTTCTCCCCCCAACGAATCAGAGCCAGAATGCATTAAATATATATTTCTTAAAATCCTATCTACTTGAATTTTTTTTCGAAACTAAGTGTTGCATACCCTCCCAAACCCCTAAACCACTTAATGTAGGATGACACCTTCATGATAAATCTTAATGTTTCAAGGCAATAAACTCTGGATCTAACTGTAAGAGGTGGGGATGTGTTAACAAACGTGTTAACATCCACAGTCTTACAATAGTTGATGTTAACAACAACTTTCTACATAATACTTAACAAATGCAGAGTTTTGTGCCCTGAGCACATGTAGCCGGGTAACTCACTATGGTTAAAGGATTCTCTCTTAAAACTGCGGCTAAAGAGAAGATCTACATTTTCTCCGTTTTATGTGTTTGCTTGTGGACGGATGTAGTTTTAGGTATCGTAACGTCACTGTCCACGACAACAAAAAAGGCCAACATCACCTGTGCGAGAAGTGGTAAGACAAGATTTAATAAAAATATTTATAGTTATTTATTTCAATGTTTGATAACACAAAAGTTTTTTTACAGTGTTTTAAATTTGCTCTTACCATTTCTTATTAATTTTTTTCATTTAATTTTTTAAAAACTTTTTTGTAAGTGTGCATGCTTCCATTTGCCAGTACTTTGCTCCTGGTCCACCTGAGTTTACGGGACTGAAATTACTGATAAAAAATAAAAGTTATTTCTATTTTCCTTTAAAATTCCCTGGTGGGTTGCCAGTTTTTTACATTCCAAGGTACTGCAATGAGACAGCATTACACCTGACTACTCCCTTTGTTGTTAATAAATTCTACATAAAAATAACAAAAATAAAAACCTGATTTTAAAGACTTGTTTTAATTAAATCACGCCAATAGGTTTTCATTTCAATAAACCCAGCACATATACAGTTGAAACTTTTTTCCACTTTGTTCTGGAAGCTTAATTGGCCTTCACAGACCACTGCACAGCACAAACACACACTCAGGAAGACACACCTATGCCAAATCCATGCTACAGTTTACTTGCATTCTTGTGGCTAAAAGGTAAAAAACCTTGCCAGCTGAATTTTTTTTTTTTTTCTGAAAAACCTTCCAAAAAGAATGCTGGCTGATGTGCATGCTCCATTGAATCCCCTTAGACCCGACTCCATGGATCTCGGCAATCTTACCTTTCCTGTAGCGCACTCCGTCCCATCCAGAGGTGGCCCCTTTTTGGTTTTGCAGAAGTAAGGATTGTCTGGGTGACTACACCAAAGCTGTTTGCATGGGTCAAATGTCCGAAACTAAAACAGAGAGAAACACAAAAAAAAACAAAACAAAAAAAAAAACAATGTTCATGTCATTTAAGTTTTTGATGTATCAGGAATTTTCCTGTGTCAACCAGTGATGCAAAGCAACAGGTATAAAGAAAATATGATTTAAAATTATTTAAAAATCCCACAATAAGGTCTGGCTTAAATGAGAGACGATAATTTTTTATAAACCCTCTATATAATCAATCAAATTTTTCTTAAAAAAAATGTGATTAAAAATATTATTTGACTCCAAGTCCTATTCCATCCATCCATCCATCCATTTCCTTAACCGCTTAATCCTTTATGGGTCGTGGGTGCTGGTGCCTATCTCCAGCTGTCAACAGGTGAGAGGCGGGGTACACCCTGGACAGGTCGCCAGTCCATCACAGGGCAGGACAAACAGGACAAACAACCATGCACACACACTCACACCTAAGGACAATTTACAGTGATCAATTAACCTGACAGTCATGTTTTTGGAATGTGGGAGGAAGCCAGAGTACCTGGAGGGAACCCACGCATGCATGGGGAGAACAAGCAACCTCCATGCAGAAAGACCCTGGGCTGAGATATGAACCCACAACCTTCTTGCTGCAAGGCAACAGTGCTAACCACCGCGCCACTGTGCAGCCCTCCAAGTCCTATTGATAGAGTTTATTTTTTAGATAATTTAATTCCCTTAGTTTGTATTCCAAAGGGATTTTCACAAAGTCGGCTTTTACTTTGTAATAATGTTTTCACAGTAGCCTATTTCTTTCATCATGGCAGATTTTTCAGTTGAACTTCTCTTTATCTAAAAGACACCAGCGCAGCAATAATGGTGGATGAAGAGGTTTTTCTCAGCTAGAATGTTAAAATGTTCTACAGATATGTCTTTTAATGATCAAAGCAGATTATCAGATTAATTAAAGAGGATTCTTTGAGGGACACTGAGCAAACCTTTGAGGAGTGACTTTATGAACAAAACCCTGAGCTGTGAATGTGACTGTGAACTATCTTACCTCAATGTCTCAATTCCAAGTGTTGGGACCACACAGTGGGTCATAAAAAGACAAGTTCTCTTATAAAGACCTTATATAATCAGAATAAATTATATATATATATATTCGCTCATCAGGAGTTTCTTAAAGAAAACTTTCATTTATTGATCAAACTGGTGTATTGTATTAAGAAATCAACTGTACTTCCTACACTTAAAAGTTTGGTGATTTGCATTCATGCAATATATAGTCTACAGTACAGTGCTTTAGGGCTGGGTATCTATGGAAGTTTCAAGAATCAATTTAATTCCAATTCTCAAGAGTCAGTATCGATTATTATGAGCCGATCAAATTCGATTTGATCCGATTCAACCTTATCCATTTAGGTATTCTTATGGGTCATTGTTTTTTGAGCTGTTATCTTAATTATATGCATTTAATTCAATGACATAACACTGGGAAGGAGAATTCCAGGTGGCCACTTTAAGCCCTGCGTCTGAAAGGGTTAATACAGTTTCCCCAAGTGAACTGTTACTTACCTATTGTAGCTGTAAAAAGGGCAAACTATTCTAAAAAATAAAAAACAATTTTGGAAATTGCGCATCGATTCAATTCGATTTCTATAAGAATCATTTCAGAATTGATATTCTGATTTTTTTTAACACAGCACTACAATGCACCCTCAACTATTTAAGGACTTTTCATTGGAATATTACTCCAAGGCCCCTTTCAAACAGGCGATGAAAAACTATAATTTTCCAGACATTGTCTTTTTGACTTTCGAGTCTGAAAGCAAACTCCAGGGTCCTGTGTGGCTAACTTTTACCAGTTTATTATCGCCTGACCTTCGTGTAAAAAGACCGGACTTGTCGCGGTATGGCATTGGCGTTCAGAATGTCAGGCCGCGTTCTGGACAGGCGATTGCATCCGTCATATCTGGATGCAACCCCCCCATCAGCCATTTATCACGATCCATTTATTTCTTATGGTTTGAAAGCAGCTGAAAGGCAATGTTTCAGTAAAAAAGTGGTACATTTGCAAAGACAACTACAGTTAAAGACTGAATGTAATTATCTACAAATTTTCCAGAATGTCTATCTAAAAATTGCTCAAGTTCATAGTAAAAACCAGCGGATTTCTTCTGTTTTTAAAGTACCAGTAGCAGTATTAACTGCTCAACTTTTGGGCAGATCAAACCCAGAGAAGAGAAAGGGTCCTTTAAGAGACTACCACCTCAATATTGGCCTTGAGAATCTGTCTTTATAAGCAACACAATTCCCCCTCCATCTCAAACCACATAATCAAAGTGTTTTGTTAATAAGCATTCAGAAGGCAGTGATTAAAACCACTTCATTTATTCATTTCATCTCTGAGCCCTTGGGGGAAACAATTACAATCCATCAGCATTCTGATCCAGGAGGAATTCATGACAGAATCCTTCTGCTTCACCCCCACCCCTGTCAATCTTGGTCAATTGTTGTGATGAATGGTATTTTGTTTTCCTAAGCACACACAACTATTGCAAGTAGAGAAAAAGTATGATGGAGGGCCATTGTAGAATGAAGGAAAAAATTATATGGCTGAGGAAGTATAGGTTTTCTGCAAAATAAAAAAAATAAAAAACACTCAGAAACTTCTTAAATAATTTCATATATTTACTAGTAAAAAAATGTCATACTCTTTGATATGGAAAAGTTGTACATTTGCAAGACAACATGTATACATCTCTGTGATTAAAGGCATCAATTTATAATATTAAAATGATATTTTTCTGGTGAGTAAAGTGAGAAGTATAGAAGAAATAATGAAAAAAATTGATCTTTACTAAGATTATATAGTCAGACATTTGTGCCACAAAAGGTCAGAAGTCCTCTAAGATTGAAGTGGTATATCAATGAGATGAGCTTCTGGAAATTTTCTAAAGTGTAAAAAGTGACATCTTTATTATAGAATCAGAACAATATCATGGATGAAGACCTGCCATTAACAACTCAAACAGAATCTAGAATATAGAGATGAGATGATGAGGTAGAAGCTGCAACATGGCTGCACTGAGTCTATGCCTGAAATAAACAGTCCAGAATCATGCAGACAGCACAGATTTAACACTTACATCTAAAAAAATATATAAATTTCTCATCAGTGTCCATCAGTATTTTTTGTCATGCACATCTAAATTTACAATTACAAAGAATATTCTAGTTTTAACACTTTAAATCTTGTGTCTTCGATAATTGAAAAAATATTTTGTAAATTTTCCTAAACATTTCCTTATATTTTTAAATGAGAGAATATCCACACTTTTTCTTTTAAATGTGTGAAAATATTCTGGAAATTTCTGAGTTTCTTTAGTGGAAAAGAAATTAGCTCCCATAATTTATTCTTAACATAAAATTAACTTAATACTTCTCGTTAGGGAAAAGCCGTTTTTAAGGGATTTAACCGAGTAACACATCAGCAGGTCCCATTCTGCTCAGCAGCTATGTTTTTTTTGGGTTTTTTTGTGAGAGAGTTGGGATTTGTTGTTGAATGAATCCTAAAAAAAGAGAATTTATATGGTCCATTTGGACATTAGTCTGAGGTAAAGTGGACAAGACATTCAGTCCAGTGACATCCTGTTACAATCTGACAGCACTGATTGGCTGCCAGCAGTCCGCCATGTCAGTCTGGCTCACTGCGCTGAAGGACGGGGTGAGTCATCAGCATTCACAAAAAGCACAAATACAAAATTAAAACCATGAATTCAGGAGCAGAGAAGAGTGCAAAGCTGAAAAGAGTGGCCAACTGAACGAGAGATCAAAGTTTAAAATAATTTATATTCGGCGATATAAATCAATTTATCTATAAGAAACGTCTCCTGTTAAACTGACTATTGTCTTGACAAAACCCCCAGACATGGTAACCGACTCAAATTCTCTAGAATAGATAAGATTTCTAAATATCATAATTTATAAGTTTCCAGCTTAAAATATAAATCAGTGTATTGTATTTAGATGATAACATTTGTGATTTAAGTACCGAAATTGGAGACACTTTGTGACATTGCTTGAGTTTGTACCTGTTAAACAACATCAAAGTTATCTAGAAATAGTTAGAAATATCTAGATATAGTTCTGTTCAACCTAAATTCCTTAAGTCCCAAAATAAATATTCTCAGATAGTTTGATACACTTTTCCTACTTTAAACCCTCAGCAACAAAAACTTCACCTTTGGATTTCTTCTCTTTATGATATAATCATAACCAAGATGAAGATACTCATTATCAAAGAACTAAATAAGTTCTTTCATTTTTTATTTTTTTGTATAATGATTTGCATAATGAACATAATGAGTTTGCTTTTTTTTGATCAAAATTACACAAATCACTACAAAAATCAGTGCTCAGAGAGGCCGAAATGGGAGAGGATGGCACTAAACCAGCACCAGCACAAGTTCAGAACTCAAGATAATTTTGGTGGCAAAATCCAATAATGGAAGCAAACATATCCAGTTTCACTTTTTTTAAATTACTTATTTGACATTCGTTTGAATGAAGTAAAATTGCTATGGTTAGCAGAGGGCTGTTTTCCATCTGTAGTCACCCTGAAAAAAACAAAGGCATCCAATGTAACAGATGGCATGAGAACGAGATAATCATTTTTAAACTTCATCAACATTTGACACATTTCCTAACAGATTAAAATAGTACCCATGACTTTAAATGTAATTTAAACAAACAATAACTGCCAAAATGTTTAATGACCATCAGAATGGAGTTACAGTTACTCTTTTCTTGAGGAACAATGATTTGATTATATGACACTGTTTTTGAGTAAAAAAATAGCTAAGAAGAGGACAAGAATATTAACAACTTTATACATGAGACAGATTTTTGCATGTTTTTTCCCAGCTTTTGAAGATATTCTGTAGTTTCCGCTGTACTGAAAACTGATTTAGACTCAACCTGTTCCAGCAACAACGTTATTCTGGGTCAGTGAAAAATTAGGAAAAAAAACAGCTAAACAAGCACTAGTTCAGTACTGTAGCTTGTATACCGAAGAACCTAATCAGTTTTCCATCACCTTCTTAATTTTCCAAATTATTACTAGGGATCAACCGATATGGATTTTTTAGTGCCGATACCGATTTCTTTCACCAGCCTTTGCGGATGACCGATACATGCTGCCGATTTTCTTAAGCCGATACTTGGAGCCGATACTGATTCTGCTCCCTCAATTTACATCATAAAAACAATGATGATAACAAATGTTATGGTCCCAATTTAACGTTTATTGAACTTTAAAACAATATTTAAAGCAATATTTAACAAATAGTAAACATAGGTGAAGTACAATAAGTAAGAACAAGTAGATAAACAATATTTAACAATTATAAAAACATTTGACCTAGAACAATTAAAAAAATAATTCAGTGCTGCGTAATAAAAATTTTTAAAATATATGTTTGAGGGTAAAATCCAATGGGATACACGTAAAAAACGTAAAATTGTCCCTAGTTAATAACTTGGACAGTAGGTAAAATCACAATTAGCATATTTTCCAAATTGTAAGTGGGACCCTTGTTTCCAGGCATTTCCCTTTCCCTGTATCAGAACATCTCCTGGGTACAGCTTCAATGCAGCCGCGTTGCCACTTCTTTTGAGGTATTCATGGAGAGCATTAAGAGTTTGGAAAAATATCCAGATGCAAATCCCCTAAATTTAACACTTCAATCTTGGGGAGTTCTGTCTTTGCTCCACTGCGTCGAACGTTTTCGTCTTTTATCTACAGTAGCCCTAAAATCTTGTTGTAATATTACCTAATTATTGTCCACATTGGGAACTTTTCCAGCAGCCAAGTGAAACCCATAAAAACACAGTCACTTTATAGCATTTGCAGAGAAAACATCAATACAAATATCAATTAAAAACAAGCAGACTAAAGTCACAAAGGAATTACACTCAATCATATATCAAATTAATCAGAATAAACGCCTGAGTGATTATATTGTTTACATTTGTTGGTGCTTAATTGAGGCGGTCTGAATCTCGTTCCAGATGGAAGGAGCTGAAATTCGCCATGAAGTGATTGAATGAGATGCATAAAAGGATCCAGCTAACTGTATGAGCTGTCTGACCAAAGGTATGCAGTAAATGTCACACAATTCAATAGCAATGTCAGCCTAAACTTAACCTAAAAAACCTAGTCATCAAATCAAGATGTCAGTCACTCATCCTCGAGGCTGCCGCCAAGTCTCTGTACAGATACATCGCTCAAGTATAACTCATTGCTTGTAAAGAGAAACTCTCCCAGGTTTAAAAGCTGTAATTCACCTCTGCTCAAGGTCAAAATGTGCCAAGAAATATTGAAAACTCTCAAATTTCACTTTGCATACACACAATCCACCAACCAAGATTAAGTCAGGGACACAAAAGATTCTGAAGTTGCTATACAAAATAAATACAATCTTGATAAAATGTGCAACACAAAATTGATTTAGTTTTGTAATTAAGGGAATAGTGCAATTTTAAAAAGTATATTAAATGTTTTTGTGTATAGAGTAAATTTTTATATTTTCTGTCTGTTACATAAACCTCAAGGGTAACAAAATATTTATTTCTGAACAAGTATTGAGGAGTTTTTAAATTCAATGAAAAGATGCTCCAACTCTTGAAAGGTTGAAGTTAAGAAGATTTCATAATTCTAATTGGAAATGTATGACATAAAACAAACTGAAGAAATGTATGAAAATATGTCATTTATGTTACATCACCCTCCTATTGAGCATCTTCTCCCAGCTGCTGTAAACACTATGACAGTAAACAGTGACAGAATGAGTGGCACTATATTTCCGAATGGCAGGATGCCCGTTGGAGATGTGGTAAAATAAGCAGATGACCACATGAAATGCTTGCCAACATGTCCAATTTCTGTTCATATCTAAATGTCAGAATCGTTGAAGGCTGTCAGCAGGAATCTCCTACAGTTCTTTCTGGAACAAGAAGAAACCAGAGCGTCTCTTCTGTCATTCCTGAGTCTGAAGATGATAATAATTAATTTCTTTTAACACCGTCACAGACACTGAATGCTCAATGGAGTCCATCTGTCCTCCTTTCCCTAAAATGTTCCTCACCGTGGCATACAGTATGGGGCTGATTTATCAATATTCCTGATAATGACTACAAAATTGTGTGCGGCACAAAAAATTTGCGCAAGTGGGTTGTTCTTATTTTGCGAGTGATTGACTAAGATTGCGTGAGCAACTCTTAACAGGCGCAAGCAGCAGTAATCAAATGAGGAGTTTGTGGCCGCTAATGCGAGCTGCACCACGGCTAGTGAGAGGAGGAATACTATCCATAATGTGTCATTGGCACAAAAGTTATGGTATAATGGTGCATTCACCCCGCATATTTGGTCTGCGTCAGGCAGACACCAACTACAGCTTCTCTGTTCCTCCTTAGGAGTGCCTTTCCATCTGACTTCGGTAAGTGTTATTTCTGTTGAAAATGTTTTCACTGGACCCACGCTTCATTCAAGATACGTGTATAGTGACATAACTACTAATGCTATGAATTCTGTTTTTTGTTTGTCAGTAATAAATGTAATTCATGCGGTGTACATGCGCTGCTCTGTGCTGCATGCACAAATCGTATTGCAGGTTTAGACTGATTAAAACTGCAGCACTTCTGAATTTTGTTTTTAAAATGTCATATATAATACCAATGATCATTGTGGTAAAGTATATGATTATTAAAATTTTAATAATTGGACTCCAGTAAAGTTAACCAATACGTGAGAAACTACTGAGGATCCAATAGGATCATGTGCGCTCAGCGAGTTCACCAGGTGGAGACGTGATGAGAGTGCAGTGAGTTATGATGCGTCTTTGGGGGAAAAACTGGTAAATATTTACAAAACTATCAGGTTTATGGCCATTAGAGTGTTAATTACGCTTAGGTTATATTGTGTGTGAATATAACCGACAGAACAACGGAGAGTGGTAAGAAGAGAGGAGGGGGTCTGGCTGTGTTTGTGAACGATAGATGGTGTAACTCTGGTCATTTATCTATCAAAGAGACGCTTTGCTGTAAGGACATCGAGCTGCTAGCTGTTAGCATGAGACCATACTACCTACCGCGGGAGTTTACACACCTTATCTTGATAGCTGTGTATGTACCACCCTCTGCTAACGCTGCTGCTGCCTGTGATGTCCTGCACTCTGTAACCAGCAGACTCCAAACACAGCACCCTCAGGCCCTTTTTCTGATCTCTGGGGACTTTAATCACGTCTCCCTCTCCTCCTCTCACCCAGTATTACACCTGCCATACCAGATACAACAAAACATTGGACTTATTGTATGCCAACACCAAGGAAGCATACAGCTCATCACCTCTCCCCCCTCTGGGGGGCTCAGATCACAACCTGGTTCATCTCCAACCTGTGTATAAACCTCTAGTACAAAGAGAACCAGTTGTGAAACGAACAGTAAGGAAATAGTCGGCAGAGACTGAAGAGGCTCTAAGTGACTGTTTCCGTTCTACTGTGTGGGACAACCTCTGCAGCCCTTTGGAGGATGACATCAACAGCATCACAGACTGTATTACGGACTACATCAACTTCTGTGTGGTCAACACCGTTACCGTCATAAAGGTAAGGTGTTTTTCCAACAACAAGCCATGGATAAATCCTGAAATGAAGGCTCTCCTCAAGGAGAAGAAGATAGCCTTCAGATCAGGAGACAAACAGGAGCTGAAAATTGTCCAGAAGAAACTGAAATGGAAGATCAGGCAAGGGAAGGACAACTAAAGGAGGAAAATGGAGGATCAGCTGCAGCAGGACAACATCAGAGGTGTGTGGGGCAGCCTGAGGACCATCTCTGGACAAAAACAATCAACTCCCCAGACTGCTGGAGACGTGGGGTGGGTGAATGACCTGAATAAATACTTTAATAGGTTTGATCAGCCACCCACCCCTCCACCAGCATCATCCTCCCTGCTGCAATCTCCCTCATCTCCTGAAGCTGCCTGCCTTTCATCTCAGGATTTCACACCTCTCAGCTCCCAGCCATCACACTCACACCTGGCTTCTGAGGACTCCAGCACACATCCCCCTCCACCAACCATCTTGTCCCTCTCAGCACTCCAGGTAAGGAAAGAGCTTCGTAAGATTAAAGTGCGGAAGGCTGCAGGTCCAGATGGCATCAGCTCCAGGCTGCTGAGGTGCTGCGCAGATGAACTGTGTGGCATTTTAGGATATTTGTTCAACCTGAGCCTGTTTCTGTGGAAAGTACCACAGCTATTGAATACCTCCTGTGTGGTACCAGTACCAAAGAGCTAGCAGCAGCTACAGGCCGGTAGCCTTGACATCGCATCTGATGAAGACCCTGGAGAGGTTGGTCCTTAACCATCTGCGCCCCCTGGTGGGTCTTCATTGGATCCACTGATGTTTGCTTACCAACCCGGCATCGGGGTGGAGGACGCCATCGTCTACCTGCTGCACCAAGCTCTGACTCACCTGGAGAAATCTGGAAGCACTGTGAGGATCATGTTTTTTGATTTCTCCAGTGCTTTCAACACCATCCAGCCACGACTCCTGAGGGACAAGCTGGAGCTGTCAGGAGTGGACCACCACATGTCCCAGTGGATACTGGACTACCTCACAGGCAGCCTACAGTATGTGAGGACACAGGGCTGTGTCTCTGACACGCTGGTCCGCAGTACGGGGGCCCCACAGGGAACCGTGTTGGCACCGTTCCTCTACACTGCTGACTTCCCCATCAACTCCCCACGCTGCCACCTACAGAAGTTCTCTGATGACTCTGCCATAGTTGGACTGATTACAGGTGATGACGACTCAGAGTACAGACAGAAGACTCTGGACTTTGTGGACTGGTGCCAGCAGAACCACGTGCTGATCAATGCTGGAAAAACCAAGGAGTTGGTGGTGGACTTCCGGAGATGCAGACCCACCACACTGACACCGGTGAATATCCAGGGAGTGGACATTGAGATAGTGGACTCTTATAGGTACCTGATTGTTCACCTAAACAATAAACTGGACTGGAGCCACAACACTAATGCTCTTTACAGGAAGGGTCAGAGCAGACTCTACCTGCTGAGGAGGCTGAGGTCATTTGGAGTCCAGGGAGCGCTGTTAAGGACCTTCTATGACTCTGTGGTGGCCTCCGTCATTTTTCTACAGTACTGAATGTTGGAGCAGCAGTTTATCGACAGCTGAGGGGAAGAGGTTGGATAAACTCATCAGGAAGGCCAGCTCTGTTCTAGGATGCAGCCTGGATCCAGTGCAGTTGGTGGGAGACAGAAGGACTCTGGCTAAAATAACATTACTGATGGACAGAGTCTCCCACCCAATAAATGGAAATGTTGCTGAACTGTGGAGGTCCTTCAGTGACAGACTGCTGCATCCTAGATGCATGAAGGAGCGTTTCCACAGGTCCTTCCTCCCTGCAGCTGTCAGACTGTACAACCAAAACTGCTCCCAACAAATTTAAATATTTTACACCTGCACTGTATCTTACATTTTGCACTAAACAACCACACCACTATAATTTGCACATTATTTCCACCTGATGTACATATTCTGTGTTGATGTACATATTCTGTGTATTTTGTATTTTTTTGCATACATTTTTCTTTTCTGTTACATATGCTGTATATTTGTTGTTTCTTTGGCTGCTGTTTACGACCGAATTTCCCCTGGTGGGACTATTAAAGGATTATTCTATTCTATTCTGTTGATAAATCAGGCCCTATATATCTTAAAAACCAAAAATACATTCTGTGTGTATGGATGGAATGAATAGCTTCAGGGGTGGACTCACAGAGGTGCAGATCTTGTAACCTACTCCGAAGTCAAATCGACACTGCTCATCCATGGAGTAGTTGATGCCGGGTAGCTCAGGAAGCTGAGGCCAGTCGTGTTTGAACGGGTCATCCAGCAAGCAGTCATAGGTGCTATGAAGAAATTAAACATGGTTGTGCTTTAATAACAAGGTCAACAATATGATATCCTTTATTTTAATATATTATGTTAAGGAAGAGCAGATGACGTTGTGAATAGATGTGAAGAGGAAGACTCATCTGGGGAGTTGTGTGATTGGTTGATAGGAAGAAATAGACGGAGTGAATGGGGTTCATATTAATTGAGCAAATAACCCAGCAGCCTCTGGCTATCATTGAAGGTACCATGTGGAAGAGAAGCATATAATACAGATGGAAGAACAGAATGAAGGATAAAAACAGTAAAGACATTTTTACTGTATTATTTTGTAGTTTTACCAACCTGGTTATTTTTACATTTGACCTTTATTTCCATCAATCAAGCTTGATAAAACCTTCTAAATTAACAGGAGCTGACATTTACCAAGAAAAAAATCTATACATAAAAAAACAAGGAACCCCTGGGTGGGGATGGCGAAAGGGCCTTTCTGTGTGGAGTTTTCATGTTCTCACTGTGTTCCTTTGAGCAGCTAATGAGAGCTACTCCCACTAAAACATGCACCAGTTCTGGCCTGTAAACTGCCTCTTCCTGGCTGACCGGGGCACCTGAGGGGTTGGGGAGGATCTGGCTGGAATAATGTGATCCTTCCACGCGCCATGTCCAGTTTGGGAAACCCCGCCCCCTCAGGTGAAAAGAAGGGCACCTTCAGTGCGGGTTCTTGCTGGGGTTGGCAGAGGGAGAGCAATGCCCAGGACTGGAATTCGGTAGAACACTGGGTGATAAATAATGGGGGGGGGGGAAACGTGGGATAATTTTTTTTTTTTGTAAATGTTAAAAAAACAACAAACAAGGATTATAGAAATATCAGTGTATAAACAGAGGAGAAACAGGAACCATAAAATCGTCCAGAGTGGAAGAGTTTCACCTACAATCATGGGGCAATTTATTGTGAGAAGGCAAGGCAAATATACTTGTATAGCACACTTTAAGCAACAAGGCAATTCAAGGTGCTTTGGATGATGAGTAGATTAGAATTAGAAAATCTGAGTGGTCTGTGGGTTGGTATGGTGACATCAGATCTTTAACATACTTTGGTGCTAAGCCATTACATTTTATACATAGGGCGCTGTGGCTCAGTGGAAAGCTGTCGGCCTGTAACCCAAAAATTGGGGGTTCAATTCCTGCTTCCGCATGCTACATTCTGTTGTGTCCTTTGGCAAGACACTTCACCTACCTTGCCTATTGGTGTTGGCCAGAGGGCCCGATGGCGCGACATGGCACACTCGCTTCTGTCAGCCTGCTCCAGGGCAGCTGTGGCTACCAATATACCTTGATTCCACCAGTGTGTGAATGTGAATGGATAATGGAAGTGTAAAGCGTTCTTGAGGGTCTCGAAAAGCGCTATATAAATGCAATTCAGTATTAGTTATTTATATGCAGTCAATAACCCATTCAAAACGGGAAAATTAGCAATAACCTGGTCACGCACTGCCGTGTAAAGACTGGCAAAAACCCAAAAGTGATCCCTGGGTTACCCCTTTTCTAACCTGAATATCTGTGTCAGGATCGCCAGTGGACAAGGAGCGGGTGAAGTTTGACGCTCCAGGCGCGGATGGGAGTTTCCCCGGGTTCAAGGCGGCTGGATGGCTCAGGAGAGAGGCTGCGGCTGGGAACCGTAGGTGGGTCGTGGAGTAAGCCAAAGAGCGGGCGATTGAAGTCGTAACTTCTCTGGTTAACTGGCTGATACGTATGAACGGATCAGGAGCTCTGCACATGGGATAACCGATGACTGAGCGAAGTGAAGGTGAGTGGAAGGATCTTTTATACTGAGCAGAGTAGAGATATTGTCAGGGAGTTCATCAGACCCGGCTGGTCTGAGTTGGGGCTGATGACTTCCTGACAGAGCCCCCCCCCCTCTAGGCCCGGCTCCGGAAGGGCCCGGACGATCAGGATGGAGGAGGTGAAGGTCAGAGATGAGAGAGGGATCCAAGACATGACGTTAAGGTATCCAGGAGCCTTCCTCTGGGCCATAACCTCGCCAATCCACCAGGTACTTGTACCCCCTGCCGCGGGGTCTGGAGTCCAAGATCTGTCTCACCGTGTAGGCTGGACCACCATCGATGAAGCGAGGGGGAGGCGTTTGGTTTGCAGGTGGCGATAGGGACGAGGTGACATGACGTTTGAGGAGGGAGCAGTGGAACACCGGGTGGACCCTGAGAGAGGCTGGAAGGCAGAGACGGTACGTGACTGGGTTGATGCTGCGGAGGACTGGATACGGACCAATGAAGCGGTGGGTCAGTTTCCGGCAGTCAGTTGGCAGCTTGAGATGCCTGGTAGAGAGCCAGACCAGGTCACCTGGTTAAAAGGTGGGACTGGACCGGTGGCGGCGGCGGTGTTGCTCCACGTAGTTGGAGGTGGCCCGTCTGATGGCTGCCCGGGCCCGGATCCACGCGGCCTTAGCACAGAGAATCAGTTGCACCTCCACCTCTGGTTCCTGGTGGGAGAAGATGGATGGTTGATAGCCGTTGCAGACCTCGAAGGGCGACATACCGGTGGCGGAGGTGACCTGGAGGTTGAGGGACACCTCAGCCCACAGTTACGAACGCGGCCAGGCGGAGGGCTGCGTCGAGGCGAAGCACCTGAGGTACTTCCCCACCTGCTGGTTTGCCCTCTCCGTTTGACTCAGGATGGAACCCAGATGAGAGACTGGCGGTTGCTCCGCTGAGACGGCAGATGGCTTTCCAGAACTTAGCTGAAAACTGGGGCCCAAGGTCTGAGACAATGTCCTGGGGAAAATTATTCAACCGCACTACAAGCTCCAGAACTAGCTTGGCTGTTCTCTTAGCCCTGGGCAGGCCGGGGAGGGCCACAAGGTGGACAGCTTTGGAGAAACGATCTACGAAGGTGACGATGGTGTTTGAGCCGTCTGCGGTGGGGAGTCCTGTCACAAAGTCCACCCCAATATGGGACCAAGGGCAAGCTGGAACTGGTAGAGGTCAAAGGGGGCCCGGTCGAGGTTGCGTGGTTGACTTGGCTCTGGCGCAGGTGCCAACGAAGCTGCCAACGCCCCGTGCCATAGCGGGCCACCACAGGGCGCGGTGGATGAATTTGAGGGTCCTAGCCGCGCCTGGATGCAGCTCCGCAATGAACTGGACGTAATCGTTGCAGAGCACGGACCTTTGATTGTAGAGGGCTGCCGCCCATTCTTGTGCCTACCGGGAGTGAAGGAAGGTGAGCAGAGCCACCCTGGGAGGGGAGGAGGCATACGTTGAGGGTTGACACTCGAAAATCATGTCCAGGGTGGCTAGTAAACCGTCTGGTCTGCCATCGCAACCATTCCAGTTATCCAGGAGGCAGATTCTGGGTTCGGTGGAGGAGGACGGTCGCTGCTGGAGGGTGTTGACAAGCCCGGCTAACCAGATGTGGGCCTCGGACAGAGTGTCGAGCTTGGAGCCGAGTCGACCCACCAATCCACGAAGGAGTGACACCTCGGCCTGAAGGGCCTCTACCTCCGCTTAAGCGCTCTTAGAAGGCTCAGTCATCCTGTCAGGATCGCCAGTGGACTGGGAGCGGCGATCGGGTGAAGTTTATACTATATAAGTTTATACTGTATAAGTAGTTTATACTAACCAGTTGATCAACTCATATTTTACTAGAATCCAATAGAAAGGAATGTGTTTCATGTTAGATTTTCTGCTCTTAAATTTAGATTAATCTCATTTAAAATGTAGCAGCAAATCCATAATGGCTTCTGCGACGTTATGCATGTTACTACTGCAATGTTCTATTCACACACATCACCCACACACGGAACTGTTCCACCACATCATCCTGTGGTAAAGCAGCTTATTTTGAAAGGCAAGCTATTCAGGGAGAAACCTTCCTGTTTTTCCAACATTGTACCTGTCCCCAAGTTAATTCTTATATAACATATTACCAGCTCCAAAACTGGAGACAAAGAAATTTACCTTTATTGTGTCGGTTTTGTGTGAAAAGAGCTTCAGACTGGTCAAAAATAGCTAAGTACTATACAGTGATTGATTGCCTACTGTCAGTAGCATCTACTGTTATGTTTTGCTCTTTAGAGTTAAAGAGTGAGACGAATTAGAGCCTGTGAACCAAGCATCGATCAGAAATGCATAAACCTCAACGGTCAGAGTATAGGTTTATTTGTATTCATGAGCCAATGTCATGAACAACAACGAAAGATAAACAGAGTGTTAAGGTTCGGAAACATGCTGACATTTAAAAAGCGCAACATTTACATACATTTTTTTTCTTCCCATTTTTCCCACTATCTATTTATTTGAAAGAAAAAAAAAATGATATTTTCATGGTGGAGCATATTTTAAAGTCTTTCTGTCCCACGTTCCATCAACCTCCTTATCAAAAGCGGTTAATTTTCAAGTAAAATAACAAATAATAACACTCAAGACCTTTTACGTAATATCTACTGGATCATTTTAGTTTGCATGCAAATGCTGTATAAAGCTTAAATATGTCAAACATTCCTTAAAATTAATAACAAGCATTTTTAATTCACCCAAGTTAGTCATCCATTATAAACGTATGCATCCGAAGGACTGTTGTAGAGACTTCAGTCACAGAGTTCCATTTTAACAGAGACCAGCAACACGATTTAAAATTCAAGACGAGCACCCCTACAGAATGATAATTAAATAGAAACCTATGCCTCATATCCCTACATTTTTCCATATGTTTTCCTGTTACAGAGAAATCATGTGGATTGGGGGATTTTTTTTCTTCTTCTATTTGTATTACACTCTCTTTTATGATATACCCTCTAAATCAAAAGCATTCAGTCAAAACTTTGCACAACTACAGGTTTTCTATGGTTTTCTCTAACCATTTTGAACAATCAAGGCCATGAAAGCTTTGTATATTCTTCTTTGACTTGACCATTGTAGTACAAAAATATACTTCAATGTAAATCATTTCATCAGGTCAGGCTCGTGATGGCCTTAAAGATAATCTCATCACAAGTTCCTCCCGTGAATTGTGTGTTCCGAGGATAAATGAGCATGTGGCCTGATGAACGGGACAGGAGGTGCACAGAGTGCAGTGGATCTTGTGAGATGTTGCAAGATTTCTGTCCGACCTGGGAATGTTTTTGGGTGAAATCTGTTAGTGTGTGATAATAATAATAATAATAATAATAATAATAATAATAATAATAATAATAATAAAAATGGATTGCATTTATACAGTGATTTTCAAGACACACAAAGCGCTTTACAGTTCCACTATGAATTCACTCTCACATTCACAAACTGGTGGAAGGAAAGATATGATTGTAGCCACAGCTGCCCTGGGACAGACTGACAGAAGTGAAGTGGACTACGTGTATATCGCGCCATCGGCCCCTCTGGGTAACACCAATAGGCGATAGTTGAAGTGTCTTGCACGATTTTTTTTTCCTCTTCCATATCTAACAGCTTACTTTTTCTGAAATAAAAGTTTTAATTCATTTTTATCCATCTTCCATACCAGCTCAGCCTACCTGTTTGCATCCCAACAGCATGATGCTTCTATTACCACAGAATAATGGATGGATAATGGGATGGTGTCTTCAGGGTGCTGTGTTAATTTTCTGCCATACTGATCTGTGCATGCATTGACAATGTTCAATGTACAAAAAAAAAGAAATATACACATGTTTCTATTCTTTTTGCTTTGCAATTATGAAAGAAATTTGTGTAGTTATATCGCATAAAATCCGAGGAACTTTGCGATTACACCATGACACAGTGTGTAAAGTTTAGAAAGCATGATTAATTTTGCAAGTGACTGTAGAATATTTGACAAAAGTAAAAATGATCTTGTGGGTATCAGTAATTCTGTTGCATATATATATATATATATATGTTTAAAAAAGCTACATATTGTATTTCCAAATGGTTGAAAACAATGTCTGATGAATCACCATGGGTTCTCCTTAATTATGTCTTAATTATGTAATGAATGTAATTTAAGGAATTTAGTATGTTTTTAAATGTGATTCTAGAGATTTTTTAGATTATTTTATTCTGGAATATTTAAAGGTATTTAAAAAAAAAATTCACTGAAGGAAAAGAAAAGTGCTGATTTGAAATAAAGTGGTTAAAACAGCTTAAGTTGCTACTTTTTTCCTGGAAAGAGGCTACATTTGTTTAGGTTTTGGTTTATTCGATAAGCGAAAGAAAAATATTTATGTCTTGTACCTCTGAGCACTGTAACAAGACTTGTTGGTTGCCGTTGTATGTATTGCACAAGATCATCTGATAATGTTTCCCTCTCCTTGAGCTATTTATAAAACTGACTATAAAAATTCAACAGTGCTGTGGAAGGACGCCCCCGGCACAAACTCACTGGATATATCTCTTCAGCTCCTGTCCGCTGCACATGGACCAATGATATCGATGGAATGCTGCCTGCACCAGAGGGGCCATCACACTTCCCATCGCGGTTTCATCCCCACAGCGGTTTCCCTGGCCATCATGTTCCATGCCCAGCCTGCAACCAACAGCACAAAACAAGGTCAGATTTAGAAGATGGATTTTTACAAAATAAGCAGCTTTAACACCACTGCCTAAAGGTGAGTAGGCAATGGAATATGAGGTTTAAAATAAAAATATATGATTCTAGACATATTGAATGTTTTGAGACATTTCACTAAATTTGGACTCTGCTACAAATAAAGTTTTGTTAACTGCCTTTTAAACTTGCAAAAGTGTTGAGTTCCCACTTTATATTTTGCTTCCACTCCATCAGACTTTCTGGTAGTCTTTTAAAGTGGTATAGCTGAAGAGTTCTTCAGACCTAATGATCATTTAGTTTTTCTTTTGACTATGCTCTCTCCTTCACTCATTTTCAGATCAATACCATTATAAATCGCTCTTTAGCTTATTTGACTCGCATGAATCGCTGAGGCATAGAAAGGCTCTAAAATTGGTTGGAGACACACTAAGGTCTTAAGCCACCTTTTGACAGGCTCGATAATACTGTTTTGAAGAAAGCAGTTTTTAGCACCTTGAAAAAAAAGGAACTCCAAAGAGATAGTAGCTGAAAATGTGGCATTAGTGAAACTTTTAAATTGCCAGTAATCAAATTTGATGTTTTTCGCTTCATCAGCAACTGATTAGACTCAGTTACTGTACTTGTTTTGTTGTTTATAATACATAAAGGTAAATCAACTCCAACCTCTTTAGGTTTGTAAAGACCCCAGTTTAAAGCAAAGTGTTTTAATATCTTCCTTTCTTTAGGATTCAAAACTTCTACGTCCATTTAAGAAACCTGGAGCACATTTCTACTTTTATGATCAACTTTTGTTAGATTAGACTGTTAAATCACAGCAACATTTCTATATAAGTATTTTATGTGGTGAAGCTATATAAAACCTGAAATCTGATTTAGTTTGGTCAGCTGTCAAAGTGAAACAGAAATAGGTGTCAGTCGGTAAAACTTAACTGGTCCACTTTTGAATTTGAATTATGAAATAAATCAAAAACAAACTAAAAGTATGACTGACCTCTAGTGTACTTGTCTTATAACTTTACTCCCTCAAGTGGTTTGTTGTTTCCCCAAAAGCCAAGATGAAATAATCTGATAACAGTTTTTTATGTTGTCTGATCAAGAAATAAAGTGAATCAAAGTCGACATATTAGATATGAAACTCTCCCTAATGCGCTCAGTCCATCCAACCTTTTCATAAGTAAACTGACATTTAAATCTATTATTACCACAGTCCAGATTTTATCCCCTCACTCAGAGTTTGCCTCTTGGTCTTTTGAATGACCTTTGGAATCAAAGACTTTGGCTAATGCAACTCACACACAGAGATTGCTAGATCACGAATGCAATCAGTCAGCTCACAAACAAGAAACTGTGAGACTGGCTGTTTCATTTCCTGAAGAACCTACTTTAAGTGGATGGAAAAGAAAACTGAATGGCTTTCTTGTTAATAGCATTGGGATCCCAAATGGTTGAATCCTTACATCCTAATCCCCGTTATAAAGTGTGCAATCACAAGTTTGGCGACCTGTAATTAACTTAACATACACAGAGATGACTTGAGTCCAAATCTCGGACATCAGTCAAACCTTAATAGGAAGATTTCAAATCTAGGCTTGTCCTTGGACCGATGGTTTGGAAGTCCCATGAACAAATCAGAAGCAATCAGAATATAATCAGAAGCTTAAGTATGTTGCACCTTCAGCTAGGATCCTAAAGGTGCTTACAAACAATGGGTTTGTACAAATCCCGCAGTTCGTACAAAATATGAAGTTTGTAAACATTCATGGAGGGGTGCTTGGTTTCCAACAGTCTTTTTCAGGAGAATTGTATGCCTGCGACCCTATTTCAAAGAGTAACCCGAACACAATAGAAGCGACCAAAAAGCGGCATAGGCCCCTAGCTGGTCGTTTGCTTTTGTCAAACAAATGGCAGTGGGATGCTCAGGAATGCCATAGGAACAGATAATCCTTTTGAGTAAATGCCCTTCAAAACCAGCCTAATGAGTCATTATGACACAATTACATCAATTGTAGGAATGTGGGATTCTGGAATGGACTTCTGACTCGAAATAATCCACAAACATTGTGCGTTGTTCTTCAAATGTTCCTGAGGCACTGGGACAGAGTCCCTAGAAAGAGAGACGTCATAGCACATTTGTGTCTTGCACAAATGCGTCACCCTGGCCAAAAATGTACGAATGATCCCAAATCCCAGATGTCTGTACGAGTCATTTACAAGCCTTTAAATGTACAGTAAAGGCAGTTTAGAAAGGCAGGGGGAGAACGTGACTTCCATACAGTAAGACCGTAGCCAGGATTTGAACCCAGGATCTTTTTTCTGCAAGGGCAACAATGATGACAACAACAATGGTGATAATGCTAGCTATATGTCTTAAAAAACACACTCTTAACCTGAGCCCTGGATAAATTGAGTCCAGGTAGTTTTAAGAACGAAAGCAAACATTTCCCACAACATGTTATTGTAGAGGCACAAACAAATCCAATGAAGAGTGTAGAGTCCTCAATTCCTTGAGAACCAGCAGTAACAAAACTGTTTTGCAATTGCTAAGGCTGTCAAAGCATTGTAGTGTGCAGACATTAAAACAGTTTTCTCTGATTTTTTCAGTCTGGTTTGAACTATCATGGAAACTGTAAATTGGTTTTAGTTTGATGTGAATGAGTTCTCGACTCAATTTCTCACAGAGGATGCCTTCCACATTCTCCACAAAACCCTCTGAATGTTTCCTCATCTACTACTTCATCGACTACTATACTGGTAGAAGTGCAGGCAGAATATTTACCAGCACAGTGGTAGATGAAACAGAGTTTCAGGTTTTGCAATTTGACTACAGACTTTTGCAGCTGAAAAGAAATATTTATTTCCAGTGGAAGTAAGCAGAAAAAGCTGTATGTGGGTGCATGTGTAGCCTCTGTTTATTTTTTTTACATTCTTATACTGTATCAGTACACACCAGGCTTAATTCTTGGCATTTTTAGCTAATTGGGTGGTTGTGGCCTGGGAAGGTATCAAATTCTTGAACTGAATTGTTGTCCTGGTCAGCCCCTGGCATATAGTAAAGGTTTTTAGTTCAGCTAGATCAAACACAAAATTATTTTGTGTTTTATTTCCTTCTCTAATAAAGTAAGTACTTTTAAAAATATCTACCTATAATCAAGAGCTGCATTCCGCTGATTAAAGACTGCCTGAACAGCTTATCAACAACCCCAGGCAAAACAGAAAAATATTACCCGCCTCGGATGGCTGACATTTTGAAGAAGTCAAGTAAAATAAACCTCCTAAATTTGGAAGCTTGTTAATTGCCCAGGAGAGACTGTTTGAGTTTCGTCTTCTCAGTCGCTGAGGGCATGAGTGTGGGAGTCACATGAAGAGGAACGACATCCCTGAAACCAGGGGAGGTTATTTACGGACACTTGGAGACAAGTGGGCAAAATGTGCTTTCATGTCACGGGTTCAACAAACGAAGCCTTTTTGAGCTCTCTGAGATAGAACCCACATGTTAATTTGTTCAGTAAATTGGGTTGCTCATGCATTGTACGATGACACTCCTACACTTGATTGGAAGGGAAAAAATATGATATTAAAGAGTGAACTTCTACTCAAGATATCACTGTATAATCTCTGTATCATCACTTAATTCGTTTTAAATAATTCTTGCTTTAAACCAGCCAGAATTTGAGATCTTTTGAAATAGTGAAATGCTCAGTTGTTTTTGAGACTTTCTGAATGTCTTTCAAAGCTTCCTGTTTGGACTTTGTTTTTTCTTTTTACTCAGTAGCTGATAATAATAATAATAATAATAATAATAATAATAATAATAATAATAATAATAATAATAATAATAATAATAATAATTAATAATAATGTTTTGTTTTAAGACATTTAAAACAGACCTTTGAGTCATTCAGGCATTAAAAAGTTTCAAAAAAACATAAAACTTTGTATCTTAATGAACTTTGTTTCCTTTTTGGTATGGCTAATGGATGTGTCCCAATTAGTTGCAAAATGGAGAAAAGATTCCCCAAAGATCTCTGAAAGAAAATAGGTTAAGAGCGGCAATCTCTTGTCACCCACCAAATACAGTCTTTCTGTAGGAGAAATTCTGTTGTCCGAGATTAGAGAAACAGTTGGGACCATGGCATCAAATGCAGAAATTAGTGAGGGGAGAAAACACAAAAACATAGTTCATGCCTTGATGACAATATATAACACAGACAAAAATCATCATCCAGATCCACAAGGCCACCACAGGTGTCATTTGTGCAGCTAAAGTTTAGCGGATAAAAAAAACCCCTAAAAAAAGTTGCTTTACTTTCCACTTGTCATATGTAAACAACCATATGAACAGCCCCCATTGATAAATTAGATCAATTTGGCAGATTCCTCTACTGTAATCATAGAGCAATCCCTGTTTATTTTAGCTACAAATGTTGCCAAAAGCAGCAAATTACCATTGTTGTGGTGTCATCATAGTAGAAGTTAAAATTCCTTGATGGGGTAATGGTCTCAAAGCCACTTCCTCTAAACCAAATCTCCTCCCTTTATCCTCATGGCCATTGTTTGTTTTGTTAAGTAACTTCTCTAAAGACTTTGTTATCACAATATTTTTCTTTGTCTCTTTTTTTTATTAATTTATGCCAAAGATTGGTGTTCCTATTGGGATTGTATTCTTCTTCAATTTCCAGAAGTCCATATACACAGGTTTCTTGACTTCAGATAGAAAACAATATAACTATAGGAAGCTAAAGGACCAAAGGGGACTGAAAAGGAAAGTTGTAAAAGCGATCCTAAAAGTTATTTTTACATCAAAGTCCTAAAAGAATCATTGCACTATGTTCTATACAATTTCATACTTTGGCAAATTGTAGTTAGTCAAATTTATAAAAAGTTACTTATAAAACAAGTAGTACAACACAAATAAGGCAATTCCCTTAAAGCCATTTACTCAAAAACCTCTAAATACTGTTTATTTGCATTAGATAGGCCGACTTTATGCTGCACTTTGCATATTGCTTAGCAGAGTGCAGCAGACATGCTGTCAGGGATGGATTTAATTTAAATTCAACTCATGTGTATTTATATAGTGCCGATCTCAACAGAAAGTCAACATTTTATCTGCCATTGTCCCAAAAGAAAATTTGAAAGACCTTCGAAACCTTTAAAAGTCTGCCTGCTCACAATGAATGTATAAACAGGACTGTACATTAGGTGTTACCTAGCAATATAAGCAATTTATACGTCAATGATGGTCAGAAAATGCTCACAAATGGGGAGGCCATTTGCATATATATATACACACACAAAGGCCTATGTGCATGAGGATGCAGGAGTAAACAAGTTATAAATCAAAATACTGTTGAAATGTCATCATTCTCCTCAAGCAATATATAGACTTTTTTATTTCTAGAGAGTTCAGGGACATGTGTGAGAGAGAGTTAAGTATAGGGGCATATCTAAAAGATGAATCGTATCTTAGTACTTACAGGGTTTCAGTTGCTGTAGGTATTTTCCTAATTTGTGACACTGTTTGAGATCATCTTACTGAGTCAAATTCATGCTCATCTAGCCTTGAGATTTTATTTTTATGTTGGAATGTATGACCAAAATGCTTCCAGGTGTCATCAAAAAAGGTCAGAGTTTTCCTTATGACTCAGCTTCTGTCCCTGGTTTACTTTTATAACCAACCAATGCCAGTGCATATAGCTCCATGTTTACAAGCATGCTGAGGGTCAGATGCAAAGTAAGAAAGCAAATAACTTTGCGAATCCAGTGACAGACCATGGGGTGTTTTCGCTAGCTGTTTCAACTCAGTGACTCATCTGCTAAAAGGCAAATTTTCTTTCTTTCACAACAACCTCCTGGTTGAAAGAAGGGTCAGGCTCACAGATGGTGCTGCGATCTGCTGAACTGTAAATTTTGAAAATGGATATTCTTCAAAATCTTCGGAGATAGTTCCCCACAGACGCTCTAAACCATATTATAATCTGTTATCTCCTAAATCCTGACATCCACATGCTGAACTCTCTGTCCAGCTGGCCTCAGTCTGCTCCTGTTCCAGCTGCACAGACTGCAGGGACAAAATGTTTTCAGCTATAACTTTTTTCCCCTCATCTCTTTCACTGGTTCTTTTCATCCTAATTAGTACCATTCAAACTACCAGTCCCTGATTATAGGCATATTTTGTATTGAAAAACAACAGGCAGTTCTAAGTTTTGAGAACATGAATCATTTATGAATTGTAAATTCACTGTAAATGCTACACACTAACCCACTTCTAGAAAATGATTCTGTTGCCGGTGAAACAGTTAGTTGCAATTTAGTTCTCAGAGTCACAGTTTTTATTGTTCTCTTTCTTTTTTTGGTTTAGGACTAATTAACACAGAAAGATAAATGGAGAGTGTTCCAAGATCAGGCATTGATTGGCAAAACAGCCCTGACTCTTCAATGCCAGACTCCAACCCTGAAGGTGCACTGTGGTGTCTGGTACCAAGAAGTTAGAATACATCCATAAAAACAAAAAATGTCAGTGGAAAGGTGAGGCATGGCCTGTTCTTAAAGCACATCCCACAGATGCTCTATACCAGGAGTTCCCAAAGTTGGGGTCATGATCCCACTTGAAAAAATAATGTCAATACTAAAAATAGAGTAAAAGATAAAAAAACAGGGTTGTAATGATAAAAGCAACACATATTGATCAATATATGAAAATGCGTGTATGCTTCACAGATAGTTCGGGTCCTAGACCTCTTAAATGTTTGTGGGTCAGAAGCTGGAAAGTTTGGAAACCACTGCTCTATACTGCAGTGATGTCTGAATAATTTTCCTTGAAGAACCCTTTGCCCGTGACCACGACGACCCAAACCCACCCCCAAAATCCTACCTGCATATAGCCATTAAAAGTGATTCATTACAAAGTTTTATTGGCAAACAATCAGTAGCAATTGTATGGTTTTATCCACACTGTAGTCTATGTAGACAATTTTTAAAATAATTTAAATATAATTTTAAATACAAGTTTAAATATAATTTTAGTACCCTCACAAACTCAACTAGGCCTAAAGCAGCAAAGCAGCCCCAGGATCACCACTATCACCACTATTTTTGACAGTGATTATAATGTTATTGTTTTTAATGGAATATTGTGTAATTATTACGCTCCGCCATAAAAGTCTAATTACTGTCTCATCAGTCTCGGGGATCAAGCTTTTAATTTTTGCCAAATAAATAATGAACTCTGACTATAACTGAAGCAAGCGTTCTTTCATGACCCCTGAATGAGTGCTTTATAACTTTCTAGAGTAATTTTTGGCTGTCCGGCAGCTCCTAACAAGGTGTTCAGTGTTTTTACTCAAAGCCTTATGAATGGCTCTGTAACCCTTTCCAGACCGACAGATACTTATCATTTAGTTCCTAATTTGTTTTCGATTTCTTTAGATTGGGGCATCATGTGCTGTGTTTTGGGATGGTAAAGTCCATTTTACATTATTATACAGCTTCTATTTAAGTGATTTTAACTTCTTAAGTAATCCGATATGGGTTTGGCTGATGAAATTCAGTATCAGCATCAGCTCTTTTGGCCAAGATTAGGTGTACGGGTAAGAAATTTAAGTTTTCACAGCATGCAGACAAGACGTATTGATACATTTAAAAAAGACATGTTGCAGTAGTCTGATTATGCTTAGTAGCTGGCAATTTTGGCTGCAAGGTGTTCATTGTTTTAATCAGACAGGAAGCATGGGGGAAGAAAATCTCTCTGGGGTGGATCGTTTTTGCAAATGGCACTCTGCAGCGGCAACCTCAAGGTGAAAGTCTAAACAGTTTGTGTGCTGGATGAGTGGTGTCAGCATAGATGTTAGTTGTCTTTTTCCTGCCTCTAATACTGTACAAATTCTGGATGGAGGGGTAGTCAGCCCTGATGACCGACTCTGCAGACCTAATAGTTTGTTGCAGTCAGGACCTGTCCAGTTTTGTGGATGACCAAAACCAAAAAGTGATGAACACAAGGCAAACTAAATAGGAGCAGAGTGAAACATGAACAGCAGCTGCCGTGGCAGGTTGTCAATATCCCTGAGGAAACATCTCAGAGGGTTCTTTCTTTCTTTCTTTCTTTCTTTCTTTCTTTCTTTCTTTCTTTCTTTCTTTCTTTCTTTCTTTCTTTCTTTCTATCTATCTATCTATCTATCTATCTATCTATCTATCTATCTATCTAGAAACAGTACAATTAATTTCAAATTTATCAAGGGGGGCAATTCCTTTTTACACAGGGTATGAAGGGATAGGGTTGTTTGTTCCACAGTTTTTTCTGAAGATCACTTGTCATGGATACTGGCAACTGTGGATCATAAACAATCTCGATTAACTGAGGTTTGGGTGATGCTCTGACCCAGTGGTCTAGCCAACACAATCTGGCCCTTGTATAACCAATTAAATCCTTGTACTTGCCCATTTGTCTTGATTTTGAGAAAAATGCTCTTGCAATAACGGTCGCAAGAGAGGTAAGTGTTATTTACTATGGACATGTATTGGCAAGAATCTGGTGATACAATATATATATCACAATACAAAGGGGGGGGGGGGGGCGATATGATATATTGTGATACCATGGATAAGACTATATATTTTTATTTTTAAAACTGAATCCAACTGTAAAACACTGTCACATCATTCTAAGAATACTTAACATATCCAGTTAGACCTAGTTGATCCACTGGAACGAAGAAGGTAAGAAAAAAACAGCCAACTACCTGTCTTACTTTCAATTTTACTACAAAAATGACTGTCATTAATAAATGCTTCCATTCAAATTCTTAAAAAAAAAAATATACTTCGCTTTTGAATATCGATACAATAAAGTGACAAAATGTTGCGACATATTAGTGTATCAATATTTTCTTATATCCCTTTTATTTACATCATCTATCAGTGAATCAATGTTACACTTGATTTTTGGCCATAACATGAAGGAACACATAATAATTATTTGAACATTTACTCATTAAAAAAGTTGTATATAATTATTTATTTTTTATTTAAATTGCAGGCTAGAGTTAGTTTTTTCTGTTTTGCCTCAGGTTGTTTCCAGCGATCCTCATTTTGGAGATTAAATATTGTCTTTTGTAGGGGCACCAATTCACACCACAGTATACAGCCTCTGATTAGAGAGCTCATGGTCCATCTGTTAAAAGGACCTCTGACAGCCAAACACCAGGGACGTCAACCCCCTCTCCTTCCCCAGAGAGCCGGGGCATTGAAAACAGGACAATAATTCCCCCTGCAGTATAACAGTGTCACTTTATTGTTAGCAGTGAATGTGTGTCAGAAATGTCAGCATGAACTTACACATGTCCAGTCTCATGAGCCACGACGAAAGCAGAGGAGAAGCCGTCTTCATGGTTAAGGGTGCAGCTTCGAACCGGGTGGCACATTCCTGTGACCGGAGCGTAACCTGAAGACAAGTTTAAGGAAGAATTAGAAGCATCCAGACCAGACGGCCTTGTTTGAATGCCAACTGTTACACCTTTGTTCTCGTTTATTGGGATTTCTTAAAATTTATGCTGTCTTCCAAGTAAATAATAAAATGAATACCTGGATTTGTTGAGCAACAAATTATTACTGATGAAACTCTGAATCACAATCTCTTTTGTTTTGTATATACCATAAATGATAGATGTATGATCTTTCAGAGTTTATACAAAACATAAAGGAGTCTGTACTAAAGAAGCTATGACCTCTTTAAGTTTTTTAGTGACAAAAGTTTCAATACAAATGTATTCATAAAGCACTAATGCGGAAAGCTTTACACTAAGCAACTTTGACAGGCAGAACAAACAAGATTACACAACAATAAAATATTAAGTTTAAAAAAAAAACAGCTAACTCTGTATTAAAGGCCAAGGAATGGAGGTAAGAATGAATTTAAAACAAAAAATAGTTAGATATGGAGCCTTCCTGATCTGTCCTGGTGAAGCATTCAACAGCTTTAAATCAACCCCTGCAAAAGCTCTTCCACCCCCGGCGTTGCACCGTGCCCTAGGTTTTTTTTTATAAAGATCTGATCTGCTGACAGTAGGTCAGCAACTTAGTACACCAGGGTGCATCCGTTCAAAGAGATAAGATCAAGCAGAGACCTATAAAGTCTGCTTTCCGTGCTCACCACATCACACAGAGATTGCACTCGTCAAAGTGTTCAATAATTTCCACATATATAGGTTGTCCTGGGCTTGAGTTCCTTCCAAGTACACTGTTGCTGCATTTTATTCCCACACTTCTCTTCCCCTTCAAGACCATCCACTGTCAAATAAATACCACTCCGGCCAAAAAAACTTTAAAAAGAAAAACGAATCAATGAGTTTATCCTGTGTCTGATTGATTACTGCAACAGTGTTTTCACAGGTCGGCCTAAAAAGTCAATCAGACAGCTGCACCTGATTCTCACTAGAAGCAGGACAGTAAACACATCACCCAAGTTCTAAAGTCATTACACTGCCTGTCTGTAGCTCAGAGAATAAACTTAAAACTATTTTTACAAGTTTATTAATCATTGATTGGTCAAGGCTGGAGTTTCTTGGATATCTGTTATCTTTTTACCAACCTTCCCATACCATCAAGGTCCTCTGGATTGACAAGCAGGCAGGGAGTAGCAGCTTTCAGTTTCCATGCTCCTCTAATCTGAAATAAACTTCCAGACCACTGCAAAGCTGCTGAAAGACTGAGTTCCTTTAAATCAAGCTGAAACACTTATCCATTTAGATGTACCTTTGAATAACTAATTAGTAATAGATGAAATGTCAAGTTTTCAATCATAATTTGTTATATGTCTATAATGTTGTGTTTTACACTTTTATTGTTGGTTTATCGCTGCATTTATTTTATCCCCCAACACAAGTAAAAAAAAAACTATTTTAGAAGCCCAAAGGTGGGATATCAGAGGGATGGCCTGCAGATTTCATACTGGAAAGAAAGCATTTTAAGAAGGAAAGAAGATGGATGTAAAGTGAGTCAAACTACACCAAACGATGAAGGGATGAAGAATTATATCCTGCCTCCAATCTTTGCGTGAAACAGAAATAACTTCTACAAAGCTAGAACATGGCTCAGTGCTTTCCAAACTCCCCAATTTCATGATCATCAGCATTTTTCCGCACACAGGAAGACAGACTTGGGGTAATATATTAGATTTATTTTAATCACAAAAACTACACTTGCATTTTTTAAAAACAGAATTTTATCATTGCTTTACCATAGCGTATACATATATATATATATATATATATATATATATATATTACAGTTCAGTTATAGTTTATTATTACAGATAATAAAAATTACCACATTTCTAGTTGTATTAAATAAACAACAACCAACACTACTGCTATTAAATTATGTTTTTATAAAAATTGATTTTCAAAATGATTGGACTTAGACTTGTTAAAACAAGGGGGAAAAAAACTTTACTAAAATAGGCCTGATCTGAATATATTTCTCTCATGTCTCGTGTGACTCAGGAATCTGATGTAACTCGAGATGAAGAGCGCACAACAAGACAGGTTAGCACAGCTGGGTGCTCAGCAGTAAAAACTAAAAGATTCAAAATTCTTCACCATATGAAGCACAACTTACCTCAGATATTATGTAAATTTTGCGCTGTTGGATGCGTGGATAAGTAGACAGAATGGAATTTCACAACAGAAAGTGGAACACTGCAGCATTAAGAGCATGGATGCGTGTCTTAATGAGAACACAAAGTCATTCTCTTAAGTTTATCTAGGTTTTTAGGCAGAATAAAATCTTACTTCCACTTCTATTGAAATTGGCAAAAACACTGGAAGAAAAAGCCAATAGATTTCATGATCTATTCAGTTTGCCTAGTGCCCGTGGATCGATATTTAGTTCACACAGCACAAGTTCCAGATCTATTTTTACAAGCACAAGTTAAACATAAAATATTTTCTAAGCCAACATAAGAAACATTCAAGTTAATGACCCAAAGTTAATCACAAGAGCTGAAGCACATGGACTTATATATTTAATGTTTTCTGCTGGGTTGCTGGGCCATTTGAATAAAAAAAAAAGAAATGTATGCACTTGACTTTGATTTTTTCTGTATGATTAGACTGATTTAGTTTCTTATCTTAAAGTACCTAGGGTAGGAATAGGCTATTCATGCTATATAAATCAACTGCAAAACTAACTGTGAAAAGGAGTCGTCATGATTCAGCTTACCTTTTGCTTTTAGCATCTTAACCTGTAGCATTTAAAAGATGACCTGTCAAACTCAAAGCCTTCTGGCAACACCTGAAATGCAATGTCATTCTACAGTGCATACCACAGTGATATTTCATATCCCACAAAGCAAGATAACAACTACCCATGGCTCAAGATGAAGGTTCACAAGCTACAAAGAAAGTTTTGACACTTTCAGCGTTGGTAAGTAATGACAAACCAAATCCCTCCTGCTGAGTTCCACCAGCTCGCTGCACAGTGAGCGTTCATCCCTGAGCTAACGCCTTAACCCTGGCTGCAAGCTGCTCACTCTTCTGCATGTTTGATCGCACATACCTGTGCAAACAACTATCATAAGCAATGAAGATAAACAGCACGACCAACAGAACCGGTCTGACTATTTTAGGAATTTTCCTCGCTCAAAACCTAACAGCAAACATAAATCATCCTCACTAGAACCAGGCAAGGAGAAGACATCATCCTGGTTTTAAAGTCCTTACACTGGCTTACTGTAGCTCAGAGAATAGACTTCAAAATAATTGTTCTAGTTTATAAAATCACTGAATGGCTTTGCTCCAAAGCACATTACAGTTGTGTTGTCGTTGGATCAATCTCAAAGACCTCTCAGGTCTTCTTGTTCTGAGCTAATTTGCATTCCCAGAATCGGAACCAAACATGAATAAACAGCATTCAGTTTCTATGTTCCTCTAATCTGGAACAAACTTTCAAAAAACTGCAAAACTACTGAAACATTTTAAGTTTGTCCATCATGTAAAGCATTTGTCTTTTACTGCTTATTTCCAGCAGTTGTCCGGTGAGAGGCGGGGGTACACCCTGGACAGGTCGCCACTTAGTTTTTCTATCCAATAGGACATTTTACATTATCTAGTATATGAATATTGCTATACCAAGATACTTAGATAGCCTTTTACTCTCTTTTTATTACATTTTAGTGCTTTTCAATTACTTATTTTTATCATTGCTCATCTAAAGGGTCTTCATATGAACCTATGACGTTTTGGATTCTCGGTAATACATTTAGTTTATTAGTTTTTTAAGGCCTTCATTGCCTGTTAGGTTTAATACTAAATAAATTTTGTCTGTCTTCTGTATGAAAGGCAGCTTTAGCTTTTATTCACTCATATAAATTGGCTTTATAGTTTATTTCTGCCAGTTTTTTTTAATAACCTTTTCAGTTCTGTGACTATCTCCAGTTCTGTCATTTTTTTGTTTGTTTGTGGGGTTTTTTTTGTCTTAGGGCTTTTATCAGTCTTTGATATGACTAGAAACTAAAACTTCAGATTGCTTCACATGAGCCGAAAATAATTTAAATATATTTTTGCTTTTAGCTCTCCATTCCAACCAGACAGAATGTTGACAGCTTTATTGCAGTGAAACTTCAAGCTGTCACCTCCCAACACTCTTTTGATTCAATCCTGATGCTTTCAGTGAAATGCTTTTTGTCATCTTCAGATTTCAACAATCTTTATATATTTTTTTCATTTCATGAACATTGGCTCTCTTTGTACTTTAATTACTTTGTAAATTTTCTTTGACACTTAATGTGATGCTGTTTTCATTAATTATACTAGTCTTTATTAATAAGTCATCACAGAATTTTTAGCCATGTCCCATTAGCTAACTAAAAGCATAAAATAAACATTATCAGCTTGAGAAGCTCTATAAAAGTGGAAGCTCTGACAGTTTGCTGAAGCATCCACGTGTGTTCACCCAATGCAAAAGCGGAAGGCCAATACACAGAAAAAATATATATAATGTGAACAGAAATTTATAGATTCAATTCACACATTTTTAAGAATGAACTTAGATATTCTATAATGCTGGAAAGTAATACATTTGAAAGAAAAAGATAACCCCTTACTGTTATTTATTGGATGGTTAGAAGTGTTTGTCTCATTGTATGTTTGCACAAATGTTCTAATGCTGTAAATATGCTCAACATTTGGCAATTAAACCTTTCTGATCTGACTCTGGTTCTGATCAAGTGTGGTCATTTGGCTAAATCACATGTAATATAAAAGTTAGTCACTTTAAAACTCACAAAAAAAAGAACTTCTTTGACTTGCCTAAATTTTCTTTGTGAAAAAGGGAGGTGCTTATAGCAACAGTAGGTAGTTGGGGACTGAAACACACAATGTGCCAACATAACAACATGTTGACTACTCACTTTTCAAATTGGACAACATTATCAAAAAAATAAAAATTTTCACACAATTTTTTTATATGGGTTTGTCCAAGTGCTCCTTTCATTCGATAGCACGATGGTGGGGCATGGGTATGCCTATAATGTTATCAAAAACTAGTTATGGACCAGCACTGGAGGCATGGTGAGGGGATAACACAATCCTCCTAATTTCAGATTCAGTTATTAAAAGAAAAGCACATCTGTATATTTTGTGTAGGTGGTAGATCTGAGCCCTTTGCCTGGATTCAAACAAGACCTCCCAGGTTCAGACTACATGCAGCCATGTTCCAGCCTCTTCCTCACTGTCACAGGCTTGCACTGTGGGTCCCGTCTGAGGCATTAGCGTGATGCTTCTGGGATATATCTTCATGATAGAAGAAAAGAGCCAACATCTACAGCTTACACTTCTGAAAATATTCAGATCCAGATCTAATAAATTTACAAGATCAATCTTCAAGGATTTTTCTGGTTGCAAATGTTTGACTTTATCATCTCAGGGAGGTTGACCAAATTCCTGGCTTTTTTTAATGTCAAAGAATATCTAAGTTTTAGTTTAACACAAACAAGCCAAAGCCTTGTGCCAAAACAGCTTTTAAAGTGAAAAAAAAAACGTGATTTGTGAAGAAAAGGTTATATTTAGAAAAGAACTGTGAGAGGTTAATAAATTTATATTTCTAATTTGCATCTTTGTTGGTTGTTACTGTCAGGGCAAGGCCACAGCTTTCTGTTCTCAGTACAGGACCTAATTCCACTTTAATTTGACATTGATAAGTAGTCAGAGCTTGAAAGCTAATTAATTCTTATACTTGAAATCTTGTCTCCATTTCAAAGAACGACCCTGTTTATTCGCCAGTTCAGTTTTTATGATTATTTGTCGTTCACTCAAGGAGAGGCCTTGTTTCCTCAAACTACTTTGAAAAACATCAACACTTTAATCTTACTTGCAGGTTGTGCTGCCAAGGGAAAAGAGGTCTCATATATCCTTTTAAAAAAAAGGTTAGTTCCCTTGAACATAGAGCTTTTACTTTCCTAAAAGATACTGAACTCAAGAGATTGTAAATGGCCTGCATTTGTATAGCGCTTTTTCAGTCAGAGGACCACATAGCACTTTACACACTGGTGATGCACACACTGGTGATGCCAAGCTACGTTGTAGCCACGTTGCTGCCCCTGACACAGGCGCCACCAGGCCCTCTAACCACCACCAGTAGACAATGGGTGAAGTGTCTTGCCCAAGGACACAATGACAGTCAGAGCCGGGTTTCGAACCAGCAATCTTCCGATGACAAGATGAACACCCAACTCCTGAGCCACAGTTGCCCCAGGTCAATGGAGCGGATTTCTCTTTCTCTCCAAAAATCATGAGGTTTACAACACCCCCAGATCACACCTTGCAGCAACAGAGGGTGATGCCATAATGGTGTGTGAAATGTAAGCTGAGCCTCGGTCAGCGACAGTATATGAAACTAAAGTAAACATTGGTAGTTAAGCTGAAATGGAAAACTGGAGTGATGCAAAAGTCTTTTGCCTGGCCTTTATAGCTGAAGAGCAGACTGTTCATGGAGACTGTGAAGGACAGCTATCGTTAGGATGAAAAAGGACTCGAGGAGCGGGACTTCAATCTGGATTTTTTTTAAAACAGGGTACGTCCAACTATTTTCTCTGTTTACCACCGACTCTTCCATCTCAAGGCTTATAGACAACCCTGCACCTTGACAGATCAGACACCATCTCCATAGCCCCCTTTATTAAGGGTGCTCTTTTTTTCTTTTTCTTAATGAAAAAGAGCCTTGTGCCATTTTTCAACTACTCTTGTCTATGATCATTGCTTTTATTCATTTAATTTTGCACAGGAAATCTTATTTCAAAAGAAAAACTACATATAAGTGATTCTATTTCCATTATTCTTGTGTAATGTATCACATTAGGCACTAATGGTCAACTTTAAATAATTGATTTACAATATAAGTGTAACAATCTTGTTCAATCAAGTAAAACACAGCAAACATAATAAATAAATAACAAAATGAGTTGTCGTAGAAGCTGGCTGCCATCTAGTGACTCTTTTTAGTTACTGCAGCGTATAAAAAAAATAAGTTGACACGACGCCTGAGAGGAGTGAGCTAATGTGCAAAAACACGAATGTCGACTTAACTCGATTTAAATGCAAAATATTTTCACACCAGTGATTTGTGAGCAGTAGAAGCAGTTTTAGCGCCAGTCCTGCGGTTTCTTTCTTCATCTGCTTTAGCCATGGTTTAACAGTAGCTTAGCTAACAGCAACAAGCTGGCATCAGCTAATGTGCTCTGTAGACGTGTGCTCTGTTCACGTTGGAGGCTCTTAATGATGTTATCAGGGGTTGTTGTGAGCTGTAGAAGAACTAGTGAGAGTTATTAGTTAGGGAAAATGCAATGCATGGTTCCTTATCATAAGGAAATAAGTCTGTTATTAGTAATTAGACGGTTGCCAGTTAACTGGTGCTACAAAGGCAGATTGGGACTCTAGTCAAGCTACAGTATGTAAACATGAGAGGGGGCGATGGCGATCTCTTTTGGATTTCAATGTGAAGGTCATGACATAATTTTTATTGATTTCAATAAAATGAAAAAAATCAAGATTATGACTAACCCTACGCTTTATCCTGCCATCTTTTGTGAAAAACACCTGATAGCGCCATTTGCTGCCTCAGGCTGAACACTTTTGGATGACCGAAAGGCTCCATGATCCAAACACTGATGCTGGCACTGATGGCGGCATTGTTTTTATAAACAGGTTTTAGCTGCAATGGAAGCAGTAAGATAATGCGGAACATGATGTTAAGTTTTATATGTGTTTTTATGTTTTTATGGAGCTTGATAACTAAAAACACTCAGGACTTAAAAAATGATATATAAGGCACAGAAAAGTGGGATTTTCAACTGCCTCCATTTACTGTTTCTATGTTTTACACAATCACGTGATCTGTATTTGTCAGCTTTACAGGAAACACATTTGATTGGGGATATGTGCTTGTGTCTGTGCATCACAGCAACAATGCAAGCTGAATTAGGGCAAAAATTGTAAATTTCTACCTGGATGTAGGTTCTGCAGAAGAAAATTTAGATTTTAAATTCCAAACGTTCCCACATACAGCCATTCTCCACCATGATAAACGACAGGTAGACTTGGATTGTCATAGAGCACTTTAAAAACCTGGAATTGTGCCTGTTTGATAGGTCCTCCAGCTACTGCTATTAAACAGCATTTCTCCTAACTTTCTCCTTCCCAATAGACAAATTATTCTATAAATCTTCAACTTATGGATTCAATGATGGATATAATAAAGACAGATTTACAATAAAAAATATGCAAAACAAGTTAATAGTAAGCAATACAAAAAGAAAAAAGATAGACTTCTTTCTCATCCGTCGAATGACTTGAGGTCTGACCCAACCTCAATTCGGACTAGCTATATTATTATTAATTCATCTGCTGTCAGCCTAATGTTGCAGAGTTTTGTAAGTATGCTGCATTTCAGGCTTGTATCAAAACAATTTAGGCTACTCTGAACAGTGGTGTTAAAGGTTGTTAATCTAAAATATGAACCTTAATATGTAGATGTTAATAATAATAATAATAATAATAATAATAATAATAATAATAATAATAATAATAATAATAATAATAATAATAATAATAATAATAATGTTGTTTCTCCTGAGAACCCTCAGGAAGTACAGTTGCTGCTGGGCTTTTTTAACCACCTTCCCAGTGTTTACAGTCCAGGTTAGTCCCTCCTCAATATGCACGCCTAGAAAGCGGAAACCCATCACCTGCTTCACACAATCCCCGTTGATGATGAGTGGTGCGACGTCACCTTTTTTCCTCCTATAATCCACCACCAGCTCCTTGGTCCTTGCTGTGTTGAGGAGAAGGTTATTCTGCTGATGTTTTCAAAACACACAGGCGAAAGGGAACATCTGCTGCTGATGGTATAATTTGAATAAAAAATGCCATCTTACAGCTATGCTAATTTCCTCCCTTCATATTCTTCATATTCCGTTTTCTAGTTGTGTGCAGAATATTTATATTGTGCCTCTCTAGTTCTTTCTGATAAAGGTTAAATACTTGTGAATTTAATCACATCATGCCGTGATTTATAAGCCAACATAAATCTATGAATAATGTATTGCAGTTTTTTTAAAATGGTTTAAAAATGTATTTCAGTTTAAAATTAATATGACAAATTTTCTTTGTGTGTTTGAATGCAGGCTCAATTAACAAGTACATGCAAGGAGGAATTCAAGCCAAGGACAAAAATTCAGTTCAACCATCCACTATCAGTTCAAGTGCACGTGATCAGCTGCCAGCCATCAGGTCTGTAACTTCTACTGGTGCATGTGTGAGTTTTTAACTTAGTTATAAAGAATATTATGTAAATGTTAAGTAGGTTTTTGTACTTACATATAGTATTTATTAAAGGAACATTACAAATAATATATAGAGAGATGGGCTTGCACATACTTTGGTATCGTTAGTTTTGTTTTGGTAGTGGAGGTGGTGGTGGTGGGGGGCACCACAGATCATTTGTGCACCTGCGTGGCTAGCACCGGCCCTGTTTAGAGTTTAGCTTAGAGTGCAATACACTGTTGTAGCAACATTAAAGTATTAGATGCGTTGTATAATTCTTCAACATTTTTCAGCAACGTTCATAGCTACCTGTGATATTCGTTTTTTCACAACTGGACATAAATATCAGAACCCAAACGGATCTAAAAAGTAAAATGTATAAAAATGAAAAGAAAATTCAGTTTCAATTCAGTTTATTTATATAGCGGCAATAGATGTTATCTCAAGGCACTTTACAAGAAACGTCAATTCGACTAAATTGTACATACATTCCAAACTTTTCAAAAGTTTTCTTACTCAGTAAACCCAGCAGATTGCACTGAGTCATTGACTAGCAGAATTCGCTCCTCCGGAACGAACATGCTGACAGTAGACAGCCATCTGTGTTGTGTCACTGACTTCACAGCAATCCCTCATGTCACAGATAAATGTAATTTTTCTGTGTCATGTCACAGATAAATTACATTTATCTAACAACATTCGGATTTTAATCAACATGTTTTCTATTTTGATTAAGTTTATATTACAGAAGGTCTGGTAAATGATTGTAAAATGTATCATCTATCCATATGCTATGGGTAAAAATTGGATTATTCTGAGACTGGCAAAATTTCAAGCAGAAAACACAAAAATAATAAAATAAACAAAAATAAACAAAAACCACACTTGATACTTTACAAAAACACAAATGTTTTTCCTTTCTAAATGTCGTATTAACTCCCTGTTGTCTGTTCACTTAGTGGGTTTAATTTAATCAATTGGTCTGTTTATACCAGCCTGTGTGAATGATTCAATTTCAAAACATGTCACAAACCGAAACAGAGGAGCTTAATGATATTTTGCTTCCAGTCCGACTACAGCTCGAGAGACGACTATAAAGTCCTGACTGATGCTTTGTCTCAAGATAACCCTGGAGTAATTCTGTGTTGACCTGTAGAGTCTAGAGACAGCAACAAAACCCATCACATCTTAATGTCCTTGAAGGAATTAAATCGAACTAAAGCTCCCCGGTGTGAGGATTGTTATATTTGATTTATATCAGCCACAAGCTGGTCTGTTTTGCTGTAAAACAAAAGGAGAAAAATGTAGACAAAAATAAAAATACAAATAAAAACATGTTCATGCCTGCAGAACAAATGTCCGTAAAAAACACTGTTCTTTCTCTTAGGTAGATATGAAAGCAAGCTTTAAACAACCTGACATTTACAGCTAAAAACAGTAAGGTGGCTGACTACAATATACAGCGCGAAATGTATCACATGTCATATTTGTGTGTTTAGCCATTAAATTATGAAAATATAATTTAACCTTTATTTCTTGACTAAAACAACAAAGTGATACTTTTCAAGTGCCCAGCTTATTTTTGGAGGTAATAATCCCCCCCCCCCTCTTTGCATGCAATACAGTGAACCACAGTTTTCTGTGGGGCAATGCTTCTTGATGATTTATATGATATTGTCTGGAGTTTGCAAAGCAGCCAATCGATTGTTTTTTCTACAAACCTTATGTCAGAGTGGATTAAGCAAATGTTGTTTAACAATTATGAGAAATTAAAGGTCAGAGCCTGAAATTTTACTACATGCTCTGTGGTGATCGATGAAAGCACCGACAAAACTGATAATGCTCTGCCAAGTCATTTTTATCAGGGGTGAGAAGTTTGGCTTGACAGAAGAGTTGCAGAGTCTGTGTCCGATCTACAGCCTTACTAAAGTGGTGTCCAGAAACAAGCTTGTGGCGTAAGGCACTGCTACAGGGAGAGTTAAAGGAGGAAAATGTAGATCAACCAGTGGCTCTAGACCAGCGTCTCCCAATAGGCCATGGTAAATGCAGGATGGTACTGTTGGTTCTTTTGGCTTTGCTTACCCAGAATGCTCTGTGTAATTGTCCACTTCCTGTTTTTGGAGCGCCCCCTGGCCCGCTTGGCATTCACACATGCAATCAAGCCACAAAATAGCCAGAAAATAGACTCACAATATCTGTGTGGGTGATTATGTGATTTGTAACTTGTGTCAGCCTGTTTGTGTTTAACTTTGGGTACTTGACTGTGTTAAAGCTTTTTTATAAACTGTAAAATACATTTTGTGCGCAACTTTGGGTACTTGCAAGTACCCCTTCTTCACATCAATGCAGTTTTCTTTTTCAGGGGGTAATGAGATGATGTCACCTTTGTAGGAAGAGGATCAAACTTGCACTCTGTTTGGAGGAAAACTTTCAAGAGAACCATGGTAAAATATGTGCTATGCTTGCTATGGCCACTTTTAGTTTCTACACTCATGCTTACCAAAATTTTTTTAGCAATGGTTTAAATTTTGTATAAGCTACAATTACTGCACCTAAGAGCATTCACATGGGGCAGTTAGACGCAGGTGGCAACAGAAGAAGAGTGACCAAACACATTTAGCCATGTACATAAATAAATGATTTGATGTTGCCTAAAACTCAACTACAGAAAATAGCCACAAAGAAAAAGTAAAAACAAAACACTGATGGCAGGATATGAGCCTACAGCTGTCACGCATGTTTCAGTTTTCATCTACTGATTGGAGAGTAGCTGTGAAACTCTTTAGAATCTATGGCGGGATAGTCGAGGTACAGGGAGTTTAATAATCCCCATTCAAACAAGATGTTGTCATTTACAAAGGAGGAGAGCGTAGAGATGAAAGAAAAGGATAAAAGCCCGTGCTGTTGAGAAAGGCATTATTATATGTATAGTAATGCCTGCCTGCGCTGATTTTAGACATGAAAGATAAAAAAGGTGAAGTGTCAGTTGAGTATTTTTGTATCGGATCAAGCGAAAACACTCTCCTCCCAGCGTGAAAGTGTCTCATGCTGAGTGTTCAGTATCTCTCTGAAAATCCTGCAAAGTGTTGGAAGAGGAAAGAGTTGACAGATCTCAAAGATTTTATTCTACCCAGAACAAAACAGCAAAGTTCCATAGACTCCCACAATGCATAATGCAATGAAAATGTAAAGCAGACTAAAAACAGTCTACAGCTGGAAAAAAAAAAATCCACTTCTGTTACAATACTGAATCTAAATTCGCACCCCTGAGGCCATTTGTTTGGTTTCTCTTTGTGCTTGTGCTTTTATTTGCTTGAATGACCTGAAACTGCTGTCAGTCTTCTATCATCACCCAATACTCCAAACACACTTTTCGTTAATGCTTAATCTTACTTTCCCTCATGTATGTAGGTTTCTTAAATGACAAAATACATGTTGAAAAGACATGGTTTAATTATCAGTGTTAATGGGACAATTGTTTGTGTCAGACTCTGTGGAGAGAAAAACATTGTTAAGCTATTAAAGGTTTTTTTGGTTTTTTATTAGATTCTGAAAATGAGCTCCGGGCCAATAGCTTTTTTTTATTCCATAAGGTAACAGCATTATTACAACTTTTAATTCTGCAGTGCAGAAAATACTGATCTAAAAAAATAGCAATTTGCTGAAAAACATGTAACATTATGCAGTTTGTTAATATGGCAGAGTGATGTCACAAATCTGGACTTTACAAACCAACTCAATCTTAGAATGTTCGGCTTTTTGGGTGGAATCATGTTGATTCTTTTAAAGCTACACCTATTTCAGGGCTGGAGTAGTTAGTAGACAGCTGTTTTTCTCTTCTGAGCAACACCAGAAAACGACATAAAAGCTGCTTGGTCCTGTCTCTTCTATTGGAATTATGTCTAACATTTTGTTTTCTGTCCTTTTGACTGACTGGGTCACAATGGGTCATACTCAATTTTCACCAGTTCTTAAAATGATAATATTGACATTCAGTAGTTTTCAATTTTAATTAATTTTAGTTGATTTTCAATCCAAACCAACTGATCAGAGAGTCCACATCATGTCATCACACATCAAGCAAATTAATGTGCTACATGTATTATGAACATAAGCTCATGTATTATGATATTATGTTTTCACTGTTCCTTCCTCCCTGCAGCTTTTGGACTTTACAACCCAAACTGTTCTGAAGAATCTTAAATGTTTACATCCCTGCCGTAAATTGCACTAACTTACTAATAAACATTTATTTTGCTGTTGTTTGCACCTTCGTTTTTCTCAGTTTATCTATGTCACCTACTGGAAAAATATGTTTACATTTTTTCTGTTTTTAAAGCACGAGTACACATGCACGTTCTTTACATATTTCTAAATATTCTTCATGATTTAATATTTAGAAAGTATCCTGCTCTTTTGCACATTCCAACCTGGGTATGCCACTTTATCTTTATTTTTATTAAATATACAGTGCGCTGGTTGTTGTAACTCTGCCCATAATGTACATAATATTCCTAACTCTTTAGTTTTGTTTTTTATACCTTTCCACTTCTGAGTCTTAATTAATGTTCCTGCCAGTTTGTTCCTGTTACAACTGAATTTCCCCCAAATTATTTTTCTATTCTATTCTATTCTATTCTATTCTATTCTATTCTATTCTATCATTTCACCTGCTATGGCCTCAACAAGAAGAGCTCCCTTTTTGCGTAATGGTGGCTGAATCGACATTTGAACCATTGTTTTGAAATCAGGAAACATTTCTCCAAATCAAGTTATCAGAATTCAATTAGACTCTCCCAACGACAGCTTTTCTGATCGCTTCCCCTTGCACACGTTCGTTTTCCTTCAGTAGTTAGGCTGCAGCGATCTGTCACTGTCAGTCTATGTGTGGTCATAGATGTGCTCCAAGCCTCCTTTACTCCGCTTGTGGATAATGCCATACATTGGGTATGGTGTCCAAGCCTATGATGATGCTCTCACGGGAAAATTTTTTTTGGATTGATTGATTTAGTTTCCTGTACTCTTTGCGTAAAGTTGAAAATGTAATCGGCATCTCTGCGAAGTGGACAAACGTGTAAATACCAATGTGTCAAAATGATTGATGGGCTTTAGATTTCTTAGTCACCATTTTTTTTTTAAACCCAGTCAAATATGAAAAGTATTTGATTAACATGACCCCTGCTCTAAGGTTCAGCTTCAGTGCATGTTTGGAACCACTGGGCACTTCAAGATCACGGGATGAGCAACAACTAAGTCAACTGAGCTGAACACTGCCCTTCCTCAATCTCTCTCTCATTAACCGGGGGGGATTATGACAGTGAATACGCTGTAATCTTAATAGTCTTAAAATTATAGCGTATTTCATTTATTGTATAATATTAAGTTAATATAATATAATAACTGAAAACACTGCCAACTATAAAACTTTTGCTATGAAGCTTTTGCTCTGGGACTTCTGTGGATGCCCTGCAGTAGTTCAGTTCTTGAAAGATTGTGGTATCGAGTTTGTTTTTAATCACTGACTCAGTTAAACAGTTATATTTATATCTACCTTGCAAAAATTAAGATCTATTTCAGAAAATGATCAATTTATAACTTTTTGACAAGTTAATGGACTGAACTTCACAAATTGACTTTTTGACGCGTAACATCCTGATAACATGTTATTCCCTCATTAAAAACATAACTGAAGTGTTGTTTTGACTCATCCACTTATGTTTGACTAATATTTGAGTCTCTGCTCTTGAGCCTCTGACCTTACATACTCAGCCGAGCCGATGCACCGGCAGAGCATTCCTCCCCCTCCCATCCCCACACAACTCCGGTTTTGGTAGCAGCTGCTAAGATTGGCCAAGGCTACATTTTTGGAATTCATCTTTGGAAACAGCCCTAGGCTGAAAAGGATGCTATCTTTGCGCGAATCACTTCACAGGGGACTGCTTTCTCAACAAACACATTTCTTTAAGGTGGATTTCGATATATACAGGATATTCAAATTTAGGGTAACAATTTTATTTGAGTGTGCTATAGAATGGTACTGTGTGCCTAATACCCCCCCTTTAAATAAGACTGCACCATGAAAAAAGCAGCTTAAAAAAAAGCAACCTCTTTGTGCGAATATCTTACCGGCTTTCTCTGCCTATATTCTGTGTATGCATCTCAAAACAATTGTTTAGATTGAATAGAAACTTTGGAACAAAAAGGATTTATAGCAAACATCTACCCAGCCCAGATAAAATAGCCGATTTGAACCAAATTTCCATCCAGATAAGTTACTTTATTTTCGAAAGTCAGGACCGTTGCATTTAAACCTATTTCCACCACACAAAATGTCTTCTACATTGATTGGTTAGATTGCAGTGTTAACCAGCTTTGAAGGGAAAATTGGATATAGATCTGTTTCATAGCAATGGCTGTGTTTATCCTACAATTGTGGAAATGACTCGGAGTAGTTTATTGTTCTAAACAGACAGTTCATTAGGATGATTGGAAGATGACTGTCTGATGAAACAAAGTATATGTACTATATATATAATATGTGAGTTTCTATTTGTTAGAACGATACCATTAAGTAGAGTTTGTTTGCTGTTATTATATTTAAAGACATAGTCAAAATATAATAATTTAAAACATAGCATTTTAATACAGAATAAAAGTACATTTAATAATCTTATCTATTCATTTAAAGAACTGAACCCACATTTCAATACGGCAGGCATTTTAGGTTAGAAATCAAGTTTGAATAAACTTGTATTTATTTTTTTTTTAAATACTTCCCAAAATTCAAATGGTTAAAAAAAAATCTATATGATCTATAAACATTCTATTTTGAAGAGCAGATGTTTGTGACACATTTCTTCTATAACAGTTTGCCAGGAAGAGGAACTTTGCCTGCAAGACGTGTCCATCTGGCATATGCCATCCATCCATCCATTTTCTGAACCGCTCAGTCCTCCAGGGGTCGCGGGGGGGCTGGTGCTTATCTCCAGCTGTCAACGGGTGAGAGGCGGGGTACACCGTGGACAGGTCACCAGTCCATCACAGGGCCACATAGAGACAGACAGGACAAACAAACATGCACGCACACACCCACACCTAAGGACAATTTAGAGTGATCAATTAACCTGACAGTCATGTTTTTGGACTGTGGGAGGAAGCCAGAGTACCCGGAAGGAACCCAGCATGCACGGGCAGAATATGCAAACTCCATGCAGAAAGGCCACTGTGCCACTGGGCAGCCCTCTGGCATATGCAGAGCTGATTATTTCTACACAGAGTGATAACAACTCAAAAGGGTAAAAGCTAGTAAAACAAACCAAGGAAATACTTAGTGCCTGATTTATCAACGGTTTGCGTTTTTTAAAACCCGCACAAACCGCACAGCGTCGCAAAAACAGGCTCATGCTGATCTATCAACACAGCTCAGAGAGCATTGCACCTGTTAAACCCGCAGCAAGACGCACGTTATCCATTTCTCGCTTTTGCCCTTAATGAATATGCAATCTGGGCGTTTCTGTAAGAAAACACAAAATATTGGGAGGAAACCAGACAAATAACTGGGCGTTCCAGGCGTAGTGTGATTTACTAAGCATAAAAATGTTTGTTCCAACTATTTTAGCGTCTATTTTTTGCAGTTCTGAAAAGCATGTCTTAAAAGTAATTCACACACAATATAACCTAGGAGTAATTAACACTTTAATGGCCATAAACCTGATAGTTAACTAAATATTTAGATGTTTTCCCCCGAAAGACGCATCATAACTCACTGCGCTCTTATCATGTCTCCACCTGGTGTACACGCTGAGAACATTGCATTAGCGGCTACAAATTCCTCATTTGAATACTGCTGCTTGCGCCTGTTAAGAATTGCTCACGCAATCTTAGTCAGTCACCCGCCAATTATGAACAACCCACTCGCACAAATTTTTTGCACTGCACGCAATTTTGCTGTCATTATCAGGAATCTTGATAAATCTGGCCTTTTAAGTGTAACTGGAAAATTACATTGTTTAAATGTCATTCTTATTCTAAAAACTGATGTGTAAATTCAATCTTAATCAATTGTTCAAATATACCTAAAAAAAGTGGTCAAAACCAGTATAATATTCTCAATTTCTAAATAAACTTAGTTTCCTATATTATCCCAGAGGATAATATAATACAACAATAAGTATCTGGGAGTAGTTGTTGGAAATATTAATCATACTATAAAAATGGTCCTCATTTTCAGTAATACAGGGGGGGGAAAAAGGGTAAAACTGTAACATTCAACCTGAGTAGAAAATGAAAACAGTAATATGTGGCACAAATCAAGCAGGACTTCTATTGTATGAAATATACATTTTCATGTGATTGTAAATGATGTTTTCAAGAGTTAAACTATTTGCCACTATTGGTGTGTTAAAGAGTTAAACTATTTACCACTATCCGCCAGTGGTCATGTTTAAATCTGCTTGGGGGGGGGGGATTTTTAATCTGTAAAGCACTTTCAGTTGCATTTTTTTCGTACGAAAATCACTTTATAAATCAAGTATGATTGATTGAATTTATCATATTTTCTTCAAATCAACGGGCTGTGGAAGATCTATCTATATATTTGGTTTTATGGATAGGTGGCGGTAGGTCGGCTTTCCTCTCCTGACAGATAGAACAATTACCCACGTTTGGGTTAATAAGATGTATCCTCTGAATGGAAAAAGTGAAATCAAGAAAAATTTAAATTGACAAAAATAATTTGTAAAATAATTAAACAAATTTAATAGAGCTCTAGAGAAATTTGGGACATTAAAAAGATGGTGGCGGTGACAGAGGCCACACTTCTTTGGAAAAATGAAAAAGCTAACAAGTAACCAGTGTTTATAGTTTGAAAATGTTTTTGATGTTACTATTTAACCTAAAATTGTGCATCCCATTAAATGATTTATACTTTTTCTCTTCGTAAATGTTACCATTTGACCAACATTGAAGGTGGGGGCATGATGGAAAATATTTGAGAACCATTGAACTAAACCAAGACATCCTGTAGTAACTGAGGCAAGTAGAACATTTTAAATGTAAAGCGTGTATGAGCCCCTACCTGTACACACAAACGCACAGAATCAAACCTTTGGTTTATATGTATGGGGGAGAGCTGAATACAATTCCCTACTGGACTATTACGGCCCCAGTTAGGTCAGAGAAAATATGGACGGGGTATATGAAACAGTTTTGACAGAAGTTTGTCATAAATACAATATGAAATGCACAAATTTATAGCTCTAAGAATAAAGTTTAACCATTATGACCACAAATGTCAAAAATATTCTGTATAATTATTCCAGATGTTTCATTACTGTGTTCAGATCTGTATCAAAAAGCAGCACAAAAGGCTGCAGGCTAATGAACACTCTGATATGAATCATGCCATGCTCTGTCCTGCAGGGCCTTACCCTGCATGCCGGTGGGGCCGAAGCCTTGGCGGGTAAGGAAAATTGCATGGTCGTGGTGTTCGGCGTGATCAGCGTCGCCTTTCTGCTGCACAAAAGCCCAGCGGCAAACATTCTCCAGACTCCGTGATGGGTTTCCTCTTTCAATGAGGCTGATGGACTGAAAAAAAGAGGAAAGTTGCTTAGTACGGACTGATGAACTGATAACATTTCAGAGTGTAAATGTTTGTTATGGAGGACACACAAACGATGGAGTCTCTGAGCTGATAATATTTGTATGTAAACAATCCTTCATCAAGTACCTAAAAGGAAATATCTTTGATGTCTTAATATGAATTATTCTGCCTATGATCTGGGAAAGGACACATGAAATGTGGGTGTGGTACAGTACAGTTTAGTAGATATACATATCACAGTAAAAATGAGTTTACAAATACACGCATAACGCCATTAAAATACCAACAACTTCAAGCTACACAAGGAACAGTCATATAAATATTATCCACTTTCAAATGTTTATGAATAACAATATATGCAGAGCTATCGTTCAACATTGGCGGATCTTAGTCTTGAAACCCATTTTAAACATGGTACCTGCTTACCTGAAAGGCAAAACAAAAAGAGGAACCCACAATCACTAACTACACTTAGGTTTTTCATACCACAAATATCAAAAATCAGGTGTTCAAATACCAGGCATCAAAAAAACCTGGACCGAGGCACAGTTGCATCTAAATCTGTGTGCAATTATATCATTGACACTCTTTGGTCATATTTTGTGCTACCACAAAACACAACTACTAACTACTACTAAATACTTTCTACTGATTGTTTCATGGACCAGAAATCGAATAATCAGTAGTTTTTAGAGTTGAGATGGAATATATCTGGGTATTTAACTGAGCTGTTTATCTTTCACTTCTGTCCCCTTGTTAGGATTTATTGTTATACATAAACCTTGGGAAACTGTACCACACATATTGTAATATTATTTTAAAAATTATATATTCTCTAACTCCTATAAAAGCAAGTTTTAACTTGGATGATTTTTAGGATTCCTCTTTTTCTTTCCTATTTTATAAGTTATTAATAGTATTTTGTGAATTTTAGAATGAATTGTCTGTTGAACAGCGATGTGTGTTCTCATAATGTTGCTGTCTCTTGGCCAGATCACCCTTGAAAATAATGTCTTGAACTCGACGAGTTTTTTCTGATGAAGTAAAGGTGAAATAAAACAAACACCAATTTTTCAAGTACCACCATTCTGAATAACATGTATTGGCAAATAATACAACATGACGGACTTTTCCTGGGTTTAAGGAATTTTTCAAAATGACAAAAGATAATAAAAAAAAATGTTTTCCACGGACATTGCATGCTTAATTGAAGGTTTAATGCTACATTACAGTGCACCCCTGCCTACTCGCGGTTCGGTGTTTGCTGATTTTTCTGTGGAAGTTTACTCCAATTTTATTTATGAAATCCATCGATTTCCTAATCTTTTTTTTTTTCCATAGAAGATTTCTTAAATATTTGATGGAAAATAAAACGTTAAAAGCTGATTTACCAAGGCGGAATGCTATTAGCTGGCATTTACTAAATAGCTAATCCAGGGAGCGACATTAATTTTCCTTGTTGTTGATTATCTTTAGCCCCAAGAGTGGAAATTAGGAAGACTTGTGATATTTAGCTTCTGCTGTATTGCTAAGACAGTTTATGCTGTGCCTGTGCGTGGGTCTGAACTTTAAAAAAAAGGCAGCTATAAGCATTTCTTGAGGCGGTTGTGATCCCTAACTCCAGTAAACACTATAGGTCCACTGTCTGTTTACACTCAGATTTCCATATTTGTCATTTCCAAACAGGAAAAATAAACAATAAGGTTTCTCTTACTAGACCTAGATTTCTTACTAACCCAGACCTCCAATGGGTTGCAAGTATTTCGACAAATATACTGAAAGGTGGGATTTCTAAGACGGTTTCCGAGCAGATTATCCACTTACGACAATCCTAAGGACGCCCCGATTACAGAGATGGCTCTTAAAATAGTCCTAACAAATATTCCTTTCCTGTTAAGTGTGTGGTCTACTCGGAACATCATTGGGACCACTGTGATCACCAATCAGGGACATTCAACATGGGGGAATGTCTTAGCCCTATACTGCAGAATGTGTGGTTTATTGCCAGGACAGATAAGCATTTAACCTGTTTAATGTGAGAACATGTAACCAATCATAAAGCGAGGTGATGGGTAGCGACACACCTTGGAAGTGTCTGTTATTATTTCCAAGTGTTGACTTACTTGACTACAGTCCACAAACATATAGAAATATAACTCAATCAAAGCAAAGGGTGTAATGATGTTTCAGTAAAAAAAACAAAACAACAAAAACTCACTTCGATGTCTTTGTGTGGTAATTCGAGCTTGTTCTCCCACACTCTCAAACTCCTTTGTCCAACAGATTTTTTTTGTGGGTGTATTGTATTTTTCTCTGTTAAATCTAGTCCCCGAACTATTGCAAATGCATCCTCTTCGGCCACCTTGTTAATATACTGCGAAGTAACATTTTATCCTGTGTGGTTTTGTAGAATTTCCCATCTGAGCTGGGAATGTCCATGATTAAAACCGGTTTGTGTGTGGTGTCTCTTCATTGTTACATGAATAAATGAGAATACATCTTTCATGGGTATTGCACTGTACAACATCTGCCAGTTGATGTGTTCCCTAGGGTTTGAATAGATGTGATGCAAAGAAATGCACTGTTGTGAGGATTCATTAGTAATAGTGTTCCGCTTATGACTGAGCATAGCAATTAGCAAATATCCCTGTGATTATCTGACTTGGAGATTGGAAAATCATTAAGTTGGATGTGAGGTTATTTCCAGATCAATGGTCTGATTTTAAAGGTAAATCAGTAGCAACTAGAGTGATTTATTTCTTTTCTTCCCTCTCCTTCAGGCTTCTATCTAGTACTCTGAACGTTTTTATTTGGAGTTGTTCAACTTATATCTCTCTGTGCTTCTTAATTAACTCTGTATGTTGCCCTGGAAACGGCTGAGTATTCCTCAGTAAAACCTTCAGTTCAGTGTTACTGGTACCACAGTTTAGGCTTTATGGTTTTACTTTTATTTTCTCTACTTTCAGTTTTAATAAAGTGTACATACTATTGTTTTCAAAGTCAGTACAATATGTACTAAACTGTCCTTGACAAGGCTGAAAAAAGTATTTCTCTCTGATCCATTTGGATATTACAATTCAATCTCTCAAAAGTGAAAAAAAGATTTAATAATAGGGTAATGTGCAGAAATAAGTGCTCCTCACTTTACGGACATCATGCTGTACCTTATTCATTCAAGTTATCCATGCTGGTGGCAACGACACCCGGCGACGGCAGTCGGAGGTCACTAAAATTAGCGTAGCTTCAGTGTGTAGGGCTGCCAAAAAGATGTCTGACTCTGTAATTTTTTCTGGTCCCCTGCCTGATCGTACTAGCGATGACATGTACAGCCGTATGCTTTCGTTCCACCTTTGGTTGTCAAGGTGGTGTCCAGAAAACGATGTGGGCTACATTGATAACTGGGGGGCCTTCTGGGGAAAACCTGGACAGAGCTTCGCTTCTTTCCAGGAACATTGATAGGGTTATCTCTAGTTCCCCAAAGCCGTGACAACCCAGAGTCGAGCTCAGGGAAACCAGAGTCCAGCTCAGGGAACCCAGAGTCGAGCTCAGGAACAGGGACTGCCACCCACCCACTACCCTATAGAGATAGTTTCCCGTCCACTACCCAAAACTAATGAATTAAAAGTTAATGCTACTAGAGCAAAGTATAAAAATCTCATAAAGATAAATAAAACTCGGACTGAACATAAAAACAAATCAATTAAATGTGGTTTACTAAACATAAGATCTCTCCCCTCAAAAACACTCTTAGTAAATGACTTAATTTGTGAAAATAATATTGATTTGTTTTGTCTTGCAGAGACATGGTTGCAGGAAGAGGACCATGTCACAATAAATGAGTCAACTCCCCCTAGCTACTTAAACTTTAGTGTCCCTCGAAGTACTGGTCGAGGAGGTGGAGTAGCAACTATCTTTCATTCCGATTTACTAATTAATCTCCAAAAAAATAATAGTTACAGTTCCTTTGAGCATCTAGTTTTTAGCTTTCCTCATACACATAACAAAGCAGTAAAGCCACTTTTGTTTGTGGTCTTATATCGTCCACCAGGACCTTATTCTCAATTTTTAGATCAGATTTCAGATTTTCTATCTGACTTAGTTTTAAACACTGATAAAGTCATTATAGTCGGAGACTTCAATATTCATGTTGATAATGAAAGTGATAGTCTAAATACAGCTTTTCACACTATCCTAGACTCAATAGGCTTTACTCAAAATGTGCAGGGACCAACACATTCTTGTCACCACACTTTAGATCTTGTGCTGACTTATGGCATTGACTGTGAAGAAATAACAGTCTTTCCACATAACCCTATCCTGTCTGATCATTTCCTTATCACTTTTAAACTTACTCTAATGGATCATATCAAACCTGAAAGAAAACTTCATTATACCAGAACGTTATCAGACAACGCTGTAGCAAATTTTAAAGAAGCTCTTCCAACTTTAATTTCCTCAGTTTATAAATGCAGAACAGAAAACAGTGATTTAACTCGTGACCCCTCACAACTTGACATTTTAGTTCATAGCGTTAATTCCTCCCTGCGTCGGGCAATAGACAAAGTTGCCCCCTTGAAAAGGAAGGTGGCTAGCCATAGAAGATTAACTCCCTGGTTTAATTTAGAGCTACGTACCCTAAAGCAGAATGTTAGAAAACTAGAGAGAAAATGGCGCTCCACGCATTTACATGATTCCTTTTTAATATGGAAAAATAGTTTATTGCTATATAAAAAGAGCCTTCACACAGCTAGAACAGCATATTATTCATCTTTAATCGAGGAGAATAAAAATAATCCTAGGTTTCTTTTTAATACAGTTGCCAAACTCACACAGGATCATAGCTCTATCGAGCCAACCATTCCCCAAGCTCTAAGCAGTGACGACTTCATGCAATTCTTTATAAATAAAATAGACTCCATAAAGAATAAGATAATTGGGAACCTTCCCAATATGCTTGCTTCCTCCTTAGTTAATGAGGCAGCCTCAAAAATGGTGGAACCTAATATATGCTTAAACTGCTTTAATGCAGCCGAACTTTGTGATGTACTAAAATTATTAGCTTCATCTAAACCTTCAACTTGCGTTTTAGACCCAATCCCAACTAAACTCTTAAAAGAAGTTTTCCCTCTGATCGCTGCTCCAATTTTAAATATAATGAATCTATCCTTAGTCAATGGATATGTACCACAGGAGTTTAAGATTGCTGTAATTAAACCTCTACTTAAGAAACCCTCTCTTGATCAAAACGACTTAATTAACTATAGACCGATATCTAATCTTCCCTTCTTATCTAAAATTCTTGAGAAAATAGTTGCACACCAGATATGTGAGCATTTAAACAATAATGAGCTGTTTGAGAAGTTTCAGTCAGGCTTTAGAGCTCATCACAGCACTGAAACAGCTCTGGTGAAGGTTACTAATGATATTCTCATAGCCTCAGACAATGGACTGGTGACCATTCTGGTCCTGTTAGATCTCAGTGCTGCCTTTGACACTGTTGATCACAATATTCTCATAGAAAGGCTTCAAAGTGTCGGTATAATAGGAACAGCACTAGGTTGGTTTAAATCTTATTTGTCTAACAGATTTCAGTTTGTTCAGGTAAACAATAGATCTTCCTCAACCTCAATAGTTACTTGCGGAGTACCACAGGGTTCAGTGCTTGGGCCGATTCTCTTTACTATATATATGCTTCCTATTGGTAAAATAATTAGGCAGCATGGGATAAAATTCCATAGTTACGCAGATGATACACAGCTATATCTATCCATAAATCCTGATGAATCCAATCAGTTAGGTAGACTACAGGCATGTCTGGAAGACATAAAAACTTGGATGACTCTAAACTTCTTGCTTCTAAATTCTGATAAAACAGAAGTTGTCGTCTTTGGACCAGAAGCTCTGAAAAAGAAACTACTTAGTCAGCCCCTTCACCTGGACGGCATTAAATTAGCCTCCAGTAATAAAGCAAAAAACCTCGGTGTCATTTTTGACCAAGATATGTCATTTAGAACTCACATTAAAGAAGTCTGTAGGATTTCCTTTTTTCACCTTAGGAATATTGCAAAAATTAGAACCATCCTGTCCAGGAATGATGCTGAAAAACTAGTCCATGCCTTTGTTACTTCAAGGCTGGATTACTGTAACTGTCTATTATCAGGTAGTCCACAGAATACAATTAAAAGTCTTCAGTTAGTTCAAAATGCTGCTGCTAGGATTCTGATGAATATTAAAAGAAGAGATCACATTTCCCCTGTTTTAGCTTCTCTTCACTGGCTCCCAGTAAAATCTAGAATAGAATTCAAGATCCTCCTTCTGACATATAAAGCCCTTAATAATCTAGCTCCATCATACATAAGAGACCTGATTGTTCCATATGTTCCTAACAGAGACCTTCGCTCTCAGACTGCAGGTTTACTGGTAGTTCCTAGGATTTCTAAAAGTAGAATGGGTGGCAGATCTTTCAGCTATCAGGCTCCCCTCCTATGGAACCGGCTCCCAGGGTTGGTTCGTGAAGCAGACAATTTGTCTATCTTTAAAACTAGGCTAAAAACTTTCCTCTTTGACAAAGCTTACAGTTAGAGATATGTTTATAGGTAGTTAGAGTCAGGTCAGACAGGTAGATAGGAAGAGACAGGTTAATGTTAGTAGTCAGGCAGAGTGTCAAAAGTTAGGAAGAGATAGGAAGAGGTAGAGTAGCTAGGTAGAGATAGATTAATGTAAGCCAGGTAAAGATCCGGAGCCGGTCGCGGCTTACCGCCGCGGAAGAAATGCGCCCCACGGGGGCCAGCCAGCGCCGGAGAGAGGTCCCTCAAGGGGATCCTCCCGCACAGTGCGGCCGCCCATTACCTGCCGGGTTGAATCCCCCGGGCAGACTGTGCGGACCCCACCCGTTTATCTCTTAAACGTTTCTCGCCCTCTTCAACTCTGTCCTCTCAGTTCTGTCTATTTTTCCTTAAGATAGTTGTCGACTATCGGTCTCGTGCCGGTATTTAGCCTTAGATGGAGTTTACCACCCACTTTGGGCTGCATTCTCAAACAACCCGACTCCGAGAAGACCCCGGCATGACGGGGGCCGTTACCGGCCCTACACCGTCCACGGGTCAGGAGGACTCAGACAGAGTGTTGGTAGCCAGGTCTCCTAGTAGCTAGGAGACAGGTTAATGTTAGTAGCTATGCTGCTTTAGGCTAGGCTGTTGGAGGACATTATTAGGGTCTGTTCCTACTTTCTCTCCTACTTCTCCCCAACTGCATGATGTGCTGTCAATTCAAGCACTAACCTGTTTTCTATTATAGTAGGTGCTCCGGATTAGCCCTGCTTGACGACCCTGACTAAGATGGCATTGCAGTGACGGAAAATTCTCCACGTCCTGCAACAAACTTCTGCATCAGTTCTATTGCTCTTTCTGTGTCTCTGTTATGTATTCTCCAAGCCACAGACGGTCGCGGCAGATAACCGCTTGTGCTGAGCCTGGTTCTGCCGGAGGTTTCTTCCTGTTAAAAGGGAGTTTTTCCTTCCCACTGTCGCTGCATGCTTGCTCAGTATGAGGGATTGCTGAGAATTCCACGACGCAATCTTCTGTGGTTCTGTAATTTCTACACTAAAAATTGTATTGTAATAACTCTTTTTGTAAAGTGCCTTGAGATGACATCTGTTGTGAAATGGCGCTATATAAATAAACTGAATTGAATTGAAATGAATTGAATTTACTAAAAAATAAAACGCATATTGCAAAACGGTTTTAATCTGCGATACCGATGGACTTGGAGCAGATGTTTACCACTTGTTGAGTCCAGAAGGCTAATGAACCGGGCATGCTTGAAACACAAGGTTGCAGTCGCCACTTGAAACTAGTTACAAAAACAACAGACTGTAAATGCTGGGACTACATCTCCTCGAGTCTGTTAAATACAATAAATCATTTCATAAAACCACTTTTTCTAAATTATATATATCCGGCGGAGCCCTTGGCCTCATCCTTGCAATCTCCCGGACCCCGGCATTGTAGCTGATGGCTGTTCCCCTGGAGTTTCCATCTGTTCCTCTCTTTGGGGGCGGTCGGCCCTAAGTTGGTCCGCCAGTGGTTCCTGGACTCTGGGCAGCTCTGGACGTATACATCTCCGACCTCCATGTCTATGTTGACTCCTGTAGGATGGCTCTATACACCTGCTATCAATCACTTGCATGGGGAAACCTTATTTACACCTGCATGCTACCTCCCATGATACCTCCCTATCTTGTATTGTCGGTTCACACTCCTACCTGTCCTACTTCTCTTCTTCATCTTCTTTCTTTTCTTTTCCTCATTTTCATGTCCATAACTTCAAGGAATTAAACCCACAGTAATCATAAATACATATTTGTCATACATATATATCAAGTGGAGTAGTATAGCAAAGCTGTAATGCTCTGCTCGGGAAAGTAAATCTGTTGGGCTTGTACTTGGTACTCAGACACCAATTCTGAGTAGCAAACTGCTAGACAGGAGACGTTAAAAAAAATAAAAAAATAAACGAAAAATAAATATAACAAAATACAGGTGAAAGGCAAGAATATGTTTTTGTACCTGAGGGTGTATCCTCCTCTCGTCCTCACTTTAGAATTTACATAAACAACCAACAGATTTCACAGGATGCGTATTTGATTATTCATTCTGCACACCTCTAAACGTCCCATCGAGGTATTAATTTTTTTAATAGATAACTTTTAAGATACATGTTCCATATTCAACCCTTAATCTCAATGTTTTTTTTTATCTCAAGACAGAACTATAACATAGTAATAAATATTGCATGCCCAGCGTAGTGAAAGGATGACAGCAATAAAATGTGAAAAAAATCACAACTGACATTTCTCTGGCAAATTACATGATTTTAATGAAAAAGAAGATTAGTAAAGTTTATTAAAGTAGGATTACTAAGACTTTGATGACAATGTCAAACAAAATATATGATATATGGACCTTGTTTTAATGCCGTCTATTCCACATGACAGAGACTTTACATGTTATGAGAAAAAAAGAAAAAGAATTAAGCATCAGATCCATTTCCAAACTTACCTTGGCATAACCCAGCATGATCATCCTCACCAGGACCACGTTGATATGAACCCCCAATGACTCATCGTGGTAAATCTCGTTCACCTGGGAGGCAGAGGCAGGAGAGAGATTAGAAAATGTTTCGTATAAAAGTGTTCAGTTGTTTATACAAACAACATTTGCATCGCTAGCAAGTTTCACTTTCGAACCAGTCGAGTCTCAGCTTCTACCTCAGATGTGAGACCCATTAATCCCTGTAATCACTGACTCGTGTGACTGATGGCAGCAATAAATACAGTCTATCATTAGGTTATATTATCAGGGTTTTGTTCATGGTTGTTAGAGGAGAAAAATAAATTGCAATCATCGAAATAAAAGTAGCTCAACCCAATCTAAAATTGTGAGCAAAAGTCATTTTTTCCTTCCCTTTTGAATTTTTTTTCCCAATGAATTTTGTCCAGGCATCAGTGTTGTTTTTGTGAACCAGTGTGATATAATTTAGACACCAGCTGTCATTTGATAAATCACTTTCTTTTTCTGAAAGAGATTCAAGGATAATTTCAGCAGAAAACACAGGAAAACAGCATGAAACAGATTCTATAAAGAGGACTTGCCAATACGCCGCTCTGTACACTCTCACATTGTCAAATGTCTTTGCTTTCCAATCCATTGATCAAGCTCCTGTTCCATCCTACCATCCCTTGTAGACAAAATGACACACACTTAATGTGCAACCAGTGTAAAAGGTGTGTCCTGCATCCGGCAGTGGCTCAAGGTAGGAACTGTAATCGTGTGTTGTAAGGAGTTCAACTCTTGCTGGCCGTCAACATGGCAACCATCTCTTGGTGAGATTTGTGTTGGAGCGACACCTGCACGCCCCACATGCCACCAGTTCTAATGGCGTCTCTAAACATGCCAGCTTCTTGCTAATACAAACATTAGCATATTCACCAAACTACTTCTACATCAGGACACTCCTATTTGATATGTGTAGAACATAAAGCATAATGCCTTTCGCGATTTCATGTGATCAGCTTTATGGCATGTACACACATAGACACTTTTTTTTATTAATATTTTCCTCCACTCGTTTTAAAAAAAATCTCCATCCACACATAACCGGATAAATGCATTTTTAAGCAGATTCATAGACATGGCAAACCTGTAGGGGGTAGTAGTTCTCCCAAATCCTGTCCGCTCAGAGTAACTTTCTACTCTCTAATTTCTGCATGCAGGAGTGACAAGAGCTTGTAAAAACAAGCAAGCAAAAAGCGCTTGAACAAAATGGTGTTTCTGAGTGTAAACACAGGTCGCACAGGTGTTGGAGCACTTTTTGTCGCGGTTTTGCCCAGTTTCATCATGCAAGCAAAGGAGAAACAAATCAATTCCATATCATACATATAGAATATTTGTTTGCCAATTATAAATATTTAATAGATGCTAGTGCTGCATTGCACAAAAACTGGAAACATTTAAATGAGACATTTTCTTGATGGATGACTTTTAGATCACATTGGGTTGCCTGTCTCACTCTTCAGCATATGGGGTACAGAGAAACGATTGACTGTATGTTGAGTAGCAATCAGGTCAGTGAATAAATCAACATCTAGTACTGCGGTCCACCACCCGGAGCGGTGCTGTCACAGTGGGGCAAATTTTTTTCCAGGCCGATGAGTTCTCACCAGATTATATCCATCTGATTGTTGGAGAGCGGTTTTTGTCCCTTATCGACTGAAGTGCTGCAGCACCAGAGAACAGTAAATCCATATATCAAATTACACACAGTCAAGCAGATTTTTGCCCTGAAAGCTTTATATTTCTGACAAAGCAATTTTCATGAATGTGCCTCCACAAATGGGGAAAGAGATAGATTAAACTCTAAACTGAGTACTCCTGCTCTCCTGTCAGTTGCTCATCAAGCAGACCTAAAATATACCATTATCATATGCAATCAGCTCGCCTTGAAACCTTAATGCTGCAATTTCTCAAAAGCTTCCTCTCAGCTATTGCAGAGTTCATTGCCTCTCGATGTACCAGATATGTTCAATCTCTTTTTATGTATGCAGTTCAAGTACATTACGCACAACTCGAACTATGTGCAAAGTGTGACCGAAGGGAGGAAAGCAGGGTACTGCTGAAGATCTAATCAATAAAACAGACTCAACTGTCACTAATGCTGCCATCCATACAAAACAAAAAACAGATCAAATCCTCTAAAATGAGATATTAAGTCCAATTTATGTCTCTTTGGAGTAATTATTTCCTTTTAGTTATCGTCAACTGTCTGTCCAGCTGCCGGTCGGATAACAAATATAAAGTCATTAAGTACCGCAAACACTAAAGAAACAAAACTCAACAAAGATGGATGGAATTTTGGAGGAATAAAAAGCAGGAGTAATCAGCAAGAACAGTATGATCGATTGCCCAGGCAGGCTAAACTCAAAAACCTGAAGCTGGGACACATCTAAGAGGTCTCCTTCAACACACCTGAATTAAATCCTTAAATCTTTAGCAGGACTCCGTAAAGCTCAACTGCATGGCGAGGATGCATTCAGCCGTTTGATTCAGGTGTATGAGACCAGAGACACATCTAAAAACTGCAGGACACCAGACCTCGAGGACTTAGGTTTAACTCCCCTGCTTTTGGTTTGTTTCAGCTGTGGATTCCAAAGACCATGAAACAACACACAAAAAATGGCTCTTTAATGTGGAATGGTGTTTCTCTGCTTTTTGGCATCTGGACTTGACCTGTAACTGATATGTTATGTGAACTAAAAACTAAAACAATAGATATTGCAATATGTCCAGGTTGTACCCGGCCTCTCGCCCATTGACAGCTGGAGATAAGCACCAGCCCCTCCACGAACCCTAGAGGACTAAGGGGTTAAGAAAATGGATGGATATTGCAATAGAATCTTTCCCCCATTTGCTTTCTTACTTACTTACTTTCTTCCTCTAGTTTACTATTACTTCCACTCCCTTCATTTTGGATATTTTTCTTCCCCCCAGCAGTTTGTTGGAGACCGTGACACAGGTACCTACAATATAAAGTAGCTCAGAGGGAAAGAATGGGTCTGAATTTCTGAGTGCTGACTATCTCATACTGACTAAAAAGAATACTGTGTGTGGATCTCAATAATCCTCCTCTCTCTGTAAAGGAAGAAAATTCCCAACAAATCGAGTGTAAAATTAGATAAATAGAGGCTGTTCGGGCAGAAAACTAATGACCATAATTTTGTGATACGATTTGCAAAAAACCCATATGGATCTCCAGATGTCTATTTGGTAGGTTGTGTATGTCTGCATATGCAAAAATATTTACTACTTATCATGCCATGGTTACTTGCAGAAATAGCTTTATATATATATATAATATATAAAAAATGTTTCAACAGCTGTAAACTCTTTTGATGTATTTAATAACTTCCACTGGTGTGATGGGTAACAGAAGATTGAGAAGCTGCTTCATCAATGCTGTTATTTGACACTGAGTTCATTTTATGGTTCAATAAATTAAACCAGAGTTTTAATTACAGCTGATAACAATTGTGAAAGTTAACTGCTCAAAAGAAAAAGCTCTTATGAAGACATATTTTGTCTCAATAGGTTGAAGAGACCTACTAAAAAAATATTCTGGGCCTAATTGTTTGAAAATATGTCAAGTTTTGCTGATAATGAACAATTAAGCACATCATTATTTTGATCCCTTAAACATATAGATGTGAAGTTATTTTTGACCACAAAATTTGTTTCAGATTAAAGGTGAAACAGCAACCGCTCGATGGATAACAAAATACAGTGAAAAGAAGTATCACTTTTAAAAAAGAACATTTTTTTTTAAAACAAGATAAATAAAAACTATATAGAAACTTTTAAATTAATAATTTTTATATTATTTATTATTGTTCAGACTAAACATTAATAAAATTGATGAAGAATTAAATACTATTAACTATTTCTTCGGATTTTTTAAACAAATTTTAAAAAACTGTCAAGTAAGTAACATGGTCCATTACTGAATGTAGATTTTCCCCAGCAATCTTCAAACCACTTTCGACGTTATGGTTATTGTCTCCAGCAATTTTAAAAACAAATTGATGCCCTTGACAGCACTAGACATGCACAGGGAGAACATGTAAAGGATTCGAAGCAGTAACTTCTTGCTGCTCAGCAACAGTGCTACCAATTTCTCTACAGCGCAGGCTGGATGTATCTTTATTATTATTATTATTATTATTATTATTATTATTATTATTATTATTTCTCATTGAGCTCCTACACAAAAAAATTACATAAAAAAAGGTAACATGGAAGAGGATAAGCAAGTATTGTGTGGAGGAAATTGAATGGTCTGACTCTTGACCTCAAATGTAGTGATCAGCTTTGGGACAGATAACAGTGCAGACTATGAGCCAGCCCATCCATCCAACATCAGTGTCTGACCTCAGAAATGCTCTCTCTATAAACACATCTAAAACCTGAAGATAGCCCTTCCTAAAAGGGTGTGTACAATGGGAAATCAAGGTAATATTAAAGCTTTTGTACGAGGATCCATAAGTCTGTAAAAGTGTCAGGGATTTCCTTCATTTTTGCATGAGAGGGTGACAAAGTGTTAATTGAATCTGGCCCATAATCCGCCAAAGAGGAATAACGATCAATTGGATATTTAGCACAGATTAAGATGGGGGTTTTTCTCCACGAACCTACATACAAAACTCCCAACAGAGTTTTATGGTCCTGATCGAGAGCTTTTCAGTGCTGCAGAGGTCTGTTCAGAGGGCCCTGCTGCTTGGAGCTGTTGTTTGGAGAGATAATGGATCTTTGCTGAACACAACATTTTCTTTGAAGCCTGTCATGGAGACTGAGGCGATATGTAATAACTTTCCCCTCCGACACTTTCATGCAAGATGTGTGGCAAGTATTAAGCTCCTATCGATCCCTTGACTGGCTGAGAGGCAGAACAGGTGGCACAGAAATATCATCTGCGGGCCTTTTTATCTCAACAACAAAGGACTGACGCAGCTTCACCTTGAACATTTGGACCGTCTGGAAAGTAAAAGCAGGAGACGATTACAAAAATAGAAAGATGCAAGATCAAGGCAAAAATAAAAATAAAATGTTCCATTCAATCTGATAGCTAAATAGGTTGTACAGAGAGGACAAAGGAAACAATGTGCAACTAAAATGACACTAAGAAGGACAACTTTAAAATAATTATGACGACAAAATGTGAGAGAGCTCAGCCCAAAACTCTCCAAAATGTTTTGTTAGATGGCTGCAATGACTGTAAATGTCTAAAAAGACAGTGGGCCAACATCAGCAGATGACGAGGCATCCTGAATCTTTCCTGTCTGATGAAACTTCACACTTCAAACAGATTGGATTCTGTGTCTCTCCTCTTTTCTTCCAGATTGTGGGATCTTCCTTTCCAAATGAGATGAAAGAAGTAGTTTCATCTAAATCGAGGACATTGGAATACTGCACAAAGACTGAGTCATTTATCTGCCCAACTCAGGTAAGATGCTCTCTGACTCCAGCCACAGCCAAAGACTTATGAGTCTCCCCCTAATTCTCGAATGAGTTTTGCATCACAATTCCTTCTAGGCTACTGTTAACTTTGTTCCACGTTCGCCTTCTTCCACCAACTTTTTCCTTCCACTCAACTTTCTTATGTATATGCCTGATTTAAGCATTGTGAATTTTCTAATTCAAATTTCAAGCATTTATATTTCCGACTAACTTTGGGTTTTCATTTCGTGTAGCCCATAATAATAAAAATAAATGTAATGGATGTGTTAAATACTAGCTTCACTTTTACAATAAATAAATTAATAATTAATAAAATAGCTTTTCAATAATATTCTAACTTACTGAGATGTTAAGATTTCTGTAAGGATAAAAGAATTTGCATGCTCATGTGTTAATTGTGGTGCTTAATTTGATAGGTGGACATTGTGTTTGGATTTGTCCCAAACAGCAGATTTAGCAGTGGCAAGATTACATGTTAAATCTACGGTTGAGGCCGTCAGATGAGCGTCGGAGTCTCTGCCGTGCTTTGTAAGGTTAGCTCCGTCAACTTTCCAAGCTTTTCCTGCGTTTCAAGCTTCAAAGCGCCAAACGCCAGCAACGCAGAAGTTCAGCAAGATGAACGTTTGATGCTCCTAACGCTCTTGCCGCAGCATGGCAACCAATCAGAACGTCTCAATGTAGTGACGCTGCCAAGCCCACCACGATCCGCAAGTGTTTAAAAGATCCGTCAGAGAAAGGCTTGCCTGATGCTGAAAAAGCGTGCACTCTAAACGAACCATTATGGTGCGTTCACACTGCACACTTTGTCAGCGTCAAGCAACGCTCATAAAGCGACTAATTCGACGCATATACACACATTTTTAACCTGAAGCTTACAAAGCTCGTAGGCAGTCCTTTCCATGCCGGACGTTTTAAACACTAGCGGATCGTGATTGTCTATGCAACGTCAACATCGGGCAACGTCACTACAGTGGGATGTTCTGATTTGTTGCCATGCTGTGTCAAGAGCGTTAAGACATCAGCTAGCTGAACTTCTGCATTGCTGACGTTTAGCGCTGTGAAGCTTGAAACGCAGGAAAAGGTTGAAAAGTTGATGGAGCCAACGCTCAAAAAGCGCAGCAGAGACTGCAACGCTTCTATGACGGTCTCAAGCGTAGGTTTAACATGTAATCTTGCCGCTGTTGACACTGCTGTTTGGGGCAGTGTGAAAGTATCATAAGAGAGACACATCTGTGACTATCGATATGAAACTAAATGCTCATCTTATCTGCTGCTGCAGACAGGATCTTCTCTGCACTAACAAATCATTTCAACAAACACACCTGCTGTACAACACATATTAGCTCCTTAAAGAGCAAATCAACTTTATTTGCTGATGAACTGTAAAGGAGTGAGTGAAACAGTGTTGTATACGGGTTCAGTTGTTATTTAGGTACTTAAAGTGCATTTTACCCCAAAATTAAAACTTTTTTTGCTGATAAACCCTGTAAATGACTGTCTAATTGTGTTGTATTTATGTCTGGTACTTTTTTTTTTTGGTATTTCAGTATATTTTCCTAAAAATTTTCATTTTGTACCACAACCAGTAGTGGAGTGCCATCTTCTGGTGAATATTTTCCACTGCACTGCACTGGATTTGAATTTGAATCAGGCTTTGCTACAGGCTCAGCCTGGGTAACTGACGTCGACTCAGATTTCTGACGACAGCATCCTGTTGCTGTGGAGTATAAATCGACGCTCAGTCCCAGCCACACCTCTGCAGCGAGTTTGCAACTGACGAGCAACAAGTTCAACAAACGATATGGCTCAGGGCAGCTCGGCTGCTATAAAAAAAAATTTCGTTTTTTAGTCTATTCTCTCTGAAGGATGTAGAGAGAAATATTTAGTCTCATAATTGCACCTTTCAGAGTCGATGTAGCTTAAATCGCTGTTTCATTGCATCTTTCTGGCTGGCTGTCGGAGTCTCCCACTATAGAAACTGCAAACAGTCATTTCAGTTCACAGCAGAGACCACGCCCAGCTCTCTCCATCCATGTTCTGCCAATAAACGCTTCAGCTTGAGGCATTTTGCAAACTGACAATGTGGGCGGATTTTAAATCTGGGGGAGGGGGTTATGGGAATTTAGCTCATAGTATTAAAAAAAAATATTTTTCTTACAAAATCTGTCATTAGCTAGGTTTAAATGAACACAACTAATCGGATTAAAAACTATAAAACCATGACCAGAAAAAAAATAAAAACACGCTCTGAAAAACATTATACTGCTGCATTTTAAATTAAATATCTAAAACAGTATATATTTTAAATGCCATATTTGTTTATAACCAAAGTCTGTGTCTTTTTCTACGACCATTTATGGTATTTTAGAATATTCTGTGTGGCTCTTTGCATGTCAAAATAATTTATGACTATCAAACGTGTAGCGGATGTAAATGCTTCTCATAATCAGATTTTTTCAGGGCCCATGTGCACAGACAAATTCTAATCATAACTATGATTGGATTTAATACTTTTTTCAGAAGCTCATGTTCTGTCCTTTTCAGGTAGAAAAGTCAGCACTACGTTTAAATATTATTCTGTCATTGTTATTGGTTAAGCAATGATATGTAACGTTAGCCGGTGTGATGTCGCTGCGCTGCCGGTGTGGGAGCAAAAGCAGCCGAGTTGGAATAGCAAGCAAGTGTTTCAACTTGCTCTCTCCCTCCAAAGATCCCTCAGTCAGAGTGGCAACAACTCCTTGAGGCGCATGTCCAAACAAGAAATGTGGAGTGAGACTCTGGTAGAGGGGTGAGTTGCCCTTTATATACTCCAAGCGGCTCTGATTCTCTCAAAGAAATGGCAGAAGAGACTCCATCTTAAATAGCAAAAAAAAAATCAAAGAGAAGAGGACGGAAAGGAACCAAAAGATGATGAGGAATGACAGGGAAACACATGAAAGGGGGGGAAGCAAAGTGCATGACAAGAGAAAGACAAGAAGGTGGAGAAGGATGAAAGGAAAACCTACAGTAAGGGCAAAGGGGGTAAACTGAGATAATTGAGGAAAAGGTGGCAACATTCAAAAGATGGGCCAAAACCTAAAAGAGAAAATAGTTCTTCAGAATAACTCTAAATACACATCAATGCACAATCAAATCAAACTTTATTTATAAAGCACTTAGCTCAATTTAGGACAGAAAGAAGTAGAGACAGAGCTGCGAGGAGAAGTTAAAGGGTACAGAGCAGGAAAGCTGTGCCTTCAAAAAGCGAATCAGAGAGGGAGACCGAATAAGGGAAACACTGGGATACAAAGAGATCGAGATGAAAAGACATGGCTGGCTGAACCTGGATGTTCCCGCCAATCCCAGTAATCATAGCTGCCTGCTAACATATGCCAGCAGGGACCTCTGCTGGAAAACACCATCCATGCTTCCAAAAACATCCCCTGCTACAGTCCAGTTTTGATCTCCAGCACGACTGTTAGATGTAAGAGTTGTTTTGTTTCTGGGAGGTTTTCAATCTGGTCTTTGAATTATTGTACCCAATAGCATTGGCTTCAAAGGTGCAAAAGAATTATAGAGTTGGTGTGTGGTGCCCCATTATCTGCAGCCCCTCAGTGTGAAGACAGGGGAGTGCTTCATTTCCTACTGACCTGTTGCTGAGAAACAGCATCTGCTTCTGGAGCAATGTCTCTCTGTAGAATGTACCAGCCCCACATACTCAAAGCATTAATCCTCATCTTCCATCTGAACAAGCACATCTCATTAAAACCACACCACACTGCCCATTTGGAGAAAAAAAATCACAGCATACAGCCAATTTCTTCCAGTAGTCCTGAGGTATTCCTGGGGTGTTTCTGACAAGGTAATGCTGCATCTCCAGCCCCCTGAGACCAGCGATACCCTCAGTCGATTGTCAAATTACCATGAAAAGCATCTCTGAGAAATTACCCCCTTGGGGTGGGGGGCTGCATCCAAGTCATGTGCTCAAAGAGGATCTGAACTGTGGCTGTTAGGAATCTGATTGAAGCCTCCTTTGTGTTTGGGCGGCCAATTATCTCACTTTGAGTCGATGTGAGTTTGAAGAACAGAGCGGTGAACACCCAGAACACAGGTTGTTATCAACACTGAGAACTCATTTGTTTACCCTTAGTTACAGCACTACAACTGCTGGAGAAGATAAAAAAACTCTAGAACACATTTTAACCAACAACTGTATCTAATTTGATTACATTTGCTCTATAAAAAGTTCCAGGTGAAATCAGCTGGTTTAAAAAAGGAGAGCAGTATTAGAGAAAAATGGTTTTACATGCCAAACTGCCCAGGGGCGTCTGTGGCTCAGTAGGTAGGGGAGTAGTCTGAAAGTTGTGGAGCAGGGGTCTTCAACTCCAACAGATGTAAATGCAGTTGGCTAAATTATTTCCTCAACATGTTATCGGCCTCTGCAGAGGTATAATACTCAGCTGTTTATTTGATTCCAGTGCGTCAGAATGGAGATGCATGGAAAAGTTGCAGGATAGTAGCACCCGAACACTGGACAAAATCCACTTTAACCAGGTGCCTTAAGCATAAACCTAATCACTAAACATATAGTCAACTAAATGTGGTCTGAGCTTAGGGTATATCCAGCTGTTCTGTGGAGGCCTCAGAGGTTTATTAGAGAACAAGGTTAATGATGCAGATAATGACACAGCAGACAGGTTAGGGAGAAAGATGTGGAGATCCTTAAAGCAGAGTTGGATTCTAAAATAACACCACAAAGCAACAGAGCTGCTCAGTTCACCATCTGAAAGTGCAACTGCAAACCTACCAAGACACGGCTTTCAACCTAAACTGACAGGTCGGGCACTAGCCCGTGAAACAGCCAAGATGCCCATTGATCTAGAAACCGTGTTCTTTTGTCTGACAAAAAAAACTAAACAGCAAATGAGTTTTTGTGAAAACTAACAATCCAAGTGAGCCAGGCACAAATGAAGGAATGGAAATCTGTTATGATTTAAAATGAATACATGAGGCGTTTTGTGTGTGTATTGGTACAGCAGGCACTTCACATGTGGAGGCCAGATCTGACACGGCTGTCCTGGGTTTGAGTCATACTTGCCAACCTTGAGACCACAGAATTAAGGATACATTCAAAAGGGCCGCAGTGGGTTCATGTTAAAAAAAAAAACAAAAAAAAACAAACAAAAAAAAAAAACGTAAATTGAACACTCCATCTGGGATTTTGTAGAACTTTTTTGTGGTTGTTGCTGCCTAAAATGCCTGATGTTGTGGCAGCTTTGGTAAAAAGTTGCAACAAAAGTTGCAATTATTTCATTTGTGATTTTATTTTATTTTTTGCAACTCACTTAAATTGTTTGAAGTTTTTATACATATATATATATATATATATATATATATATATATATATATATATATATATATATACTGTATATATATATATATATATATATATATATATATATACATATATACATATATATAGATAGATAGATAGATAGATAGATAGATAGATATTAGGGATGTCCGATATTATCGGCCTGAAGTCATTATCGGCCGACATTGGCATTAAAATGTAATATCGGAAATTATCGGTATCTGTTTTTATTTGCTTAATAAGATGAGTTTTTCACACCATACACATATTATATATCAAACTCTTCAGCTACTTCTTTTCTCTCTCAGAATATAAAAATATGACAGATTTGAGGTTTAGTTTTTGAGATATTATTTGTTTGAGATAACTTTCAATATATCAAAAGGCTTCTTCTGGGCCAACCTTGACCGTCTATCGAGCGCACTTGGTGACGTCATCAGCCACAAAGGTATAATGCTGTTTATATTTTAAAAGTAGAAATTTGTCCTCAGTGGTGGGCCTTTGTCACTATTCTCTGTGTGAGAAAATGTTCTAGCTACTTTTGAAGACAAAATAAAAATGGCACCTTTTTCAATTGCCTAACAAAAATTCTAGTACTTATTACATTTTCTAAATTTTTAAAACTCAAGTATGCATGATAAAAGATATTTCATTGTAGTTACCTAAAAGGGTTTAGTAGTTTTTGTTTTTTATGAGGGAGGGTCCCCACATATCGGTATCGGTCTATATCGGTATCGTAAATTATGAGTTAGGCTATATCGGATATCGGTAGAAAAACCAATATCGAACATCCCTAATATATATATATATATATAATTTTTTTTTATCTATATATATGTAGGCCTAGTATTATCACTTTGTAAAATTATTAGCAGAGTTAATGATTTACATTTTCAAATAAACCTTAGCAAAGTAAAAATCACTTTAAAGGTAATTTTATCAGATGAAAACTCTCAAATGTGAGAGCCAGTACAGATTGGGTCCCTCTAGAAGAACAATTCTGCTTTTATTTTGGTGCTACAATCCCTCTTAGCCCCTCTCTATTAATCTCCTGGATACGCCCCTGCTGAAAACTAAGCATTCTAAAAACTCACAGGACTCTCTGTGTCAGGAGAGACTGAAAAATTATTTTTTCTTATTTTGGTCGTAGCACAGCATTGAGTCTGTTGAATTTGATGTGGCAACTTTGACCAAAAAGCATGACTAGCTACGCTCTTGGCTTAGCTAGGAAAGAGCTGGAAAAAGATCGGAAGCTACCATTGCGCAGCCAAAATAAAAGGAACCAAGAAATGAGGTCAGGGGAAACAGTTTTTGATCCTAAATAAGTTGACGAATTTAAAAAAGCAATTAAATCTACAGCATCTGCAAGTCACATAATGACTGTTCACCTGAAAACTTGTCGCACACTGCTGCTGTTTTGGTGCGTCACTGTTCAAAGCTGATAGTTTTCCTCCTTGGGCATTCATGAATCACGTAGGTGACCTGTTTCTGATTCAAAACAGCAACTTTCCATCGATGGATTTTCATATCAGGAATGAGGAAAGTGTACCAGATAGAACCTTCCTTGGCAAAACGCAAATGTAACATGTTTTATTGTCCATCCCTTTCACATAGGAAAAACGGAGTGTATATGATATGCAACACCATTGGGAGAAATTCGTGGTACTGGGAGATGTTTGGGAGGGTTACTAAAATTCGGGGCTCTCCCAGGAAAATTGAGAGGGCTGACAAGTATTGTTGGAGTCTTGACGTCGGAACTTCACTCTCATTTTATGTCCAACAACTTCCAAATAAAGGCCACTAGTGTTGACATATTGTTACCAAAAACAGAACAGAAATGAATATGAAACACCCTGCCATACTGTTAGGTGAGCGAACAGTGAATAAGGAGGTGCAGAGCTCTCACAAAGATCAAATAATTCACAAAGCCTTGAAAGAGGTGATGTTGATGTGTGTCACGCCACATGCTACCTTTGACAGTGACATTATTCAAAGTGCATCAGTGTCTGAAGCCATTGACTGACTGACTGTAACCTAGTGCCAGGGACACTCAGAACTGGAGCCTGTTAAAGAGTAGACTCCATAAACAGCTTCAAATTCTTTCATTTTGCATTGATACCGAGCAGACAGTATCCAAGTTATTTCAAGTTTTTGCTAACCTGAACAGAAAAGTACTTTTTTTCTTTGTTTTAGAGAAACAAACTCCTTGTTTCATCTAAAACTTTCTTTAGGTTGGCCGTCTCTTTTAACTTCAAATACAAACACAGAAATAAAAAACTTTTAAATGATTATATTCATGAGGAGAATGAAAACTACACAAACCTACAGAGCACTGTGTTACTCAAACCCTCAGTCTATTGAACTGGTTGTGCTACCTTTTGCACTGTAGCACAAATTTTTGGTTGCGGTTCTGCCGCTTTGGAAGCTTTGGCGTTTTTTTTAGCATCAAATGTGTGTTTCAGGTCATCCTGCAGTGTTTTAACTGGAACAGTCCATACTTTAACTAGGCCACAGCAAAACCTTCATTGTGTCTGCAACAACTAATCCCTTGTCCCTCCGACTGGTGTCAAACTCAAAATACTCCAAATCTTTCCATAGTAACATAGTAACTTAAATGTTTCGAAGATTGGAGATACAGATGTCTGCCATCTCCCGGTCTAAAGTAGTAACTACATTGAGGGACCATATTTGCAGCTGTGCATTTTCAATTAATTAAACAACTTTGGTGCTTAAAGAGTTAAGACGATAGCTCTGTTAATAATATCTAAATATAAAACATCAGCATCACAGCAGACACATGAGGTGTGCCAAGGGTAATTAATCAAAATCACTACTGTTAATATTAAAGCTATCAATACTAGTAACATGACATTTTCAGTCAGAAGTTTTTCAAAACTGCTGTAATACAACCTGCAACCGGTGAGTACTTGTTCCCACAACTATCTAAAAACTAAAGAGCCAATCTAAAAATGATATTCTGAAAAATAAGTATTATTTTCAGTGAAATTATAAAAACAAAAAGCATCCTTCTCACAAAGACCTCCAAAAAGTGCAACTCTAGGCTTTAGTTTATCATTTAATAGACAGACTCTCACTCTGCACAGCCTTTGCATGTTTTTTATATCCATATGACCAATGAGATCTTGAAACAGTTGCACGTTGCACTCTGACACAAATTTGTCACAACAATACACCTGTACTTACAGAGCCAGCCACTAAGCAGCAGCTCAGGGAGGACTTCACATTAGAGAGAGGATGATGTATTCAATGTATAGCACCAGTACACAATAACCAATTCAAACCCAGACATTTTCCTCAATCTATGAATGCCCCAGACAGAATCTGAGAAGTGAACATGTCCAGCAAAAAGACAACATCAGCCTTCTGTTGAAGCTAACAGGCAAATTAAATTACAGAGGAAACTCTGCGTCTTCGTCAGTAGCCACAACGGGCTTCTTTTTAAGATGCTCGAGCATCACCGACGTACTCCCATGGAAAGCAGTTTCTGCTTTTGCTTTACGCTTCTCTTCAATTTTTATAAAAAGCTCCTAATCTTTGAGGCCCCTTTTTCAGGTTCTAATTACAGGCCAGGAAGTGATCCATCCTTAATTTGGCTTGGGAGATTTAACCAAAAATCCGGGAAATAACATTGAATTCATGATTTTACAAGTATTTCTGTTATCATAACATCTTTCACGATCTGCTTTTTTTGTATTTTTTGTCCAAAAAAGATGAATTACACACTTCTCTAAAATAAAAATAAGAAAATAGACTCACAATGTTCATCAAAGTCAGGAGATAATTCTGCACATGCTCCTTGCCATGAAACCGAACCACTGAGTCGTCGACTCCAAGCAGGATTTCGATGTTGTAGTCGTCTTCTCCAGCGTCTCTGCGGTGGCGGCGGCGGTGGACCGTCTCGTTCACCTGCTGCGTTACTGAATCAAGCGCCCCGGGGACACCAAGGTATGGCTCTGCATAAATGGAAAAGAAGACAGATATAACCTCAAACAAAAGTTCATTAGAGCCACAATACACAGGTTGAGTGAAAATATACACACAGCACAAGTTTTAAAAACTTGCATAAAAACGTCAATTTTGAATAAGACCAACATTTGTCTTACCTATGTTAAATTAATATTTCATACTGGATGTAAATTGCACCTCTCAAATTCTAATAATAAAAAGGAATCTCTTGACATATAATAGTACAACATAGAATTTGTGAAATTGTTTCTATATTTTATGTTCTAATTAAAAAAGGCATTGCATTTTGAATATTACGTATATTATGTACCTGGACTCTGTGCGAACAGTTCAAAATATCTGCTCATTTGCACCAAGTGGATAGAGTTGTAAAACAGACTGATAACCACATTTTCTGGGTGTCTTTCCTCAGTCAGGAGTCGGCCAGTTTGGTTCAATTTCAGCCAGACTAAGGTGGAAACTTGCATTTCAAAAGTCTGTATTTAGTCGGACTGTGGGCTTTAATTTGGATTTCTCTTCCGGCATGTTTACCCACCGAGTATCTAATAGGACTTATGAGTCTATCTCATAAAAAAACTATCCTCATAATCATGGGTAGTATCCAGCATCAGTCTGATGTAATAATTATTGACAGGCTACAATGTAGCCTTGAGTTTCTGAGTCGTTGACTAAACAACAACAACAATAGAGCATATGGCCCCTGAAAAATCCACCATTCAGACTTAAAACTTGGGTACTGGGAGAATAAATGAAATCTGACACTGCTGATCTGCGTTTCAACACAACTCACTTTCACATGATAAAAGGGAAGTGTGACGTAATGCAATGCAGAGAGACGACAAGCAGTTCATAAAATGTGTGAGGCATTTTTACAGTTTTCAGATAAAGTTTCCTCTGAGGTTTCATGAGAGAAAAATCACATTCGACTTCAAAACAAGCTTCTGCCTTGAATCCAAATGAAGATGAACTGAGCAATGTGACTTGACAGAATTCAAGCCAATCTGCAGTCCCCCTCTGCAGCTAAATGAGACCAAGAAATTGATAAAGCTTCCTTTTAGATGGAACGGACTGCCAATTCCCAACTTTACCCTTAATATTTCTTAGCCTTGCACTTCGACAGCACAATATCTCTAGAAAACCACAGAAAGGGGCCACGAGGATAAGAAACGCTTTATCTCGTCTCCTCTGCAGTCTTTCATTCTCCCTCAGAGATCGGATGTAGGGGTTATAATATAAAAGAACTGATCCGTCTGTTATAATACTTAAAATAAAATAATAACTGTTTTGGGCATCAACCATCTGCATGGATATTATAGAAGAGAGCTGCAGGTTTAAAACCTGTGAAGTAAAGTTTTGATGCAATTTAAATGAATCATGGTGATGGGTCTGAGCGAGCGTTTTGTTTGGAACTGGGAGCACCGTCATTAAGGCTGCTTTTACCGGCTTCTGTTTTACTGAGACGCATGAGTGTTTTCGAGGGGAGACAAAGTAATTCATCAGTTCATTCTAAGGTACTACAGTGAGAGAAATCCCATCAGACCGTTTCTTTGCTGACATTTATGTTTAATCGATGGCAGACAAAGTCTTTCCTTATAGTTTGGGAGAAAACTCATTAGAGGGATTATATATCCACACTGCCTGGGAATACATCCTGGTCTCAGTGAAAATAAACTGCAACTTTGAATCAGTATCAGTATTAATATAGTATTAAAATACTAATAACGGGCTTATTAAAATTCCCTAATAAATATCTTCCTGAAAACATATGGTTGGAGGCTCTTATACATTTTCTCTCCTGCCATATTCAAAGCCTTGACCTTCACTGCACCATGGCAGATTCCCACCATGAAACATGTAAAGGTTCCTATCTGCATCATGTCATTTAAAATGTTTTACAGGTAATATCACAGCATACCAATGCAATAACAGCCAATAAAATAAATGCATGGTAATACAAATGTCATAATGTTGTAATGTTATTTTATTAAAAAATATGTTGTGTAATTAGCTTGTAGTAACAGGGTGTAATAAGTGATAGATATTGTAATAAAGCAATACTGAACATTTTGCAAATTTTGGCAAATTTATTTTCAGATTTCATGTTACAAAACTGCAAAAAAAATTCCAATTGTACATCTAAAATAGCAAACTGTACTGCAGACCTTAAATCGCACATTTCAGAATAGCATGTTTTTTGTCAAGCCTCTGAATATAAGTAATTAATTGTGTTTACCTAATGAATAAACTGGACTGGAGCCACTATACTGATGCTCATCTTATCAACACCTGAGAGGAAGAAATTAGATAAGCTCATCAAGAAGGCCAGCTCTGTGCTGTTTAAGCTTTTCTCCAGAATAAATCCAGAATAGAGTTTAAGATCCTCCTCTTTACATATAAAGCCCTCAATAACCAAGCTCCACCATACATCAGAGATCTGATTGTTCCATATGTTCCTAACGGAGCACTTCGCTGTCAGACAGCAGGTTTACTGGTAGTTCCTAGGATTTCTAAAGTAGAATTAGAGGCAGATATTTTAGTTATCAGGCTCCCCTCCTGTGGAACCAGCTCCGAGTTTTAGTCTGTGCTTCAGTCACTCTATCTATTTTTAAGACTAGGCTTAAAACCTTCCTTTCTGATAAAGCTTATAGTTATAATGACTTAGGTTATCCTAAGCTGTCTCTGTAGTTATGCTGACATAGGTTTAGATTGCTGGAGAACAGACTGACCACTTTTCTTCACTCTTTTACTTTTCTCTTATACAACTTGTCGGATGTATTTTTTGCTCTTATTGCGATTGTCAACCCTGTTTTTTCTTAGTATTTTTCTCTCCATAGAAGCTCCACCTGGTTTGGTATCCTGCTCAGCTACAACGCCCTGCTGGATATGGAGCATCGATTCAGAAGATGCTCTCAGTGACCAAATATCATCCATGTCCTGTTTTCAACTTTTTACTTCCTTTAATATGTAAAGTGTTCTTACATCAGTTCTTTTGTTCTTTCTGTGTCTCTTCTCTGTCTTCTCAAACCTCCAGGCAGTCATGGCAATTGACCTCTTGTACTGAGACAGGTTCTGCTGTTTCTTACTGTTAAATTTAGTTTTTCCTCTCCACTATGAGAGTTGCTGTGGTTGGAAAGTATACATGTTCCGGGCACAACCTCGTATCAATGACTCACGTGATTTTCTTGGATTCCTTTAATAGAAAACTTGTAACTGATTGGAATATTTGTACAATTGTACTGAAATGACTGAAAAGAATTGAATTAACTCAGATGGTCCAACTACCTCCTAGTGACGTTCTGCAGATTCCTGCTGAAAAGTCATTTGATTGAGGTGTTATGTACCAGGGAAATAACTAAAACATGCAGGATACTGACCCTTATTGGAGACTGATTTTGGGCACTCCTGTTGGAAATATTCTGTTGTTTTTTTAATGCACATTTTGCAATTATTTTTAAAATATATTTTTTCTGATGTGCATTCTTTGGGATCTAACTATCTTTAATAACTGCACAGCATTTTTTGTTGTAATGTTGCCTTTCCTGTTCAGTATGTTGTTCTTTATTCTCATTTTTATATTTACATTTAATGAATCTATGTTTGTCAATTTGCTGCCGTTAAACCTGAATTTCTATAGTGTGGAACAATAAAGGGACTTTCTATTTTATTTTAAATCTGAAGCCAAGGAGCTCGTCTTCCTCTCTAGCGAGAGATGTAGACCTACAGCAGCGAGGTAGAGCAGACATGAAACCAAGGCCATTCACAAACAAACCAGAGTTGGCAAACAAAAGTCTATGGAGTTACAATAACCTTGTGTTTTCAAGAATACTCTTATTCAGCCCAGGTTAAAAATGTTTTTGTGTGGTTGGTGGAGTTTTTACAAGATAAAATGACTGAGTAGAAACTCTTTAGCAAATGATGCACAAATAGCAGTTTTATATGGCACCCTCACTAGGTGATAATCCAGTGGTATAAAACTCTCACACATCTCAAGCCATAAATAAAAGCACAGCCCATTTGTTCATTTTTGCAGGGATGCTTAGGGCTGCTGTCATGGCCAGTGATTGAGTGGAGCGGGAGCTAAAATAAATACGAAGAGAAGGCTGCCACCTCAGCTGTGGCCCGGCTCCTACAGAGTTGGGATTGTGCAGCGCATTCCTCCCCTCTGCCGCTCTCGTCATGACACAGGCATTCTTGTGCTGACGGCTAGCTCCCTCCTCCCGCTCCTGAGTAAACAGGCTTTTCTGAGGTCCCTACTTCAAATACACAGGACTTCCCCTAAGCAGCGCTACTGCCGCCGCCACGCCCCAGCAGACCCGACCCGGGCCTGCAATTGGGTCCCAAGGGAGCCCTACCAAGCAGTGGTCCATGAGACGGGCCCCCGGCCAGCTCCTGCCCACACGTGCTACTGCAAGACAAGGTGGGAAAAAGGCTGGCCAGAGCTACCGCAGGCTAAATACAGCAAAGAGGTAGGCAACAGGCTACTCTCCATCAACCTCAAGTGGAAATCTACTCTGTCTGCTGTGATGGCATTAACACACACTTTGCTCCATTCAAAGAAGGGCCCAGTCCAGAGCCATTAGACATTCTGGTATGCAGACAGATGTGCGCTCTTGTTTGTTTAGCATAATCATCTAGGTCAAAGTCTTTTCTGTGATGGTGCACAAAGAGATACAAATATTTCTAATTATAGATGTGATTAGGGCTGACAGGAAACTAACAAAACATCCTCATTATTTGGACAGCACGGAGCACATATCCCAAACATTCAATAACCCCAAAGCAGCATCTTATCATAAAATGTGGACTGTAATAATCTGAGCTGTTTTCTGTGATGAAGCGCTGGGCTGCAGGATTGACCTATTTCCCCATGACCTTGTAATTGGGAATCATCCAGATAGCTTCTTCAAAATTTAGGGCAAGGATTTGCTTAAAGTCGACGGTGAGCTGAAAGTTATTTGTCTCTTATGGCAAAATGACAGAATGAAACCTCATAGATACTGTACATAAAGTCAACAAACCTCCATTAAAATGCCTGGTTGGTGTGACAGTAAAAAAAACACCTTTCGATCTTGTCACTTTTACTTTTAAAAATCCAGTCTGAAAGAGGGAATAAATAAATAAATAAATAAATAAATAAATAAACTAGGAAAGCACTCAGAGAGTGCAGACCTCTACCAGAGCCCCTCACTCCATCTCCATGTTGTTATGTCATTGTAACATTCAGTACTTTTCCAGTAAAATGAGATGCATGGCTGTATTCATGTTGTTGCTTTGCTCTTCCAGCAGAGAGGGATGATTAACGCATATGCTATTAATTTGCTTTATATTTTGATAACTCCTTTGATAACAATTCAATATTCATCTTCCTTTGGTGTGTGTCCATCAGGATCCCGGACGCTGACTAGGTAATATTTGACCACGCTACACCCCTAACCTATCAGATTGTGAAATAATCTGCTGTGCATATTCCTCTTAAGGTGTCTTCATAGGCTTTTTGTCATTTTTAGTACTCAGTTATTGGCAGTCAATTTGAAAAAGTTCAGTTTTCCATTGTGAAGAATTTTGATTGAAGCTGACTGCACTGCAAAGTTGTTTTTCAAGAAAGTCAAAAATTACATATTTTTCTTTTTTCTTTGGAAAATATTCTTTTATTTCAAGAAATATTTTCATGACATTTATACTTGATCCATTTGCAGATTTCTCAGCTCATTACAAGCAAAAATTATCATGGAAAAGTAACCCAGAGCATGATGAAGCCACCACCATATTTAGCTTTTGGTAGAGTATTATTTTAGTGGTATAATGTGATGCTACTGTGCCACACATAAATCTGGAGAAAGTTTGGAGTTTCATCAGATTGTAACACATTCTCCCACAGCATTGCAATGATTTTAGCCAGGACTGAATCTTTTCTTTAGAACAAAACCTTTTTTTTTCCAGTCTGCTCCTTAGTCAATACACACAGGAATCTGATGTAACAGTAAACTCAACGAACCAGTATGTGCTGGAAATTCCTGAACCTCCTTCAGCATTACAGACTTTTTCTGTTAATTATGAAGAAACATCCAGCTTACATAATGTCACAATTTTTTTTTCAATTACTGAGGAATTTTTGAGATTTAAAAAAAAAGTAATATATTAAATAAAAATGAGATAATTTTGATGCTTGTACTCTCTCTACAATCCATGTCTTTAGCTGTATTATGCATGAACACTAAAACACTCAAATGAATGCGCTCATGAGTGGAGCTCACATTGTCCAAAACCTTGAACTGCCCATTGCTGTTTTTACCTGACAGACCTAACATGATCGTAGCTAATCTTGACATCTCTGAACCCTTATTTGGTGGTGAACAAAAGATTTAGACTTTTTTTGGCAGGGGAAAACCTTGCACATATAATGCAAAAAAAAGGGCAACAACAACTTTTGGCTTAATGGCAGCTTTAAAAACTGATAACAAAAAATCAATAATGCACATCAGAAAAAATATTCAATAAAGGAATAAATTGAAAACTATTGTGGAAAAGTACGGAATTAATCTATGTTTAAATCACAAAAAAATTACATTTTAACAGGTTTGTGTAGACTTTCTGCCCACTGTAAAACCTTTCAAAAGAAACGTTATTCTGAGCAATTACTCAGGAACAAATCCGCCAGGATAGTTCAAACAGTCCATTAAAGCGACTTTCAATTTGATGACTCGCAAAGTGTAAATGCTAACGGCAAGAAACGAGAATGAAAAATCAGAACAGCTTTCATTCAAGAGAGTTAGACTCATGAGTCAGAGCCACTAAATCACAACCCTGCCATGTTTCTGCATATTTCCAGTTAATCAACATTAGCCTCTCATTCATCGACAGATTGGCATGCAGTCAGATGGTTGAAAACAGCTTCATGTCTGATTGATCAACTTTAAAAAGATCGGGATTGTGGAATGCTGACATAAAAAGCCTGCAGTCTATGGGAATACAGTAATCAAAACATTACAGATGGATGAGGCTAACCATGCATCATAAATCCAGTACGTCAAGAAAACTAATGTACCAGGTGACAGTTCAGTTTAAATCTATTTTTCTGTCATTAACATAATGTAAGCATATCATACTGTGTACAGTTAGCGCCAGCCAAAAAAAACTCTACTGCAAAATAGACTGAACTGCAAAAAGTATCAAATTTATTTTAGATATAGTTTCTGAGAAAACATATGTCATAGTTAGTGTGTGTCAATTTAGTTCTTCCCTATTTTTTACACCTATAACACCTATAACACCTTTGTACCCTCTTTAACCCTCTGTAACCTATAGTATTTTATACTGGTGCAGTTAAAAGATTGCAAATCAGTTATTTTTTCCTAAATGTTTTTACAAATTATGAAGATAAATAGACAAATGATTGACCCTGCTGCTCCACCCAAAAATAAATGTTCCTCACAAATGAAGCACCATGTAAATAAGCACATTATGAAAACGTTCACACACTATATTAGCGGTCACTTTCGCCCATTGCTTTAGCCTCCCCATTCCTAGGAGCATTCATTATGATTTGGGACTTGTTTAAATAAACACATTTTGAACCCCCCTGCATCTCAAATGAAATTTATCAATAATCAAAATTTGGAGTGAGATAACATTACAATATTTATTTATATAGCACATTTTACACAACCCTACTCTTGACCCAAAGTGCTTAAACAGTTAAAAAATAAATAATACAGATGATCAATAAAAAGAGCAATATAAAACCAGAGGAATGGTTTAAAGGAGATAAGTGAGTGTTCAGCAAAGTTGATAGAGAGAGAACATGTCAGACAGGTCATGGGTTCTGTTTCTGTATTATTACGGTGAAGGAAATGGGCAGCTAGCCAACATTTGACAAGATGCAGAAAGTCTTGGAGTAGCTGAAGAGATTATTGGGGTTTTGGTGGCATATAAACCTGACAGTCATCAGCATACAGGTGGTAGTTTATGGAATCTTTCCTAAAAATAGCAGTCAATGGGGAGATGTAAGGACAGAAAAGGAGGGGGCCCAGAATGGAATCATCAGGGATCCTACAAGTAGGCAAAGCAGTGTGGGATGGAATCCCATTTAATATTACATGCCGTATCCTGTCAAGTAGATAGGATTTAAGGGTTTGAATTAGCAAAATTGCTAGAAAAAGGTTAAGAGCATTCTAGGTATCAGAATTTGCTCTAGGCCCCGAAAACCGTAACCGACGCCTAATCTGGATATAAATAGGTTTGGACTGATCAACATGTTGCTTTCTCCTGCTGGTGTTAATATCTGACATGCGGAGGAGAAGAAACCAGACTATTCACATAATAATGATGTAAAACATTGGATTAATTGCCAAAACTATAGGAATAATAACAAACATTAGTTATGTCCTAGTTTCCTTAGCTCAAGTCACAGCATTAAAGACATTTCAATGTTATTTTGAGGCACAAATACAGCAGAGACAGACGTTAGAATAATTTTAGCAGCTAATCCTTTAAGACCTTTTGGAAATGGTACAGACAGGGGCTGATCCAACTGGACCATGAGGAATTAAGGGACTGGGAGGCTTTTTTTTACCTCTTTCCGTAGGGCATTCCTGTATGGATTAATTCTTTTCGAGCGAAGTAATGAACAGATAAGGGTAGGGCACTCTAATAAGAAGAGCGTCAATGTCTTGGATTTGTTGTGTGCTTCACTGGAAAGTATAATTAGGCCATGGCGCAAGTGACAGTTAGATGGATGCTACTATGTTTCTTTTTCATCATATGTTGAACTTTACCTGTCAGTGGTTCTAAAGCTGGTGCTGATTAATACATTGTTTAAAAAATTTAGTATTTTCAAATAATTTTGATGTGGATTAAAATATAAAAAAAATAATCTCTGCTTTATGTAAATCCAAAAAGGACCAAAGAGCCCTGAACATTTTCTCTCTTTCAATTAACAATGTCCAGTTTTGTGTAATGAAACGGTTGTCCAACTTTTGCTTCTAAGGTTGATGACTGTATCAGAGTACAAAAAAATGCTGTGGGAATTTTTTGTTGACTTTTCCTGAGTAGTACTTTTAAACAATGAGATATTTCTAATAGATCACAACTTCTATGTAAACTATGAACTAGCTTTAGCCAAAAGAAGTTAGGAAATATTAGGTTTATTTAAGGGTTAACTAGTTAAATGTCATAAGGGTAAAAAAGGTTTTGAAATCATTTACTGCATCTTGGTCTATCTTTTTCTAAGTAAGATATAGCTGGCATTTTAATAAGAAATCATAATTATAATAAAAGTACATTTTTTGTTTTATACAGCCGACCTGAAAAACTAACAATTTATCAGGTCAGACTGCAGGTGTTATAAAAGACAGCAAAGATGAACCATGTCCCCGACAGAAGCTAACGCTTTGTTTCTGTACCAAGAAGAAGTGGGTAGTAGCTAGTTACATTTACTTGAGTAACCTTTGGAGAAAATAACTTACTATTAACAGTAGTTTTACTATACCATACTTTCTGCTTTTGAGAAATATTTTTACGAAGTATCACTGCATAAAATTATTGGTTGCTTTGTCCACTGTAAGTAATTTTACTGAATGAAACTTTTTATCTAAAAGCAAAAGACAAGGAGAGAACTTTTGCTAAAGTGATACTTCTTGTTCCTATGTAAGTTTTTCTAATGTAATTTTCTATTTGTCGAGCCTGTTGCAAGTTATACCGGTAAAACACTAGAAATTGTAACTTATAGGACTTTTTTTTTTACCCTTGGTTTAAAATAGAATATACATTACTGACTAGTATTAGAATAAAAAAAAATGTACATAAAAAAGTCTTCTGCTTAACATTTGCTTTGTAATTATACTGTATCTATCTTTTTTCTTCATTTTATTCTTTAAAATATCAGAATTTGCCACTAACGTTATATTTCTTCTGTCTAATGATATAATTTCAAAAAATATTAAATTAGATGTTACTCTGTACTCAAGTAGCATTTTAACCAAATATCTTTTTAGTCATACATAAGTAATTTTTAAGACGACTACTGATAAACATTTACTTGAGTAAAATATGTTAAAGAATTGCTAAACTTGAGTGTAATTGTTTTTAAATCTAGCCAACTCTGATACCAAAAACACCCCAAGGCAGCCGGTGATTCAGTGGTGGCAATTTGCTGTGTCACATAAGGGAATTTGATTTCCTTTGGCACATAAAACCGATAATAATAACCTTAGATTTTATGACTGAGGCTAATTTTTTCTCTCTTTTTTTCTCTCGTTCCTCAATAGAGACGGAAATGAGTGCTGAAAGGACCAACAGCAGCAGCCTAATTACCAACAGCACACCACAAGAAGACAAAAGGACGCTGGACGAAGTAGCTCATATGGTGGAGACACCATGCACAGTTGCGGTTAAAACTGCTGCGAGGTGTAGGCTTTGAAAATCTGCATGTATGTCAACGTGCATTCTCTCTCGCCAACCTGAACTTTTTAAAAGGATTATAAAGAGGCTCCTTCTGAGTTTTAGGCCATAAATTGAAAAACAACACTCAAACCCCCACTGGGAATTATATTAAAGCAGAGCTAATGATTCCTAACTCTTGGCTTCTTAAGCTAAAAAAAATCAGTAATGGGACGTTCATTGCAAAGGTATAAGGCTGTTTGAGCAAGACACTCTTCTATTATCTAGTACAAATCTTAGTTTAATTTTCTGTAACTTTAATCTTTGCCCTGAATCTCAGAACAAAAAAGAAATATATAAGAATCTTTTATATTATTTTTTTTAATCAATTGATGATTTTCTGATTCCCTGTGGAGAATAAACATGCCTCAAAACTAGTGTTGCTAAATGCTCAATCCTTTGATATATTTAACATAAAAAAATCATGTATTTATTTTAAGACTGATCTATTCTCATTAACCCAAATGTTCACACTTTTACCAGCAGCACCACTGCAATACAGCGGCTCATCAAACAATGGAAGTTTCAAACTGCCAACGTGGTGACTACATCCCAAAAAATGTCACTGGTTGAGGTAAACTATGGCACTGTTCAGAGCAGTTTGCACTACACATTTTTGTTGTTCCATCATTTTGACTGACGGGGTCAAAAAATCCACTCAATCTTTTTTGTAGCTGTCAACTTTTAAGATGATAATATATCAAATATAATTCATTTTTAGCACAACGAAGGAGTTGGAGCGGCAGGCTATTCATCTTCACCTAAGAATTTTGGAGCTGGCCCCGCCCCTGACTGTCCAAAGCACGTCTCCTTCTGTTTCTGCTGGCTTTGACATAACCAAACATAATTATTGCATTAGTGCCTCCATTTCGTGAGTGAGAAGTTGACTTTATTGCTACAATATAAATTTGTGGGTAAAGCCCAAAAAGTCTAGTCGAGTTTATTGATTAAACAGTCTGAACTGTGATACTTTAAAGAAAACCTTTTTAAAGGCATACAAACTTGTTCTGGAGGCCTACAGACAAAAGTTTAAGTGGAGAACTATATATATAGTTGGAGAACTGCTTCCATTTTAAGGCTTCCTGCCAGGTATGCAGGTAAATGTAGAAGTGGGATTAAAACTGCTCAAATAAAAATTGCTCAAAGGAAATATGTAAATATGTTGATGACAGTGAAAACATTTATTGCTAATGTGACATTGAGTTGGAATCTATAGCTGCACATACAACCTATTCAAATTCAGGGGTGCAAAAGTGGGGTCCGCGGGCCAAAGTTGACCCCCCCCCCAAGTCATTCAGTATGGCCCACCATGTGGTTACCCTGGTTATAACTTAAAAGTCCACATTGTTCAGTCAGATAATTATTCTTCCACAGCTGATAATGTTTGTGGTTAATGGGCCCAATGAGTATTTATTGGGCTGTCCTCTTCTTTGGTGAGTACATTATAATTGAAATAAGTCAAATTAGGTTAAAAGGTGAGTTACAAGAAACTACAAGTGGAATGTAGAGTAGAATGTAGAAGACCACAAATAGTCAAATTTGATCAATTTACAAATTATCCCATGAGCCTTTGCTGCCGCAACTGACTGGATCAAACTACTTCAATAGATTGCAGGTCATCACGCTGGCTGCAGGCTTAGGAAGCAATTATCAACATGGAGAGGCATCGTAAGTTGGACCCAGACAAAAAACAAGGGAGGAAGAATATTTTTTCACTGACATCAAAACTAAATAAGGACGTTTAGATATGTTTTAAAAGGATAACTATATCTTATTTGTGATTTTTTTGTTATTTACACAGAAAGGAATCTTAAATAACTGTAAAATTAATAAAACTACTTTACTATTCTTTACTATTTGTATATAATTTATATATATTGCTATTTGGAGTATAATATTATATTTGGCCCTCTGTCCTCTGATAGAGTTTCATTTTGGCTCTTAGACCGAAAATGTTTGGGCACCCCTGCTCATATTAATTGACGTATGTTGAAACCCTCAACCCAGAAAAAGATGTCTGATAAAGCTACGTTTCCTTAATTTCACAGACTGTAGTTTACAGCGACATGAAAAGCAGAATCAAAGTGAGGAAGTGAATATGTAAGAAGAGAAAATAGAATAAGGCGAGTTAAGTCACACACTCGTTTAGCCACTGATGCAACTCAACAGTAGGAGATACCGGAGGACCAGAGGTGGAGCAACTCTTCACATTTTACCCCAACCAGTGAAATTAAGTCAGCAACGACAGGTTTGCGGAAACAGAAAAAGTCCTCAAGTCAGTTTAACCTCACAGGAGAGTACATGAAGGAAAATACAGACCAGGGGCTACAACTGGGTGAAAGCTTCGCTCACAGCCATCAGGAATTTAAAATACCAGGATAAAAAGAAGCATTGTATATCAAACCTGCAACAAAAAAGGTCAGAGTGCCTTTTAAAAAGTGGACATGAAATATATGAACAGTTTTCCAAATAATGAAATGATATGGTCTGGTAAAAGGCAAGTCAATTTGTTTTTGTATAGCACACTTTCAAGGCAATTCCAGGTGCTTTACATGATTTGAGACAAAGAACAATGTAGCACTTAAAAGCATGGCGAAGTTAAAAAAGAATAAAAAGAAAAATCATATGATTTACTCATAGGCAAGTCTAAATAGATAGATTTTAATTTTAGATTTAAGAGTTCAGTGTGTCTACAGCTTTGCATTCATCCAAGAGTTTGTTCCAGATATGGGAAACATAGAAGCTGAAAGCTGCTTCTCCATGTTTGGTTCTGCTGGAGGACTTGAGTGGTCTGGATGGTTTGTATCACAACACCAGATCTGTAACGTACTCTGGTGCTAACCCCTTCAATGATTTATAGACTAAAGCCTATTCTCTGAGCTACAATGAGCCAGTGTAAAGACTTTAGAACTGGGGTGATGTGCTCCACTTTCTTGGTTCTAGTGAGAGCACGAGTACCAGTGTTCTGGATCAGCTGCAATTGTCTGATTGATTTTTTAGGCAGTGCGGTGAAGATACTGTTACAGTAATCAAGGCGGCTAGAGATAAATGCATGGATGAGTTTTTCTAGGCCTCCGTCATCAATCCTTTAATCCTAGAACGGTGATAAGAAGCTGACCTTGTTATTGCCTTTATATGAGCTTGGAGGTTCAGGTCTGAGTCTATCATTACACCTGAATTTTTGGGCGTGGTCAGTAAATTCTAGTTGGAACAACTGAAGCTGTGTACTGATATTTATTCATTGTTTTTTGGTTCAGTTTTGTTTTTTTTCAGTTGGAGAAAATTACAGGACAATCAGCTGTTAATTTGCTCAGTGCGTTTATTGAGGATTTGAATGGGTTCAAAGTCACCTGGTGACATTGAGATATAAAGCTGAGGGTTGTCAGCATAGTTGTGGTAGTTAATATTATTTGTTGTTATCTGGTTTAGCGGGAGCATGTAAATGCTAAATAGGAGGGGACCTAAAAGCCTATCAGCAATTCTCTTTAAAAGTTAAGACATCAACCTCCTTTAAAAGAGTTTTGAACATTTTTGTGTCAATCTTATTGGGGGGGGGATAGTTTATACTTAAACACATAGGTCATTCAGGTTTTTTTGATGATTAATGGGGCATTTTGATCAACATGGAGGAACAGTGAGCAACAAAAACAGTTGAAAACCCCGGACCTCTTTTACAACATAATATTGTATATAGCAATCAATGTTTATTTCCCATGATCTACACAACCTTTTCAGTCTCCTTCCAGAACCGGTCCATGCCAGTCACATTAAAGCCTGAAGCAGTCCCCCAAGGCCGGAACATCCTGTAGATTGGCTACTGTACCTTGTCCCTGCAATCTGATTCATTATCATCAAAAAAATGGAAAATGGAAAAGAAGGACTAGATACACAGAGCAAAATCCCAGAATGCATTGCTTGAACCGGTTTTGATTTACTTTTCCCTGGAAGGAGCAGTTTCACAGCATGATCATGCGACATCATAGAACAAGGACCTTATGAAGCATCCTCCGGTACGTTCTGTCCCGCAGCTCGGTCAATGCATTAGGGGAACACAGGTAACTCAGCTGGGATGCCTCGTTGGAGGCGGTCATCAACTGGAATCGTTATCCTAGTAACTGAAAGTTTCCCCTCTCTTGTTATCAACCTTTTATTTGCTTTAACAAAGTACTCTTACATCAGTTCTTCTGTTCTTTCTGTGTCTCTGCTCTGTCTTCTCGAACCCCCAGTCGTTCATGGCAGATGGCCGCTTGTACTTAGCCAGCTTCTGGTTCTGTTGGAGGTTTCTTCCTGTTAAAGGGGAGTTTTTCCTCTCCACTTTCACTCCATTCTTGCTTTTAAACTGCTAGGAAGGTACAAACAAGGTAGTGTTAGACAACTAACTCTACCTCCTGAGCCACAGTCACATCACTAGATTCTGCTCAGGATAAGAATTTTGTTTCCTTTGTTCCATCAGAGGACCAACTCATTGTCCCTGTGGGAGTCTTCCTTTTCATGGAAACAGTTAAAGTAAGAAGTTGTGTTTGGGAAACTAAAATTAGTATGCAGAGCTTGCTACAAAAATATAGCACAAGTTCGAGATTTGATCTATCTTTATTTAGTTCCACACCTCACTTGGTAGGTATTCTTAAAATAACTGAGAGTCTGAAAACTACTTTTATTACTATTATTCCTGATAATCTGGTGTTGCTCCATCTTGGTGATTTTGATCTAAATTACTAATTTTGTACATAAATGCCTTTGACATTTATTAAGAGTTATTTATTTACTTATATTGGGATATATGAAATATGAAGGGGACAAAATATTTGTGAGACATTTAGGCTAACCGAAATGTGAACGTCAAATCAACTGAAAAAGGTGTAGTTTACCAGTGTTGCATCACTGTAAGCAAGTCAGGTAGTTGTAAGAACTTTTCTGGGAGGTTCAGTGGGTCTTTACAATACTCAGTGGTATCACCAAATATCAGACTGAAAGCCCTTATCTTTGATTAGTTTGGCATTTAATATTTCCCTGTTAAAAATGAGAGTGGGTGATTGTAAAAGGGTAGCAATAATAATGAGTGTAATTTCAACAAAGCATTTCCACATCCAAGGGCAATCAGTAATGAACATCAGGACATTTGACATAGGCAGTTTAATTAATTAAAAAAGTAAAATCTGAATTCATCTCAACAAAATTATTATTATCATAAGCAATCATAAGCAGCATAAGAATGTATTGTATCATTATTTTTTTTATTAAAGTAAAAAATATATATATATACAGACAAATTCAATAATATAAAAGAATTTGCCTTTAAAATTGGTTACTTCTGAAAAAAATATATCCTCTTGATTAACAGATTATATTTTACCACTTTGGCAGCAAATTGTCTATTTATAAAGTGGCTCATAATAAAATAATTAAGAAAGCACATATTGAGACAGTATTAAAAAAAACTTGCTCTTAAATTAGACATAATGCCTGATTTTGGTAAATAGAATCTTTCAATGAGAAGAAAACACTCCAAAAACCTAAAATTTACTTAAAGTGCCTATCATGAAAAATTAAGTTTTGTGAGTTTTCAACCATCTGGTAGTGCAATTTTCTCACGGTGGCATCACTAGTTGAAAACAAGGGAGAGGTGTCTGCATCGCCCCTCCAGGCACAGCGGCTTGGATGCAGGAGGTGGGATTATAGAAAATGAGCCGTTTTACTTCGTGGTCCAACATTAACTACTGGATACAACTTACATTTTAGGACAAATTAATACTGTATAACACCAACGGTAACATTTTATCATATATGTCTATCCCAGAAGTTGAAAGTTGTAAATTAGCATGATATAGTCCTTTTAATAATGTTATGTCAAGTGGTTCCACATAACTGCTTTAAGTAACTGCTAAAATACTTGGTTACTTAACCATATATCTTTAAAGTTACTTAAAGCAGTTGTGTGGAACCACTTAACATAACATTTTTAAGATAAAATAAATGTAGTTAATTTTTCGGTTTAATATTAAACCCCAAATTCTGAGGTCAAACCGAAATCTAAGACATACAATTATAAACTATAAAGTTATTTGAGCCCCTTATCATGTCAAAAAAACTTTCTAGGTTGATGATAGAGTGCTTTACAAATAAATATGGCTTGTCTAAAGAAACATTTCAAACCTCTTTTTTCTCAAACTGGTTGTATGTTTTTTATGTTTTTATTTTTTTACTCTATCTGGGCTTTAATGAAAATTATTTAAAAGAATAAAGTTTTTCCTCCATGCATAGATTATAAGTCATAGATAACTCCAATTGTCATCTAAAAATCATTCAGAAACTACAGTGACCAAAACATTAAAAAGATCATGTTGCATAACAATTCAATTCAGACTTGCCATTAATGCAAAATGGCAGACTTGGCTTGAACTCGGTCTTAACTTCAAACATTACTGATGCACTCTCAGACGATATGAAATATTAAGGCACCCAACCACTGTGCACAAGCTCTGTTTTGATAAATAAATTATTGTCTTTTACTTGTTATTGCCTGAAGACAGTTTTTCTGTGTGTAACCTGCATTGTTAACTTCAGCAGCAGCTGCTTGTGCAAAGCCCCCTTGTTCTCAGGTGGAGAAAAAAAGTTACGGTGAAATTAGCACCCTGTTCAATAGAGAGCGTATCAATGTGAATACAACTCGTGTATATACAATGCACCACACTGGGGCTAGCGTGGCTTCGTGTTTAGTACAGGCACCCCATATGCAGATGCCTCAGACCTTAATTTGGCTGTCCCCAGTTCAAGTCCCATCCTGGGCAACTCTTGCCACTATTACAGATTTTTTCCTTATTTGTCCTTTCAATCTTTCAGATTACCACAAAGATGGTGTGGGTGAAAGGTAGTTTCTTTAAAGAAGTAACAGCCATCTGTGTTGGAAAGTGTTACAAATCCATTTATGAGAATTCAGGACTCCAGAGAAGCACATTGAGAACCATCTTCTATAGATGAAGGAAACATTAGAACTGTGTAGAACCCTCCCTGTAGTGGCCAGCCTACCAGCATGACTCCAAAAACTACATGAATAGGAGCACAGCTGACTTAAACACCAAGGCTCAATCTACACTTACAGGAAAATATCTTGAAAGTCCCTGTGGAAATATTTTGTGGACTAACAAGACAAAGGTAAAAAAGTTGTGTGTGCTGTAAAATCTGGCCAAAAACATGCCATTTCAGAAAATAAACTTGCACCAACTGTCAGTTATGAGGATAGTGGTGATCATCTGGGATTGTTTTGATGCTTCAAGATCTGCACGACTTGGTTCCATGAAGAAAACAAGGAAACATGAATTCTGCTCTGAATCGTGAAATAAAATGATTCTCCATCAGTTCATAGTCTTCAGGTGAAGTACGCTTGGAGCATAAATCAACGCATCCTGAGAATAAAAAAAGTACACTAGCAGGATGAATTGTTTGCAAACAAAATAAATGTTTTTGAGAGGCCTAGTCAAAGTCTGCACCTAAATACTGATTGAAATGCTGCATCGTGTTGTACACAAACTGGACATGCTTGAAAACTCTCAAATATGGCTGAATTGAGACAAATCTGCAAAGAGCAGGCATAAGTCACTCATTGCTACGTTTCGCAAAAAGAACTACAATATGTAATTCACAGGTCCAGTTATAGTGGGGGCATGCCTCAAATGCAACCTCCATCGTAAAGTCATCAACCTGTTGAACTGTTTGCTTAAAAGATTTCAGCTGAAAGAAGCATTGGTTAGGAAAGTCATTTTAGATTGGTCATTCCTTCATTTGTATCAGGGTTAGTTTATTTTTGATCAATGTTTCATCTCAGTTGAGGGAAGCAAGTGATTTTCAGCCTCAGAATGAAAAAGTGCAATACTCAATGTTGCACAAAGCTCAAGTCTATGGCTTGCAAGCCACAACTGAATGTAAATGCTTTTGAAAGGTACCTGCCTATACAGTCCGTTCCAACTCAGCCTTTCAGTTTCAGCTCTTACTTTAGTAAGCACTTTAGGATTCACACACATTTTTTGGAAGCAAAAGGACCAGGGAAAGCTTCCAGGCGGCATTCAGCTGGTGAAGTCAGTGGAAGACTGTGTGTGACCAGCTGTTTCCAGGAGAGGCAGACAGAAGCCCGGATTTTTCTGGAGAGCTTTGGGATATGTTCAATCCAGAAGGTTGTGTAAAAAAGAATGGTCACACATCCATCTCTTTCTGTATGCTTTAACCTTGTAAATTGCTTAAAATTAGTTTGTATATAATCAAAGCAGATGTACGTACTGATAATTCTGACACTGATGATTTATTATAAAATTAATTATTTTTTATTTGAGATATTTTTCTTCTTATTGAGATTGTGCTGCTGCAAAAAACAGTTGCAAGTTATTTTAAACTGACAGTGTGTAGTTTCCTGGCAATAAGGGACAGTACCTAAATACGTACCTAATACATACCTAAATCACTGCAAGCAAGCAGTATTTTTGTTTTCAGGCGACCACCTTACCAATGTATGGCAATACAAGGCCAAAAATCGCAATTACACAATTTTCTACTACTACAAGGCAGAAAGTTCAACCTCAAGTGAAATCATGTATTCAGCAAAAGGACAAACACATGAGACCATTTCATCACAGGTAGCGAGAGAAGAAGTAAATGTATGAAACAACTACATTTGTGAATGGCTAAAGTTTTCAGAATTTTGTAGATATTGTTCAAGTATTCTTTTTAAATTGATAAACTGTAATGTTACACGGAATGACCTCAATGGAAAAAATGACTAATTTCAGGGTAGTTTCACCGTGACTGCCGCTAGTTTGAAAAGAAATTACTTTTTCAATTCAGTTATCTCCATCAAGAGAATGACATGCTGTTGTTCATTCTAGTTTTCTGGCAGTGTTGATCATCTCCCTGTGCTTCGCCTCTTACACAAAACCATGGGCCGGGTCTGTGTCGCACGAAGGCACGGACACGACAGCTGACTGCGCACCTCTCCCTTACCGGGGAACCGGTGTCTCGCCCCAGCAACCTGATGCGTCTCCGACTGGGTTAGTCAGTCAGTAATGGTTGGAGAAAGTTGTTTTGTTTTAAGTCTGCTTATAAAGCTCTTCATTTATACTTCTTTAGAGGATGAGCAAACAGTGAAGTAACCACATATTCAGAAATCTGTAAAGCGTCCAATATGTCCATCCCCATACACTGGGACCCGCACCCATGTATTTTAGACCCATTTCTTATGGTTATATGTTGTGAAGCCACCAATACTTTTTAATGATTAGGCATCATTTTATTCATTTCCAACAATATTTAAATAGATATTTCCAGAGATTGATGGTAAAAACTACACTGTCACTTTAAGCTATTAAAACATCTTTACCAAGGGTCTCAATAAGTATTAAGTTTGCAAAGATAAAATGCCAAAGGTTGTGAAAGATTATGAAATTATTCCTCAAATTTAGGAGCTGGATGTTTTTCCCCTGTTTCTAGTCCTAAAGGTAGGGTGTTTTCTGGTGGCAGCCCGCTTATCTTTTGTTAAGCAACAGAAGTCTAAGGCCAGTTTGTAAGTGGAAGAAATTAAGGGCTACAGTGGACAACACTGGGCCTTGTTTGAGTTGGTCAGTTACAACATGCAGCAAAACTTAGCCTCCATTCATGCTAGGGTGCAAACTGCCTTTCTGAGAGAAAAGTTTACTGTTTTTCCTTTCAGGCAGTTCAATATATTTATGTGAGCTGCATCTGTTTCCCACCCCGCCCCCTCTCCCTTTCTATCCAAGAACAAACCATCCAATGTCCTTGCTGAAAGGTTGAACAGCAAAGTGCTTCCCCTTCCAAAAATAGCTGATCATGTTTAGTGATATATAAAAGCTAGAGCAGTTAATAATGGTGTCACAGGATGAAGGGTGGTGCATGGAGTCAATTTTCACCTACACACAGGATGTTTTCTGTCCTGTTTGTTTCTTCATTAGCTAGAAAATCTATGCAGATTCCATGAGGACTGACTATTAAATTACAAACTTGAAAGTCTGGAGGAGCCTCCTCATTATTTTTATATATTCCAGTTTGTCTTAACAGTTGCCAATGCACAACTATTGTCGTCTTGGATATGCAGAATTAAAATTACCCAATTAGTTTTGCAGGAATAAACTTATCTGGTGCCCTTATAAACATGTAAAGTTCTGTGAAATAGTATTTTCATAATCAGTTTTGTTTTTTCTGGCACATTTAAAACCCTGGATCATAGGACATCAAGCCCTTTTGGAATGGGGGTGAAGGAGTCACTGATATATCAGTCTGGAAAGGGTAACAAATCCATTTCCAATAGCTCAGTGAGAATTATTATCCAAAAAAGGAAAAAACAGGGAACAGTGGAGAACCTTAAACAGAGTGGCCAGTCTGGGGAAATTAGTCCAAGACTGCCTAGATGACTCATCTAGTAGGTCACAAAAGGACCAGAGCAAAATCTAAAATGTGCATGCCTTAGGTAAACAAAAATTCAAAAATAAGGGAGTCTGGCCAATTGGCGTTCAGAGGAGAATTTTTACTTCTTTTTCTAACCTCCTTTGCCAAACATAAAAAAACATTAATAATTTGGATGGTACTTGTGCAGCCTGGGAACACAATGGCTGAGTGAATTAAACTGCAGAGTGCATTTAGCTGCAGCTACAAAAGCAAAAACAAAGGGACACCATAGTTTCTTTTGTCCGTTGGTCATCAATGTTGGGCATCTTACATTAAAAAAGTAATTAGTAATAGTTACAAATCACTCTTTCCAAAAAGTAATTGAGTTAGTAACTCAGTTAACACACTGTAAAAGTAATTAGTTACTCAGCAAAGTAACTGTGACGTTATTTCTATGTTCTATAACGCAGTTACGTTCTATAATACCTAACATCAAATATTTTTATAACAGAATGACAAATAAAAAACACCATATACAGTGTTTTAGACAAATTTGGTATTTGTACTTGACTCACTAAGATTGAAGCTGTATGCAAAAATCTAAAAAGTTAATATTCCACCAAAAGGGGCGTCACGATTCACAAATGATGGTGAATTAGAAAAAAAAAACGCATCTCAGGTGAAAAATAAACATTTCCTGTCAAATCATTGCAGTATCTACTTTTTAAGTATCGGTTCGTGTTATCAGTTAACTATACCGATACAGTACATAAGAAAGGTATCAGCCCGGATACCCGATACCAGTATCAGTGCATCCCTAGCTCTATCCAACTTGTTGTAATAATACATTTTAAGATATATTTTGGAGTCACCTGCTCATATGAACTCGAAGCTACTGAAGAAAAATCACAAATTTACACTCACTGGCCACTTTATTAAATTACTGAAGTCAAGACTTCAGTAATTTAAGTTCTGGACTTAAGTAATTCTAAGTTCAGGACTTGAGTACTCCATCTTTGTCTATGGGTAACCTTTTACTTCAACTTATGCTCTTCCACAATCCTAAACTTTTTAGGGTATTAGACTAAAACAAAGCAAGAAAAAAAACCTCATAGTAACATAATTTCACCACATAATCAAGGCTACAGGGTTGTTTCACTGTTTTCTGTTGCTGCTGGGTTCACGTTACACAATACAAAGATGTGGTAGCCAGGCAAAGACAACCAAAGTGTCGCAACACCACATTCTCCATCTAACAAACAACATCAGTACTTAATCTCTCTGTATAAGTCAGAGGAAATGTATGATCATAACCATGAGAAAGAATTTGCATCTAATTCTCTGCAGCACATAGACTGGATCGAATTAAAATAAAAAATAAAAAAGATGCACCAGCCAGCATCCAAGAGAGTTTTTGGAAAGCAAATAAATGATCTGCAAGCATGTTATATAGGACTATACACATATATTATTTTACATCAGAATGTTGCAAAACCGTCAATGTGTTTTCCATCCTCCTTTCAGATTCTTGGCTTTGTCTGAAGTGCCTCATTATCACCAGTTTCAAAATGGAAAGAGCTCGTCTGGCACATGCAAGGTTCATACTTTTTAAGACCTGATGCAATGTGGAAAATGTCTGCTTAATCCACCGGTTTATGATGCAAACAGAGAAGCCAGCGCAGATTCAGGTGGAGGCGTGACTGGCGAGATTGAGGACGGCAGAGATGAGAGGAGGTGGCAGGGGTCTGCTGTTATATTCAATACGAGTTCAGAGTGTGCAAGGGATGCGGAAAAGTCACTGAAGATCTCAAAGCTGGCTTTGTTTTATCAAGCATCACACGCACACAAACAACACCCCTCATGGGGTAAAGGAGAGTTTCTGAGAGTTTCCCTAACCTCTGTTTACAATATCTAAGAGAAACCTTGCACACTGACAGCATAGCAAATCACCTGATAACCTTAAATGTTTTCAAATTAAAGCAACTAATTTGCTCCTTCAGTCAACATGCACACGTCTCACATCCATCAAAAATTCAAAGCACACCTCAGTGAATAAAAATGGGACTGTGATGTACTCATTTATGAGCTCATTGTCGAGTTGAATCATGTCTTAAGGGCTGTCCAAGTTCAGCGTGAAGCGATTTTGTATTCCCGGCTGCGCGTCCGTGCGCCTAACTGCTCAGCTCAGCTAGGTGTGGATTAAGGAAAGCCATTAGTCGGTGCTGAGGACTCATTTGCATGTCTCAAACCATCTTATAAGACTTTCTTCTGTTTTCAACTTTTGAAAGAAAGTGAACCACACTGCTATTGTCATTCCAATTAAAGATGTGCAGAAGTTTGTGGAGGCAGGCGATTGAAAAGAAAGCAGTATTTACTAATTAGAGGCTTTGCAATGAAACAAAAAACACTTTTTAATTAAACAGAGTGAATCAATAAACAGGCATATGATTTGCATCTGACTGGTGTGCATCAATTTCTACGTTGATGGAAACCGGAATGTTGCCGCTTTGCTTTCTAGTGATTGGAATTCCAACTCTTTGAGGAGAGCAGGTTCTTAGGGCTCAAAAAGAACCACCTCTTTCAGCTCATCATGTTTCTGTCGCCTTCAATTCTTTTTTTTATCATTGGTGCAAGAAACTTTTAGAACATCTCTGAAGTTTAAAAGGGGACACTTTACGTCAGCTCAAAAATGCTTTTCTAAGTGATTATTTCCAAGTGAGGGGTGGAGGGGTGGCATGTAAAATCCACTTTTTAAATCTTTTCATCACATTCTTATGTCATTTCCTCCTTAAAAAGCTACCTAAAGTGTTTCTAGATTACTTTATGTATGCTTGAGTAATCTCTTAAAACTCTCACCGCCGCCATGTTGAGCTCTGAACACCTGAGTTCTCCTAGGTATGCTCTCACCTCCCAACAAAAAACCCTACATTTTGATTACCGCTCCAGTCTCTCCAAAGCCCTCCCTCCCTCGCTCTCCCAAAAAAAAGCAAAAACAGAGCATTGTCAACAGCAATCAACTATCACTTGTGGAAATTAGTATATACCTAGTTATTTTTGCCAGTGGCGAAATGCCTTCTTTGAAAAAAAAAAAGTCTGGCACACTGAATATGCAACAGTACTGTAGCTGATAAACACCGTGGCTAATCACCCTAAGCTACATGACACCAGCTGTTGTCTATACAGACACATGACTAAAAAAAATTATTATTAAGAGGTTAAACAATTTAGACAGGAAAGCTCTTAAGAGGTTTGTTGGTGGCTCTTAAAAGAGCCGTTGCGACAGCAAAAGGCACCACACTCTCCACTAAAAAGTAAGCCATGAACAGCTTCCTCACACAAACAGCCTCTATGGAAGAGTAAACAAGACCCCGGCCTGGTAATGGCTCCACCACAGCAAGTCCGCGCCGCTTACGTACATTTTTACTAACCGCAGACGGATGGACAGCCGCTCAGCATTGTGGTCGGTCACTCGGCGAGCGAAGCTTGGACCGACGCGGGAAACGGGCTCCTCAAACTGGGCTTGCACACGCGGCAAGGGGCCGGTGTTTATGGATTCCACGCATAACTCTTTTCATAACTGATACTTACCTTTTATATGGAAAACAACATGTTTGGCTTACATGTCATTCTCAAGGCTGTCACATTTTTTTGTTTTTGTTTGAACATAAATAGTGTTCCAAATTCAAACAGGAAATTTGTAAAACACACAGGTGTTCACATTCACATGTTTTCACATATGATTTTCAAAATTTTTCACACTGCAAAGTGTCCATCTAACCAAGTCAAATGGTATATATAATATATATATATATATATATATATATATATATATATATATATATATATACATACACACATTTATATATATATACTCATTTATATATATATATATATACACACATTTATATATATATATATATACTCATTTATATATATATACACATTTATATATATATACTCATTTATATATATATACACATTTATATATATATTTATATATATGATTCTCCAAATCCTTGATTTTTTTTTTCCTTTTACAGTACAGAACCCAATGTCAATTTAGACTAGTGTACAATCATTGGTTTTATTCATTAAATTTTGTACAGTAAAACTTATTATAAAAAAACTAAAGTGATGCATTTTTATCACATTGGGGATTAATGGTCAAATTCAAATAATTTATTTACAATAAAAGTGTAACAGTCTTGTTTAAATACCATAAATAACTTGTTTAAATTAGTAACAGAGAGTGGCTGCCATCGAGTGACTCTTTATAGTTACTGGCTAATGACGACTGGAGACGCACTCCTCCAGATAGTTCATTGGACCAAGCAAAATATAGCAAACAGTGGTCGTCTTGACAGCAACTCAGAATTTCCTCACTGGTGATTTGAGAAAAAAAGAAGCAGCTTTAGCTCCGGTCCCGGTGCTTCTTTCTTTATCGGTCTTAGCCATGGTTTAACTGTAGCTTAGCTATTAGCTGCTTGCTAGCGTCGGCTAATGTGCTCTGTACACATGTGCTCTGATACCGGGGGATGTGATACAGGAAGTTAAAATGTTACAAAGTGTTGTTGTGAGTTGTATGAGAACTAATGAGAGTTATTTGTTAGGGAAAATGCAATGTGAATGTGTGGTTCCTTGTGATGAGGAAATCTAAGTAAGCAGACGGTTGCCTGCTAACTGATGCTACGGAGTCCGAGTGGGACACACAGTAAACATAGCAGGAGGTGATCGTGATCCTCTTTTGAATTTCGATGCGCACGGTAGTAACGCAAAAAATACTTTTTGTCTAGAAACAAGATTGTTGGACTTGGTTAGATTAACAGTTTTTGTAGTGCACATATTATTACATGTGATTTAGGCCAAATGAAATTATGTAGGGGGTTTTCAGTAAGGGGTTATTTATTTTCCAAACTAGTATTTATATCAGATGTACTTTTTTTAGGTTGGAAAGATAGTGCTCAAATTGTATATTTTATCTAATCCACATAGGGTGAAAGCTCCAAAATACACATACACATCAGGCAACATTTAGAAAAATATGGCAGCTCAACCACACACTGTTTGTAGTCAACAAGCTTGTGGGGTATTTTTGGCTGAATGATTGATTACTTTTCTTCAGAGCATTGGCAAAATATGTTTAATCTGTTGATTTACTGGCCGTTTTATGCTTCAAATGTCCTACTAGAAAGGGAAACAACATAAATAAGTACTTTGTATTAATGGTATTGTCCTATTTCATTCTAGTTTTCAGGATAATTGAAAAAAATTTAATGACAGGTTTGTTTAACATGTAAATTTGTATGTATAACCCCTCCCCCCCCCCCCCCCATCGAAATAATTAGTGGAAAACTCTTTAATTGGAATTACAGCTATCAAACTTCCAGTCAGAAGTAAATATCTGAATAATAATAATGATGTTTTTTTTTAAAGTTAATAAGAATTAAATAACATACAACAAAATCCATGCCACAAACAGTGACATTACGTTTCAAACTATATATCAAATATTGGTTGTAACAAAGAAGATACAAATTATTTTCCTCACAGAGCAGATGCAACAGCGAATTACATAAAATCCAAAACAATAAACACTAATAAAAATCAGTAAAAGCTACTTTCAGATATTAATCAGTCCCAGGAACAAAACTGTTGATCTCCAGGAGCTTTGTCAAGAAACAATGTTTTGGGTGATTATTATCACCTCCACCAAGTGTAATCCTTCAATCTTACATATACTTTCTTTGGCACCTCCACTATAGAATTTTGTTTTATAGGAAAACAGAAAATGTTCCTCACTGTTTTTACTCACAGGAGTGTCTGCAGAATCTCATTCCTCTGAGCTTCAGAGGAAAAACTACCAAAATGAAGGAAAGAGTTATTTGCTTAGATTTCTGTTGCATAAACAGGAGGGATAAAGTTTTTCTCTGGTGTAGGACCTGTTAGAGGCCCTGTTCCCATAGCCGAGGTCACTGTCTTGGTAATAAAAGACCTAGTTTTTCCAAGCGGTAGGCTAAAACATTAGTTTTGTAGTCGTTAATCGTTTCTTTTGTCAGTCTGAATCAGTTCTGGAGAAATGTGTAGTACTGAAATAATACTTCAAACAGTTTTGTTCATAAAACATTCTCCTACTAGAACTGCTGGTCAAATGTCTGCTTCATTAAGAGGTGGTGCAATAAGATTTGACCAATTAAGCCACTGGTTCCAGCAAAATTGACTTAATGAAAATGTTGTTGTTTGTCACTAGTTTTAACCCATGAAGGTTAAGGACAGTTTGAACCCGACCTGAACCTTCAAAGACACATAAAGTTAATGGCAAGCTTCTATCAGCTGAAGAAAGGACAAAAGTTGCAACAGGACCTTGAAAAACTCATCCATGCACTGACCTTTAGTCAGGTTGACAACTGCAACAATGCCTTAAAAGGTCTGTGTAAAAAGTAAATCAGACAGCTGCAGATGATCCATAACACTGCTGCTCACGTCCTCTCTAGAACCAGAAAAGTAAAAAACATCAACCCAGTTTTAAAGTCCTGACACTGGTTCCCTGTAGCTCAGAGATCGACTTCAAAATACTCCTACTAGTTTCAAAGGTCCACTTATCTGGAACAAACTTCCAGACCACTGCAAAACTGCTAAAATACTGAGTTCCTTCAACTCAAGGCACAAAACCCTATCTGTTTGTAGCTTCCTTTAAGTAAGTGATTAATATCTGGAATGTACGGAGCCCGGCAGGGGTCAGGAGCAGAAATATTTTTGAGGGGCAAGAATCCGTACCCTCGGTTTACTAAACCGTGTGCATGGATTACGAATCCATGAGCATTGTTTATCAAACTGTGACCACCTGTGGGTCCTGTCCGCTTGATAATATTCCCTGGTTGTGGTTAGAAAATAAGTTCTACCTTGGTAGAGCGGTTAACATACAGGACTGGCACCTGGTACGGTGTGGTTCGAGTCCCGTCTGTGTTTTATCACACAATTATTTTCGGGGTTGCCTGCAGGAAAGTAGGCTATGAACATAACTGTTGTTAAAACTGGTGACATTCCCCGGCATTATTTATGAACTATAGTTTTTTCGCCACCACATAAAAAACAGATGTGGAATTTTTAACAATGCAGGTCTAACATCCACTTATGCTCCCATTGCTATTTTCATATAATCAGTTTACAAACTGCCAAAGGGGCATCACAAACAATGAATAGCCAGGGCCCATTATGAATTGGAAAGGATCCCCAACACTGTCACACATGATGCACAAATCCGTGCGCACGGTTCAATAAACCGAGGGTACGGATTCTTGCATCTCAAAAATTATTTGTGTACCTGACACCTGCCAGGCTCCGTAGGAATGTAATAGCTGTAGTTGTCATAAAGTTCTTTATGTTGTGCCTTGTTGCTGAAAATATGCTCTAAAAATAAATTTGCCCCAACTTTTTGCTAGCATACTTTTTAATCAGAAAGAAAAGTGTCAAAAAGTCACATATCTTTTCACCCCTTTAGTTAACCTCCTGTCTCGTAAACTTTTATTCAAATTTACAGTTATTCAGCTAATTTAGATAATATTTTGAAACTTCAGAAATTTTGTTGTTTTCCCTGTAAAATAATCCTAAAGAATCTGTTTAGTATTTTGTTTTTGCAATGTTTATTGGGTTTATATTCACTGTAAAAAAAAAATTTTAGTCTACTTAAAAAAAACAAGTGAACACTTTTCACTAGGTTTTTTGAGTAATTTAAATTTGACATTCACTGTCAAGTTGAAATTACTCACAAAATCTAGTGAAATGTGTTGATACTCCAAGTTTTTTATACAGAATTAATTTTATAGCATTAATGTAATTAAATGTTGGGATCAGACAGACAGAGAGAAAAGGTCAAAATCTTAACTCTGAAAATGTTAAGACATTTCATTGTTTTATTACATTTTTCAATGTTATTCAATGGGGAAAGTATTGATTTTATTTGTTCACATCAGAATTCGACATATTATTGACACCAATTGAGACAAATTATTGTGAACCTAATTGCCATGATTTAGCTGAAAGGCCTAAAAGACGGCTGCAGGTAAAGCAGCAGAGAAGGCTATAGCTTTAAGGTGAAACAAAAAACAGACATAGACGTTAAATCCAGAACAAAAGGTAAGAAAATGGGGGTTGGGGGTTAAAATTTTGAATTTATTTTGCTTTTTTAACTTCTGTGTTCTTTTTGACTTTGATCAAAGGAGGAACTTAGCCTCTATGTGAAGCAGAGAGCCAGCAGGGGGCCTGCTCAAGGTTCTTTCAGACTGACTTCAAACTACCACCCGAAAAATAATTGCTTTTGCTTACTAAAATACTCTATAGGGATTGCTCTGAAATAATTGAACACGAACATGCTCCCTACATTCCAGCTTTACTCATGATCATCAGAGAATAAAATAACAGATTTCAAAGTAGAAAATCTTTTTTCACTTGCAACACATGCAACAAAATCTAAAGTTGCCATTGTTCAAACCCTGGGGAGCTTTTGGTTTAAGAACTACCAAACAGAGGCTGGTCAGAAGCTTCCACACAGTCAGGATATAAATGAACGTTATAATAATTTAGGCTAATAGAGTGGCAACATTCCTTGATCACTTTGAAAGGATTAAAAAATAAACTATTTGAAGATTTCTGAAAGATGCTCCTCAATCACACTTCTTGAAGCCAGCAGCTTCCTTATTGGACAGCTATTGTAGAATCATTGACAATCTTCCAATTTCCTGGCAAATTCCCACTTGTGTAAGATTAGTCCACAAATTACCAACCACTCAGCTGTGTCCAGGTTTTCAACATGCGACTGAAACAATAATCGAAAGATGATATTAAATTTTTTTGGATGCCAAGGAACAGCCCTGGAATGAAAAAGGCTGGAACACCAATGGCACTGTGAACACAGTGGAGCGAATATACCGTAACCAGCTAAGAAAAAACATGAAAAAAAAATAAATCAGTTGCTTCACTTAGACAACTGATAATTCTTTAAACAAAAAAAATATTTTTGGGCAAATTCTGGTATTTCAAAGAATAAAATGAAAAAATATACAAATAACTACAAAAACAGCTTTTAAGCAGAAAAAGTCATTTTACTCAATGACAATACCAGTATTTAGGGTAGGAAATACATAAATACTTCTTAGAACATGGTAAAAAAAGTACTTCCAGTGACAACTTATGGTGTTTACTGTAAATTTACTTGATCTAAACATTCAGATGGTTACATTAGACAACCAAAGTTTGTGTAGAAACACGTGATCTGCGTTAATAAAGTGTAGGTTTCTTTCTGGTGCACCTGCAACTTCTGGAGCATTTCTGGTAAAATATGTTTGTTCTTCATTCAGTGAAGTTGCTCAAAGTGGGAAGGGCATCCAGAAAGTTTACGCAAGAAAGAGTAGCAAGACTTCATAGCAATATTACTCAAGTAAAAGAAAAAAATATGGCTAGCAAAACTACTCTTAAAAGCCATTTTCCCCAAAACTTTACTTAAGTAAATGTAACTGAGTGAATGTAACTAGTTACTACCCACCTCTGATGGCAATACACATCGGCTGTTATTGATACTGGACCATTTCTTCTTATCCGACCGATTTAAAAAATGACTAACTTCAGCTGATGTGGCTCCTTATTTTATTTATCTTTATTTTTTATTTATCCCTAATTTTTACCACTTAAAAAAAATAATAAACACCCATATGAACGGGTGTCAATACAAACAAAGGGATACCACAACTGAAAACCTTATGATAAAAATTTCATTAATTCACCTTTAAGTCGTGAAACATCTGGATTTTGCTGAGCAAATCATTTTTAAAGTAAAACATGGGAAATGTAGCTCCTTTTTTAGGAAACGGTTCTGTTTCTTATAAATTGGAAGCATTTTGCTCCTGAGAGGTGCCAAAGCAAACACAGCACCCAGTGGCCGTCACAAAGCCCTTATCTCCATCCTGAAGAAAAGTTGCCGAAACTAAAAAGGTGAGAAGCAAAAAAGGCCTACAAACCTGACCCAGTTCCAACAGTTCTGTCTAGTAGTGGGACGAGATTCAAAAAAACAAAACAAAAAAACTTTTGTAGAAAGCCTTTGGAAGGAAACAAGAAACGTATGGACCGAGGGAAATACTTTAAGAGCAATTCTACCGAATCCTGAGGAAGTGTATCTACTGTATACTGCTGACTTTCATTCAAGTAATACAAAATATACAATTATTTCTCTGTTGGTTTCTGTAATTTTACAAAATACAAAAAAAAAATTAATATGCAATTATCTAACACGAAAAAAGTTCAATAATTGAATGTTTGAGTCAGGATTTTTTTTTCTGAAGTGTATATAATTATCTGGTTTCAGTTGTACTCGGCAGCTTTAACTCATCTAGGAATTAAATAATACTGGTGCAAAAATGAAATAACTCTTAAAAAACTCTTTAGTGTGGACACCATTACGTAGTATACTACAGAACACCCAAAGTGCAGCATCCTTACTGTCAACTGAGCTGCTAATATACAATGTTAAAACATTCACAAAAACACCCTTTTATATTTATATTTTGCCTTTTCTCATTAGTAAAAAAATAAGAAATGTTTTCATTTTAATTTGTCCCTGTTTTTTAAATTGGTTGACAGGTGTTCTTGAGGTCAAATTGTGCCTTAAACTCCAGGGTCATAGCAGCAGATGATAAAGGATGAATTACAGAGCTGCTGTCATCACCAACACAGCCGTAAAATCAATTAAACAATACTCACGCTGCTGGGTCTGACAGAAACTCTACTCGTGAAAGGTAAGAAATCCAATCAACACCAAAATATCCCATGAGGGGAGCGTGGAGAAGAATCAGAAAGAGCCATGACTGTGGCTTAGAGTGTTAATCCCCCACAGCATCAATCACACACCATGCTAACCCCTCAGTCTACTCTACATCCTTTTTCACTTAGAAATATATATATATATATATATATATATTGATCAGGTATTGAACATGTTTTCTTGATTTCTTTTTTGTCTGCTTTGTTGCCAGTCACGCATTCCTCAATCAAGTTAGGCTCAGCTGTGAGCAGTTGTTGGGGAGAAGAATCGGCTGGGAATATTCTTCCAGTTACTGAACGTTCTCCGTGTCCTTTTGTCAACCTTTTACTTCTTTTTTTTTTACATGTTCTTTATGGCAACGTGGGAATTGATGTCTGAGTACTTTTGCTATGATATTCCATTGGATATTTTAATTAGGGATGCAACAATTCCACTTTTTTTCAAACCAATAAAAAAACGATAATTGGATATGAGTACTTGGCAAAAGTGAGTACCGATGCTGATACTTCTACCACACAGAAAAATGCAATGAATTGGAAGACAAGTTTTATTTCTCATCTGATTGTTACAACATGTGATAGTGACTTAGATAAAAAATAAAATCTTAATAAAATTGACCAGAAACAAAAATTTGATGCAATAAATAAGCATTTTCTGTGAAATTGTTGCATAGTTTCCTCTGATAATGTTGAATCCCTAATTTAAATTCAAAAACTTTTTTTTTTGAAATTGCTGTGGGTTTAAGGTTATATTTAAGGGTATATGATTTCTCCCAAAGACTGTTAGATTGCTAGAATGAGAAGCCACTGATCTGCCTCCCGGGAATTGAAGCACATGAGTGACATCAGAGCCATAGACCACAGAAAAGCGGAGAATAGCCCAGGGGAACATCCAGAAGTTATAATTCAGAAAACCTAGGGGGGCTGCAGTGACTCGCAAATGGGCTTTTTCAGCTAGAAAATAATTTTACATCCCTTTTTGTTCTTTTTGTGTCCCTGTTTTCTCAAACCCCCAATTGATCGCGACAGATCACCACTGGTACTGAGCCACGTCCTGGTTCTGCTGGAGGTTTCTTCCTGTTAGAGGGGATTTTTCTGCTCTCCACAGTTGCTAAATGCTTGCTGAATATGAAGGATGGCTGTGAAGTCAACGACACAACACAGGTGACTGTCTACTGTTGCTATATGTTTGTTCTGGACATGAAAATAATTGTTTTAACTGTTCCTGCTAGACTCTTACTATTCTATATTTGTATTTACAACATTCACAAAATATATATGATCATAACTACCAAAGAACAACATTGGGAAAAGGAAAAGCCTTTTTCCATCCATCCATCCATTTTCTGAACCGCTTATTCCTCAATGGCTCGCGGGGGGTGGGGGGTGGGGGTGGGGGGGTTCTATCTCCAGCTGTCAACAGGTGAGAGGCGGGGTACACCCTGGACAGTTTGCCAGTCCATCAAAGGGAAAAGCCTTTTTCTATTACAAATAATGATTTGCCTTGATGGTAAAATATAGAATACTTTCAAGTGGTTCAGTTCAAAGTGAACTTCAATTTCTTTATTCCTGTTAACCAGTCAGGACAACTACAATAAAGGCATAAAGTAGGGCTGGGCGATATGAGCTAAAATTAATATCAAGGTATATTGAGCATTTAACCTCGATAACGATAAGTGGGCGATAAGAATGACAACATAGCCTCCAATCCCCCCATCCTTTTCTTTAGAAAAAAAACAAAAAACGTGTCCTTTTTCCGTATTCAATGTCCGGTAGTGGCCAAATTAGCTTAATATTAAAATATGATGCCTTTTAATTCAGTGTTTGATTCCCAGTCCTTTCTGTATTTCTTAATAGTCCAGCTTAAACTCTGAAGTAATTGCACACAGACCAGAAGAGGTGAGGAGGTGACGGGATGAGTGAAATCGGTGATTTTAGTGTGCAGTCGTTGATTTTATAATATATCTTCAATCGGAGCACAGGTGTTAATAGGCGGCGGCTTCAAGCAGCAACACGGCGGGGCTAATCTCTGCTCCGCCTGAGCCACACCTGTGCGGGTGGAGCTAAGGGGCTAAAAAGGCTCTGGTTCTGCAGCAGCTCCGTTGCTGCAGTATCAAACATAAGTGCTCCACTTTGGAGTCTAAGTATCCAATAACACCATAAAAAAATCTCTTTATGTGTTGCTAGTCGCATTATTCTGAAAAAAAGTTGGTAGATGAGTCTAAAATCTTGCTAAATAGAGCTACACATCAGCTTCATTAGTAGCGCTTCCCTGCTCTGGATGTCTCATGACTGTGCGTAGTCACGTGACTCAAGGAAACGCTCATTTCTTAAAAGAGCAGGAGCACCGCTAAACTAAAACACATATTTTCCTTTTTTTTTTTTTTACATACCGAATTTACTGGCATGGGCAAAATTACGTCAGTAACAGTAATACATTTCGGTATCGTTACATTTTCAGTATACCGACCAGTCCTAGCATCAAGATTATGTCTTTTATATTTTTTTGTTTTAACATTTGTTAAAAAAAAGAGGGAAAATGTATTGTCTGTAGCATACCTGGGGATGGGCTCTACCTATCTCTAATATATGTAAAAGAAAATTATTGATGTTTGGTAATTTATTCACCTTAAAGGGAAAGTACAGTTTTTTTTCAACCTGGACCTTATTTATAGGACGCATCATGTTCATTTATTAATCCACACAACTGTAGTGCAACATTCAGTTGTTTGGGAGATGTTTAGATCAATTCACGATCAGCATATATCCATATAATGGATATACATATAAAGGGATATATAATAATGGGATTTGTTGTGGCAAACAAAGTACAAACGGCATTTTCTACCACAAAATTCCTTTATTTTGCCAATATTTTGTCATGAATCGGCAGTGTTATTCCTCTGTCAATGGTATTTGGTAGAACAACATTTCACTGCAAATACATTTGATAGACTTTTGGGGCTTTTATCTACAAGTACAAACCACCTTGCCTAAAAACAGAAATGTTCAGTTTTGGCTTCCTCATGTTTACAGTCGTTGGGTGTGTGGAAAAATTCCACCTGGACTTCTGATGACTTTCTTATTGCCGAGCTTCCAAAATAACATCAAATTTGTGCGGTGCATGAGTAATCGTCGTCCTGGAATCATATTGTCCTACATGAGCTGTGCATCACTACAGCTCCTTCAAAGTTTGCTTTGGCATCTTGGCTGCTTCTCTGATTGATTTTTTTACGTGTCCAGCCTGTCAGATTTGGCAGCTGGACATGTCTTGATAAGTATGCAGTTGTGCCATTTTCTTGATTTTCAGATGATGGATTGAACTTTTTTTTTTTTTTTACATTTTATACAGGAGAATCAAAGTTTAAAAAAAGTACACCACATGTTTTTTCCACTTCTCCTCCAAAACAGGAAAATATTCTAGCTGGAAGAATTCTTTGAACGAACTTTATGACCTCCTTCGGTTTAAACTTCAATCATTGTTGATTACAGACAAATAAAATGAGGACGACTCCACCCAGGACTCTCATTTTTATACTCAAGAGGCTATCAACCTGTGATTGTTCCAGCTCACAAAGACAGTTATTCTGAATATCCTTTGTTGCAGAAATTGTTCCTGTGTGGAATTGGAGGACATGTTTTTGTTAGATTTTGTGCTATTGATGCTTGACAGAAAGTGGCTAAGGCAGAAGGCTTATAGACCACATCTATGTGCACCAAGCGCTGGCAGGGTTAGAAAACAGTGCATTAGGGGTGTATCTGTACTACTGTTGCAAAGTCTAAGACTGAAGTTACTGCATATTTTGTTTGTTTGTTTGTTTTTTTTTGCAAAATTTTGCTCGGGTTCAGCCAGACTGGATGAAGCATATGTAAACAGCAGTCTCAAAGTCTATCCAGAGTTTCCCAACTGGATTAAATCTGGACTTTTGACTATGCTAACCTAAAAAAATGATTTGATTTAAAACACTCCAATTTATCTCTGGCTATTTGTTGTCCTACTAAAACATAGAACTCAGGCCAGTCTTGAGTGTGTTCTGAGCATCAAACAGGTTGTTGTTTGTTCCTAAAAGCATTTTGTTTAACTCTAATCCTTATTCCATCTGCTCAGATCATCTTCCCCATTACTCACCTAGAAAAGCATATTCCGCAAAAACCATGACAATCCCAATAAATACCTGGAAGTTTGCGGTTGTACGCTATACTGTGAATCCAAACCTATTGGGGAATCCGTTTTTGATTTTTTTCTTTACCTAAATGTACAGTTATACAAATTCAGCTTCAGTAAATAGTAACGAATCTTTAGCAACCATGCAAATAGTTTGCCCAGTCTGCACACAAGTACACATATTTCATTAGTTATTTGTGGGTTTCAATTACGTAAGAACACTTCTATTTCAAGAAAGGAGATTTCTGCGATCCAAGCCTCAACAGGGGAGTATTTGCAATCATCAACTGTACTAGCTGCAATAGTTGACTTTAATCTTAACAAGAAAGCCTTTGAACGAGCCTCCTACCGTGTAGCTGGTAGTCCATGGAGTTGTCAGAGGGGGCCTGCAACAGAGCAGACCTGCGGTACACCACATGGACTCTGCCCTGGTCCTCCATCTCCTGAGTGCCCTTCTCCAGCGGCTCGATGAAGTACTCGTCTGAGTCGGTTCGGATCATCCCAGCCTGGAACAGAACACCAGATCACTTTGAGTGTGCAGAACCACAACATGGGGTTGTAAGATGGAAAAACAGTCTTTATTCATTCAGACAAAAATAGTGCCATAACATTTTTTTTTTTTTTTTACTGCTACTGTGATCAAATATTAATATCTAGATACAAGATGTTTTTCAGGATTCATGTGAGTTCAGAGCATATGTTCAGGCACAAAGATTTAGAGCTGTTTTTTTATGTTGTTAAATGTGCATTCACACCCAAAAAAAGCCAAAGATCTTACAAAACAAAGCCTTAGTTAAAGATGAATAAAATATACGAGAGTTAAAAGGCAGATGTGCTGATGCACTATTTAGCTGTTTATTCATTGAAAACATGTTTCCATTGTAAAAATGTCCCTGTGATGCTGTTAGACATTGTTTTTATCGGGGGTATTTTCAGCAGCTTTCCATCCGACTGTAATTATAAGCCTTGTTACCAAACAACCTTAGGTAGAGATCAGAAAACCCAAGAATCATTATTAGAGGCAATCTAGAGCAAACATGCCCAGTGAAGAATACCTGCAGCCAGTAGATTTCCTGCAATCCCAAACTAGCCATGTTTCTGATTTCGAGCGGAAATATAAGGCTCACACTTTTAAGTGAAGTAATGTACAAACTGGATGTTAGAACCATTAAAACTAAATGATGTGCTGAAACCAGCCGTGTCTGTAGGTGATCCTGAAACACAGGGAGATGTTTTCTTCTGTTATTTTCTCACTTAAAAACAGCCCTTGGTAACAGTTTAGAGCAATACGCTAATGATAATCACAGAGCACCTTAAACAAGTACGCTGTAGGCACCTCAGTTAAACAAGTACCCTTTTACTATTAATGTTTTATTGCAATAACATTATATAATTAATAACATTATATCACACTGAATCATTTTAGTGGAGGTTCAGTGGAGGAAAAAAGATCCCACATGACAAGTCATCAGGTTGATCCTGGATGGGTAAGCCGTGTTGGTAATGGGCAGCTCCATAGTCAGAAACGTGGCATTAGATACACCATTGACCACAGTCAAATGTTTTCCTGGGTCCTGAACAGGTGAGATCAAATCCCACCTGAAACTCCTGGCTAAGGATAAGGGCAAATACATAAAGTTTATTATTCATGCTAGCGGTAATAACAGCCAATCTGAGGTCACTAAAATTAGTGTTGCTTCGGTGTGCAAGTTTGCAAAAACGATGTCAGACTCTGGAATCTTTTCTGGTCCTCTACATAATCGGACCAGTGACGACATGTTTAGCCACAGTCATTTCATCGATGGTTGTCTGAACAGTGTCCAGCAAACAACGTGGGCAACATTGATAACTGCAAAACATTTTGGCGAAAACCTGGTCTGATCTGGAGTGACGGCATCCATTCCTCTTTGGATGGAGCAGCACTTCTTTCTAGAAATATGGACAGATTTATTAGTCCTTCAAACCACTGAAAAACCAGGGTCCAGAACAGGAAGCCGAGTCGTAGTTTAACCCACTTCTCTGCAGCTTCTGTACTGTTTTACTTGCCCACGGCCATAATCAAATGGATTAAATGTTAATCTAACAAGAGCAAATTATTAAATTATAAAAACTCTCATTAAGATAAATATTATGTTGACCAAACAAAAAATAATACAATTAAATGTGGTTTACTAAACATAATATCCCTATTTTCGAAGACTTTAGAAGTAAATTACTTGATATGTGATAATAAAACTGATATGTTTTGCCTATCAGAAATCTGGCTGAAGCAGGAGGGTTATGTTAGTATAAAGGAGTCAGCAACCTTCCAATTATTTACACTTTCAGATTCCTAGAGGTACTTGGCAAGGAAGAGGAGTTGCAGCCATCTAATGTTATTTTATCTTAAGCCTACTTTATGCTTCTGCATATGCTTCGGCAACGCCATTATCCGTCAACGCAAGGGCTCTCTGTCACCTACGCAAAAACGCATGGAGTAGAGGCACAAATTTTAACTATCCGTCTCCGTCAATGGAGAGCGTCTGCATCTGGTTGGTCAGTTTCAGTAGCAGCCAGAGATCGCATCACCAGATCGGGGCTCTATTGTCGCTGTAATCAGTAGTTAATGCAGCGTTTGGCCACTATATGCTTTATATTGAAAGGATCATTTATCTAAGCTGTTCCTTTGGCGATTTTGAACACAAGGAGGTGTAGGAAAACAAACAAAAAACGCTGCTGTTTTGTTTACATGTGTTTTTAGAGTATTCTATAATTCGCACTTATAGTAAAAAGCTTTACACTTTAATCAAAACATACTTTCTGTCGTTCATTGCTCCTTGAGGAAGAAATGCGTTCACAAGCCTAGAAAAAAAACAAGCGGCGCTGTGTGATAGTAGGCAGAAACGCCATGAAAACTTAGCACCCCCTGCTGTCCTGGTCGAGCCACGCTGAAAAAACAATAGAGAATGGAGTGAAAGAGCGGAGTACTAGAAACAGAAAACGTCTTCATCTATATGTCTTCGTCTGAGTGCAAATTTGTGGTCGGAGAAGCATAAACTAGGCTTTGGACTCAATTGGTGTTACTCCGAAGGTGAAGGGACTCACACGCTCTGGTCGGCACACTTTGGACCTTGTGACATACGACGTTGAGTGTAAGGAAGCAACAGTCCTCCCACATAACCCAGTCCTGTTTGACCATTATTTTAAATAATATTTTAACTTACTTTAACTGGAAAATGTATTTACAGCAGAACTTTATCAGACAATGCTGTAACAAATTTTTAAGAATCTGTTCTATTCTTGCTTGCCCCAGTGTCTCAAAATAACAGTGGAAGGCAGCAATTCCATCTCTAACCCTTCAGAAATTGATGGTCTGGTCCATAGCGTTACTTCCTCATTTAATCTGGCATTAGACAGTGTAGCCCCCTCAATAAAGAAGGTCATTAACCAGAGGAGGTTGGCTCTCTGGTTTAATGCAGAGTTGCGTACCTCAAAGCAGAATACTAGGAAACTGGGGAGAAAATGATGCTCTACACCTAGAAGATTCCTATTTAACCAGGAAAAAGAGTCTACTGTTGTATAACCCAATCCCAACCAAATTGTTTAATGAAGTGTCCCCACTAGTTTCTGGCCATATTTTACACATGATGAATCTATCCTTTATAAATGGATGGATAACATAGGAACTTAAGGTTACTGTAATTAAAACTTTACTTAAGAAACCCTCCCTTGATCGAAATGACTTTAAATTAATTACAGACCCATATCTAACCTTAATTTCCCATCCAAAATTCTTGAGAAAAAGTAGTTGCTTATCAAGTATGTGAGCCTTTCTCTTGCCTTTATAATGATCCACAGGTATGTTAGCGGTTAACTTACATGAACTTAATTATTAACCTATTTGAAGCTTGTTAGAATGGAGTTGAATGATATGGAGTTTTCTGATATCTGACTTTGGAAACCAAAAAAAATACAAATTCTCTTTCTACTCTGACATTTCAGGAATAGAAAAAATACATTATTTATCTAAAGCATAAAAAGTTTACTCTGATGTGATGTTTTGACAGTAGAGTAATTTTTTTTCTGAAGTGTATGCAAATATTTGGTTTAAAATATATATATTTATTTGAATTTCTTATACGTCTTCTTTCTCTTGTGTTAAGAAAAAACTGCTTTTAATGATTTTGCCTTTATGATTGTGGTTTACTTTAAAGAGCATCTATAAAATAAAAATCAAGTGGCTCTGAAATGGAAAGTGTTTTTTCATGAACAAGACATGTTGATCCCAAGTTACAGCTCTTTGGAGCAGGTTTCAGACAGTAAGCTTTGAGGGTTATTTTATTTTATTTTTTTAAATATGCTGAAAATAAAGGTTAGGTTTATCTAAACGTAGAATGAAGATCAGGCAACCTGAGTTAACTTTAAGGCCTTTTTTCCCACACCTATATCTGCGACTACATAATTTTGGACTGCAATGAATAATTTCTTTCAACATATTATGAGGATTTAATAACTTTCTTGCTTTCTGTAAAATCACCAACAACATCTATGACAAGGCAATCCAAAGCTTTTTTTGTGTTACAATAAGAGAGGGAAAGCAAACTCTTCACCTGTACATGGACATATGCTGCTTAAGCTGATCTCTGAGGAATCCACTCTGGCTCAGGGCCGGACGGTGCAGCTCCTCTGTTGCAACTTTTGGCCCTATGCCTTCGCTGCCTGCTCGGTGACACTTTTTTCCCTATTCTTAGGACTAAGCCCAAAGGAGGATTTGCAAGCAACCCACAAAGTGAACTGCTTTTTAACTCCCTCAGTCCCAAATCTGCTGACATTTGTCTTCTCTTTTCTGTATCTCCAACTGCTGGCTGAACGAGTTTAAGTTTGTATTTATTTTTACATACAACTTGGAAAGTTTGTGATAGAAGCTCTCAGGTTACATTAATGAAACAATCAACTTAATATGTATGTGTGCCACATACAGATGGACAGTCTGCCAGTAAATAAAATGGCATTAAAAATACAACAACTTTACAATAAGAATTTACTATAACATTTCAAAACCAGAATGTTGCTTGAATCCTTCAGGACCATCTGTTTTCAAACAACAGGAGTGCATGCCAAAACCTTCTCCATACTTAATGATGCTTGCCCTTATCCCATATGAAAGTGGATCATTTTAGCTATCTGTCTGCCACTTGGCATCATTCATTATGAAAGAAACTCCTCGGAGTTCAAATTATATAAATTTGGGCCTAATTTCCATGTGATTAATCTCACTTAGAGTTTACTGCCAAATCATGAGGTCGATGTAAATCAACTGCCAGTAGCAACACAACTCCTGATGGATATTCTGTAAAAAAAAAAAAATCTAATAATTACTTTAATGAGCAGGACTAATGTATTCAGAAAACTTAGAAATTCTGAAACACACACACCAAACAAACATATATATATATATATATATATATATATATATATATATATATATATATATATGTGTGTGTGTGTGTTTGTGTCATTGAATCATTGAATGCTGTGCTCAACATGTGTTTTAGTTTATTTTTTTAAAAGTGTGCTGTATTTAAAGCAGAATATTAGAAGTCAAAAAGTCATTCATTAACTAACGTCAGATTAAATTTTTTTTTATTTGTCAGCTAAAAGGCTCCAGCAAAAACCATTTAAAAATGAAGAGTGTTAACCATTTGCAAGTTTATAAATCTGCCAGTGCACCATACACAGCCATATTTACATAATGAATTCTGATTTGACACGTGTTTTTATTATAATCTGCAAGCTTACTTTACAGAGCATTGTAACTGACAAGTCAGAGAATAGGAAAGGAATGATGTAAGACATAGAAGTGCTACTTTGCATTATAAAAAGTACAGCAACCATAATGGTGCTTTTCCACAGAGTAATGACATTGTAAAATAAATTTACATTAGTTTTTCTTCCTACCTAGCAACGTTTTTCAAATGTGTCTACTGTGGTAATTCTGTAAACTGTTATCATTCAGAAGGTAAAAGACTGTTTATAAAGTTTGCATGGTTAAGGGTCTGACACTATTGTTTATGCAGGAAAGCTTTTAAGTCATAAAACTCTGGGGTGAGTTTTTATTGCAAGCTGTAAAAGCAAGAATGTTTAGATAAGAAACTGGGAGAAAAGTTTTTAGAGAAGCAGATAGCCATTTAACCATAAATTTTATAATGAACCTTTGACCCAGAACAGAGACGATTCCTTTTCTGACTCCAGGATTCTCTGACAGCAAATCATTGCTCAGACATTGTTGGAAAAGATCGGATTGGAGTAAGATTTCGAGGAGAAGGAACGCCTACAACCCCAGAGGCCCGCTTGTCTATAAAGCTGTGAAATAAAGATCAGTTAATTGTTCAGATTTCTTTAAGTCTGGACCACAGAGAAACTAGGGCAACTTTCTCTGTAAAACTGCAATTTGTTAATCTGTTCAAAATAAATGTTAAACTGGAAATTGGCTCCATTTTGTCTCTGCTTGAACATGCATTGAATTACTTATGATAATTATTTAATTCAACAACAAATTTGGTGACCTCGACGTGTGCAGGGTTTTTGGACCAAAAAATCCAGTTATTTTTTAAGTTAATAAACGGACATGTATTTGCTCTATTGACAATCTGCGCAGAGTTGCGTAGTTTTTTAATTCTATTGATTGGTTAATCTAACATTGGGTAATGTTGTCATGCAAGTTAAATATGTTTTTTGTTTTTGTTTTGAGCAGATTGACTGTTGCAAGCCCGTGGTTGAAGCGGCTCCATTGTATGTGTCTCTCTTCTGAGCAGGACTGCGACCTGCTTTGCGCTCCGCAGAGAAACACCGGTGCATGCTGGGTGATGGAGTTTGTTACTCTGCAGGACAATGGAGCAGATGGACCGGATGGTGCGGTCCCTTCAACGACTCAAATCGGAGCCACAAGTGCGGATCGGGGCCCGAGAATTGGCCTTCTCAACTCCGGACAGGACGCTGTCGGAGAGAATCTTCAAAGCTGGCAAACGAAAAATAGATTTTTGGGGTGCCTGGGACGCACTCGGTTGAATCTGGAACGGATTACTTTGGAGAGGCTTGCGCTTCCTCAAGCGCGCGCGTGGGCACCGCGAATTGAGTAGTGAAATGGTCCGGCATTGGTTTTTTGGTGAGCTCCGACGAGGTTAGTGTTTTGAATTCTGCTTGTACAAGTGGGTGTCTATGTGTGTGTGTGAGATGTTTTTTACGCAGGCGCTTGGCGAGAAGTGCTGGTGATGTTGCGTTTTGTGTTAAAATGTTATAGTATAAATAATGAACTCGAGTATAATAAATAAATTAACATAGATAAATAAATATATAACTGAATAACCCTAACCCTAACCCTATAGTTTATTGCTATATAAAAAGAGCCTTCACACAGCTAGAACAGCATATTATTCATCTTTAATCGAGGAGAATAAAAATAATCCTAGGTTTCTTTTTAATACAGTTGCCAAACTCACACAGGATCATAGCTCTATCGAGCCAACCATTCCCCAAGCTCTAAGCAGTGACGACTTCATGCAATTCTTTATAAATAAAATAGACTCCATAAAGAATAAGATAATTGGGAACCTTCCCAATATGCTTGCTTCCTCCTTAGTTAATGAGGCAGCCTCAAAAATGGTGGAACCTAATATATGCTTAAACTGCTTTAATGCAGCCGAACTTTGTGATGTACTAAAATTATTAGCTTCATCTAAACCTTCAACTTGCGTTTTAGACCCAATCCCAACTAAACTCTTAAAAGAAGTTTTCCCTCTGATCGCTGCTCCAATTTTAAATATAATGAATCTATCCTTAGTCAATGGATATGTACCACAGGAGTTTAAGATTGCTGTAATTAAACCTCTACTTAAGAAACCCTCTCTTGATCAAAACGACTTAATTAACTATAGACCGATATCTAATCTTCCCTTCTTATCTAAAATTCTTGAGAAAATAGTTGCACACCAGATATGTGATCATTTAAACAATAATGAGCTGTTTGAGAAGTTTCAGTCAGGCTTTAGAGCTCATCACAGCACTGAAACAGCTCTGGTGAAGGTTACTAATGATATTCTCATAGCCTCAGACAATGGACTGGTGACCATTCTGGTCCTGTTAGATCTCAGTGCTGCCTTTGACACTGTTGACCACAATATTCTCATAGAAAGGCTTCAAAGTGTCGGTATAATAGGAACAGCACTAGGTTGGTTTAAATCTTATTTGTCTAACAGATTTCAGTTTGTTCAGGTAAACAATAGATCTTCCTCAACCTCAATAGTTACTTGCGGAGTACCACAGGGTTCAGTGCTTGGGCCGATTCTCTTTACTATATATATGCTTCCTATTGGTAAAATAATTAGGCAGCATGGGATAAAATTCCATAGTTACGCAGATGATACACAGCTATATCTATCCATAAATCCTGATGAATCCAATCAGTTAGGTAGACTACAGGCATGTCTGGAAGACATAAAAACTTGGATGACTCTAAACTTCTTGCTTCTAAATTCTGATAAAACAGAAGTTGTCGTCTTTGGACCAGAAGCTCTGAAAAAGAAACTACTTAGTCAGCCCCTTCACCTGGACGGCATTAAATTAGCCTCCAGTAATAAAGCAAAAAACCTCGGTGTCATTTTTGACCAAGATATGTCATTTAGAACTTACATTAAAGAAGTCTGTAGGATTTCCTTTTTTCACCTTAGGAATATTGCAAAAATTAGAACCATCCTGTCCAGGAATGATGCTGAAAAACTAGTCCATGCCTTTGTTACTTCAAGGCTGGATTACTGTAACTGTCTATTATCAGGTAGTCCACAGAATACAATTAAAAGTCTTCAGTTAGTTCAAAATGCTGCTGCTAGGATTCTGATGAATATTAAAAGAAGAGATCACATTTCCCCTGTTTTAGCTTCTCTTCACTGGCTCCCAGTAAAATCTAGAATAGAATTCAAGATCCTCCTTCTGACATATAAAGCCCTTAATAATCTAGCTCCATCATACATAAGAGACCTGATTGTTCCATATGTTCCTAACAGAGACCTTCGCTCTCAGACTGCAGGTTTACTGGTAGTTCCTAGGATTTCTAAAAGTAGAATGGGTGGCAGATCTTTCAGCTATCAGGCTCCCCTCCTATGGAACCGGCTCCCAGGGTTGGTTCGTGAAGCAGACAATTTGTCTATCTTTAAAACTAGGCTAAAAACTTTCCTCTTTGACAAAGCTTACAGTTAGAGATATGTTTATAGGTAGTTAGAGTCAGGTCAGACAGGTAGATAGGAAGAGACAGGTTAATGTTAGTAGTCAGGCAGAGTGTCAAAAGTTAGGAAGAGATAGGAAGAGGTAGAGTAGCTAGGTAGAGATAGATTAATGTAAGCCAGGTAAAGATCCGGAGCCGGTCGCGGCTTACCGCCGCGGAAGAAATGTGCCCCACAGGGGCCAGCCAGCGCCGGAGAGAGGTCCCTCAAGGGGATCCTCCCGCACAGTGCGGCCGCCCATTACCTGCCGGGTTGAATCCCCCGGGCAGACTGTGCGGACCCCACCCGTTTATCTCTTAAACGTTTCTCGCCCTCTTCAACTCTGTCCTCTCAGTTCTGTCTATTTTTCCTTAAGATAGTTGTCGACTATCGGTCTCGTGCCGGTATTTAGCCTTAGATGGAGTTTACCACCCACTTTGGGCTGCATTCTCAAACAACCCGACTCCGAGAAGACCCCGGCATGACGGGGGCCGTTACCGGCCCTACACCGTCCACGGGTCAGGAGGACTCAGACAGAGTGTTGGTAGCCAGGTCTCCTAGTAGCTAGGAGACAGGTTAATGTTAGTAGCTATGCTGCTTTAGGCTGTTGGAGGACATTATTAGGGTCTGTTCCTACTTTCTCTCCTACTTCTCCCCAACTGCATGATGTGCTGTCAATTCAAGCACTAACCTGTTTTCTATTATAGTAGGTGCTCCGGATTAGCCCTGCTTGACGACCCTGACTAAGATGGCATTGCAGTGACGGAAAATTCTCCACGTCCTGCAACAAACTTCTGCATCATTTGCATCGGTTCTGTTGCTCTTTCTGTGTCTCTGTTGTGTATTCTCCAAGCCACAGACGGTCGCGGCAGATAACCGCTTGTGCTGAGCCTGGTTCTGCCGGAGGTTTCTTCCTGTTAAAAGGGAGTTTTTCCTTCCCACTGTCGCTGCATGCTTGCTCAGTATGAGGGATTGCTGAGAATTCCACGACGCAATCTTCTGTGGTTCTGTAATTTCTACACTAAACATTGTATTGTAATAACTCTTTTTGTAAAGTGCCTTGAGATGACATCTGTTGTGAAATGGCGCTATATAAATAAACTGAATTGAATTGAATTGAATATGATGGATAACTGAAATTAAATATCTATAAGAATTAGTTGTGAACATTTACGACAGGCCATCAGAGCGGCCGCCCTAAGCTAGGTGCTAATTCTGTGTGAGTTTTTGCTTGATAGCACGGCTAACATACGACAGCTGTGCCTATATGTTTTGATAAATAAATTAGTGGTTATAGGCGGTTTTCTGCCATCTGTTCGAGTCTTTTGAGGGGTTTTCTGGAAGCCGGCGCCAGGAAATTTCTCAAAGCGGACTACGAAACTTGTAACAGACTGGTCTGAAACCTCCGCGATAAAATAATTAATTAGGTCTAAAAGCCACCGCTTATAATGCTGTGTTTTTTGTTAATGGTTTTGGGCTGTAACGGACGTAGTTGAATCGGTGTTTGCTGTGCGGGACGGCTAAAATTGGAAAAATATGTTTCAGTCCGCGTGGACGAACAGGAGAATGTTTTGTTCGTGCCGAATTAAAGTTTGGTACAGTGGTATAAATTGTGCGGATTAAGTCCTGGTATTGCGGTAAGTCATCTTCTAAAGTGTTTGTTGTGATTTTTTGGAGTGTTTTCGCCGTACGTTTTGTACTGTTTTAGCTTTCGTTTCACAGAGAACGCTAACGGTAGCACGTTGCTATAGGCTGTTGTGCTAAGTTAGCGGTGGTGGCTAACTGCATGTTCGATGTGTTGCAAGCTAAAAGTTGATTTTGGATAGAAAGTGATTACAGACTCCTGCAGACGATTGTCTTGTTAAGACTTAAACGAATTTGGATTTTGTTAAATTTTTCTGGTTAATTAGGATGTAAGACGGCCAAATTTATTTGGGATAATTATGCATGTTACAATTAAACGAAAATGATTAAGAACAGTTACTCATGAGTCGATTCTGACTTGGTGTATGTGATCGAGAAATTTATAATTATGATTAATCCTTTAGTATTATTAACACTGAGAGCAGAGGAGCCAGACAACAGGTGTTGAGTTCGAGGCTAGAGAAGACATCACTGCCTGAGAAAATATTGATTCTTCTTACAAACTTAGTTTTGAGAGTTTCTCTTATTGTGTTACATATAACCCAAGCTATTGCCATTGTTTTGTATATGTCAAAAGTCACTTATTCACAGCTAAAGAGCCAGATGTCTTCATCCGGAGATATTCCCACCCTGAGATTAATAGTTTTGTCTTCAAAGTTATAGAGACAAGGTTGCTGAATTTTATAAATACTTATTTTCATATGAGCTTGTTAGGTAGTGGGGTAGTAGGTAGTAGGGAGTTAGGAGGGGGCAGCATTCAGCATTCACTGTGATCTGTACTGTTCTCCTGTATGATCAATTCAACTTTTATTAAAACCTCCAAACGCTTAAAGGAATCTCTCTCATCTTTATTAAGAGTCTTAAATGCCATTACAGTGTAGTTTTAATTTTTGATTTCATCTTTAAAATTAAAAAGAGGGAGTTTATAGTCA